>CM024703.1:24577516-25298109 GCA_014182845.1 Corymbia calophylla
TTGCGACACGTGTAATTTCGCAGGGCCCCATTAATAATCTAACGGAAGGACGAAAAGGCTTGTCCGATATGAGGATAGGGGCACGTAGGAAAGCGGCGAAATTACGCGTGGCCGACATTAGCAGCCATGTTTGACCGTTAGAGCCGTAATAGACCGTTAATCAAGCCCCCGCTTGACTGCTGCCTTCCAATGTCCCTTTGTTTACACCTAATCACTCATCGGGTCATCGACAGCCATATGTTTGTCACGTGAAGATCGATGGTAACAGGAGAACCACCTCGATGCGTTGCGTTTTGGTTAATGATTGTAGAAGATGCTATACGATCAGCTAACGGTAAAGATATCGATTTATCCCAAGCTTATCAAATATCTGTGGGAGATAAGATACCATCGACCATCGATAATGTTGATAGTAATATGAATAGTGAAATGCCGTCTAAAGGTCCTTAGACTAGAGAAATCAAGGAGATGCGAGGCATAGTTACAAGACAAAACAATTAAAAATTTGAAAGAAATGGGCATGCGTGTTTAAAGAGAACAATTGTCATTTGAATATTAGATTAATGGATATAAAAAAGATAAAAACTAAAAGAGCAAAGTATAGTCACAAGACAATTATCGATGAGCAATTGCTGATCACTATCGTTGCCTTATCCTCAAGGATTGCATCATGTTATGGAAAAGTTGATAACAGCTAAGCAATTATAATTTTACAGATAATTATTTTTGGTGGTTAACTATTTAGAGTATGAATTGGGCTTGCTAATTAACCATCATTTGCCTGGTTAGCACCCATCCAGCGGAACAATTAGATCATGAAGAACACAACTGTTGGTAAACATCAAATTGTTGCAACCATCAAGAAGCAATTACTACACAAATCATATAAATACCAATAGTCATCTATTGGAAAGTCTAGATAAATCAAACAAATTCATCTTTCTTACGTCTCATTTTACTCCTTAGATGTAACTTAGATTGACTCAAGAGTGCATCTCTTCATAGGTATTACATTGTCAATTGAATTTTAGCATAGTGTCAAGTTTTGTTATTGATTAAATTCCAATAAAATTTGTCATGAATGTGGTTCTGTTGGTACCAATTGTACTTTCGAAGTCTTGTCAGTGATTGAATTCCGACCGATTTCTATATAATCACGTTCGGAGTAAAACAGTTGATTTTATGTATTCACGTGATTATTTCCTAGTCATAATCATCACAAAATATAATTTCTTCAAGTAAAAGCCAAAGAAAAAAAAATTTCGTTGGGAGAGAAATTTAGGAAACTTGCCCTTCTTACTCAGCACTTTCTATTCTTCGGCTTCTTCTCTTTTTGTCGTCGAGGCAAGCTCGTGTCACTTAGAGTTCGCATGCAGAACGTGGTTACGAGATTCCATGGCTATGGAGTCATCGATCTCCCATCTCAAAATGCACTGATCTTGTAACTATAATGTCATCATCCCATCTGTGTAGTTAGTGATACACCAGCACCGTATGTCCTGTGGCCGACAAAAACTGTGGTCGTCTTGCCGCCGCCGCCGCCGCCTCCGCCTCCGCCAAGCCATGCATCTGCGAGAAGTTTTGGGCGTGGGTGTTGAGGCTCGAAGCCCACTAGGCCTTGGTGTTTTTTTTCTCTTTTCCCTCTTTCCGAGGACCATTGAAGCCTCCCAGCATCGGCTTTCGATCGGTTGGAGGCCCCGTCAGACGCATAGACGGATTCCCAAAATAGACAAATCCCAAAAAGCAGTGCGGCCTTCACGAAGGCAGGGACCAGGAGCGACGATGACACGAGATACATTTAACGTGGGAATCGGTCTCCCTCGACTTTTGATTTTTTGTTTGGCCAGAAAAGCTGCAGCTTTTTAAGGGTTGTCTACATCACATTCAGATGAAAATGAGTTGGAAAGCATATCAAAGCTCACTCTTTTGCCTGGTATAGAAGGACCGATTAACTAGAATTCAGAGATCCGAGGCTTCATTAAATGAAAGTTAATTCTTCGATTTTGGTTAATTAGTCGAGGTGGAAAATTTTGAGGATTACTGGTAAAGAAGTTTTGGGAACAATCTTGTTGCTACTTACTTAAAAATCATCTCTTTTGAGTTATACGTTCTTGACATATTGACCAGAAGAACGATTCAATTTACGTATATGATGCGATAATGAGGGAAGGAAAAACATTATGACTTTGCTAAAATTCGCTGGCGAAGTTGGCCCCTGGTTGGAAGCAAGAACACGGGGAAAAAGAACCGACAAAATCGAAACGGAGATACCACCGACGATAATAGCTACAGGGTGCGTCCAACGGTTTTACGGAAGCTTCGTTGCTGTACTTGCGGTTCGGGGGGCGACGACGGGAAGAGGCGTGGCGATGGATGATGTCGTTTCCGAAGTTTTTCGCGCTCGCCGACAATTTCAGAGCGCATCGTCCCTTTCATTCTTTTGATTTAGCCATACAAGAACGACGAGCTTAGACGCTCGAGTTACGAAGGATAGAAGCACAGAGAGAGTCCCTGATTTCATTATCTCCGCTTAAATTCGATTATGCCTGAACAAATCCCAAAAGTAGTGAGATCTCTCTCTCTCTCTACCTCCTCCTGTCCTCTCTTCAAGCTGACTAATCATGAGAAGGCGAAGATCACATTTTTCACCGGGGCGCCTCATCCTGCACGTTTAATGTGCTCTTGTTTGTCTTCTCAAACATCGTCCTTGCCGAGAGATTCGATTCTCTGCTGCGACTGCCACGCTCTGGGTCGATCCCGAGCCGGCGCAAATCCAAAGTTGTTCTTGTCAGTTGACGATCATGGTGCTGAAGGAGATGGTATAAGTGATGACACTGTGGTAAAGTCTAAACTTTATGTCTGTGTCTTTCTTATGAATTAATTGGGGATCAATGTGTTTTCTTCTGCTACGGCTTTTGAAATCGTTAGGAAAATGGTGGGTAGTTAGTAGTTAGTTAATTAACGTAGCAAATATTGACCTTTTTGATTTAGTTGAGCGAGGTTATTATTTTTTATGATTGTTGCTTCAGCTGCACTTTGTCTGCTTGATTATGATTCCTCAGGTTATTAAAATGAGGAAAGTTCGTCTGGAAAATGGAACTCGTTCTTGTTCCAAGGCGAACGTGTAATTTGTAGATGTTTTTTCTTCTTGCAGGATCTGAAAGCCCTGTCACTGATGAAATCGGTGCTTCAGTTGTTTACCTATTATAAATGTTGATGTAACAGTCTTGCCTTTCTTTTATTGTCATGTTGAGTTTACCCGGCTGCTGTGAAACAGCTTGAGATACTACGACTTTTTATGAACGAGCAATTGATGTAGAATATTTAGAATATTATATCTTCAGGATGAAGTAGGTGTAAGTAAGAACCCCAGGTAGTAACTGAGAGAGACCCTTTTTAATATATTAGCTTCAGTTCACCTACCCCTTTTGTAATGATGATCTCATGCTTTCAGGCTATTGGAAATGTATGGAAGTCAGCTGCTCTCTTTCTGCCCCAGCTAGAATACTTGTCAGCTAAAAAGACTTACTTGTTGTTTCACTCAATTGATTTTGCTGGACCTTGTCGATCAAAGATCACCTTAGAGGTACTCAGAAACTATAAACTCCGGATTTCTGTAACGGATTGAAACTTTACCCTAACTAAGCTTCTCATGCGAACCAATCAGTCTGTATTTCAGCATATGAAGAGATCAAACTTATGATAGATTGCAGGCAGCATCGTTGCTCCCAAAAAGATCCTGAAGCCTGGGAAGGATTAAATCCCCATAGATGGATATATTTCCACGGAGTGAAGCACCTTACTTTGGAAGGAGGGGGCAAAAATCAATGGAATGGGGCGGGAATGGTGGCATCGGTCTTGCAAGACAAACGCGACTAATGTAATAGTTTTATGTACATCTCTCATCTTTCTCGAAGGTTTCTCAAATCATGCATCTACCTAAGCTTCTGATTACTTCTTATGCAGCCTTGTCATCCTGCTCCAACGGTTAGTGGCGGTTTCTCTGGGATGCTATGCTGTCAGCAGCAACGTTTGCTTTAGTCGATGTCACTTTTATCTTCAATGTTTAAGAATTTAACCTTTATTTTATATGATTATAACATTAAAAATTTCATATCCAGGCTGTCATTTTCCATAGATGCAAGGATTTGATTGTGAGGAACCTTAGCGTGATCAACAGTCAGCAGATGCATGTAGCATTTACCAACTGTCTACGGGTTAAAGTATCAAACCTCAGAGTGATAGCCCCTGCTGCAAGCCCTAATACTGATGGAATCCATATAAGTGCTTCCGTGGTGTTCAGATCAAGGATTGCATTATTAGAACAGAGTTTGGCTTTTTTCCTCATCACAGCACTGTTCAACCATGGTGATTTCATGTGTTCGGAGTTAAAAACCTATCTCCTGGACTCCAACTGACTATAGAAAGTGAGAAATACAACTTTATTCTACTTTGAAGTGTGTCAATTTTGATTTTTTTATCTCGTTTTCCTTCTTTTGCTAGTATCTTTAAGAAAGTTTGACTTGGAGCTTTCTCCTGTCTGATTCATCAACAATTAATATTGCCTGAATGAATATGTCTGATTCTCATAAAAATTTAGATTATTTCTGAAACATATTGGAAACCTTATCCAGGAGATGACTGCATCTCTATAGTCAGCAATTCTTCACGGATCAGAGTCAGAGACATTATCTGTGGGCCAGGACATGGTATTAGGTAGAAAGAACTTCTCCCTTCAGTCAACTGGAATTTAAGGAATATGAGGAATAACGCCAATCATCCTCCGCTACTACAGTATTGGGAGCTTGGGAAAATCGAAATCTTGGGCAGAGGTTCATGATGTAGTTGTTGATGGAGCGCTTGTGTCAACACTGAAAATGGTTTAAGGATTAAAACATGGCAGGTGAACTTCTCTTTCATGTACCATGGCATACAAAATTTCTTTTCCAAAACCTCTTTTCAATGAACAATCCCTCATGCCAAATAACTTCTTTATTCTGAATCGTCATCCTGCACTTTCTTGTCTCTCAGGGAGGCGGGGGGCTCTGTCACCAATGTAATTTTCAGGATGTGTGGATGGAAAATGTAGCTCATCCTATAATCATAGATCAGTATTATTGTGATTCTTTTCAGCCTTGTCCCAATCAGGTAATTCACCATTCTACTGGTGCAAATGGCTATCAGTAACTTGATGTTTGCTATGTAGGATGTTGTTCTTTGCGAACTGTAGCTAGTATATCCCGTCTTACTTGACGGTGCATATTGTGGATCAATCAGAAGTATATGGATGGAGTGGTTCTTGAATTCCACCTGTTATCTAGAGAAGCCTGCAATTTCGTAAAGAGATATCCTGTCGAGTAATGGAATTGTACCGTTCTCATAAATTTAAGCCTCTGAAGTAGTGGCATCATGCAGAATGAGCTATTTCATGTAGCATGCTAAAAATTGAATCAAGAATTTCTGCGTCCTTTGCCATTGGACCAAGAATGCTTACCTTTTTTTTTATTTTGGGAATAAAGGACTATCTTCCATATGCCTGCCTGACCTCGAACTAGCACAATTAAAAGGACTTCCTTTGTGATGAGTCTTAAATTCAGATGCTTGTCTGCATGTTCTATTTGTAGTGCCTGCCATGACTTTGTACAATGCAAACCTCATCACGGTTCATGGATTTTCATTTCATTTCTTCTTGATTAATCTGGCCTAATTTCCCTTCATCTGCAATTTAAAAATGCTGTTTAAACACCCATTACATAATCAATGCAGACGTCAGCTGTTAAAGTGGGAAATATATCATTCTTGGGGATCAAAGGGACATCGGCTACTGAGAAAGCTATGATATTTTCCTGCAGCGATGATACTCCATGTGAAGGTCTATATTTAGAAGACATACATCTTTTTTCTCACGCTGGTGGTAATACAAGATCATTCTGTTGGCAAGCATATGGCTCTGTCTCTGGTCTAGTATATCCTCCTCCTTGCTTCTCATCTGAAGATGAAGACAGCTTCATTAAACAGGAAACTCAGTCTGGCTCTGAAGATGTTCATTCCTTCTAAAAGAAGAGTCATGATGTTTTTCCTTGTTTCTGCATTGGGGGTTGCGTATTGCTAATGCATCTCCAAGGCAAGGTTTAAAGGACTCTGCATTCTTTTCTGGCTGTTATTAGAAGCCAGCCAGGAAATAAAAGCAGGCTCTTCCATTGGCTAACCAGAGACGGACACTGATAATGTAAATATCTTCCCACTTTTAAGGTGGCTTTTTCACATGAGATTGAATGGAAGAGATTTCATTAGTTAAGCAGTCACATGCTAATACTTTGTGTTGCTGTAATTCGATCTTCATGCTGTATTTAATTCAGGAACGGAAAAGAAAATGTAAGCAGAGTGGTCAGGTTTGCATGATTATTTGTTCTGCAGCAGCTTATTCCATGTGAATCGTAACTTCTCTGCCAAGCAAACAAATTGGGTTTGCTCTGTTTGTTTTCCATGGTTTTTGGAATCTCTCTCTCTCTCTCACCTTGACAAAATGCATTGTTCTTACCATAATCATGTATCACTTGCTCAGATACAATAAAATTATGTGAAGAAAGTTATTAAATGCTAAAGCATTGTTTATTTCGCGGACAAATATTTTTGTTATCAATAATAATTTATGTCTAGACATCTTCATAAATGATGAAGATATTTTTCATTTATTCATTTTGATAATCGATTCGTTTTTAGAAAAATATTTTGCAAATTATTCATTTTTCGTGAAATAAATATGTCTAAAGAAAAGAAAAACTTCATTACTTATCAACTCATGCAGTAATTTTGCTACATGGAATCTCTCTCAAAGAGAGCCATCACGCACTGAAAAGTTTCACAGATTAAGCCCATGGTTCTGAACCTCCAACGTGAGAAACATGATCAACGATGAAGAGAACAGCACCGGAGATAGAAAGAGATTCTGAACAGGTCCCATCTTAAGTCTTTTTACATCACAAATCTAAGAACTTGGACAAGCAAAGGGTGGGAATGAACAAGACACGAAACTCAGAATGCCATCAATTATTACTGATCAAATTGAGTTGTCATTCTGAGACAAAATAGTGATATAACAACAAAAGAGAAGAAGAAAGGAGAAAACTAAATTACTGCTGGACCACCTGCTTGATCTGCTGCTGCTGCTGCTGCTGCAACATCTGGAGGTTAACACGAGAGCATGACCGCGCCATCTCACCAGCCAGAGGGATCACGGGGAGGCTATCACAGTTGCAGATCTCAATCATGAACCCATCTGGGTCGTGGAAGAAGAGCTGTTCCACTTGGATCCCACCTTCCTCTACGGCCGCCCGCACGTAATCCATCCCCATCTCCTTCAGCTTCTTCTCCACGGCCCCCATGCTCTCGCACTGTACAGCACATTTTGATGTTTTTCAGTGATCAAATGCTTTCAAAAAGTTCAAAATATTTCTTTTTTTTTTTTTTGTTTCATACCCAGTATAAATTACGTTTCCAAACTGTTTCTTCAATGCGGTATGCGCGAGGTGACATCTATTTATCCGCAGCAACGTAATTTTAAATTTTTTTTTCCGATCAATATTGATATTTGTATTCAAGCAACTATTTCATAGAAATCGATTTTCTCATCAACCTTGATAGGAACATTGACATATAATGAGACAGGACTGACAAATGACCATTTGACTCCAACCTTCAATTTCGGGGGCTCCTTTCTAAGGACGTGACCAAGTTGCTTCTTTGGAAACTCGAGAGCAAATTAGAATCGACTTGTTAGCAAATGCACATTCATTTGATACGAAACGGAAATCTCATGAATGAACTTCTTGCACATAATTAAAGAAACTTTATTTCAAATTGAAGAAAGATGTACCTGAAAGGAAATATGATTATCCTTGGGGTTGATCTCACTTTTCTTGGGCATTATCTCCGGATCTTCCGATTGCAACAGATGTATTCCAATCCCATATCCGAAAAGCCTGTGAAAAGAAAAGAAAAAAAGCTTATCCAAGAGATAAGATTCGTTTTTACTCAGAGCAAAGACACGACAGATCAACATTTGCATTGTTCTTTAGTTTTTTCAATTAGTAGTCTCATTGTTTTAGGAGAAATCGAATACCATGCGCCATCAAAGTCGAACGATCCGGGCCTCCTGATGGGGACGAAACCAAGAACGTTCTGATAAAAGTTCATGGACTCCTCGAGCGATCGGCACACGAGCGAAATGTGGTTCAAAGACTTGAGATGCAAAGGATTCTGCAAGCTTTCCTTCATCTTTTATCTCTTTTTCAAGAAAATGGCAAACCCAAGTTCAAGAGAGAGACGCACGCCAGAAACCAGAAAATCTTTGAGTCAAACCCAACAAAAACTAGGTGTTGCTTTGGATTTTCGGATAAAGAAGACAGCGAGAGAGAGAGAGAGAGAGAGAGAGAGAGAGATGGGGATATGTGGTTGTTGCAGATAACTATGCACCGAGAAAGAGGAGTGCACGGAAGTTATGTATGGGGTTGAGCGAGAGATGTGGTGGAAGGCTTTATATATATAAGGCCATGGCATGGAAATTTCAACATGAGCCACGTGGTGCCACGCGAGGATTTTGGATGGTGTTGACACGTTGGTTCCACGGCTGACTCGGATCACCATCACTGTGATCTGAGAATACATATGTGTAATTGGCTGGACCAGGTCCCCACGCGTGAAGCAAATGTACTGGGATCATCCCTCGCGATAATGCCAGCTATGAACTTTGTTTCTCCTTCTTGTATGGTTTCCAAAGGAAGCGACCATCCTTATGTTGGCACCTTCAATAGTATGAACAATCAAATATGAGACTATTACCCTTTTCCTGCTCTTCGTGAATCTAAAACTCATTCTTGATGCTTCGTTGTTATTTCTCATATGATAATGTCGAATAATTGCTATTAATAGCCAAGAACACGAGCGCTAATTTGCTCTGTACATACCCATCCTTTTTGTTTTTTTGTTTTTTTCTGGCTAAGTTTCATTCATCGCGACATTTCATTGAATCAAAGATGATGCTGTCATGTTTTCTCTGTTGATTGAACCGTACCACCATGCGCGAGAGGAGACTCCATGTTCGTGTGGTGGATGCTTCTTCCTTCTCTGAGGAACTCAATTTACACAAGGAAAAGATTGCTCTTTGTGTGTAGAAAGTAAATATGACAACCATCTCTTCTGAAGTTTGCCAAGAAAGAGGACATGGTAATTACGTTTGAAGGTGAGATTTAGCACTACCGACCTGAATAAAGAGCTTTCTAGAGGCTTCAAAGTGTGGAATGCGACATTTTCCATCTTTCATATGTTGCGATGCAGTTGCATGCGCTCCTACGCTCCACAACATTCGACACTGAATCGGAACCATTCGGAAAGTACACCGAAGCTTTCTTCTGCTTTCATGTCATTGGTGAAAGCTCCGTCCCGTTTTAGTGCCAGTCTTTGTCAACGTGCACTAACTACAATGACGGAAAGTTGGGAGTGAGTGACGGTGTTTGATGATTGGTAATCCAAAAGGGGGTTGGAGTATGCTAGAGTTTTCACTTCCGTTTTCAGTTCTTGCATATGCGGAACTGTCACTACAGAGAACAAAAGGTGAAAATGATGCATGGCCACGTCTTCTGCTTTTTGTCGCCACTTTGTTCTGATAAGGGGCCTTTCAGTTCTTTATGATTGAATGGCCAACCAGAAGATTCGAGAGATTTACATACAAGCACAGAAAATTCTGGAAAACAAGTTATTTATGTCAGATCTTAACTAGGAGCACATCTCCTATTTCAAAAATAAAAAGGTCTGGGAGGATCTCTGAAAGATGGAGATGGGTCATGTTCTCAACTGGGGATGTGTCGACTGGCCTAACACTATGCAAGCAGTCGAATAAATATTCACTCAATTCAATTAACAAATATTCCTCCCAAAAAAAATATATTCAATTAACAAATATTAAACCGTCCACCTCATATGCAGAGTCCTTCTCAAGTGCTTCGAGAAAGGGACTTGCTGCTTGAAAGAAAAAAGGAGTAACAAGGCAACATTCGGTGGAGACAAGTTTCAATGAAGAAAGATCAGCCTTTTTCTTCTAACTTAACAACTTGCAAAATTGACTTCTAATATACATATACTATTTCTCGATCAATCTTAGTCACTTGTTCGTTTAGCAAGAATTGACTTATGGTGCATATATCGTAAGCATCTCCGATAATTATTTAGTGCGTACATACATGATGGAGAGACCGTCACACTCAATGGAGATTAATCGGATGATTAAAAAGTCTTACGCCTATTAACATATAATAAAAAAACAGTATCTAGGATGCATCCTTATATCTAGCTGATTGGTAGTGGTTATTAATAGCGAGTTTCACATTATTAAATGATTACCAAATATATTAGCGCATTTCAATTCGGATCAAACACCAATCTAAGTCAACTCTTAACAGGCGAGAAAGATTATTCTTCTCAGCAAGTAGTAGGCTTGCGGCCACAAAGACAATACAGAATGGATGTGCGATTACAACGAACAAAAATAATCCTGCAGCATTTCAAAGGGTGTAAGAACGGCGTATCATAGCTAGTACTCAAACGGCAGCAAAATGGCCATTGAATTGTATCCAGTGAAACTACTTCGATTGTGGAGAACTGGGTGTTGAAAGAGTCCCATCGGTTTGCCATGGCCCAGCCCATGGAGCTTGGGCCCAAACCGGCTTGAGAGAGCTCCTAAGCCGCTAGATTTAGGGGGAGACATCGATCGCCCGAACCAAGAACCGCCGGGCCTGGACCGACGGCCACGGTTTGGTCCTGATTCTGGCTCGAAGATTTGGTCCTGCTTCTTTGCTTTAAAAATGGAATCGGTGATTTTCTGATCCTGCTCCCTGGTTTAGGAGAACTGGACCTGATCGGCCGATAATTTTCTATTTAAAAATATTTTTTAAAATTTCTTAAAAATGCAATAAACCCTAAAATAATAATATTTCTAGTATTTTTTTTTTTTTTTGGCTAAGTGGTTGGCCCTATTTGATCGACCTGACTGCATCGGACCATTGGTCCTGGCCCACTCTCTGGCCCTGGATCGTCCTATCCTCCACTCGGTCCCAAAAAATGGGAACCAATCACCCCTAGCTAGATTTATGATTTGATATGCTCGACTCCGCCGCAAATATCAATCAATTTTAGGCGATGCTTGTTTGCTTGAATATAGCTTTCCTTAGTAAAATCATGATATTTTGGAGATGAAAAATACTCGACAAATTATATTACATCATATTATAAAATGTTACGTTGTGTAACGTATTAACTTGATATCACAAGAGAGGTCAATCAAATGTTTGTATTTACCATGCTTGTTGAATTGAGACAATAAACATCGTTGCCAAGCGGACATCCGATTGAACAGGTTATCTACTGTTTGAAACTATGGATATGCAGAAGTGAGATTTGGATTTCTCAATAATGTTGATGACAATTGACAACAAATCAAAACCCACACTGGCAAATTGGCACACAAAAAGTTCAACTCTTTTGCCATTTTCAGATTCCCAGATCCTCTGAAAAGACAATTTGCGCATTAGCGTACCATTCGATTCTCACGAGGTTGGCGATGGCCGTCGCTTCACTCGCACCCAAATCAAGAAATCTGCACTCCCTCTTCCACACTCTCCTCAACCGGCCCTTCTGTTTCCTCACTCCGCCTCTTCACACTTCGCATTCGGCGTCCGACCCACCATTGCCCGAGCTCGTGAACGACATCTCCCGCGTCCTCAGCGACCATCGGAACCCTCATCACGACTTGGAAAGCTCCCTGACCGCCTTCTCCACACAGATATCCACGAACTTGGTCGAACAAGTCCTTAAGCGCTGCAAAAATCTCGGCTTTTCTGCTCACAGGTTCTTTCTCTGGGCCAAGAAACTCCCGGGTTTCGAACACAGCCTCGAGAGCTACAGTATCTTGGTCGATGTACTCGGGAGCAGCAAGCAGTTTGCTTTGCTGTGGGATTTTCTGAGGGAGATGAAAGAATCCGAGAACTTCGAGCTGAACCCAGCAATCTTTTTTATTGTTTTCAGAGGTTATAGTAGAGCTAACTTGCCTGGTGATGCTATAAGGGCTTTTAGTAGGATGAGTGAGTTTGGTATTGAGCCGAGCACTGCTGATTTTGACCAACTTTTGTATGTTCTATGTAAGAGGAAGCACGTGAGGCATGCTCAGCAGTTTTTCGACAAAGCTAAGGTTGAGTTTGAACCGAGTGTGAAGAGTTACAGCATTCTGATTAGAGGGTGGGGCGATATAGGCGAAGTGAATGAAGCACGTAAGCTGTTCGATGAAATGCTGGAGAGGGGCTGTTCGTTGGATGTTCAGGCATGGAACAGCTTATTGGAGGCTTTTGTGCAAAGGAGGTAACGTGGATGAAGCATATAATATTTTTAGGAGATGGGTCCAAAAGGATTTGAACCGGATGCTTCTACTTACTCGATATTCATCCGTGCATACTGCGAAGCAAATGACTTGCATTCAGTTTTCAGGGTGCTCGACAGAATGAGGAGATATAACCTCTTGTCTAATGTGTATACTTACAATTGCATAATACATAAACTATGCAAGAATGAGAAGGTTGAGGAGGCTTACCAATTACTAGATGAGATGATAGAAGGAGGGGTCAATCCAGATGCGTGGAGTTACAATGCTATCCAAGCTTACCACTGCGATCACAATGAAGTCAATATGGCTCTCAGACTGTTATCTAGAATGGACCGAGAGAATTGTGTGCCAGACCGGCACAGTTACAACATGGTTCTCAAAATGCTGATCAGAGTGGGGCGATTCGATAGGGCAGAAGTTGTTTGGCATAGTATGGGGAAGGTAGGGTTTTATCCTTCGGTCTCGACTTACTCTGTTATGGTCCATGGTCTGTGCAAGAAGAAGGGCAAATTGGAGGAGGCTTGTAGATATTTTGAGATGATGATTGATGAAGGAATACCTCCATATTCTTCAACAGTGGAGATGTTGAGAAATCGACTTCTAGGTTTGGGCCTCTTGGAGCATATCGATGTTCTAGCTGGGAAGATGGATCGTAGCACTTGTTGCTTGGTGAAAGAGTTTGCAAGCATGATGAGAGGTAACAAGGTGCGTGCAAGATGGAGAAGAGAAGAAACTGAGCCTGAAAGTGAGTGAATTTGAGATACAATTGGAGCTGTGACAACCTCACGGGTTCTTGGAGAGCGTCTTATTCCATGTACCAGAACTCGTGCTCGTCACGACCCACATAATTATGCAATGTCAGTTGTGCAAGCTGATAAAGTTAAAGAGGGTACCATAAAATGATGTGACAGCAGAATTTCAAAGGCACCTCCCCAAGTTGTCATAATAATCGAAACTGGAAGAGTTTCTGTTAACATAAACATTGATTGTTTTATTTTCTGACTCGCAAGTAAATTGGAAATAAGGAGCTAGCATCTGGTGGAAGAGGGGTCACTAATTCTCATTTTGTCAATCACCAATACCTAGTGTCGTTGAACTACTTTAATGTTGAATGAAATCAGCCTCGAGCCCTAGGGATTAGGGGTGAGCATCGATCCAGAATCAACCTAGATCGATCTTAAACTGGCCCAACTCTGTTAGTCGTGGTCTGGTTTCTAAGAAGACTTGGTCGGGCCTTGATCTTGAGATCCCTAGACCCCTGCATTGTGCAAATTGATTCTCGATCTTGAGTTTAGGGTTGATCCAACCCGTAACTAACCCTATACATAATATGTATTATATGCAATATATATCTAAAATATTATATATTATATGCTTTGCTACTCTAAATTTTTGCCTCTTCTATTCCCTTCAAGTTTATCTTGTAAATTAGAAAGTAGAAAGAAATCCAGTCCTAATTTGATAAAAAAAAAGAAGAAAAAACCTCTTCACTCGCCTTGCCTTGCTCATCTTTGATGACTCACCACGCCGCTTGCCTTTGTTCCCTCTCATCGCATGTTCGCTAATTATGATTTATTGCTTTTAGCAAATGTAAATTTCTATAATTACCTTATCTTATATTTATATTTGATATGTATTGATGTTTATAATTTGGTTGGATATGTAAATTGAAATAGTATATTCTTTTAAGTAATATAAAAAATGAAGCAAAAATAATTAATTAGTCCCGGGTTAATCCCAAATCAAACTCGAACCCATGGATTGGTCCGCTCCTCGATCCTAGGCTCAAAAGGATCGATCCTCAATCTTAAAAATTGGGGACCAACACTGTATGAATTGGTCTTAGGTCAGGTGCTAGATCGGCCCATTCCGAACTATGCTCACCTCTCCTAGCCGTTTGTCTTCCGAAAACTAAATAAAGAAATTCTCATGCTCCAAGCAAAAAGGGAAAAATCCAGTATATGAAACATTATCTCATGTCATAGCCGTGTATTACACTATATACATTTATATTAGAGAACGTCAATTGTCTTTCGATTAATGTAGCTTGCCTTAATCAGGAATCAACTTAACATTCCCGGATTACGCTTGCTTCACAGCTGAACAGCAGCTCTGAATATGTAATCGGCAAAGAGTCCTGCCTCAAAACCTATTGAGTAATTGAGCAAAGCAACCTGAATTGGCTAGCACTTCATCTAAACCGCTTGCCTGGTCACAATGCTCATATTTATCAAAGACAAGCTGTTTCTGGCGGCTATCAACATTTGTTATGCTCCAGTATCAACGGGAGGATCATTTGCAATAAGCAGCATTGAAATTTCTGCAAGAAGAACCCTAATTTGATGTTAGTCTTCTGACAAAAGCAACTGCTATTCTATCCATTCACTGAAAGATTGCTAGTAAAAAAGCATCTACCATCATCAAATCCAACTTAATAACAAGAGTGAAGCAGCTCCTCAAAACTGCAAACGAACCATCAGATGACAGTTTAAAACCAGGTGGGACTTGACTTCACCTGAAAGGCATTCTAAATTTATAATCCTCACTCTGGAGAAAGCAACACTGAGACAGCAATGTCAATGCATATCTATTGAATCACCCCCAGGTCACAAAACTTTCATGTCCTAGAAACACACTGAAGGATAAGGTCCTCTCATGTTACTCCCACTTCATGCACCTCTATGTCAAGAGATCCATGGTTTGCCACCTGAGTTTGCAAAATGTACGAAGCCTCTGAACTCCTTCCCTCATACAAGTATTTGTCCAACATCGAAGAGTATTTTGAAGCTACCTTAATATCCTCTTTGCTCAAATTACATGGAATTAGACCCTTCAGGGCCTGTGATTGACCTTCTACGAAAATTCCATGAAGCAGGGAAGCCGATAAGACAGGATCTGGAAGTGATCCCTTCTTTGTCACCTTATCGTGCAACATTAGAGCATCTTTAACCATTTTGTGCTGGCAAAGACAAATTAGTATTACACTGTAAGCAGCAGCTTGTGGTGCCCATTGATCCAATATCATATCTCTAAAAGTTTTAGGGGAATACATTTCTCCCCTTGATATATATTAGCTATCTCAGATGTTGAGCCAGAAATGTTGTTGATGAGCCCATTGACAAGATAATTAAGTGTAACATCATTGGGACTGCAATTATTCTCCAGCATCAGTTCAAAAAAGGAAGCCGCTTTTTCAGGCCTTCCCTCCTTAAAAGAACTGCCTATTAGTATACTGTATGTTACCACATTGGGCTCTAAGCCAGAAGATTTCATTTCAAAAATAAATCTTCAGCTCTATCAAGATTTTTATTGCGGCAAAACCCATCTATAAGAGAGGTATAGGTGACAACGTTTGGCTTGCATTTTCGCATAATCATCTGCCTGAACATCCACATTGCTTTGTCCAAATCCTGCTGCTTTCCGTACCCATCGATAATCGTGGTATAAGTAATCTCATCTGGCATGAGCTGCTCCTTTAACATTCCATGGAAATAAGACATTGCATCCTTCATCATTCCAAGCCTGCAGTAGCCCCTAATCATTGCATTGTACCCAGCAACACCGAGATTCAGACCCTTCCTAATTGCAAATTCAAAAATATCCTTAGCTTCTGCAATTTTTTCATGTCTCGCATAACCATCAACTATAGTGACAAAAACATATTCGTCAGGGTCTATGTTGTGGTCCAGCATCTCCACAAGTAGCAACTTGGCAGCTTCAAGCCTCCTTTTCTTGCAAAGTCCACTCAACAAGACATTGTATATCTCTGCATCAGGGAAAACTCCCTTTTCCATCATTTTTCTGTATACTGTCAAGGCTTCATTAATCTCCCCATGGAGAACGCTTCCATGGATGAGAGCTCCATAAATAACCATATCAGGCTTCTCTCCTCTTTCTGTAATATCAATAAGCAAATTGGATGCTTTCTCATATTCCCCTTGTCTGCAATATGCTAGTATCAGCGGAGTACAGGTTAACTTGTTTGATGTGAAACCTTTTCTAAGTGCCTTTCCAAGAAAACCCTCAGCTTCCCTCAGCCTCTGATCCTTACACAAAGAAGCAATCAGGATATTATATGTCACAATGTCTGGTTCACAACCACTTTGAACCATATTTTCAACCATTTTAACAGCTTCCACTACAAGACCATGCTTGTAGAGACCATTGATAATTGTGTTGTATATATACAGATTGACACTGAGACCCCTCTCCTTCATTTCAGTGATGAGCTGATCAACCAAATCAAATTTTCCCACATTGCAGAAACCTCTGATCATGGACCCAAAACTTTGTGGTGTGGGCAAAAAACCTTTTGATATTAACTCCTTGAAAAGTGCGTGGGCCTTGTCTACATTCCCAATCTTAACATATCCATCAATAAGAGTATTATAGAAGACGACATTTGGTATACAACCATGTCCCCACCTATCCTGGATCATTTTCTCACCTTCCTCAACTTTGCCTTCACTACACAAACCTCTAACCATGATGCAAACACTAAAATTATCCACTGCGTCAACACCCTCAGCACTCTCTCTAGCAAGCATTTCATCATAAACCCTACGGGCATCCCCTGTTCGCCCATGATTCACGAGCGCATTAAGCAAACAGTTACAAGCGAAAACATGCGGCGAGCAACCACAGACATTCCGCATGGCATCATAACTCCGAAGCGCCTGATGAATCATCCCGCAATCCGCATACGAGCGGATCAGAACATTCACGGCTTCACGGGTCGGCCTAACGTCCTCTCTCGCCATGCCACCCTGCACCAGCTCGATCTCCGGGAACAGCTTGCATTTGGCGAGGAGCTTCAATAGCGAGGAGTAACCGCTCTCGCCGAGAGCCCCATGTTGCCGACGCCGGTCAGACGCCCAGTGGAAGAACCTCAAAGCCAACCCCGCGTCGTACACTCTGTCGAACACGTGGTGGGCAACCTCGGAGACGAGGATTCCGGCCTCGGCGAAGTGGTTCCCGAGGGAATCTCGCCACCGGGGAGATGGGTCGTTGAGAATGCGGATGGCCTGGTTGACGAACCGCTTGAGGCCGGGTTTGAGGGAAGACGAGGTGGTCGGGTTGTGAGGGGGTTTGATTCGGGCGAGAACGTTCTTCGACATGGAAAAGAGAGGAGGACGGAAGGTGTGCAGAGGCCAGGAAAGGCGACTCCTTTTGGAGTAGTTCAGTCATGGAGGGGTTAAGAACTATAGCGATTAGAGGAGAGACGTTTTTCCGGTTATTTCTGCAACTTCGCGTCCATGCCCGCGAAATCAGCAGCTTCACTCTCTTTTCATGATGTAAATTACACAATAGGAATTGAAATTTAAAATTCACAAAAAACAAAGAAATTTATATAAATACATATTTATATAGAAAAGCAATTTTTAAAATTTTTTAATGCTACATATATCCACCAATAAAATAAAAAATAATTACTTGACACAACAATTTTGTACTTAATTAGAACATATCTCTCTATTCCTCATAAGTATGATATAGGAAAGGGTTAATACCCACCAAAACCCCTAAACCGGTACACCTACGACAAATTCATCCCAAAAGATCCAAAACTACAAATTTACCCTCTTTTAAATTATGTTAAATTTTATAGATAAATTATTGAGTTGAATGATTCATAATAGTTAACGAGTTTACTTAGTTTGAGGTTTTACCTTCCATTTGCCACAAATATACTAATTTATGATTTTTCATAATACTAATCCAAATTAATTGAAAATAAATTAAGATAAATTTATCACAAATATACTAATTTGAGTCTTTAGTGGTCAAAAAATTAATTTGTTGTAAGTTTACTAGCTTAGGAGTCTTTTATAATATTAATCCCATAAGAAATAGATACGGTTTTGAATTTTTAAGGCGAGAAGCATGCAAAATCTACATATGTCAATTCAAGGATTGATTTAGCTTTTAAAGGTGTCGATATGCTAAAGGAGTTAACAGCACAAGCCTCAATTATCTAAACTGAGTAATTAGTCATGTACGCGATACAAATTTCATGATTAAACTAATCAAACTCATTTGATTTTCAGTCAGTTTCCATGCGACCATATATTTGCCTAACTGCCTTTCCTCTTCCTCCTAATTATCTCCCAAAACCCAGGCTTGCAACATGCTTAGATTCTAAAAGCAATGCCTTGAAACCACACTTTCCAAAAAGATAAAAAGAAGCATGTGCAATACCTAAAGAACAAGACGTGTTATAGACTAGGAATTTAACAAATCCAGACACTGCACTTAACATATTTGCCTTGGCAAGCAATTCTACAAAGGCTCCCTATGCTACCTCATCATCAAGGAGTAACTTGCTTAGCAAGTTCTCCTTAAGCTTGCGTCTTCATGCAGATCCAGTCAATACCAATCAAATTTCATTCCCGAATGGGTGGGTTGTACTACACTTGAAGTTGTCGGAGTCCAATTAAAAGGCTTGTGACTCCGAACAAAACACGAGTTCATATAGGCAAATGAATAGCCCAAACTACGCGCTCCTTCTGTGGAGCATGGTCACTTGGCATGAAAAACAGGCTCATTCTTACCCAGATCCAGTTATTTGGTGCATTCTCTTTGCAACTCCATCATCATGCCCGCCATATACCTTTAGTAATTGATAAAAGATACCAAATGGAATAGTTGCATGTTTGTGGATAAACAATGCAACAACACAACACTGTTGGGAAGCCATGACTTATAAACAACGTTATCAGTAACAAGAGTATGACTGAACCAATGGTCAGATCTCAAAGAATTACAGCATTTTCATGATAAAACAGCTAACAACAAAAAGTATCTCCATATTGCTCTGGAAATTTCCACTTTCACTTATGCTTGATTATTCAACTTGAAGCCAAAGGCTGTATCAAAAGAATCTGTCGATGCCATTTGACTGAAACTGATGGAAAACAATTGTGGCTCAAACCTGCATCAAGTTATTAACGGGGTATATAGTAAGCATTCATCTCCATAACAGGGCAAGTGCTGAGGAGGTTTAAGAGGTTGGTAGCAATCACTTATCTATTACCTTCATAGAGGAGCTAGGTCCATATTGCAGTGGCAGGACAATTGCCACACAACAACCATGAGTGACTCAGAGCGTCATAAGGAAGCAAGTGCGAGAAGTCAGAACCAACCATTTCTTCTTCAACTGAAAGAGAAAAGAGCTGCGTCTGTTGGTTATTTGCTATAATGCTCTTGATCAGTAAGTATCCTAACAGAGGCAGCAGCAATTCCCGTGGAAGTTGTATCTAGCTCAATCTTGTCCTGTTGATTGGCACGCCTGCACTTATATTTGCATCAAGTCAAAGGAAATCAGACAGTCAGCAACATGGTTGGCCTCTGTAAATGGATTAGATACAAAAGATATGTGGATCCAACAAGCTTAGAGAATTATTGCTTCAGCTAACAGGATGCAAAGTTAATCCACAGCAAAATTGTTAACCTAGGACAACTTCAAGGCTTAAGGCTTGAATTTCTCTCTTGCTCAATTTCCCAAAGAAAAGTTCATAAGCCCCATACTTCCTATTTTCAATACGTCAAAAGATTACAATATGGTCAGCCAGATGCATGGGCCAGCCTTCTTCCAAAAGGAGAGTTTAATAGCAGTATAGAAATTGCATTGCATGCCCACCATGTCTCAGCCATTCATGATATCAAAGAGGCCCACATGATCTATTGATGAGTGCTTTCTTACTTTGCAGGTAAAATTGTAAGGTTCAATATCTTTGTACTCGGTAATGAATCTCCAGTCCAAAATGGAAGAGGTTAACGTAATCACAAACTAACTGCTTGTGTAATTACCTGAACTCTCCTTTTGTGAAATAATTTCATCAAATACAAAAAGATTAGTGTTACAACAGACCTTGTACACAGGTACTTGTGAAGCCTACATAAAGAGTCAGACTAAAAGAAGCAATTCAGCTTCAGAAACAAATCTAGCTTCCACTAAATGTGTGCTTAATACTACTCAGGGTGGAACCTACTTTCAAAAACATTAAAAAGAGGAATGACATAGTACTTGAAGATTTGAGCTTTTATCGAGGACGGAAACTTAGGTAATCGAACATGGCTGCAGGCATACATACAAAAAAGTGAGCAAGGGAAATATGAGTTATACCATGCTAGAGCTATTCTGACTAAGCCTGTCTCTCTCACCATGCCTTGAACCTCTGACCTTGAGGTATGGTCATCTTAAGTCCAACCACAAGGCCATGAAGAAGGCTGGTCATTCCATGCTAGTCGCCATCCATTCACAGAAAAAGCTGGATAAACAAGCCCACTGAGAAAACTCAGAAGTCAAACCTATCAGGACAAACACTGGGGACTGGGACCAATTTGAGGTGGTAGCTAGTGTTAATGACAAATTAATCCTCTAATTCCCACAAATTAATCTTATATGGAAAAGTCTATGAAGCCACAGCCTTAAAATGCAAGGGCCTCTTCATGCTTATGCTCATGCACATGCACATGCTCATAAGGAGGGGGAGAGAGAGAGAGAGCTTACATTACAAGCAATGGCAATCACATGGTTGTCATTCACCTGGAGTACTCATTTGTAGCAAAAACCAAGATCATAGGCTGGAGAAACCCACGTTCCTTAGAATGATTATGATATATACTCGAGCTCCTTTGATCTGATGCGATGACATCACATTGCTCTGAAGTTTCAAGTTAGGCATCATGGCTCTGATTGTCTGAAAAAATTTTTAAGAGGTTCATCATCCATCCTAGGATAATTTGGACTGAAAAGAGTCCATCTGAATCTCAGAAAAAGGTGGTGTCTTCTTCCGGGCCAATGCTATTATCATCTTAGCTTTTCCAGGCTGCCCAGTTTTCTTTAGGGCTTCAAGAAGTGCAATAATGGAATCGACACTAGGAAACCAACTTTTTCGCATGCAGTCCTTACACATTGAATATGCCAAATCCAAATCGCCTCCCTTACAAAGGTAATGGATCATGGTCTGGTAAATCTTAATATTGGGTCTGTATCCATTGCCATGTAACGCAGAATAAACCCTCTTGGACATTTCAGGATATCCCGCGAGGAAGAACCCCTTAATCACCAAATTATATGTGACTTCATCAGGGTCAATCCCGATTTTGTTCATCAAAGCAGCCATCTTATGAGCATTCCAAGCTCTTCGCTTATTTACCAAGTACTGAATTCTGACATTGAAAGTTGCTAGATTCGGCAAACAACCCTTATGCACCATAAGATTCCACAAACCATTACCAAGTTCCCACCTATTACTCTTGTAGGCCGAAGACATTAGTGTAGTATATGTAACTATGTCTGGTCTGATACCAAATTTCTCCATCTCTATCATGACTAGATAAGCCTTATACAAAAAGGACATTTCACAGTATGCCTTAATAACAATGTTCAGAGAAATTATATCCAGCTCAATACTAAACCTTCGTGGAGCCTCGCTAAGGAAAGCCTCAATAGCTATTAAATCACGGGCTTCTATCAATACCTGCAATGTAGCATTGAAAGACTTGACAGACCTTTTACAACCAAACAAGTGCATGTCATAGAAAGTATCTAGCGCGTGTTTAACCATTCCGGCCTTACCATACAGCATGATAATCCTCACAATGAACCCTTCACGGCGACCCTGCGGAAGGGCCTTTTGCTGCTCAAGCAATTGCTCAATGTAGTCAAACCGACCAGCACCTGCTAGCCTAGAAATCGTGTCTTCAAAAGCGAAACGGTTCTCAATAACGAGGCGGTTGTGAGCATTCGCCCTAAATAGGTGAAATAACTTATTAGGGTCCCTTTCAGATTTGAGCTTCACGAGAGCAGGTTCCTCTATTGTCTTTGCCTTATGAACATGGCTTGATACAGCTGCAGGACTACCGTTCGATGCAATGGAAGCAGCGGCGACGGCGGCATGGCAAAATCTGCGAACGGGACGCAGAGAAAGCATATTCTGGGATTCTCTTCACACGGAAACATACCCACGAAGCGAACTCAACAATCCAAGTACAAACTCCAGCCGACAACGTTCACTGCCCATAAATAAAACCCAAAAAGAACAGGAACTCGAATCCCCCCAAACAAACAAAGCCTTACGCAAACACCCGACAACGCTAAAAATGCCTCCTTTCCAAGACACCCCGCGAGCCCAATGCCGAATAACATTTACCCGCCCAGCAGTATGTCTTTCTCTTATCTTACACAAAAAGAATTCAAGAAATCAGTTGCTGCTGCTGCTGCTGCAAGAACGTCCTCAACGTCAGACGAGAAAGAACAGAATACAGCAATGAAGAAGACCCAGATAAAAGAAGAAGGAAGGGAAGCGACGGCGGGTCAGAGCAACCATTCATCGTCCGAATCGGATTGAGAAACTGGGTTTTCTCGGGCTCAACATAGAGAACAGATGACAACCCTAGAGAGGCGAATTAGCAACGGGAGATGGAGACGGAGATGGAGATCACCGTGGGAGCACGGTGGTGGATCTGGGAGAGGCCCGAGCTCATTCTTGGGTGGGCGCTCCGCGTCTCTGGTTTTATTAGGCTTTTGCGGAGGGGTTTTGAAGAGTTGCGGAGAGGGGGAGGTTTTGATGTGGGGGTGCATGGTAAGCAACTGTGGACCTCCTTTTCAATCTTCCAACGATGCGATTAGTTTACCTGAATGGCCCTTTCGTGGATTGCGTCGTGGCGTAACGGGTACCCCGAGAATTAATTTGCAATACGGCCCATGTAATTTAATTAAATATAATCCCTAAACTTTTGAATTATATGAATATATTTTATAAAATCTTTCCATTAATTCAATATCAACAAACAATAGCGAACATATTCATATAGTTCAAAAACTAAATTGAATTTGTACCAAAAATTCAAAAACTACATTTAACAAATTAAAAACTTAGAAATTACATTGAGCATTAAGTTAAAGTTTAGATATCAAATTTAACTAATTAAAAGTTCATAAATCATATTGCATAATAGGTCATTTTCCTGAATAATTAATTAACGTGTTTTTCCCTGTCAATTTTTTATTTTTATTTCGAAACATTAATAGATGTTGTGGAAAATGTTATTTTCAATAATATTATGGTACAAAAAAATTTCCTTCAAGTAGATAATTTCTTTTATCTCCATTGAAGCATCGATATTGTAGGAAAATATCAAGATGATCTTATTATGTAATTTTTCTAATGGCTTGATAAAACCATCTTAAACAAATCAGATCCACATATCGATTGCCACATGGTTTTAGTTAGTTACCTCTCACGCACGACATTAATGTCAAAAGTACCAATAGGATGTGCTAAATTTTCTCTAGGATTATTTCTTGAAAGGTCTCCACATCTTTTCATTCACAAATGAGTAGCTCATATTAATGGAAAAAAAAAATTAAATGTCTAATAAAAAAATCGATTTTCTATTGAAAACTCGTAACTAATAAAGACTTTGCCGAACACTATTTTAGCGTAACTTTTCAAGGCAATGAACAGTCTTAATATGCTGTGGTGCAATGGTCCGTGCATAACTAAGGTATCCACTTTAATGTGCAATAGCAATATTAAGTTAAAGATTTTTATACTAAAAATCCATGGTAACCGTATTTTTTAAATTCAATATAATCAAAGTAAAAACCTAGTTAATTTAGTAGTTGAAGCACATTATCCGCATTATCCTTTCTTTTTCTTTCAAATTTATATGGTTATAAAACTACTAAAAGATAACACAAGTCATTATTATCTTGCACATTCGGAAATCAATTGATAAATTGGAAAAAAGGAAAATATTTATGTTCTGCGACTTTAAATGCGTGATTATCACGGCCCTATTTCAATTTAATTTCCGCCGGAGTTCTTCGCTGTTCATTGGGCAATACTCGCCGTTCATCTCTCTCCGTCGAAGTCTCTGCGAATCTGAGTCTCCTTCTCCTTCATCTCTCCGGTCGCCGGAACCTAAACAGCGGCGATGCTTCAGCACCAGATCTCGCATTCTCCGGCCAGGCTCGGCCTTACGAGCCCCACCAGCTCCAGCTCGCCGTCTCTCACAAACCCCAATTCCACCAAATTTGCCGCCGCCGCCGCCTCCCACCAGCAGCCGCACCACCATCCCAACCTCCCCTCCTCCTCTGCCGCCGCCGCCGCCGTCCCCGCTACCTCCTCGACCCTCCTGTCTCTCCTCCCGCCTCTCCCGCGGGCCCAATCGCTCCTCCTCCAGATGTCCTCCCTCGCCTCCAAGCTCTTCGACGTCTCCCCGAATCGCGCCCTCTGGCTCTCCTCCTTCCGCGGCTCCCTCCCGACCTTCCTCTCCTCTCCGCCGCAGTCCGCTCAATCGCACGTCGTCCTTCCCGACCCGCCTCCGTCTTCGACGAAGGAGATCCTCTCCCTCTTCACTTCCCTCCAGACGCAGCTATTCAAGGCCGTCGCCGAGCTCCAGGAGATCCTCGACCTCCAGGACGCCAAGCACAAGCTCACCCGCGAGATCCGGTCCAAGGACTCCGCCCTCCTCTCCTTCGCCAACCGCCTCAAGGACGCCGAGCACGTCCTCGACATCCTGGTCGATGATTACGCCGACTATCGCCGTCCGAAGCGGTCGCGATCCGCCTCTGCCGCGGAGGAGGAGGATGGGGACGATGATCTCGGCAGCTCGACCACGGTCGCCTCGCGGCTGAATCTGTCCGACATCGTGTCCTATGCGCATAGGATCAGCTACACGACGTTCGCGCCGCCCGATTTCGGGGCGGGACAGGCTCCTCTTAGAGGGGCTCTGCCTCCGGCTCCCCAGGACGAGCAAATGCGCGCCTCGCAGCTGTACAGTGTTGACGATATCCAGCTGCCGAAATCAGCGGTCCAGGATGATCACAGAGAGAGTATATCAATAGTCGAGCTGCCTGCAATCCCGGATGTGCCGGCAATTCCAGGCTTACCTGGGAACATCATTATACCGTCGGGCTGGAAACCGGGATGCCAGTGGAATTGCCGACCGACTTGCCTGTTCCACCGCCTGGATGGAAACCGGGCGATCCGATCACCTTGCCCCCAATAGACACCCTTCCTGTTCGCAGGCCTGAGGAGCCACAGTTGCAACCAGTTGGTCCTCCAGGATTGCATAAGGAGCCCGAGACGATACAGGTCCGGCATGTCGACCTCGAACTTCCAGATAATTTCGATGACAGCAGTGATTACAGCAGCGACGACGCAAGCTCTGAAGACGACGAGTGAACTGATATGGATGGGCCTCTGTAATCGATTGGCATTGTAGGATAAGTCTTGAGTGCTCCTTGTATGAACCTGACCATTTATTTAGTAGGATGTTTCTTTCTTCCTGGCGATTCTTTCAGAGGCTCGGATGATGCTACTTGAGAATACTTCATCTTAAATCTTGAAACTTTGAAGGTCAATTACGGAATCAGATCGGGATCAGAACTACATTGAGTAGTTCAAGATACGGGCAGCTATAGCTTCTGTTGCTGATTTTTGTTCTGTGATTTTACAGGCTACAAGCTACATGTTTGAGTTGGGTTCTTGCCCTGCTTGTGATCTCTTGAAATGTCTGAATCTGGATATGAAAGCTCCTATGGAATTTAAAGCTTGTTAGATGATGGAAGTTGAGATCCTAGAGCCCTGGCCATTCTTGATGCTCAACTCATTAACATGTGTTGCCAAGTTTCATCAAAATGAGCTTAGTAAAATTTATCTTCATGGTCCTGCTAACTGACAGTTCATTTAGATCTGCAAAGGAAACAATTGCAATCTTGAGATTCTTTTTTTTTTTTTTTTTTGGAATCGAAAAGGTTATGAGCTGCCTTTGTTGCACAATCGAAGTTCTAAATCCCAAACTTGAGTGTAAATCGCGGTTGCATCTTTCTCACGTCATTTTGACTGTAATGAGCACTTCGTCTCACGCATATTTCCTGCTTACTCCTACCAAATTGGTCCTTATGGAATGTCCTGAAATGCTATGCCGTCATCTCACCTAAGGAAAGTATGTTGTGAGAACGGCTACTAGGAACGAACTTGAATTGATTAGGGAGGAAGGGTAAAATTTCTATCTATAACTTGAGACTAAATTGCCATTTTAAGTTCCACTCCTCGAGAGAGAAAAAAAAAACAAATTCGAGCAAGTTATTATGCGTAACATGATCAAGTAGACATTTATTCTGCATTATTGTGTATGCGAACTGTCAGCCTTTTAAACTGTCTTCGGATAGCCTCTTTCACTAGTCTTCTGATTTTGTTGCTTTCTGTTGGTATGCTCAGGAAAGTATGTAACCTTGAAAAGATCACAGTTATGAACTTATGACATAAAACTTGGATGAGATACAGTGATATGTTCTGCAGAAAGCAATAGATGTGACTGTTCACTCTCGTTGCTCCAAGCGCTGAGCAAAACCAGATATTCATTCAGACACCACCGTACTAGCATTACATATAAATTGGCGTTGCGAGATCCAGTGACGCATATATATGTGAGCAACTCAAACTTCTGTGATGTTCATTGGCATGTTGCCGCCCTTCAGCAATTGATGATGCCATAGACATTATTTCAGCTATGGCATGGTTAAAAATGCGAGGGAAGCTAGTTTGGGCACCTGCGATTGCTCAAAGAAAAGGCGGTGGGATCGAAACAATGGCATCATCCATTCTCTAGAACGGCATCTTCTTCAGAACCTGGCCGTTAAACAGTTTAGCCAATCCTGAAGCATATCTGTCATCAAATCGAAAGCATCAGAGGACTATTGCGATGAAAGCTCATCAGTATTGAAGTGAAAGATATCCACATAAGGTCAGTTACCCTGCTACTAAGAGGATTAGAGCGGTGACCCATAGACAATATTGGTAACTCCTATGCTTGGACTTTTTGTGCTTCACATCGTATCCGTCTGGGATGTACCTCCTGCTTACGTACCCAAATTGGGGACGGATTAAGAGAACAAACCCTAGTAGGAAACCAGAGACGAACCCTCCAATATGGGCTGAGTTATCCACGTGAGGTATGAGAAGCCCGATGGCCAGATTTATGGCGACAACGATCACTAGGGTGAAAAGAGCTGTGCACTGAACGGACAAGAATTAAAAAACCTTGCCCTCTGAAACTTATTTTAAAGGCCATCCTTGCCCTCTGAACTGGAAAGTCTACAATCAAGCAGGTTCAACTTACTGTTAGAGCAGAATCACTGGAAGATAGAATTACCTTGTTTGCATAAATGGTCCAGTTTGTGATCAGCTCAGAAAGCATAGCTCCCAACAGTCCAAAAAGAGCACCGGATGCCCCGACTGATATTTTCGAGGCTCCACTGATGGTAAGTGTAGATAACAAGCTTCCCCCAAATCCAGAGAGCACATATAAAGCTCCAATTTTCACTGCACAAGTTTGGTACTCAGAATCAGTGACGATTGGGAAACATTAGTCAGGTGAGTTCTACTCTGTAAAGTCTATTTCTTACGGAATCCAAACTCTTGCTCGAGTCCTATGCCAACAACAAGGAGGCTCAACATGTTAGTAGCCAAATGTAAGACTCCCGTATGAAGCCATATGCAGGATATCATTCGCCATCCCTCAGCATCCTCTACCACAAGTTTTCGCTCGAGGCCTCCAAGTTTTTCCAGCCTGCACATTGCGATTAGATTGTTCAAATAGGCATCTAGTCTGAGAATGCTCAGAAGAACAAGATTCCTATCATCAACTATGCTGTGCAGAAGAATGTACCAGGTATTTGATATGACATACTCCTCAAATTTTCATGTTCCCATCTAATGCATATGGCTCTTTGAATCCACTTTCAAGACCTTTTTTTGCCTAACTCGTGCCAAAACATGAGGCTAAATCGATCTGTATACTCTTATGCCCATCCTTTGGATGGAAAACCGCTTTTCGAAATGGAGCTTCTTCTTTCTTTTCGTCTCTGTGTTAATTGAATTTAGGCAGGGTTTATCAATGAGATGAAATCTTTTTTAACTCTCTTACAAATTCTAGTTAACTTGAACAGAGATAAACAAACAAACCCATCGTCAATCTCTACCATATTATTGAAACTGTATGACAATCGTTTCTTGTCATTCACCGAACAATTCAAAGCATTTGACTTCAGAGAATTTCTATAGTCGAAACGTTTATAACACAAAAATGGAAGAAAGAAAAAATAAATTCCTGACCCTTCGGTTGGCTTATCAGAAGGCTTTAGAAATTAAAACTAATGTAGCAGTCTGCTGCATTGAAAGAAATCAAAACAAGAGGAAGATGAAAAAGATAAACGATAGATCAGAAAATAGAGAGCCTTCTTACGTGACGACGGAGGGGCCCAAGAGAGGGTTCTCCTTCAATGGCTGAAAAGAGAACCTCCCTAGCAGAGGATACAAGGTGCAACCCGTAGGCTTCTTGCTGGGGCAGTTGTTGACGTACATCGTGTACACGAAGAGCCCAAGGTTGGCCAAGAAGATGAGCGGGATGAGCCACGGGAACCACTGCTTCGGAGGTGGCGGTGGAGGAAAATGGTGATGGGCAGGACGGGGCATCTTGGGGCCCTTCTCTATGTCCAGTGCTGGCAATGGCGACGCAGACGGCAAGGGGGGTGACGAGCTCTTCCCCATCATGAAGAAGGGGAGGGGAGGAGTGCACGAGGCCCCAACCCTTTTGACGGTGGTTGACGGGGCTGTTTTGACAAGTTTTGATGCCGAGAAGGAAGCGAGGAAGGAAGGAGAGAGAGAGAGAGAGAGAGAGAGAGAGAGAGAGAGAGAGAAGGGTTGGATGGTGAAGAATGAATCTTAGGTGGGATGGGAGTTAAGTTCGTTACGTTTCCCGCTAATAAAAAGGGTTGTGTTGGTGAAATTATTAAATGAAGTAACTGATGGTTGTAATTTTATGCGATTTAAACTAATATAATTCATGATCATCTCATAAACAATCAAAGTTTCAAACTCTATAGTTTAAATTCAATCGCCCCCGTTCTTCCCCGTTAATCTTGTTTCCAAGTGTCATTGCTGACTTTTTGATCCGTCAAAAAGTGTCCTTTGATGGTAAACAACTTGAAGATCAAGTGCCTAAACAGAGAAACTTTAGTCGCTTATAAGGGTGGGTCTATTCTGGGAAAAGCACACAATGCACAGCGTTCCTGAGAAATTGCAAAATGATGAAGATTTTGCTTGTGGTCCTGAAATTCTTGAGAATGTACCTGTAACGGAGACGAATACGTTCGTAAACAAACTGACATTGCATTTCAACTGATGCAACACCCATGCGGAGAGGAAAGATTTAGGTCTTATTGTTTTGATCTCATCCTTATTAAACGAAGCATTTAGTCTGAAATTCAGACCATCAACCCTGCTCAATACAAACCAGCAGCAGTCCACCTAGAGAACCTAACCAAGTAGCACATAATGCAAGCAAATTCTACTACATTGCGGCTGAGGATCCTGATTCTAAATGGCTGCCACAATGGTTGAAACCAAACCAAACGCCATTCGGGATGAAAGTGTTGTAGTAAAAAGTCACAGCCTTGGTGTAATAGCCATAGACAGTCACGGTTTCGGGTTTCCACCCGTCGTACCCGCTCCGGTAGAGGTAGATGTAGCAGACTTGGTACGTGCAGGGTCCATATATGTCGAATGTATCGGTGGAGCATCGCTCGAATGTATGAGTCGATGGATCGTCCAACCTAGGCGCATAAACCTGATCGGCCATATCAAGATGAACGCAGAAGTCAGATTTCATTTAGCTAAAGTACCCTCTGGAATAGAAAAAGAAAACAGGCTTTGCATCCGTTGGCTAGAATTAAAGACAGTAACAAAATACCCAATTATCAAGATATGGGACTTCTTGATTTATGGGTTGTGACTATTTTGATTAAGCTAATCAATGCACTTATTGCAGGAACAGGTAACATCCTTGATGGGCTAAATCATCCTTATTCACCAAAAACCACTTGCTTGAGCAAGGGATATTATTGTGCTTCGACTGGAAATTACATGAACCAAAATACCTTGGAGCAGACTTATGAGGCAAAGCAGTTTACCTGATTTCCATAGGCATCGCCAAACGCAAGGCTGATCTGGTCACGAGTATATGAAGTCGAAGAGCAGCTCGTCCTTATTTTCACCGTGTAAGTACAGCTGTTCTTATTCTGAAATGCAACACCTCAAACTCACTTCCAACTCGGAGTGATTTTCAAGCAAGAAATACGAGTCTCCCAAAAAAAGAAAGAAAAAGGGGAAGGAAAGGACGATATTTCTAGCAAATAGGAACTTTATCAGATACTTCAGAATTCTGGGTTGCTCAAATTTCTAGCAAATTGCAGACCCACATCTTTCTCTCCCCCGGAACTTAGCTTTATCAAAGGCGGCTGGATTCATTCATAAAAACAGAGAAAACGAAGAACGAAATGGATCGGAGAGAGTGTTCGTACCTGAGTGCTATTGATCTTGAAGGATTCGAGGGCATGAGGGACTGATCCCGACCCATCTGAAGTGAAGGGTCTGCCATGGGAAAGAATCGAGAGAAGAGCGAAACAGAGGAGAAAAGTCAGAACCCGGTTCATCTCTTTTTGCTTTACCCCGAAGCTTGAAGACCCGTGAGGAAAAGCTCTCTATCTTTAGGTTATATGGGAACTCGAGGCAAGATGTTTTTTTTTGACCTTTCTGGTTGATGCCAACGAATCAATCTGAAATCCATTATGCGCAGCAGAAATGAGAAATCTTGGTCATTGATTAACAAGATTCCAAGGCGACATTCGCTGGCAATATTATCATAATTAAACATTGCATTTCTTCCGACCAAAAAAAAAAAAAACATTGCATTTCAGCCACGTGAATCCCTCCTTCGTCACGGACCGATGGCCCTCCTTGCTTGCCACTTTCTCGTGTATGGGAGGGCCCGAAAGGGCCAAGCTGCAAACTTTTCTTCATGACTCATGTCCGTCGATGTCGGATAAAGCAGGAAAAATCAAGTGAAGTTCGATATCAGGTGCTGGTGACTTGGTGGAGATCGTGCTTGATGATGAGTTCGATTTCCAATCGATTACTGCTTATGACAGTGTAGCTTGATACACACAACATGAGCGTGAGTTCGAGGATATGCTCGTGTTTGTAAAATTGTGAGGTGTACGAGATAACAGATACAGTAAATTTGATTTCAGCATTTTTAGAGTATTGTTTTTATTTCGAGACATGATGCGTGTCAAGACACTTGTTTTGTAAAATTGCAAGGGGTGACATTGACAGTATTGAAATTATTTTACCATATTGATATGTTAAAAAAAAAGGTGCAGTACTTTCTAGGTCACTATTTGATCTAGTGAGAATAAGATAGGCCCCCATAAATTAGCAATTGATTAGGTGCATAATACACCAGATTCTAACAGCAACCAATGGCATCATATAGTCGACTAAGGTAAATATTACTTAAAAAATGTTCCATCCAATCACTAGTAAATAACTTTTATTTATATATTATTGTGATATCTCTAATGTCACCACCATCTAAAATGCCTCCCTTAAGTGATGACTTACATTGCGATGCCAATCTCGAGTATGATTAATAATTCAACTTTCCATATTATAGTCATATCGTGTCCATGCTTATCAGCATGTCATAATGGTAAAATCCAAATATGACACATTAAGTATATATTTTACACAACATATGTTTGGATAAGTTTAGGCATTGTTTAGGTCATTGTGGATTTCAATTCTTAATTTTTTTTAAAGTTTTAAAAAAATCAAAATTTTGATTTGCCTTTTTTTTTTGGCAGAATGTGGAATTGGATCACCTAACAAAACCTATTTTTAGGATTCCACAACCATCTATATTTTGAATTTTATAAGTAAAATTTAATTTGTCAGAAAACTCTAGCAATAAAAGAAACTTGAATTATGAAGGAATAATGATATAAACAAGGTTAATGAACTTATTTCGATGTGTCATGTAGTTGGTAAGCCTTGCGTGATCACAGACCTACGATTGCATATGAGGCGTGCAACCGCCTTTGGAGGAAATCAACAAGGATCTTGACCTCTATTACCATGATTCCTTCGCTCTCTTTGTGCCTTCATAATCGTATTAAGAAACGACACCAAGCCCACCACCGTGGTCATGGCGACTGTCGACCTCTCGCAACCATTGATTGAGGGTTGCATGAGGCAGGAGACCTCACATTTTGAGGTCCCAATGTCCATAGCCGCGAGTCACGACTTTGGCGCGCGCGCAGAGAGAGAGAGAGATGGGTTGAGTGGCTGAGGGGTTGGTGCAACGACAAGGGCTTTTGGCAACGGTGGTCAGCCACGACAATGCAATTGATGTTCGATCTCTTATTTCTCGAGTCCTAACGTCATGAGGAAGAAAATATGATCAAACATGGAAACAAAAGATAGAGAAAGACAAAACACATATCAACTATCCAAAAGTAATGATCAAGGTCTTTCCATCATTGAGAAAAAAATGTCTAGTTTAGCTTTCTATCAACCTAACAATCGAAAACGAATCCAAACAATGGAAAGGGAATGTCAAGCGAGTACGCTATCCTCTGATGGGCTGTTTGGAAAGCTTTGAGAAAGGCCTGGAACTTCGATCAATCATGGAAGAGTATATGAGGAAAAGCAAGTGCCAGATGGTGCGAAGCCATTGGCTGTTCCCATCCCGGCCGATTCCCCACGCTTCGCACCCTATGTTTATCTTCCCGAGCCCCAATCCACACGTCCTCTAGAAGCAGCAGTCCACGAACGGTTGACCGTTGACCGTTGATCGTCCTTGAAGGGTCACTCTCCTCCCTGTTCCGCTGTTGCGTGCGGTGCATTGGAGAAGGAAGCCAAACCCAACACCAACTATTCACGTCCCCACCACTTTCTCTCACTTTCCAGTTCGGGGAGAGAGAGAGAGAGCTCGAGATGCCCCCACGTCTGCTCTCTGAACCCCCCACGCCTCCAACTTTTACCTAAGACCCACCTAACTCCTCCCCCTCACATTCCCCAAATCCATGCACCTCCACCAGCCTCATTTCAAGTTAGTAGCTTCATCTAACTTTCGGTCCCGAACCCCGGCGCTAGGATGGAAAATGGGCTTTTTCAGAAGACCGGCCCTGTGTCCGCGCTGAAAGGCTCGTCGAGAGATCGTGATCTTTTCCCGTGATCTAACTGGGTGAATCGAGCGAGCATCTTTGGACTCTTTTTTTATATGGTATACGATGTACCGGAGAGTCCTTGGTTTCTCCTATTAGTAAATTTTTCGCCTTGCATTCAATCAAACTCTACTTTTCCCCAGTCCAACCGAGGTGTCGAGAAAAGGACGGGACGGAGGCTTTCATCGGCTTTTCCACGGGGCGGAAGGGACAAAGAAACTCCTGCCCTTCATATAAAAATTACACACGCGCCCTCCCCTGTTCACGCCTCCCTTCACATGCAACGGATTCAACTTTGTCCTCACTCTCTGGCGCCTTCCCTCCTCCTCCTCCTCCTCCTCCTCCTTCCCCCTCATCATCATCATCTTCATCGCTGCAGTCGTCATCGTCTTCTGCGATGAACTCGCCGAGTCTGGTCTTAGCTACAACGGCCATGGCTGCTGTCTCCAGCACCGTCCTGTTTCTTGCCTTTTCCAGGCATAAGCCCCCCTTCCCTGACCGAGAGCCTCAGCCCCCGAGCAAGTTCTGCGATCTTGCTTATGTTCAGGTATTACTTTGGGGTTCGTGTTCCTTTGTGTTCTTGGATGGGCAGCGTTTCTTTTCTCTATCTGACAGTTCTGCAAATGGCTCTTTGCCCCTTGGCTTCTTTCCCCCGGTTCTTTCCAATGAAAAAAACAAGATCGACACAAGGGTCTCGTCTCACATCATCAGTTTTGTTTTGGCAGGTGGGAAAACAAGGAAAGAAAGAAGAAGAAGAAGAAGGTACGATTTGCCGACGACGTGAAGGAGCCAAGAGGGAATGGGAATGAGTTCAGGATGAAGATGAAGAAGACCATAAACTCAAGTCCTGTCGAGAGAAGTTGCAGGAGCGAAATTCCTGGAATTCCCGCGAACAGAATCGCCCTGTACAGCGGCATGCTCAGGGATCGAGCCAACCGGATGGAGTGCTCGCACTGATCTCAGATTTAGTTCAATAACTTCAGTCATTTTCCCCCCTTCTTTTCCCTTCTGGGTGTACAATCTAACTCTAGTTCTTCTTTGATTTTCACGTTTCTCCCCCTCTGTTCGCTCGTGGTAAAACAGATGTGTGGCTCTCAAAACAGAGAGAGACGGGCAAGAAGTTTTCGTGCTCCTTCTCCTGTGGAAAGAAAAGATCTGGGCCCTTTTTTTTTTTTTTTTATGTGGATGTAAATAATATTTGCATTCTGACTTTGAAAATGAAGATGTAATTTCCTTGTTAATAATTTTTAATTTGTCGCTGTCGCTTGTTCACGTGAATTTCTAGACCCTTTCTCTCCAACTTTCCATCGGATCAGAGCCACCATCGCATTCTTTAACTAAAGTCTTGCTCAGATGGTTCTGGAACAGAAATCAAAGTTCATATTCTTCTCGTCAGTATATGATCTGAATTATCAACAGAGCTGATCAGCATTTACTCGGTAAATCTCCATTTAGCTATACATACGAATATATCCAAAACCCCTATATATTTTTTGAAATGATATGTGAAAAATTCCAATCGATGTCTTTCGTGATAAATCTTTTCAGTAGCTTTTAATTAAATTTTATCAATTTTAGTCAAAATTTGCCAGTTGCTGAAATTGATGTATCGATTTCAGAGTTTTCTTTACCCTGTGTGTCGGCGGGCCCTTTCAGTATAATAGTTTGGTTATGGTTTATGGTTGAGACATTAATGTCGTTTAACGAAAATTAGCAGTGTAAATTTATCTAAAAATATTAGTTTATGAATTTTTTTGTGATCAAAAAATTAATTTAAGGTAAATTTGTTTCATGTATCTTAATTAAAAGTTTTCGTGATATTAAATCATTTTATTTTTGTCCAAAAAAGAAAAATTGGGGCACAATAGTGATCTTGGAATATAGATATTAAATGAAGTAATATGTGAACTATATGAAGCATCAAGTCTATTTTTGGTACCGCTGCCGAAAAAAATAGGACTGCTATGTCGACACCGTTCCATAGAGCACACCACACATTTTTAGGGACCATATGTACCTTTGATACTGCTAAGTCTTGCCCTGAAGAAGAGGTCCATTCACATCCTCCCATCTCCTAAAAATTACTATAGCTGGCTAGCAAGTTGGGCAATTTGAAGGTGTAATGAAGAGATGGCAGCAGATGATGGTGATGGGCCACAGGGAGAAAGAGGGGAGGTAAAGCTGGAACCTTGTGAAAGTTGCAGCTCACCAGTTTTTGCCCATATAAGTCGATCCAATGTTTGTTCCAAGTTGTATGACAAGCCGTCTGCTTGGACCACTTCTCCTTCTAGGCAGCTTATTTGAATGTTGCAATAGCGCGCGATTCAGGATTCATGCGCAACTAATTCGCTACCCCTCGGGCTGTAAAGAGCCGACTCATGCAAGATTCATGTGATTTAATGGTGCGTCCACCTTATTTTACACGAAGATTATGGCTTTTAATTGTAAAGAGAAGATCAAACGTCTATGGAGTTGCAAGCTCCTTGAATCATTATATTCCAGAGCCGTACGCATGTGGTAGTAGACTTATACCCGCCGCATCAAAATGTTGAAGAATTGACGCCAAGACCCATGTGCATTTGAGATTGGTAAAAGATGCCCTATTGAAATGTTGAAATTAGCATATCAATTTGTGAAAATTATTGGAATGTTTGAGAATTTGCGGATGCATTCTCTTTTGTTTGAGGGTCAAATAATGTCTGGGCCCACTTTCGCATATGCTTCCGTTAAGGTCACCTCTCCGAATCCTCAAGGCGGAATCCTCACGTCGCTTTGGTGCTTTCATTATAATGATTTTTATTTTCGGATGCTCCCGATGAGAGAAATTCTCATATATTACAAGGAGATGACCAAACCCTCTTGTCATTTTCGTGAAGCAAATCACCGAACCAATTCACCGACTAAGGAGTAATGATCGAGATTGAGACACTTGTCAAGTGTTCGTCCGAGGTACAAGCCTGATATTTTTTGGGTTCTATGTCTCTTTTTATTATTTTTTAAAATTTTGTGTTTTGGATAATGACATCTGTATTTCAACGGCACTATATCTCACGATTTTAAATTCTGTTCTCTACGCAATTTTCGAGGGCCATCAAGGAAGTTTCACAGAAGAAAAGGTCGTAGTCAATTAATTTAAAGGGCAACGGTCAACCATCTATCTTCAAACAAAAATTAATTTATGTTGAATTAGTGGTGATTCATGATGTTTGTTATATGTCAAATCCACGATCTCATGGGTGTTTGCTGAATGCGGTCTAGTGTAAATATGGTCCATTGAATTTACAAGTTGAATAATTTCATCCATTAGATCAATTGTTAAAAATGGGATAGCGATTTACAATTAATTAACAAAAACTGCTATAATGAACGATTGTTGCTTTTTAATAAGCTCCATTGGTTGCGAATTTGAGAGGTACTTGCTATCATTTAGGTAACTGACTGAAAGGAGAAAGTTGTAATAATTTTTAGAGAGAAGTTACAATCATGAAAAACCTTCATCGCTTGGAAAGCTTGCGGGAATTTAATATCTCAAAAGGTAGATTGCTATCCATTATTTACATGGTTATAAAAATACTTCTGATCATTGAGATCAATTATTGATTATAAGTTCTATCTCTTAAAAAAGACTTAAGGTACTATACTATCCTGAAGTAACTAATTGCCAAGTGATAGGAATTTCTTGTTACAAACCATGTAGCTAGATTAAGACATGAAAAAGGAAGGTACTAATTACAGGTGTGACCTATCGGGGAAAATTACAATGTGGCAAGACAATATAAAAGGAAAGTACCCCACATTACAACTAATTGAGGAAAATTACTTATTGCTTGATAATTTCTAATGGCGACGTCTTCAAGTTAAACGAATGCTACTTGTATTGATGGATTTACAGCTAATTTAATAAGGGCAGTCAAATTATTAAGAGTTTAGCTAATTTACCATAGCTTTAATTCATTTAACAAGTATATGTTGTATCTCTTTACAATGCTATTAGGAAATTAATAATTGTAAACATTTTATTAAATGAACTAGTTTATGGTTGCCTCTAAAAAAAAAAAAGCTAGTTTATGGTCACTTCTACTCTAAAAATTGAACTAATTTTCATGCACTTGTGTGCGATTTTGCACAATCAAATTTTATCCCCTATACAACATTATGGGATAACTATCAAAATTCAAAATTTGAACTGCACGAACTATACAAATTTTTTTTCCTGAATTAGATAATTTTTAAACAAACATTTCATCATATTTTCAATAATTGGGAATGGATATCTATTTAAAATTCAATAAATAAATAGATAAAAGAGAGAAGCATTTTAAATTCGTCGCATAAATTAAGCAATTTCACTAAGTGTTCTTTTTTTTAATAGAAAGCGAGTGGTTAATTTCTTGATTTTACCATTTTTTTAAATTTTTCTTAGGTTAAATTTATTTTTGTTTTCCTTATGACGTTATATCATGGATGGGGTAATTTTCGCGTTCAAAGTTTACGTTTTGGAATTTGAGTTTGCATAAAGTTTCTTCCTTTTCTGGATGAATGCTCGAGAACTGTGTTCAGGGTGTGAAGTTACTCCGTTAATCTGTTTTCTTATTGGGGGTTTTTCGGTGCCCTCGTTTTGGGGGATTGGATGAAGAGAATCAGACCACTTGTTTTAATCAGTGGTAGTGGGTTGCCTAAGTAGAACATCTCTCCAGAACAGCCATAATGACATTAGCAGCAACTAAACCATACTGTAGCAGTAGGACACTGCCATAAGGCGAGTATAAAACAGACCAGAAGAGTATATTGACTTGAGCAGTGTCAATGGAGTATCTGATGATCACAGAATGGTTAAACAAGCCGTACGAACAAAGGGCTGTGACAGTCCTCCTGTTATTCCCATAACAGCAACAGAAGAGTATTTCTTCCTATATGACTGCAGCACACTGTTAAAATCTGAATTATCATGAAGACTCTCCAGTCATTTGCTTTTACTTAAATTGCATCTGTCCCAAATTCATATCCATTTTTTATTTGAAATCAGTCTCAATATTTGCTTCAGACCTATTTTAGCACATGCCACTGCTACAAGATGCCAGTTTGCAATCTATTGCACATGGTACCCTGATCATGAAATGGAGGCTCCGATTTATAGTACTTTCACTTTGTAATGCAGTATTACACCTACGTCAGTAAATAGTACATTATACACCTCAGGTGTATTCGAATGGCTGTAACTAGTGACTTAAAAGTATTTTGGAAAATGTCGCAGTATTTCTGTGTCTCTTTTCATGTGCCAACAAACGAGGTCATTCTCTACCAAAAATAACAAGCACGAACATTCAACTATTATTTTTTTCCAACAGCTTTGCACCTTATAGCTTACCACTTTAAGACATCAAAAAGTTTCTCATACAGGCATACATTATCCACAGTACATAATGAGATGTCAATTCAATCTATCCAGCGGTATTATTTTATTATGGTCCTCACCAAATATTTCCACAGAAATTGTACAATGTATTAAACATTCCAATAACCTATTTTTAATCAGTATAACCCTCCCTCAGCATTACCATAAAGGTCTCTCACATGCTATTGAATGTTCGAGCACTAACTACTCAGCCACCCATAAATGTACAAGCCCATCACCGCAATCCCACCGACACGCAAAAAATTAAGTAATTCTCCATAAAAGGTAGCTAATACCCAAGGCATCAAATGAAAAAAAGTTCATTCAATACATGGCTCAAACTAGTTAACTCATGGAACATGGTGTGACCCTATACCACTAGGCTACAATGCTCGGTCATAGATTTAGGTAAGCTAGATCTAAGTAAAGAGGTCAAATTGAATAAACATTGTCAGTTGATGGACACAACTTTGATCCAATGACTTCATTATAGTTTGTTCAATTCTCAAGTGGAATTTATAAACTTGTGGTGATGAATTCTAGATATCAAATTGTAGTTAACTTTAGGATTAAAGTGTCTCATGGGCTCCTTGAGCCTCGAAGCTATAACTGAAAAATGTTGCAAATACATGTCTAAAGAAGAAGATGGACATCAGAGCTATCAGTCACAATAGTGTTCACAAGCCCTTCTATAGGAGTAGAAAAGACTGTTAACCCCACTACATAAGCAATTAACCACAGTGCTTGTGGATCATATAGTTAATATTGGACTTGTTCTTTTAGAGAGCCTCTGTTCACAATATTAAAACCTCTGCGGCTATTTGTCCTGCAGCTGTGAATTTCTAGCTTAATCTGTTGCATTATAAAACTGCATGCTTTAAGCCTAGAGATCCAATAAAGTTAGTCAACAGGTGTCCACATATAACTTATCTTCACATCTAAACCTTTTATGCAGCCTGTCCATAGCACTTGCATTTTGGAAGTTAAATTCTGTGGCAAAAGTCAGCAATCAGACTAGAAATACACACTCTATCACATATTATCAGAAGCAAAATCTGAATTTATATCACTATTCATCTCTGACAAGATGCTTTCAACTTTACTCCCACAACCTGAATTTTTCTTCTTTAAGTATCCAGGGAAAAACTTTCATGCATTCAAACTTTACATATATTATACTTGTTTCACACTAAAGTCAGACGGAATGTCAAAACTCTTCACTGGAGAAGCAAGTCAACATAACATGATAAGGAAAATGATTTCATACAGCTCATTGGCTTCTTAGCCGAAGAAAATAAATGTAACCTGTTGCATAACCACCGACAAGTAAAGTCAAGTAACATTACTACTCATCGATTAACTCAGGAATTGAGGGTAGAATATAATTTAGCAGTACATATACCTTGGGCTTCAGATCTTTGTTATCAGCCAGTACCCAGCATTTACCACTTTCAAGGACAAAAGGCTCATCTGTTGGATCAGCAGACACCATTTCATACCCCTCAATGGCAGCCAATCTTCTGACTAAGTAGTTATTTGATTTTTCAGGATCCTTCAAAACTAGAACATCTCCTACAAAGACATGGCTGCAGAAGGTGTAGTAAGAATACATACGGTGAGCATACGCACCTAAGACAAATGATTGGGCCCTATTCCCCAAATCTACAAATACATGAATGAACCCTTCACCCCAACCTTGCATCAGAATAACAAATCATGAGCTCTATTCAAGGATGATTGACATTGAAAATCGGTATGACACGAGCTCTGAAATTATGTTTATGACACCATGATTAGAATTTTCCAAGATTATTCAACCACTGCAGATGATCTCAAAACATGGACCCAATCGAATGTTTTATCTGTTGTTCAGTACTTCTCAATACATGATTAAACAAAAGCTGCTCGCTCCTTATCTTACCATTCAACGCAAACCCCCTCCCCTCCTCCCCCCTCTTCCCCAAAAGAATAAAAAGGGAATAAAAAAGCAGGGCTGAGAGGAGAGATTGGCAAAAATATGCTTCTGAGATCTTTTTACCTCTTTATGCAAAGGAACACACACCAAATCATAATCTCCACTTTAAAAGTAGTGAACTTAGAGAAATTGCTATTTTCAATAGGTTTAAGTTTAGCTTAACACAATACATGTGTGCATGCATGTGAGAAAGGAGGATACAGAGACAGATTGTGAAAAGGAAAGTATGCAAACGTTGAAAAAAGGTTCAAGTGGCACTGTAGAAGAAAGTTATATGCACACAGTGAAGGCAACCCAAATGCATGACAGCCAAAATTTTTCAAAATGGTGCTTTTTTAGATGTAATCAAACTCACAGAACAAAAACTGGAGGGATCACAATATCAAACCCAAGAAACTGAAATTGAGAACATTGGCAGTCCATACAAGTAACCCAAGCATTTAGCGTGAAAAGCAAACAATCAGATCCTCAGTATGATTATATGTTTTGGAAGTCAAAAGAAGACCATCAAGAAATATACTTCTGCTAAAGAAAAATGACAAGTTCCAATAACGTGGAATTGCTGAGTAACCAGTTGCTGCGAAAGAATATGCATTTGATCATTACTCATCGATTGAAGCCATGAGTTATCTATTAAACAATCCCTACTATTATAGCTCCAGGCCTCAAACATGCATACAATTTGGGATTCATGTATGCCAACATGTATGCTAAGTATCGGCTCAAGCAAACAACTCCTACTATCATTGCTAATCACATAAATTGCTTCGGCACTACATTATGTATTACATGAGCACTAGCCATCGTGGTAGTTAACAAGCTAAAGCATGCAACTTTTCTTGAAAACAAGTGCTTGTCACACATACAGGACTGTTTGACATATATTCGCTTATGGTAGCATAACCATGTAGTAGAGAATGGATAATGTAGGTCCTAAAGCTATAAACTAGATATTATCTTGGCTGTATCCATAAAGTTATGATTTGTTACATTGTTTTAGAACTTCCGTTAACTCGCCCCAACATAATGCCATTTAGATTCAAGTGTGACACCTAAAGAGACTTAAACCAACATAACGCCATTTAGTTTCAAGTGTGACACCTAAAGAGACTTAAACACACATTCTCTCTCATTGTCGTCTGCTCTGTCATCTAATCTTATTTTCTTACCTTAAATCCTAACCAAAATAGGTTGTAGCTATTTACATTTGGTTTCACAGAATGAATACATTGCTAGTGAATATTTGGTTTGGCTGACAAAAGATATTCAAAGAAAAGAAAACTGTGCACACTGGAACTGAGATTCATATGTTCAAGGAGGTTCCGAAATACGTCACGGTAAGTAATGTCCACGTAAAAGTTACAGATAGGGAAAGCCTATCCCTGCGGGGGAAAAAAAGTCCCATCAGGTAAATAAACAATGGCCAGTCAGTACCACAAACATCGGAATTGTTACTAAACAATCAGTTTCCTCCTTGTATATTCCCCTTTGCAGAGATTTCGTGCTACCGTCTAAATTGGTGTAAAGAGAGTTATGACAACTCTGGTTTAACTGTACAAGCCTCAATCAGCAACTTGGCAACTTGAAGAAGGGGGTAGGGGAGGAATTTTTTATTTATTTTTAATCAAAACAGTAAAGGGTACTCACGTTGGATCTGCATGTGGAATTTTCCGAACGAGAAGAGTTCCTGCAAGCCCTCCTGCAGCGGAAGCCATTTCCTGTCCTTTAAGCCAGTGCAAGTATGTCAATCTTCCTTGAAATAGATGTCGCCACATAGCATCTCCTACTTGTCCATCAGTAATTAGGCCACCTTTATAGTTCTGCACACAGTCAAAAGGTGGATTCAGCTAACATGCACTCCCTAGATATAAGATGAAGCATCAAAATGAAATTTAAGCACCAGTTGCAAGTCTCTCTGCTTTCTTTGTCTCCATATCATATGTGTAGGATGTTTCTTAATGCTGATATTAACTCTCATGGAATGAGTTGTATATACGATCTGTCCAATTTTTATATATCACCAAAAGGCATATCAAGATTTTTGAGGTGCTTCTTTAAAGTTTAAGGCAGGCACTCAATATGCACCAACACATGAACTTCACATGGAAGAATTTTATTTTTAAAGACGAGTCCTATGAATATTTTACTAATGTTGGAAGAATTGTGATGCCACATAACTTTCAAAATGTAATCGCCAAGCAAATTGTTAATGAAACAAAGCACGTTCAATGAAAATAATTGTCCGGTGTATGGACTAAATCATATCAGGATATCTCTATAAACGACAGGGTGGAACAGACACTTGGTAGCAAATTGAACGGGTTGGGATAGAGCCCACAATCACCTTTAGATTCTACTACCTAGATGTCAACATTCTAGAATTGAACAAAAAGTCACAGACAAATTTATGGGGGAATTCAATAAAAAATAAATTCACTATAATATCAGAAAACATGTGTCATTTCCTGACTGACCATTTTCAACACGAGACTACTAGGTCAATGCAATACAATTATAAGAGAAGCAATCGCTGTACATAATCTGGATGGTACTATAACATGCGTCTAATCCACATGATCACATTAAAACCGGTTCATTGTACATGTTATGTTTGATTGCCATTGAGGAGGATTGTTGCCTAATGCTGAATATGAAGTGACTAGCAGGTCTTGGCTGGCCTTGAGATCCGCTGACTGCTGTGGTCCAGCTGTAAAGTGAACAAGAACATGCAAACTAAAGAGGCTGACTGCATTGGTCCATTCCTCAATAATGTTGACAGACTTCGAAAAAACGACCTTGTTAATAGGTGAGCAGGGATGCTTCTACACATTCAACATTTCATGGAGCTCTTTATATCGGAAAAGGCTATTTTTCACCTGTCAGTTTGTGTTTCCTATACAAACACTGACTGGCAACCTCTCAGCAACTTTTAGAGGGTTTCTGTGCTTATCGCTGACAAATTTAACTGAAATGCAATGAAGACAGAACAACCAATTAACACTTTCTAGTCTTGATATTTTTACCTCCTGTTCTGTCTAGTAAACCGAAGTTCGTTCAACTCGCACAACTATTCTGAAGAATTTCATGATTTTTCAAAGCTCAGAAAACAGTATCTAACCATATCTTAAAACACCAGAAATCACAACAAAGCCAACCATATACACCCAAGCCAACACTAAAGCAAACCCTATTTTCTATTAACAATAAAGAGAGGTAAATGTCCAACAAAGTGATAATGCAAGAGCAGAACCAGCTACAAGATTGACCCATGAGATGAAAAAAGAAACCTAAAAAACCAAACTTTCATCTGGAACAGCACATTCTAAGTGATTTACCAATCATCCAAACCGATACAATGAATCAATCAGCCCCCAAAACCCAAACCATCACCTCAAAAAAACACCTATCCCAACCAAAATTAGGTGCCCCAGTATTAACTACAAAAGCAATTCCGAGAAACCAAAGGCACGAATGGGAAATTGAAAGCGCCCATAACGCGCCATTGGAAAGCGCGAATGACATTGGACCGAAACAATCACGAATCAGAAGCGGCGGAATCATGCGCGCGGCGATCCAATACGAGAGAAAAAAAAGGAAGGAAAAGCGGGCGAGACCTTCCAACTGAGATATGCGGAGTACTCGAGCTTGTGGTAGAGGTAACGGACCCACGTCGAGATAGCCACCATTTTAGTTGGCGAGTTGTCGTTTGATCCTCCTCCTCCGCCACTCCTTCGACGCGCTCGTCGTCTCCAGTTGCCGGCGATTCCTTAAACCTTCCTCCTCCCCCTCTCTCTCTCCCTCCCTCCCTCGCTGTTCTTTTTTCTCGAGAAAAATCGCAGGAAGTAGGAAAACCGGTGATTTTCCAGGAGCACAGGCCCGTCTCGCGAAAATTTTTGGCTTTTAGACAACTCCGCGAAAAAAATTTGTTGGATAATTGGATTTTTGCCCCTGATGAATTTTCAATCGAGCCCCTCTTAGAATAATTGTTGTGAGTTCTCGTCCTCCAAAAAAAAAAGGACCTTTTTGGACATTTTAAATATTTTTAGTTTTAACCTAAGGACATCCGATCTATAAAACATTTCAACCTCCAATTCTACCATCAACACATTAAAGAATCACTTGATTTTTAGAATTTCAATTTTATTATTAATATATCTATTCTAACTTAAGTCATAATAATAGACTTTAATATTTTCGGTAATAATTAATAAAAAATTAGCCTAAATTAGCTACCAACATAATTCACCTAAATTAAATTCTGGCGTAGTTTATTGCTAAAACGTTACAACACATATTTCATTGAATAAAAAAGGTGACTCAATTTAAGCTGGGAACATGTCTGGTTATCATTATTCCCTAAACAGAATTAATCAAGTTCTTGCTAAAAGATTATCTCCCCTTCATTAATTCTACACCTAACAATGACTAGTAAAAAACATAAATTAAACACCAAAATAAGTTGTTGTAAAATTTTATATTATATAATATAATCGAACAAGTTGTATCTTATAGTTAAGTTCATCTTGATTATATGTTCGAATCAAATTTTCAAAAAACATTACCACCAACTTCTTTTTATGGATGTAATTCGCTTCAGATACAATGATTTCAATATAGAAGGGGGCTATTCTAACAAATTTAGAATTAGACAATTCATCGTTGAGACATGACTCTATTTATATCTTGTTGAGATGAATTAATGATTTTAAATACTCATAGAAGTTAGGCGGCCCAAATTGTAAGAGGGGTATGCATTGATCCAGTCTAACTCGAGAATTAGGCTAGATTGAACCAACTAGTTTTGAGTTTTCTCGGTTCCTAATCGGTCCGGTTCTCGGTTCCCATAAGGATCAGGACTGATGGACTAGTCCATATTACTTAATCTTTTAATTTTGAATTTTGAATTAAACCCTAAATCATTTAATTACATTTCAAATTTCACTAAAATAAAGTAATGACTTCCATATATATAGAAGCAAACCCTATGCATTCCTCCATAATTATTGTTTGTCCATGTATATGCCTTTTAATTATTTAACACATGCTGATGTGATACCATGTAATAGAGTATTGAATACAAAATTCAGTGGAAGATTAGCAATTGTCAATTAGCATTGTACCCCCGTCATGTAAACTTTTTTTAATGAAAAAATCATATATAATGCTCTCTTTTTTTCTCCTTTAATGTAGGGAAACTCCCACTTGTAGAAAATATAAGAAAAAGGGATCACTAGTTCTGGGAACAACTTTGGAATTGTCCTTTTGAGACCAAGTGTGTCAATTCTTGATTCCATATATTGGTAACTAACTCGCCTAGTTTGATTCCAAATTTCAAAGTGAAAACCAATCAATCTTGAAACCGATCACCCCTGCTAAATTAGACCTAATTTTTATTGCCCAACTTCTTTTTATAAAAATAAAACGTACCAAAAAACAATATGTTAATAATTCAAGCTCGAAATGGGTTCATCGAGAATAGAATCAATGTGATGAAATCTCCACTGTCTTTGTGTATTTCACTGAAAACTTTATGATAAAAAAATTCCAAGAAAATTATTTTCAAGGATAATATTTAGTTCTATTTTTTGGTGGTTTAGAGAAAGTGATATCCTTCTAATTAGAAAGAGAAGTCATTTATCCTTAATTTACGCTTGTTATTTTCAATTCATGAAAAACCAAATTCAGTCCATCATTTAGTTGTCCTTCATCAAGTCAAAAAACCAAATATCCGAAAACAATTTTAAGCCTTTGGAGACAAAAACATGTTCCATTACCAGTCATTCATGAGTTAAAATCGGTTGTAATATCAAGCCGGTAGCTATTGATTGTGGCGCAATGTTTTGATGGGGCCGATTTTGCATCAAAGTAGTCTAGATGGGTATATGCGAACCGTACACTATAGCCCTAACTAGCTAACCTCGACGTTAATTTCCCTACACAGCCGTAGCCTCCTCCGCCCTCTACGGCTAATCTTCGGCCCAACGCCCCCAAAGACCACCACCTCGAACGGTACGTCGCGCTGTGTGGCTTTTGTTTTCCGTCGTTGGTTGCGGCGGGGACTAGAGACACGTTGCTAGCGTTGCCACCTCACCGTTTGATGGACCACAGCGCGCACCCATTTGCAAATGTCTAAGATCCTCCTCTCTCGCTGAAGATGAGCTCACGCTGTAGCGGGCCGTATCTGATCGGGGCCTCCCTTCTACGGACTGATCGCGCAGCCGATGGCAGAAAAAGCAATCAAAAGAGCGAGACAAGCCACGTGACTATCATCAATCTTTAGTATGAAACGTTTAAGGCGACATCACGTGATGTCGCGTGAGCCTCTGCTGGTGTTAAACGACCAAATGAAGATGGATCATGTCGCTTTTACATGCTGTTTCGGCAAATCATTTCTGTACTTTCTACGGTTGCTCAAATCTAAATAGAAAGAGAAAGAAATAGAAAACCCCTCCCCCCCAGAAAAAGGGATCTATTATTATTAATTACAAGCTTCATTGGCGACGGCGAACCGGTCGGCCTGAGCGGCGGCGGCTTGCGGCGAGGCCAGGGCCTGGATGAGCAGAGTCTTCACTTCCCAAGCCTTGTAGGCGAACCCTTTCCTGGCGTACGAGTTGAGGAGGGCCGCGCTCGCCTGCTTCACCAGCCTCCCGTACGCGTCCCCCCCTCGGCCGCCGCCGCCGACCACCCCGGCCGTCGACTCCCACACCGTCAGATCGCCGCCGTAACGCTCGCCGATCGCCCTCGACCCGAACGCCCTCGACACCGTCGACTTCCTCGGCAACATCCTCGGCCACTTCTCTCGCCCACTGCTCCAGTACCTGCCCAAAGTCAACAGAAGAAACAACAAACCCGAGTCAGCCACCGGAGGCAGCGAGTCGACTCGGCCCGACTCAGTCACAGCGAGAGAGAGAGAGAGAGAGAGAGAGAGAGAGAGAAAGAGAGATGGGGTTACTGAGGAGTGCATCGTCCTCGGGTGCGGGTGTAGAAAAACCCCAGCTTTCGTCCGCGAGAGGGCGGTGGTGCGGCGGAAGATGAGGCGGCGATGGAGAGAAGGAAGAGGAGCGCGAGCGCCGCCGCGAGGGCGCGACCCCCTAGAGAACGAGCCATTCCCATGTTCCGCGACTGCCTTCGGTTGCAGAGGACGTGAATGCGTGCGAGTTGCTCGCGATTCAAGCTCTCATCTTGTCTTCTCCGTCAGTTTTCTCCCATTGGGGATCTGAGTGACGACCAGTTAGCGAGAGAGAGATAGAGGAAGAGAGTAGGGAGATCTCAGAGTCAGGTCTCCTCGGTTCCTCCTCGAGAGACGAGAGAGAGAGAGAGAGAGAGCCTGAGATGTGTCCTTTCCCCTTTCCTCTGTTTTAAAATTGGGGGGAGAGACACGGACAGACAGACGATGCCAACGTTTCTCAAGAAGAGACAGGGGAGAGACTTTCTTTCTTGGACTGAATTACCCCCGCTTTCCACTTTCGAATTTTGCTATCCTGCACTATTGCAACTTATGGTTAACTTGGACAACAAAGTCGTCTCCCTTTCAATTTTGCATATTAAACTTCATTACCCCGGAGAGTATTTACCTTCGTATTTTGGCTACGCAAGAGATCATTTTGGATCCGTTACTCTTCGCTTTCTCACATTTGAGACTGACGAAAGAACCTACAAAACTTTCGGTAAGAAGAAATGGAAATACTTTTCATTTTCTTTAACCGGTGAAAAAATTGTTAAATTTCATGAAAAGTCTTGAACCCTTCTTGATTGGCTCTGCACACTCATATAAGACACTATTATCAAGAGCTTACCTTGTGCACTTGCATTTGCGAATGTCACATACACTTTGCTGGTATACGTGCATTCAAGTATACATCCTTTGTCATTCTTAGAACATGCTAGCAAATGTAATTGGTCATTATCACAACACTTGACGTGATTTGCCATATTACCCCATGATTTTGGACAAGTAGACATGGCATGTAGCTCATCTCTTGGTTTGGTTTGTGATATCCAGCTAATTCCACTTCTGTTCTTGAACACCCCCTTTATTTATATCTGGCACTTTTATTTGATTTCATATTTTACACTAGGAGCAACCTATGTTAAGAATCGCCCATGAAAAAGTTGGGTGTGAATAAATGCATATATGGCGTAGCTATTTTCTATCTACAAGGTTGTGGATCCTTATTGGTGAATGCATATTTGACTTGTCTGTTGGGTTTCACGTGGGCCTAAATAAAAGATTCACATAATCAATCATTATCAAGTTCAATGAATTTGAGCTTGGACAAATTTTTTTGTTGATCCTAGAAGGAAAACATGACTTGTCTCCGTTATTTTTTTCTCTCGGGTTTGACGTGCAAAGTAATCTTTATCGTTCTGAGATTCCACAACCATCTATTGCCTCTAGATGTTGCCAAGCCCATCCCCCAGCGTCGTGACAATGTTTGCGATCATCGATCTACCCCTAGCGAATTCGATTCAAGGGACTGAGATGGACGTCGGCCACAATGGGAAGGCGGGGAGGCGACGTTAGATCGAGCTACGACAGCGAGGAGAGATGGCGTGGGCTCGGCAACGACGGTTGGCATGGCTCGATTGGGATTGGAATAGAGAGCGGAATGAGGAGGGGAAATTTCTTTGGGTGCGTGGCCTCTTGTTTAAACTCCTCCATGGATGAGGTATTTCGTTTGACGGCTAACTTTCCCGTATAACTTTATCCTCCTAAATTCAGATGATCCCTCCTGACCCAAAATAAAAAAAAAAATAAAAAAAATATTCAGATGATCCCGATCCTTAAGAAAAATAATATCATATGTGCCTTATGCGCATCATTGGACAAGGTAAGCCTCACCAATAGGGAAAGTACCAATTCAATTTGGAAAAATTGTTCAAAATTTTTTAAATTTATTACACTCTTGTCAATTCAGTCCTAAACCTTTCAATTTTACTAAACAAGTCCTAAACATTTTTACATTTTATCAATTGAGTCTATTCGACTAATTTTAATCGTAAATCACTGAAGTGGACAGCCGACGCTGACGTGACACTTTTTAAATAATATTTTAATGATATTTTAATATATTTTTTTGAATTTTTATGCATTTTTTTTACTTTTTACTTTTTCTTTGGGTTTTAGAGAGAGGGCCAGCCGACCCTCGTCAGCCCTAGGTGAGAGCGGTGTGCCCCTCACCGGCCAAAGTGAGGGGCGTGTGAGCCCTTGCCTAGAATCGATGAGGGCTACGATGCCCTCGCCACATTTGGCTAGGCAAGTAGCACGACCTCGCTTAGGGCTAGGTGAGGGTCACCAAGCCCTCTCCTGGCTAGATCTGGCAAGGGTTGGCTGGCCACCGGCCCTCTTTCCAAGCCCCCCCCAAAAAAAAGAAAAGTAAAAAAAAGCAAACAAAATTTTAAAAAGCATTAAAATATCAATAAAAAGGTGCCACGTCAATGCCAACCATCCATGTCAGTATTTTTTGATTAAAATTGATTGAATGGACTCAATTGGCAAAAAATGAAAATGTTTAGGACTCAATTGGCAAAATTAATAGGTTTATGACTGAATTGGTAAAAGTGTAATAGGTTTAAAACTTTTTGGACAATTTTCCCATTCAATCCTAAACCTATTTCATTGATATTAATTTAATCATAAACCTTTAGATCGAACCATTTTAGTCCTAATCGTTTTCACATTTTGCCAATTGCGTCCATCTGATTAATTTAGGTGAGAAATTGCTAACACAAATGCCAGTTGTTCTACATGGCATTGTTGGCGATGATGTGGACATTTTTTATATGAGTCTTTCACTAACATTTTTTATTTTATTTTTTATTTTTTCTTTCCCTTTTACTTTTGTCGGTGGCTGGCGAGGGCAAGTGCCAACGAGGGCCACATTCACCAGATCTAGGGAGGCCGACCCTCACCCTCACCCAAGTGACGCTCGACCTCACTAGCCTTGCCCTTGCTGACCACCGGCAGAAAGAAAAGGGAAAGAAAATTTTTTAAGAAATGTTCACGTTAGCATTGGCTGTGCCACGATGGATGGTTGACGTCTACGTCAGTAATTTTTAGCTTCAATTGGTGGATGGACTTAATTAGTAAAACTTCATGATGGTGGACTTTGTGGCCATTTTGGGCAAGACAAGACCGAGGCTCTAGTTTGTCAAAGATACTATTAGCCTTCATTACAAAGGGACGTGCGAAAGTATGTGAAAAGCTGTGTGGTGTGCCAAAGGGCTAAGGGTTGCTAAAATACTAATACAATAGGTTACTTTTTTGGTATTTTTCTAAATAATCAAACGAGGTGGCTCAATTCTTACATCACCAGATGCAAGCAATTCCATGTCAGATCACCCATCCAAACTAGCTCGCATCTTTACCCCGTTCAAGAAACTACCCAGTATATCACAACCCGATCTGTTGCCATTCCATCGTTGGCCTCTTTGTCATGAAAAATAAAAGAACAAAACAAAAAAAATTGGACATAACAGGGGATAACATAATAGATATTAGCGAAGATCATGGATGAGCGATCGACATGAATGCATAATCATGCCGCGCGCGCGTCCGTGCGGGGCCTTTTTCGTTCGTCACTTGAAGAAGAGGTACATGGGGACGGTGGGCTTGAACTTGGTGCGGTACATCACCCTCTTCTTCTTGAAGGTCGGGTTGCGGACGGTGATGACGAGCTGGCCGGGCTCGTTGATATAGTACGAGTTCCTCACGCTCTCGGTCAGCTTCTTCGTCCTGTGGAGCTGCACCTTGTACGAGCCCTCGTCCTCCGGCACGAACTCCTCCTTGTACGACACGTCCCACCCCACCACCGTCAGGTCCCACACCACCGTCGTGCCGGCCTGCAATAGCGTGATACGTTCGTGACGCGTGCAAACATCAAGCGAGTTTAAGAAACGATTGTGTCTAAAGTCTTTTGCATCATGAGTTAAACAGTGCTCTCGGACACAATTCAGAAGTTCATGACGAAACTAAAGACCAACATGGAGAAAATATCAAAAGCATACGCTGAAGTACCTCAGCAATCGGGATTCGAATGCTCTTGGCCGTGTTCCCTCTGACGAAGACCTCCGTAACCTTGTCCATCGTCGAGAATTCCTCGTCGTTCTCTCTCAAGAGACCACCATATTCCACGGGCAGGTCCTCTGGATCTATGAATCTTTAGAGACCGGCATAGCCACCAACATTTCGATCAACAAAGCACCAGCAATGGGTTAACAGGGGTTGAAATCGGCAAACAGAAGCCAAAAAAGTCCGGGAAGATATTCATAAGGTATGCATACTGGTCTCACTTGAGAAGGGTCTTGGTGACCTTAGCTGGTCTCGTGAGGATGAACTTGCTCTTGTCGGATTGATGCAGAAGTCGCAAGAGCAGCAGGTGGAATGTGTAGTACCACAGCGGGACATTCAGTATTATCTGCGCATCAAGAAGTTCCTCAGCATCGACATGATTTTACTCTAGTATCTGATAATGCTTGGAAGATGTTTTGTGGAGAAGCGGATGTTGAAGAACAAGTGCCCTAACATTAGCTACATGCAGATAGTCAAGTCCAAGGAACATTGCAGTCTTTTTATCTTTGGTAAATTGTACCGATCGTATGCAAGGAACGTGGTATTTGAATATGTATCCTTTTCATCAACCATGCAAGGAACAAATTCACAGTAAGAACAATGACCAGACTGCAATCGACAAAGTTTCGGATGTTAATCCACTTACATGTCTGTGAACGATCTCAGGGTAGTGGTCCTGCACCATCCAGAAGGTGCTCCGGAGCACGCCCCGCATCTCCTTCACGCTCTGCGACTGCATGTTCTTCAAGTCCGTGATCTGGACCACCGAGTCGACCCCTCCATCCTTAAAGCTCAGCCTCCTGACAACCTTTTCCATAAACTGCACGACCCTCCTCTTGAACTCCTCGACCTTCTCTTTCGTCCCCAGCGCCCACTTGTACGCCTCTCTGTCCTCCAACACCCCATACACGTGATGACACAGCGGACGACCTTCCCTGTCGACGCTCCTCACGTACACCATCTGCGAGACTGGCTCATCAGGGCCTGGTGGGGGCTCGCCAGCGATCTCGTCCACCCGGTTCTTCCTCCGCCACCGGAGCGTCTCCTGGAGCATCTCGAAAGCCTCGCCGACCTTGTAGTCCCGCGCCTTCAGGAAGTTCATGAGGACGTGGTCCGTGGCCTCGTGCCCCTTGCTGGGCAATAGAGGGACGCCCACAGCGTAATGTCCCTCAACGGCGGCCGCTGCAAGGACGCATTGTTCATGTTCTCTCTCGACGACCTCGAGATGCTCCGGTAGGACCGGCCCAGGAGGTAGTCCCCACGGATGGCGTCTTCCACCTTGCACCGGAACTGCAGCAGCGCCTTCTTCAGGGGGAACTTCCACTCGGCGGCGGCAGCGGCGGGGGGCTCCTTCCCATCCTTGCTATTAACGTTGTTTCCATGTTCCTCGGAGTGGTCCCATGGCTCATCGTCGCCGTCCCAGTCCGTCCCTTCCTCGACTTCAGCTTCTTTGAGCGGTATCTGGACCACAGCAGCCGAGGAGGGCTTCGGCTTCCTCGACATCCAGATTCCCGGGGGGGTTCGACCACAGGCGACCGGCCGGAAATCCGAATCTCGAGGAGGGTTCCGATTTGCGGTGAAGAGAGAAGACGGGGCTATCTGTATTCCCTGGCCTTTTCCATCGAGCCCGAAGATCGGCCCTTCTCCTCGTTTTCACCTTTTTCTTGGGAAGGGAATGCTTTCTTGCCAAAGCAAGGATTGGTGGTGCGAATCCTGGCCACGAGTTAGGTGGCGCCAAATATAGGATACGGGCAAAGGACAAAAGCAGTGGAATGACTAAGATTGGTTAGGGCATCATCAGTTCATTATGGATTAGGAGACAGCTGGATACTTGCCATTTCTGATCGCTGATCAGGTCACGGATCGTGTCTTTTTTTTTCCTTTTTTTCGTAGATCTTGTGATTTTGCCCACAAAGTTCTAGCTGCCAAACATGCACGAGAGCCATTTCCTCTGCTGGAGGTCATACCATATGCATCATTTTTTTCTTTTTTTCTGGTTATTCTAATCCGAGTCTCCGTTTCTAAGATTGCATGTCTTAGGGCATCGAGAGGTCTTTCGGCGACATGCTCTCACGCCATCTAAAAGACGAGTTTCTTCCATCTTATCTTGAATTTGGAGCCGTCCTATAATTCCCCAGTGCACAAAATTGCTGGCTTTGTTGTCGTTCTGTAGAATTTTCCCTCTAGGTTCATAAGCGGTGTTTCATAATCGCAGATATGATACTGACGTGCTTCTTCATTCATCCATAGAGCACAATCTCAGTGATTTTGAAAGCGCACTCTATTGCATTTTATGATCTCTAATTCTTGGCAGGATAATTCTTCGCTTGACAATGGATCTTATATGACATATGGTCTCCCTTATCTTAAGTCGGTTTATATACAAGAGGGGGTGTTAAAATATCTTACATCCCTTCACAATAAGTTTATATGTCGGTTTAAACTTTTAGGTTGCACTTTTTAATATAACATCGAAATCAAATGCTGCCTTTCGCATGTGCATCTATTCCGTCTTAATTAAATTTCATGAATCACTCCTAATTTGGCTTGCACGTGAGAGGTATTGGAATATCTCACATTAATTGACAATAAATATTATATACTTTTTATATACACATAATCTCTCTTCGTCCCATGGTTTAAGTCTAATAAAATAAATTTCAACTACTCTTATTGAGCTAGCACGCATTTTGAGGCATGTCGAGGTTCAGTGAAGAAGAAAGAGTATTGTGTGGAAGAAGGATTTTAAAAGAAAGGAGAAGGTGATTGTATGGGTACCGTACCGCCCAATTCTCTCATTCATTGGGCTTAGTGAGATATCTTGAAGGATTGGAATCTCACTTAGAGCATGTTTGTTAACATTTCCGGAAATAATTGATTCTGTTTTTTTGTTTCCGGGAATAGAAATTCGTTTGGTAAATTTTTTGTTCCTGAGAACAAATTTGTTCCGAGAAATAGATTTAGAATAGAATCAAGATGCAAAAAAAAGTTGCTTTTTGCTTTCGGAAAATTTTGAGAATTAGTTTTTCCTCTCTCTCTTTTCTCTCTTTTATTTGTTTCCCTTCCCTTTCTTTTTCTTCTTCTCTTCCTCCTCCCACCCATCACCGCCCCATTGCCGCCGTTGAGCGGCCAGCCGAGGTCCGGCGAGCTCGCCGGAGCCTTGTCGGGCTGGGCGAGCCTCACTGTTGGCCGGGCGAGCCTCTGGTGAGCTCGCTAGCCATCACCGGTTGTGGCGGCCAAGAGGAAGAAGGGGAGAAAAAAAAAAAAGAAAAAAAGAAAAATAACAAATTATAATAAAAAGTATTAAAAATTAAAAGAATCAAAAGATAAAATTTTTTTACTAAACGCATTTCTATTCTCGAAATAAAAATTTTAAACAATTTATCAAACACCTTAAATACTCAGAAATTGTTCTCGAGAGCAGAATAAAAAAAAATCATTTCTGATCATAAATTATTCCCAGAAGTAAAATCATTGCCAAACACGCCCTTATTTGTAATAACACACGACTTGAGGTGGTATCATTAGGTCTAGAGCCTTGTCCAAGCCTGTCCAACCGTAGAAAATCCTCCAAAGTTGTTGACACCGAAAATGGCTTAGTGGGCCGTGGATAATCAATAAGGCCCACCAAGCCCAAAATAGACGAACAGGCAGCGGGAGTCTGGATAGAGGCACTGTCATGGTTAGTGATGGCGCGGTATTGACTACCGCAATACCGCTTAGAAGTAAGAAGAAAAGAAGGTGGTCAGTTATCAAAGTATCAACTGCTCCATGGATAAGACAATACAACTATTTACGAATCACCAAGTATTCTAGCCGGCTTGAAATTAAAACAATAACCGTCAAAGCGGTTATTTTCACAACCCGCTATAGCCGAAAAGAAGTCATTGTAAAGGGACTGAACAATTTGACACAAAAACCAATACACTCATTTTCAGCTATCATTTTTTAGTTATTTTTTTTTGTATTTACTTTTCGTTGTGTTAGATTTATATTTTATTTTATCGCCGTTAGATTAGAATTCGTAACTTCCTTTCTGAAATGATACAAGACCCGATTTGCAAAGAGCCGAAGAGTCAACTTTCAGTGAAAGATATTTTATCCAAAAACCTTCTCAGCCAAACAAAAGTCCCTCGAGAAAGTTTGTGGTTCCGTCGTTCAAGAGGTTCGAATTACGGATGCATGGTGCAATTTGGTCAGATTTCGAAATCAAACCAACCCAAACTGCATATACACGATCTGAACAAAAATTAAATCAAACCAAATCGATTGTAGCTTCGAATGAAATCAAACCAAATCGTTTTGTGCAATTTGGTTTGATTCGGAACCAAATTGAGCCATTTTTTTCTTCTTTTATTTTTGTCCTTTTAATTTTCTTTTGTAATTTCATGAGCTTAAATCAACTAAAGTTATAAAAATAAATCAATTAAAAAGTGGTTTATAAAAGAGTATTATTTTAATGAAAAAAATCAAGATCTATGCTCATGACATAATTCATAATCAGTTCACAGAACATAAAAAATATAAATTACTTCTACATATAAGGTAACAGATGCTTCATACATATATGTAAATTTATTTAAAAAAGAATTAGGCAGCACAATACGCTTCCGTGGTTTGTTTGGTTTTTATAAAGGCAAAAACCAAACCAAATCGCATAAAAGGTTCTGGCTCGGCTCGCTAACCCTTTTCTTTAAACGAACACTCTTTTTTTTTTTTTTTTCGGTTGAGGTCATGCTCATATCATAGGTTAAAAAAAAAAAGTACTCTTACAACAAATTAGACCTTAAAAAGTTGACTCGGTTTGGTTCTATTTAACTTGCGATTTGAGCCATTTTTCCCTCACCCTGCTTGCTTCCATATGTACACTAGTCTTTATAGAAAAATTAACTTTTCAAGACTTTCCTTTATAAGAAACCAAGCTAATGAGAGTATGATTCTTTGGGTACCGCCCGGCATGCTAATACAATTTACAAAATCCCTACATTGAATAATGTGGCAGATTGTTATTGAATGTTAAATGTGACGCACTCTGTTGATAATAGGTTAACAACTTAGGGTCCGCCACGTTATTTAGCAAATGAACACGGTAAGCTAGTCTTACTATACTCCACCACATCACCACCATCTTCTTTTAATTTTATTTATTTTTAGTTGGGGGGTCTATATTGTAACTAGCAAGATTGTAACTTGGAACTGGATCCGGGTGCCGCAAACCTAGCTTCAATCGGGTGGGGGTCCAGATTACCTAAGTGGGCTTAGTATCGCACGTGTGACATTCCTCTGGGGAGCTACCAACGAGAAGAGGATTATCTACTTAATTCCCTTGTCATTGATTGGATTTGGACGATGCTGCTTAGCTTTAGCACATAATTATATATATGAATGTGAATTCAAAATGAATTGATTTTACTTTTAAAAATGGCCTTAAGAATGTTTATAGCATGCGATCGTAAAACTGTTAGAAAGAAGTATACAATTTGAGAAATAGTAATCAAGGAAAATACCGAAAACATACTCACATTTCATTCACTAACGACTCACAATACAAATACCAAGTTGACACTCGAGGTTCACCTTTAAAGACCACTTTGCACCTTCACATCTATTATTTCTGTGCCCTTATTTATGAAAATACGTGGTCTTTCCGGAAGATGCCAATCACCAAATCCTTAATTCTAATGTCCCCCCTAAAAACACCCGAGATCGATTGTAATGGAAACCGCTCGAATCTTAAGCAAGCGCTAAAACAAGTTCCGCAAGGAGGGGCATTTTGGTCTTTTTACAGATCAACTATTTTAACTTGTTCCTCAAGATATAGTTAACTTCAGTTATATTACAGTTATTACTAAGAACAGTATTCAACATATACAAGCAGCCATAAAGTTATAATTCATGCGTCAATATTGTGTCAAATTCGCTCATAATTCACGTGTAATCCCTAACTTTTAAACATCATCAGAAAATGACATCGGCTTTACAACAGTCACTTGCACCAATCTGGGGTCTAGAGCCACCTATTTTCCTATTTATTGATTGGTGGCCTTACGACCACGGAGTTCGGCAAATCCCCATTATTGACTTAGGATTGATGGCATCCAAACAAGGATGTGGCAAAATACGTATACAAATCACGGGACCTAAGCAACATTGATCGATCCATTGGTAAAAATGCCAAGCGCCATGCTTTTTAAGAAGGAAAATGACAAGTATGAATAGGCGGACAATTTTGACAAAGCGAAGATGCGGACATCTATATTCGAAAATAGAAATAGGAAAATGATATCTAGATGAAATCCCATGTACCTTTTCTATATTTTCCTTAACATTTATCAGGTGGCTTAATTAACTAACTCGAATAAGTTTTGCCAATAATGAATTAGAATGGGTGGTATTGGAGTCTGAAAATGGAATTCATAAGGCGTCAACCCTTTTGAGAGATTCAAGAAGGGGTTGCCTATAGATCACTATAGGCATTTAATGACTTCATTAACAAAAAATGAGAGAGAGAGAGAGAGAGAGAGAGAGAGAGAGAGAGATCTCATAAAGAATATGCAAGCAAATGCTAAAAAGCAAACCCTGCCGGATTTTCACGAGATCCGCAGGCATTTAATTGTTAATCATATTTATCTAGATTTTCATCATGCTAATAATATATAATATGAAAAGAGAGTAACCCAATTCCTGTCGGTGAAGAGAATATACAAATATCACAAGGGCTCCTGCCTTAACAATGCACGTGATGCATTAGAGGAGTAGTGATCGATAACTCCAAATCTTACATGATCTTCTTCTGCTCCATGATCACTTCAAGACATATCTTTATTGGCTGACAAATGCATCCACGGTGGAATCCATGTGTTCTACTATTGAGAGAGACAGGTGATCTCTATAGGGAGATTGGACATTTAATTGATCAATTAACCCTTTCACGTTTTCCTTTGATTTGAACAGGCTAACCACACCCATGAAGTGGGCGATCCATGTGATTCTTTTCGAAAATTTTGAATATACATGCGACATATTGCGATTGCTAATTTCCTAAGCCTACTCTACCCGGAATTGAAGCAGAAGTAGCTATTCTACAGGGTTTAGGTCTTCAGAAATTTTTTTGCGACCATGTTCGATGCATGAGAATCACATGAATCACATGGATCTTAAGGTTGAATCCCATTATTATTGGCTTTTTGATTTGTCATTTTTCTTCGGGTGCGTGATAGGCTCTAGTTCTTTTATTTACGTTCCGGTGTGTCTACTTAGATTTTGTAATTTTTAATTTCACTCATTAGAATCTTGAGGTGCATTTGAATTATCTAGCTTTATGAACGCTGGTCGAGTGGATGTATGTGAGGTGATGTCTGGCAACTGTTCATGGTGAAACTTCCGGATCTAGCCGGTTTAAGGGCAACAGGTCTAATGATGGTATTAACTTCTCAAAGCGATGCACGAAAGGTCGAGAATTTGATGGAATACAACAAGTGGTTAATGTGGGTAGCTTGCGAAATAGTAACTGTAATGCGGCCCATACAATCGGTTTAAGAAATTAGTTATTGAACAATGCGGCCTATGTGATTGGTATCGAAAGAAAAGCCACTTTCATGAAAAAGAAAAAGGCTCCACTAAGTGATGCAGCCATTGTAGTGGCCACCGAAACATGACAAATATGAATTGGACTCGACTTAGCATTTGCTCATATGAGATCTATGTGCATGAAATGAACATTGTTGAGTGGAAATGGATTTATTTGGGTGAGTACTTAGATGCTTGGGGGTTTCTTTAGGAAGGAGGCTCTAATACCAAGTTAAGAATATAATGATGCGTAAAAGAGGAATTTGAAATTTGTGTATATTTTGATATATTTTGAATAAGAATACATGAGTTAATTTAGATGAATATTTAAAATAACATATCATTTAAGATATTTGCAACATTTTGAGCGATACGGAGAATCGGTGGAATTATCAAAATATATTTAACATAAGAAATTATCCTAGAGAAATTGCTAATTATTTCTAACACCATTAGTGTCGTCACCCACACCATACCCCAACACCCCAATTCAAGGCACAATGACCATGTGTGGCGGCACTGGCGGGGAGATTTGGCGACTTTGGTGATTGTGGTGGCTCTGAGTTTGAACCTATCTATGCAACTCAATGGAACTGAGGCAAGCTAAACAATTTGGGTGAGTTTGAACGTGGCGGGTTTTGGTTAAGTGACGGTTTCGGGTGCAAGATTTTGTGGAATTTACTATCTACTATTTTAAAAGTTTTTATAACTCTCCTAAGTTTGAATATTTTCAAATCCCATTTACCTTCCCAATTAAATTTCTACGCTTAGTACTAGGCCATAAAAAAAACTAATCAAGTATAAGGAAAAATGTTAGAATATTTAAATAATAAATAAAGCATTCATGTAACAGCTTAAACTTTTAAAACACTTGACAGTGATTTCACAAATCTCAAATTGGTGATTTAAACCAAATAAACCTGTAATCTTTGGACAAGTCTAGGATGGTAGCAATTCTTGATGCAACGAGCTTGAAAAGGGGTATAGCGTCCCAAGCTCGTCCTGAGAGAGATTTGGCTCAGCGGAAATGGGTGTAAATTCTTCTAGACCTCAAGAATTTCTTTATGAAGTTAGGTTAAACTGCCGATGTGATCGAGTCCGGATCCCTTACTTTTCTTTCGTTTCCTCTGCTATTTTAACTGAACAGCGAGGCACTCAGCAGAAATTTTATAATGCTTGTTTCCGGCTGATCAGCACAATGAAAGTAAGAATCGGTACAGGACGGTCGTTCATTTGAGAAATCACCAACGATGGTGTCTCCTTACGTGTGTTCGGTACATGTACAACGAGTTCTCTCCAACAAAGTTTGAAAGCTTCCCACCCCCAATTCCTCATCATCATTTGGCCAAACTTTTGATTGGTCAGCTGAGTCCGGTCCCTAACATCATCGGGTCACTTTCAAAATCATGACTCTCAAATCGGCACGTTGAACCCCAGTACAAAAAGCAACGGAACAAGGATAAGGAAGATATCGACTCGTTCTCCGCAACTGTTGCCTCAAACGTCACCTAATTCAGCTCCTTTGAGGAGATCGTACCAAAAACAGTCCACCGTCCCACCTTCGTTCATGTCCCACAGTCCCACGTCTGAACTTAGGGACGAGTGGAAGCCACTGCTGACCGCAAGAAAATCATTCCTCATGGCTGAGTTATTGTCATCTGACGGTACCAATTTTGACCAGAAACTGTCGTCCATCAACTCGGAGATTGCATTCTCGAGCTCCCCCGTTATGCGATTGTCACGCTCGTTACCATTATTGTCATTGCTCCGTTGAGTATGAGGAGATGAGACAGGCCCACCATGGCTTTCACATTTAGCATGTGCTTCGTTATTGGCATGCGACGTCATGGCTTGCCTTTCAGACACAACACCGGCAAGCGCTGCCGCCTCGTGCTCCTTCCTTAGCCTCTTCTTCAGATGGGTGTGCCACACGTTTTTTATCTCATTGTCTGTTCGTCCCGGCAACTTTGCTGCTATCGCTGACCATCTGAAGAAAAGGGACAGGACACATTAGGATCGTGTCAAGTGTATCGATTCTGTTTATATGCATTTGCTTCACGATGGGTGGGAACAAATCGATGCCTGGTTGCATAACGCCTTGTCCAGGTCTTGTCTTCGTGTGCTGGACAAGGACAAGGACAAGGACAAGGACAAACACAAACGCGAGGGGTCTATTTCATGAATAAGACACAGGAAAACGAACGTGTTTCAGACGGGGAATCTTTGCCGATTCAAAAAGGCAGGCTTAGCGTGAAAACGGATCCACCTCTATTATGCTTATTGGGGTCCTCCACTAAAAATCCCAGAACAGGTTTTCAAGCTATGATCATCCATGTTAAAGGAAAAGGGTATATCCTCGGTCGAATATAATACAATCTTGCTGACGTGTGTACGTCGTCGATGGGCACAAGTTACCAGATTTACTATTCATATCTCGACAGTAGTCTGAGTTCAAACAAGAATAGTGCCTGCTTGCATGGTCTTAGCCGTCTATGGCGGCATTTGAACTTTTTTGCATTTATTTCATGATTTGGCCTGCGATGGTTTCTAAGTAGCAGACCCAAAAATTTAATTGGTGGGTGCGGCAATGCTACATGTTTTTTCATCGGACTTGGTTCTACTGTTTTTAGACAGATCATGTAAAGCAAGAACTCACAGAGCTCCACACGCATAATTCTGAAAGACCAGTCGATCTTTGCTATTTGAATGTAAATTGCCAAGTAAAAGGGAGGAAAGAAAAGAAAGAAGGGAAAGAAAGGAGAGAGAGAGAGAAAGAAAACCTGTTCCCAAGCATTTCATGGAGGTGGATGATGGTGTCCTCTTCTTCTCTACTAAAGTTGCCTCTTTTAATGTCTGGTCTCAAGTAATTCGTCCACCTGAGCCTGCAACTCTTGCCACACCTCAACAAGCCTGAAACGACAAACGAAATGGAAGGGGAAAAAAAACCGACAGATGTTAACGATCAGGCACCATATGGCGATTCGATTCATAGCATATCGTTCTCACACTGGCGACTGGCAAACCACAAGCATGCGATTTGTGATAAAATTCACTTACCGGCGAGTTTAGGGAGTCTCCGCCAATTCCCGTGGCTGTGACGCTGGATGTAGTCGATGAGGATGCGGTCTTCCTCGGGCGTCCAGGGGCCTCTCTTCAACCCCACCTTCTCACAGCACGGAGCTCTCCCCATTCTCTCTCTCTCTCTCTCTCCTCTCTCTAGCAGTGAAGCTGTTCAGATGACTTGAAGTATAAGCTGAGATATGTATAAATATGCTGGTGAGCTGTCTCTATGCACCCTTACAAGCTAGGCTTGCTTGCCAAGAGCGCTCTCTCTCTCTTTCTATGTATATATGTAAATATGGAGAGTGACTGGATATTCCATTGAACATATGACAGCAACGGTTGGTACGGCCAGTCCACAGAAGTTACCCATTTGACCAAGTGGCGTATTGTCCTGCCGGCACACCTCTCTCTCGGGACAGAGTTCTGGCAAATTATGTTTCCATCAATGTTGATGAAAAGTTACGAGACAACAGCGTTTCAATTCTTGTTTAGGGCCAATGATTATGCCTCACCAATCGAAATTCTGCCAACTTCATACCACTATTGGAATTCTACCAACTCCGCACCCACTATTCAAGATCAAAGTTATCTCTAAAGAGCAAAAGCTAGGCCTTTATCGATTTAAAGGACTTGTAGTGTGTTAATGAACTTTGAAGTAGACCTTTACAACCATGTCTTGATTTATTTAAAAAAGAAGAAGATAATAATAATATACGGTAATACGATCAAAGACTTATTGAGAAGATATTAGATATTGATAAATTAACTTGATTTCCGATATCCTTCTTAAGGAAGTTACCGAACAACGACATGTGTCATTATGAAATTAGTGGAGCGAAAACGCATCCTCATAGTTGATAGGATAATTGTTTAGATAGTCATATGATTAAAAAGGTCAAAGATAAAATTTCACCATAAGAGTATGAAATTGAGACCAAACAAGATATTCCACCTACGGCCTATTTATAGTATGATTAGTGCTGAATATATATGAAATTTTGTTTGGGTTACTGTTTGAAGTCCCCATGAAAGACCCTCAAAAAGGATTCTTTCATCTAACTAAACTAGTGATTAATAACTATAGTTACATTAAAATGGTATGACTAAATAACGTAAATTAGATGCGGTGTCTCACTAATATCACTTATTAAATATCGTCACAAACTTTGGTTTAAGTGTTGAAATGGATAGGGCCCTTATATTCAATGATTTCGTGCTTAAACATTCTGATATAATGTTTCACGCTCCTTAACAAACGATTTCAATAAGAAGCTTAACTATCTCCGACACCAACCCTCTTTTTGGAGCCAATGGTTCCCACGATTCTATATGCGGGTGAAAAAGAACACAAAAGGCAAGGATCAGAAACGGAGGATGACACATCTTGTCGGCAGACAAAGTTGTGTACCGAAGACATTTACTTCGTCACTAGATTCTTCCCCAAAATGCGAATGCGCGAAGTGACATCTTGGGTCACCCAAAAATCCGCCCTTGCAGAAATTTGGCATTGAGCACAAGCCAAGGAATTCTAAAGAAGCAGTCAACCATCGGTGCTCCTAGTGGTCAAACCCAACCCTAATTCCATCACTATGGGAATCTCGAGCAACAGCACGCCACGTGGCGGACTCTCTCTCTCTCTCTCTCGTCGTTTTCTGATAGAAACATGGGATTGTTTGGACGACGATGGGAATGGATCAAACATGGGAGGATCGGATTTCTTGTTCTAACTCTCCTTGGTTTTTACAATTTTAGGACGGCATGCACGGCGATTTCCTCATTTGAGTCCCCCGGTAAGTGGACATCAATCTGACCTGATCTTGTCCAAGAGGATAACGTCATTAGGGCAGGCTGATTTCCGTTCTTGACGGTCAAAGTTAATCCCGGTCAACCTTGGAAATTGTCTTCTGACCAAAAAAAGAAAACCTTGCAAATTATGTGGCCTGTTCTATTGGAGTAGGGACCATGCTCTATGACTCTAAGCGGCTGTTGCGACTTGTGTGGTTGCATACTCTTGTTTTTCAATGCACACCTCCATCATAAGAGGATGTGTAGCTCATAAGCATCGGAGGGTCTAATTAAAAGTATTTGCTCACATAATTTTTTATCAGCACTCCCTCATGTCCAAGACAAGGCATAGATTTAAGCTTTGACACGGCCAAGCCATTGTTTACTTAGAGGACCATGCGTGTACGGATCATGGTAAATGATACGAGTTCGATTTTTCACACTACTAAATGTAAACAATCTGATGTTTAGGTTGCAGGGTCACATCTTGGTTTCGGCTCATTCTTTAATTAACTGATTAATGAGATTAATTAACGGATCTAGGTGAATGGGGTTCTACCTACCAATAATAAGATTCCTTGTCGTACAAAAAGTAAAGTGAAAATGAAACTCGGCCTACATCGATATTATGCTAAATGAGCATGCCAAAAAAATATTTCTCCTAAGTTATAGATTTCATTTCCTTATTTAAAAGTTATACTACACAAACTTTAATTTCATGGGGTCCTAACTTCCACGATATAGAAGGAATTCCAATAATTTCAACCTCAAACAATTACAAAAAATGCACAATAATTTAAATATCCTATTAAAATTAATGCGAACCATATATTAATATCTAAAATATAATTAATTCACCAAATTCTGATTCGCATGTTATATTTAAAAGAAAACTACATTTTGCATTCTTGAATTTCTATAATTTTCCCAAGCCTTTTTAGTGGTGTCAAATCCCAAAATATGAAGAGTAGTGCTTTAAAATTTTCGAATGTAAAATATGCTGGCTTTTGAAATTAAGACTATGTTTGTTTTGCAAAAAAAATGAAGAATTTGAAAAACACTTTCTTAAAAATAATTTCTCAAATCGCTTGAAATAATTAGTTAATGAAAAATATTTTGCTTATCAACAAAACAAGTGCCACAATCAAGACTTTAGGACACTTAAGTCGCCATAACTTACAAATGGTACACTTAAGTGCCACTTTTAAAAAAAAAAATGGATTACTTCGGTCTGCCAGTGATCGAACCTTTTAAAATCTTACGTGGCATTTTTTTATTAATTTTATTGCCTACGTGGCTTGTCGGAAACACTAAGTCGATGAAAAATCAGCCAAAATGACGTCGTTTTGGGTGACATGGATTTATAAAAAATTATTAATTATAAAATATTATTATAAAATCAATTTTATTTATTTAAAAAAAAAACCCTCACTGATCCCCTTCTTCTTCTTTTTTTTTTAATAAAATTGATTTAAAATTTTTTAAAATCTGATGTGGACAATTTTTTCATTAAAATTGCCATGTGGAATTTTTTATTTTGAAAAAAATGCTCCATCAACAAATGAAGTCGTCGGAAAATGGACACGTGGCAATTTGGCCGGATTTTCTCATCGTTGGCACTCAAGTGATCCATTTTGCTCTGATTTTGGCACTTAAGTGTACCGTTTGTAAGTTATGGCACTTAAGTGTCCCTCCGTACCAAGTTGTGGCACTCCTGGGGTCCATACGTCGTATTTTGCTTATCAACAACAATTTAAGTTTTATACATCTTCATGGGCAATAAAAATATTTTTCATTCATTCACTTTTATGAGTGATATGAGCGATCATTTTTAGAAATATATTTTTCAGATCATTTATTTTTAACGAAATAAATGCACCCTAAATTAATGCAAAATCTTGGAGGTAAGAGTCACCACAAGGAAAGTGTTAGAAATCATGTTTGAGGTGACAATAGTGGCATAAAAATTTAGAGTAATCATTTTTGTAGAAATTTGACAAAAAGAATCATTTCTGTAGAAGACTTCGTAGAAGATTCTAATAGAATTTATTTTCCACAACAGCAATCGCCACTTTGAAATCCTTTCTTCTATATTTCGACCAAAAAAAAAAAATCCTTTCTTATAGATGAACATAAAAATGGTGAACATGCAGAACATCAACCATAATTTTCTCCAAGACTTCTCTCTGGGAATAAGCAGCCTAATATTCCTCTAATCACGAATTTTGTTTAAGGTGTACAAATATTTACTCAATAGGAATTGAAAATACAAAAAAAAAAAAAAAAAAAAAAAAAAACTTAGTTTTGAAACTCCTCAATTTGACAATCCAAGGTGAGACCAAGTCTAAATTCGCACCCACCACCACAAAGAAAGCCAGGCCGCTTTCAATAGAGGGGATGACCGTCCCGACAAGTCAATGAATTAGAGCAGGCTCCAATACAGACATTGCAAGTGAATGATGAGAGAAGACCAAGTCCTCTTCAGCTAATTTTTCAAATTGAATTCCAATTTTCCCCACAGCTTATACTTAATCCAATAATTAGAAAGTTTGATCTCTTCTTCTTTTTTTCTTACTTTTCTTCCTCTTCGTGACCGTGTGGGGTCTCTCTCTGTCTCTCTAATGAGAAAGTTCCCACCTTTGAAGTGAAGCAAACCACTTAAGTTAAGCAAGGCCTAATTAGTCGCACGTTTATTCTGAAGGCAAGATATATTGATCTGCATTGGTCACAAAAAAAGAGTTGTTTCCTCGCCAAAAACATATGAAAATCATAATACGCAACATAAATAGTCGTGAGCTCGAGTTTAATGTGGAGAGAAAGCAATCCAATTATGCTTGAAATGAGAAGGGTTAGTTGGTTCTAAAAGTTTATACCTTGCCAGTCTTTTACCAGCACGGTGCAAAGAACAAAGAGAAATGTCGATGCATCATTGCGTATCGTCGTCACTCTCTGATGGGTTACATTTTTTTTTTTTTTTTGGTCGGAGATGGGTTACATTCATACGGCGGAAATTAGTCACTTCTTGACTTTTAGGGTTTTGAAATCTAACCTGTTTGGGCTTAAAATAAACCACTATCATGTGCGGCTATTCTTGCCCAAGTCAAATGGCTCTCGTCCACCACCACCGCTACTACTTCCACCACTACCATCATCACATCACACATCTTGAAACCTGCTCCAGGCTCTCCATAAATAAATGACGCCACCTTTTGGAAGGGCCTTCACATGTCTTCCCGTGCGACTTTGTCACCGACGTTTTTGAATTGTGGCTGCTCGCTTTCATAAAGTTTGGTGAGCACATCCAAAGATTTTGCCTTTACACTCTCTCTCTCTCTCTCGATATGATCATGATCATGATCGATTACAAGATTTTGTTCCAAGATCAAATCCATTCGCAGCCCACTTGCTCCCCCGACTTTCATCACGTAATTAGTGGTAATTTGTTCGTCAATTCTGCAAAAGCTAGTAAGCAAAAGGGGAAAAAATCCTACTTTATTAGCGCATGCCATGTCCTATCGCTACATCATCTTCTAGAGGGATTGTCGTTAGACGCCCCCATGCGTTAACTAATTTAAAAGAAAAAGAAATCGTACTTGCACATAATGCACATGTCCTAATTGATAGTATTCTTGTAAAATTTCTTAATTACTTAGAAAGTGAGCACGCCCACATGTTATATGCTGTTTATGCTATTAATGATTGCCATAATAAGATCTATGACTAAATTGTCCACACTTAAAAATTTAGAACTTATTTGGGCGTAGGATTAGGAATTTTTAGGCAATTATCTCACTTTTAGGGTTGAGTCATAAATCTTCAATAAATGAAATATGCTCACTATTTCTTTTGTGCTTTTCTTTGGCCAATCAAGATAATTACCTGTTGATGACGTCTTGGTGAAGACAGGCTCCACTAACTAATAAAGTAGAAGACTCGGCGGCGTATACGTAGCAAACTTGGAAAAGGAAAGATCCCACTATTGCATTTATGCGATCCTGGCTTTAAGAGATTTTATTTCAATAATTAGTGATATATTCAAGTACAAAATTGAGTATGTGAATAATAATAATAATAATAGTAACTACATGCATGTATGGTTGGTTGTAGGATTTTATTTAAACGAAATTATAATCTTACTAAAATCGGTTTATAAAAACAGTTTGATAAGTAATGACTCATAGTGCTATTGGTCATTGAATATGAGCCTACATGTTTGAAAGGTCCGCCCACAGTTTGACATATCAATTTCGTAAATCAGCCTTAGCGATTCTAACATTACTCTTCTTTTATATATGAATCACAGAGGATAACGATCATGTCTATCAGGTCTTGTATTTTTTAGATGTAGATCCGTCTGTTTGATGTATTTTTGCTCGTTTTAGTTTATTAATTTTTCTGTTTCGGATAAAAGAATGTCGTTTAATTTGTTTTTTTGATATATAGTAGAGCAAGAAATAAAACTAATGGAATCTCCATAAATAGACACGCATCATACAAATCCCAAGAATGTGTGTATTATATGATAGAGTGGATAAACTCCAATCATTCCAAGCTGAAATCTCTCCCCTGTAATTCTCCAAACCACGAACTAGTTCTTCACGTAAATAGAAAACGGCCAGAAACAAAGAGACTCTTACATTATATAAGAACACGTACTAGACATTTCCAAAATACTCAAGCTCAAGACACACACAAAAAAAAGAAGTATACTTTGCAGATTACAAGAACTTCCAGGACAAAGAAAGATCAAGATGGCCATGAACAAGAAGACGGTCGTCACGACTCTCTTGATGGTGGCAGTGCTGATGGCCTTCGCCGCCACCTCCGGTGAAGCGACCCAAGATTGTGCCAAGGCGTGCATGCCAGTGTGCCTCAAAACAGAAGGTGCCAGCGTCCCTGCATGTAACAGAGCTTGTACAGAGTATTGCCGCCAGGTCGACCAAGCCCCAGAAAGCTAGAATGTTAACCAGGCCGACTTTCATGCATAAAGTCGCATCATCCTCGCTTCTAATTATTAAAAATGTCAGTTTTGAATTATATATTAATGTTGTAGGCTCAAGTCATAAGAGCGTAGGAAGTGCCGAGGGATCTGTACCTTTCTCTCAGCGTCCGCTAGTCTTTTAGACCTTGTGTTTCTATCTAATTCATGCAGAGGTTTCTGTAGAAGGATCGTCTTGTCTTGTACTTCTGCTCTTGTATTGATTATATGTCCTGATAATAATAAAGGACCGAATTTCTTTCCTTCTACGGCTAATATATGTACCATCAGTGTCCTGAGTGTTTTAGCTATTACATTCGGAAGATCGGATAAGGGAAAACTCCAGAGATTGCTTCAAAGTAAGATCATTGCCTTGACCCCCTTTCCTTTTGATGGGAAGAGAACTTTCCTTGATTTCATCAAATTCTCACCACCCTGAAATCCTTTTTAAATTGACTCTGCAATACTGAGAATTCAAGTGGAATCATCGAATGGTCAATTGGCATTAGTCCGGATTGCAGAAGAATCCATAATAACATTACACGATACTCTCGATACACTTGCCGATGGTAAAGAATACACTCTTAGGAGCCCTTGAACCGAACACAACACGGTCTCATCCCCATTAAGAACAGCAAGAATACATATATGCAGGCAGATCATCCCGCCAAATAGAATCGCAAATCTCACATTTGAGATCCAAAAGGATTCATGAACCTCATTTACAAGCGTCGATAGAAATGGTAAATTATGTATGTGCCAAGAAAGATGAGCTCTACATATTCAGAAGGTGTTCGTGTTGACTTCAACTCCCATTTCTATCAAGAAATTATAAAAAGGGGGTAAAAAACCAATAGAATATATCTGCGAGGACAAATTTACAGGAAACTATGGTTTTGAAAAACATCTATAAAGACTAAAGACAGGTTAAATGCCGAGCATGGAAATCTAGGAGGTCAAATCAGGATCATCTTCATAGTCAAAATCTTGTTCAGCAGCCCTGTTTTTCTTTGCATCTCTTGGTGTTGGTCTTCCCTTCTTTGGTTTTCCCCTAGAATGACAGTTCAACCAATCATTACAGACAATAAGAGATTAGAGGCCATTAAAGCAATGAGAGCCTAGATGGCCTCCATATTCTGTTAGTCACAAAGAGAACAAAACATAGTACTTACTGGCCATTAGCGTATATACCCCCCTTAGATCTCCCAACACCAAGATCTGATCTCCCATCTGAAAATGAAAAAAAGAAAAAAAAAAAAAAAAAAGAGAGAGAGAGAGAGAGAGAGAGAGAGAGAGAGAGCATAAAAAAGGGTTCATGGATGGAGGTCATAAAAGAATAGATGTCTTGTAAAGATCAATGTATCTCACCATCTCTTCCCCCTGCAAGCTCTTCAGCCTTTGAAAAAAACAGAGGACAATACCATAAGAATTAGCCATATCTTACTCTATGAATGTCATCCTCAAACTTCAACAGCTTACAGTACATTAAGGGTCTCAAAAAAGTAGAAGTTTGTTGAAAAATTGTAACAATCAGCTCACCGATGATTTATTAGAAGAACCATGAGTTCGTAAGTAGTAAGTTCTTTCAAGGAGGGGCTAAGTCATTATAACAGATAGTGGTAGCATGGAGTCACATAAAAGAATTTCAACTTCTGTTATTCTTCTTTTAAATTTTTCTCAAGAAAGATAAAATTGCTGCTGCATGCACCATGAGACAATAACAAATATTTTGTCACCAATACCACAAGTGCCAACACTCAAGTGACCCACAACACAATAACGATATGGCAATTGAAAAGCCAAAGAAAAGGGGGGAATGTTTGGAGGTCCTCATTAGAAAAAGCATCTAGTTCACAGTGCAATCCATGATTGGAAGTTTAATTTGGTTAGGCTGTGAGACACCTTAGAGGCAAACCATTCCATGTCCTAATATAACAGCTTCTATGAAACACCTTCCATATCTAATCTGAAAAGAAACGAATTTGAAGCTTCACACCATTTGTCTGTTTCTGCCTCTTTAAAGCAGATTCTGTATGTGGTAATGTGGAAGACGTTGATGGAGAAAAATCTTTGACCTCATGCATCTAGTGACGTGATTGAAATTTAGGTCTGAATTTTGACATTTTCTTTCTAAGTGTAACGAGGGGCTTGTAGCAGGTAGTAGTCCCCTTGCTAAGGTTTTACGAAAGCAGTGAGCTTACTGATCTGAAAAAAGGGGGCTACCATCTTAAATGTCACATTTAGATGTGCACATTCAAGTTCCACTAGACAATGAGCTAAAGTTAGTGCATGTGTTATGTTGGTGCACCCCATCTGGGCACCTATGCTAATTCCCACATTAACACAGCATGCACTCCGTTGCTTCCTCAAACTGAGTTCAAGAGCTCCTAACTTTTAACCGACAAACAAAAATTTAGGCAAATTCATATATGACCAAGTTTCTCAAGAATTCACTTGACTACAAGTTATCGAACTTGAATGTGTAGATGTGAATTATACAATCAGGGTGTAAAGTGCCTCAAGGACCCCTTCTACAATGGCCTCCATTCCCATTTCCATAGTACACACGACTGATCTTCAACCACAGATTTGCATAAAAGACTGAAATTTGGAAGGATACCAAAACTGCCATTATAGAATACATACAGCTGGGGAGGTGACTGAAGACAAAGAGAAAAGCCTGTCTTCAGGCTGAAATTTCCTCGAGCGCTTCAAGCTGTAGAATACACAAGTATGATAAGCATGCATTAATGACAATACATTCAACCATCGCAAAAAAATTATCGAATGCCCAAGTAAAGCGCAAATGTAAGTTGTCTGATGCATCTGAAGTTGTTGCTATGAAGCATGACCTTGTATTAGCAGAAAAAGAAATGCATTACCAGGTGCACACTCAATTCTAAGATCCTCTTCCACCAATGCCCATGAATGCATTTGGCCTAAGTTTCTGAATTTCTACCTCAGCAGGATAAAACAATTTACAAGTGAATATCCACTTGATTCCTTAGGATGCACATTCTGTGTGTTGTTTCGCATTATTAGATGCTACTCAACTTGAAGGATGGAGACTTGATATTTTAATTTTCAATGCAACAATCCTATTCTAATAGGTTTGCTGTTCCTTTTTTCCAAGTTTGATACACACCGCAAAAGTTTTCAGCTTATTAAGTATACAAGGGCATTGCAGGCAATAGTGTCTGCGAGACAAACAGAACAAAGGAGTCTCTCACACAGTTTACCATTAAAGCCTAAGAGGATGATCCACAATATGAGGGACGTAAAATAATTATAAGCAATACAGTATATGGAGAAAAAGTGATTCTACCTTCGTATTACTATTTCACTCCAGCCAAATGGAACATCCAAGATGAAAACAACATAATTCCCTTATTGGAGAGATATCTAATTATCAGAAAATGTGACATTGTCCTCATTATAGAAAACTGATACAGCACTCCTCTTAAACTATTACAAATTCAGATAAACCATACACAAGTCGTGAATTGCAAAATGAGGTGGAGTTCCACGCATGGAGGTATATAAAAGAGAGTCTGAGAACAATGTCAAGTAACCATACAGGGCTGTACTCTTAGATGCTGAAAGAAACCCTTCAAAACCTTTCAGCACATTCCCACATTGACTCGGGTCCTGTAAATAACTTGTCTCCATCTCATATACCTGAGAAAAAAAAAAAATTTGCCAGAGAAACAGACGGTCGTTACATAAACAGGGCAAAAGCCAGACAAAACAGCAAGCTACCAGATTATGTTCTTCTCAGCAGAAAATATCCGATGATATAAGACATAATACTAAGCTTCACAGCTAAATCAACGATTTAATGATGAATTGACAAGAAGCAACTCAGACTGAAACATTTGAAGTCCACCTTTCTAAGCAATGTACCAACTATGCTAAAAATTCTGCTATCTAGATAAAGTCAATGCAGAACCCGAAACTAACTTAAACCCATTTCACAACTTGCAGCATCATAGCGGAAGTGCAAATGCAAAACACCCTCTGAACAACACCAATCAACAGGGAAAGAAAGTAACAATCGTATTAATACGGACGGTTTTGACAAAGAGGGCCAAGCCAATAGATGAACCGACCTGTTTCTCGATGTTGCGGAGCTCTTCGTGAAGCTTGGCCCTCTTGGCCAGAAGAGACGACAACATCACCGAGGGATTAGATGGAAGCCTCTGCCCTAATTATCAAGAACGTGAACAGCAGTTCACTGCTCAAACCTCCAACGTCGAAATCCCAAGAAATCGAAACACCCGATTCAAAATTCAAAGTGCTTTACCTTCGGAATCCATGGACGATTCGAATATCAAACAGGATTCAAACTCACAAGCGAAACGAAACCTAATTTCGTCGATTGATGGAAAGGGGAATTTCACGAACTCCTCCTAGGGTTATGAAATTCGATTTCAATGTAACGATTACGCTCGATCCTGAACCCGCCAAAATTTAGAAATGGGCCGGGCCGGGTCTAGCCTATGCGAAGCCGATCCAAACCCGTGATTCTGAAACCAGCGTGGGGGACGGGAAACGGGCTGGGCTAACTCAGTTCGCACGGCCCAGGCCCCATGACGAGCTGGCCTGGCCCATATTGTGCGACCCTCCCCCTTTCGAAGGTTGTTCTCCCCAAATGATCATTTTACCTTGAAACTGACTTAATTGGGAGCGTTGGGCAACGTTTCAATTTTTTTGCTCTTTCATTTTTTTATTTCCCGGAATAGAAAAAGAACAGAAATTCGTTTGGTAATACTTCTGTTCTCCAGGATAGAATGTTGTTCTAGAAAATATATTTGAAATAGAAATGAGAAATAGAAAAAAGAAATTTCTTATTCCTGAGAATAATTTTAAGAAAGAACAGAAATTCGTTTGGTAATACACAAGTAATGAGCTTTCTTTGCCTAGAATTAACTTTCTACTCATTGTCAATTGTTCTTAAATGACTATATTATTTATTATTTAAATATTCTATGAGTAAAATACTACTTAATCTACTATAATTTATGCTAGGGGTGTGTGAAACAGACTACTTGGACCAAATCGGACCGACCAGCTAGGTCTTTAAAAATGGAATTGGTGTCCAGGTGATTCAATTATTTGTTTCAAGTTGGAATTGGACATGACTGACTATATATATATTTATTATTTATTCAAAAAAAAGTATAAGAAACAAGTTCTTTTTTGTTTATTTCTTTATAACAAATAACATTAAGTAGTGGAAAAAAAATAATCGGTTTCATTAGATCAGATCGGATCTAAGACTAACCAATTTGGTCCTCCATCTCCAATTTTGGGAATTGAGAATCAACCATCCTTAATTTATGCGGCGAATAGGGGAAGACGTGGGATGGACTTGATTGGGAAAGTTGGGAAAGCTAATGATGATGCCATGGCTTTTTTGAAGAGGCCTTGAGGGCCATTTCCTTTTATCTTCCATCTTAAAATTGCAAAAGATGCCCCCCTCGTCCCCGGGGGAAGGTATGATGAGATTAAAGATTGGATTATTGGAGAAGGAAAGATAAGAAGAAGATGAAATGAATACCTAGAAGTCAAAAGGAGAGAACCGTCTTTTGCACGGAAGCAAAAAAGCCTCTTTAGCGTGTGGAAAACGCAACGGCCCCTCATCCTCCCTCAATTATCTTTTTGTCTCGTCTCTCACTTTGCCTTCTCCTTCTATTATCCCTTATTTTGACTTTAATTTCCTTCACTATTTCCTTTCTAGAAAACGGACCCATCTTTAAATCCCAATTTGAAAATTTCCCCATTCTCTCTCTCGATCGATTTTGATTGATATACATAATTCTAGCGTGATATAGTTTGATCGACGCATACATATCCCAAAAGGGAAAAAAATGAAATAAAATGGAGAATGGAAGATATTGATACCTCAAAAGGGGTGGTGGGCAACCCTCCCTAATCCCCGGCCGAGGTTGGTTTTCTTTTTATTTTTCTGCAGGAGTATCGACAATTGACATTACTATGAAACATAAAGGTTCACATATTTTGAGGCGAATTTCGCCGAACCATCCACTGCACCATTCTGAGATCTAGGGTTTTCCCTTTGGGATAATTGTACATAATAGAAGTTGCTCCGATTCTTCCATTCAATTATGTTCTTGCTTCCATGTAGGAAAGGGAAGTCCGTCGAGCAACCAACCTCCCTATCACCATCACAACCCTTGACTTCTTCTTTTAGTTTTTGGGAAATTCTTAAATGCTTCAAAAGGCACTCTAAATCGATCCAAACCGATTCGCATACCATCTTAATCAATATATTTTTCTATTAATGAACGTAAGATTTCGCTTAGATGTACATTAACGGTGTATAATTTACCTTATTTTTATCCCCGCACTAAAGAAATTGAGGGGGGACCCGTAACTCTCCTCCTCGTACAATCCGAATCTCCATTCTCCACCTTAGCCCACGACCTTCTCTCTTTTTTTGGTTTCCTCCACTCTCGCCACACCACAAACGGAAAAAGGTCAAGGGAAATTTGTGACTCGTGTTTTATCTGCTCTCCCTATTCTTCCGGCATTAATAAAATACGTAATAATAATTAACGCCTTTTCGATGCACTAAACGTATTTAATGTAAAGAGCGGATTTTTAACGGGCGTCTCGGACAAAGCTGAGATGTACTGCGGAACAGGACAATTTGAAAATAATGAACTTTCCTTTGTAGATAAATGAGCAAGTCATTTTCTGTTTGGAAGTCTCTCTTTTTATTGCGTCCGCCTCCACAGAAAAAATGCTCTGAGAAAAGAAAAAGAGAGAAGAAGAAAAGGCTGGTCCTCTCCTTATTTGAACCAGTCTACACATTTGAGAGGCTCTCCCCCTCTCCGTCTCTTCGTTGATTCCGACTCTGCATCTATAATCTGCGGTATTCTCAGCCTGCCATGTCTTTCAGATGGCTGAGTCGGGTATCTCTATCTCTCTGTCTCTGTCTTTCTCTCTGTGTGCAATCGTCCCTTTTATTTTTGCCGATTCTATGTCGAACCCTGGACGCGTTTCGGGTTGCTCGTTTGAGTTCTTTGCTAAAGTTTGGATTTTGATTGGTAGCGATGGATGGTATCGTGTTTTACTGAAAAGGGTCTTCGTAGAACAGCCTGATTTTTACGGGACGATGTATTTGGTTTTGCTTATCGCCTCTAGTTTTTGCACCTGTGAGAAGCGTCGGATTGAATGATGATTTCGTTTGTTTACGGATGATTTGCATGATCTTTGAGAACATGTCGATCGCAGCTTTAGTTCACTCAAACATTTTTCACTTCTGCGCAAGTATAATCTGTTCACATCATGCCTGATATTGGGATCGCTAAGCATATTTGTGGCAAAGATTGCTTTTGAAGTCGGCGGAACCTATGGCTGTCTACTGCTTCTTTGCTTAATCGCATTTCGTATACTTACCTGCGGAATAACAAGGATGCTCTGGCTGTATTTTATCCTCGGGAAAATGGGAAAGACATCCCTTGGACTATGAAAATGTTTAGCTGGCATCTATGAGTTTGAGATTGCCATGCATTGTTGTTTGCTGTTTGGAATGATGGGAGTTTTAACCATTTGAAGGTCATTTCCAAGAAGGAAATGAGTTGATGGTTCAGCCCACTTTGATCTTTTTCCATTAGTCTAAAGTTGTGCGGGTTATTCATGCTATTTTGAGTGGCAATTCGGTGGCTGCATTTGACTTATTGCAAAATTTGCCTTATTATTCCCATATTCCTCTCTGTCCATGGCAATTGGACAGTGCTTTGTATTTTTTTGTAACATAAGTGTGCAATTATCTTTAGAAGCATAATAGGTTTCTGCGTGCTCTTATTCTAGAGAGGAACTTTGATTTATTTGAATTACCTCATTTGAAACCTCGAGTCAGGAGTTCTTATATTCCCTTTACCCAGGGAAGTGCCTCATCTGGCATGGGTTTATCTGATCATAGCAAGAGCACTTTCATGGATCTGAAGAGGAAGAGAGTCCATCGCTATGTGATTTTCAGATTGATGAGAAGAAAAAGGAGGTTGTGGTTGAGAAGACAGGTGGCCCAGCTGAAAGCTATGAGGATTTTGCAGCTGCACTCCCTACAAATGATTGCCGTTACGCCGTTTATGATTACGACTTTGTGACTTCTGATAACTGCCAAAAGAGCAAGATATTCTTTATTGCCTGGTTAGTCTAAATGCCCTTTATAACCTTAATTTTCATTCTGGTTTAGCAATCTCCTTAGAAGAGCTTGACATGCCAAATAAATAAAAAATCTTGAAGTAGAGAATGAGTATCCATCATCTGATGTGTCTGGTAAGTATAGTCTTTGTAGCTCTCATGATGATTCTCTAGTTCACAGACAGCAATATAGATATCACTTTTCCAACTGAATAATGCAGCGCAAATGAAGAACTTTCTTCTTCTTCATGTATTAATTTCTAGCAGTTGCTCAGCATCTCAAACTAAGCAATGTGAGAATGTTCCATTTGTTCAGAAGTCTTGAAGGTTATGCCTGGACATTATCAAACGACAAATGGGAAATATTAAGCACGCCTGTTAGTTTGTCGCTCTGCGTATTGTCATTTCTATTTGATACTGTTTTCAGCTGGAGTAAAAGAAGGAACTACTTAGCCATTGCTTTGGCCTACTGTAGTGGGAAGTATTATGACCCCACTATCTGCTAATTAAACATTGGGGGAGCAAGCAAACTGAAACCACAGTAGTCATCCGGATGCCTCTAAAGTCATGCTAGAACATCTGTCAATGAATCCTTCAGTCTCGTTCCTTTATGGGCATCTGTGGAGGACATATTTCGTGTCGCTGATATTGCCTATTTTTTGCATGGAAAGCTTCTCAAGTTTTCTAGAGCACTCTTCATGATGCTAGCAGTCGAGTACCTAGATGGGATTTTTGTTCTGGATTAAAATGTCTTCCTGATATTTCATGAGGTTTGTTAATTTGGGACATTGATTAGGTCTCCCTCAACATCACGTATACGTGCCAAGATGCTCTATGCCACCTCCAGAGAGAGATTCAGACGGGAGCTGGATGGCGTTCATTATGAGATCCAGGCTACTGACCCCACAGAAATGGATCTTGAAGTGCTCAAAGAGCGTGCTAATTGATAACCATCTTACAAGTTAAACATTGACAATTTCCTATTGTCCCGAAGAATGAAGCATTGCCTGACTTCATCGGACATTCCATATTCTTCATTTAGTGCCTGGAAGATCTGTAAATAGTACAAGATGTTGCTACAATTGACGACTACAATATGAGGCTTGTTATGATCAGCTCGTAAGGCATCTGTGCTTTAAATTTTACCTTCTTGCATTTCTGGGCAGCAATTGCTAAGTAGCGGGAAATTTCTCTCAAAGGTACTTATATGCTTTGGTTGCTGAACTTACCTTAAGTTTGACTTGTAAACGTTTTTTCAGTTTTCATTTCCTTACTTTAGGCAGAGAAGCACATTGATCCCTTGAATTAATGACCTTGAAAATTATAAGTTTATCCTTGTCTCAGAGGTATCTTTCGATGTAATTTGATTTGGTCTTCTTCTTTGCCAATCTATCGTAAAATGTGTTTTCAGTTTCAGCTCTAGAAACGCTGTGCAACTTCGATTTCACTCTCATTTCGGGTAGTGTATAAGGACACATTATGGATTCTTGTGGACTCTGATTGAAGTTTTTCAATCCACACTTGACAAATTGTTGCTAGCCTTTTAAGTTGCAAGAATTGCAGAGGATCTCTCTTCTCCCGATTTTAAATTAAACCTTGTCGCTTGACTCTCTCGCCAACCAATTATGAATTAAAACGGGTTTTGGAATTTAACCATTTTACTTTTTTCTTCTAGGCTGGTGAGCCTTCTTCATCTCTTACTGCCACTGTCCCCTGCTTCACCGGATGGTCCCTCAATCTGCATTGTGAGGACTAGTAGAGTTCATATTCTTCATGGCAATAATAGCCACCTCGATCCCTGGACTTCAGTAGCATCCTGTCCATCTAGATGAGCTCACACTAGTACCGTTCGTGGACACTGAACGAACCAATTCCCGAATGGAATAGATTACTTGCAGGGACTGGTTCTGTTAGGGGACAAAGCGAGGATGGAGATATGTTGATGAATACCAATTGTGGCAATCGCAGCCGTAGCATCATGTCATCTTTGCTGTCATTTAGTAATGTTCATTTGATTTTCGCATGATGTAGCGAAGCATTCCTCTCCCGCTAGAAGTCTCTCAATATAAGAAGGGTATTCCGAAAACAATGCTACATTCCTCTCCCGCTAAAGTAAATGAATAAGAAGCAAAATTCATGTCAGTAGTATCTCACTGCCTGTGTCGCTTCCCCTGCATCCTCAAAACGTTGTATCCACCTTCGATGGTTCTGCAGCTGTGGTCAGAATCATATTTCTGGAAGTGTTGAACTGCATTTGACTCGTCCTATTTTAGGAAGTCGAATCGTCTATGCAACTGCAAATGATTCTTTATTGAAGTTTCTTCTCGTTTGCGTGAATTTCTTATCCGATTGAACGTGCTACGCTTCTCTAACAAATGAATCTGAGAAACAAAGTTTCTTTGAGGATTTCTTCTGATGGTTCTGAGAGAAGCTTTTCAATAGAAGTTCTTGCATATTTAAGAATGCATTTAGTAATCATTCTGTTGTTGAAAATAATTTTTGCTTAAAAATGATTTTTTTATTCTTTTCCTTAGACAAGTTTTTGAATATTTGAAGGTAATAATTATACAAAAATTTTATTCATAAAATAGAAATGCGTTTAGTATAACCCTCCAATTCTTTTGTAAGTTATAATTTCTTTTAATTTTTTAATAATTTTATTACATTTTTCTCTTTTCTTATTTTCTCTTTTCCTTTTCTTCTTCTTGTTCTTCCTTGAGCTGGTTGTTGGAATCTCACTAGCTCTTGGTAAGGTTGAGCTCGCCCAACCGCCGACGAGGGTTGGCCTTGCCCAGCCATTGCGAGGGCGGTGTCACCCTTGCCATGGCCAGGCAATGCTGCACTTGTGGTGGCGGGGCGAGGGCGACCCTTGCAAGCGGTTGGGTGAGGCTCGGCCTTGTCGGAGGCCGGCAAAGCCAACAACCAGCTAGAGGGAGGAGAAGAAAAGGAAAAAAAAAAAGAAAAGAGAAAAGTCTTAATTTTGGAGTCATTGCCAAGAACGAAGAAAAAATTTCTTGATTTTGTTTCAAACATATTTTTGGGAACAAAAAAGTTACGAAACGGATTCTTATTTTTATTTATTTATTCAGGGGAATAAAGGAATGGAATCAGATGCAATTTGGCCGGTTACCAAATAGGGCTTAGACATGCAGAGCTCTTCAACTTCTAGGCCAGGCTAATCTGCATTCGATGACGTCAAGTGAAAGGTGTGCTTTATTTTTGACAGTTTCCTGAAGCTTGATTACCCAAGAATTCCTTGGAACCACACTGATACAAACAAACATAAAGCGTTCGGTCCTGGAGAAACTAGATCATCTTGTTTGAACTCGCAAGAAATTGACAATTCATCTCTCACCACAAACGCAGAAACCGCATCAGATAATGAGAAGGATGCAGCAGTAAAACCATCTTATACTCCTGGAGTCGTGGAATTCTGCTACAAATTCAAGGTTATTATAAATCCTAGGGATTGAAACTAAAAGAGAGAAAAAGAGGGAATTAAAGCCCGCTATTTCAGTAGCTAATAAATGATAACCGGTCTTTCATCAGAAGTACTTGGAGACGGACTAGAGAAGACTGTCTGAATCCGCCAGACGTGGCATCTAAGAAACTGGAACTGTCTTATTACTATGAGCCTGCTGCTGCTGCTGCTCCGGTGCCTGCTTTGCCTCGACTTCGTCCTCAATCTCGCCTGACATCTGCTCCAGAGACTTACCCTTTGACTCCGGCACCAAAAACGTGAATAGCAGGCCCAAGAAGTTGATTCCACCGAGCACGATGAGGGCGTTCCTGATTCCAATTCCTGCAGGGTACCCTGCATCTGCCTTGGCCTTGTCTTGGTTCTGAGCCAAGTACAGGAACCCAAACGCCCCCACGATGGCACCGAGCTTCCCGGCTGCTGCTGATATGCCGTGGCATGTGGACCTGAACCGGGCTGGGAAGATCTCGGCCGGCACGACAAATGTGGTGGCATTGGGTCCAAAGTTGGCGAAGAAGAAAGTGAGGGAGTAGATGACCACGAAGCCAACGTGGTTGTCCTTGTGAGTCCAGTGTTCATAAGGAATCGCGAGGGCAAACATGAACACTGTCATGAAAAAAAATCCCATCAGCTGGATGGCAAACCGCCCCATCCTGTCGATGAAAGCCACCGTGAACCAATACCCTGGCACGGTGCTGCACAGGGCGATGAGCGTCTGAGCCCGTGCAATCCTGTACACCTCCTCAATCGCGTTCATGGTCTTTGCTGGGGGAAGCCACCCGACGGCGCTGAAGATGTCCTTCTGGAACAGGTTCTGGCTATAGAATGCGATGTCGAGTAGGAACCATGTGCTCATCGTTCCTAGCAAGTGAAGCCCGTGGCGGCGTACAAATTCCCCAGAGAACAAGCCAAATAAGCCAGCTGACTGAGCCTCAGCAGCCGGCCCTGGCAGTGGTTTCTCGGCGTTCTGTTGTTCTGCCTCCATATCAATGTTCAGAACCTTTGACATGTCGGCAGCCGCCTGTTTCATGTTTTTAGCTACCAGGGCAGTGTAACGAGGAGTTTCAGGCATCTTCATCCTCCAGTAGTAGGTGAGTGCGGCCGGAACTGCCCCCACCATCACAATGATCCTCCAAACAAAGTCGGCTGCGGGGACGGTTGAGAGGATTGGCTCTTCTTGATAAGCCGGGCTGGGGAACCGAGCGTTAAAGGCGGATGAAATGATGATTGCAAACACACCACCCGCCAATATCCCGAACCCCTGCATCGCAAAAACCGCAGCGATGAAGGCCCCTCTAGTCTTCTTGTTGGAATATTCAGACATAATAGTTGCAGAGAGCGGGTAGTCGCCTCCGATGCCGAATCCTAGCCAAAACCGGAAGAAGCAGAGCGTTGCCATGATGGACTTGGGCTCACGGCCGAAGGACAAGCCCGAAGCAACTGAGCAAATCACCATGAGCATCAGTGTCAACCCGTAGACTTTCTTCCTTCCCAACTTGTCGCCGAGCCAGCCAAAGAAGAGCTGGCCCGACAGGGTCCCGCAGAAGGCCACGCCGTTGACAGCTGCAGAGACATTTGGAGGCAAGGTTCCGGGCTTTGCCGCGCCGTCCACGTGGTAGTATATCCGACCAAGCAACTTGGTCACGAGGGATACGCAGAAGAGGTCGTACGCATCCGTGAAGAAGCCCATCCCGGCGATGATGATGGCCGTGAAATGGTACCACTGCGTCTTAGCGACATCGAACGCATTCAGAACTTGTGCTGGTTCGCTGGCCATGTCGAGTTAGCCTACTCACAACCCAACTTGATGCTCTCTGTCTTCCCCTCTCTCCAACCTGCAAAACGTCATCCCATTCAGACAACCACTAACGATCAATGTCATGATCGGAAAAGCTAAGTCACAAAGCACAGAGAAACGCCCTCCGAACTGCCATGTATTCCTAGACAAAAACGATCATTCATGGAGAAATATTCGACCGGTTTTCTTTCGGGCGCGGAACTTGCTAGGTTCAGCAGAAGTTCCAACGTTCCTCGTTCTTCATCAACTTCACGTTCTTCCGAGGAAGTGAAGGAAGATGAGTGAAAGGACATGGATATGAGGACGTCCCAATTTCAGACGCTGGCGTCCACGTGTTCCCAAAGGGTCTCGCGGACCATTGAGGAAAAGGTCAAGGACGAGACTAAAAAAGATCGAACTCTCTCTAATCCACATGAAACTAACCAACCTCCGAGAGTGTAGGAGACAGACGGGCGCTAGCCGCTTGGTTTTGAAAGCAGCAAAACCGAAGCAGGAATATTCAGGTACCCTAACATGGCTATGTTTGTTTCGGACAAGTTTCACTAATGACCACTAAGCAAAAGTATAAAAAGAAAAGCACATATATGGCAACTTTAGGAGAAAATCTTGAGAACCCATTTTTGGGATCATGCGTAAAATTTGAACCAAGGTTTAGTATGAAATTGAGATTGATTCTACTGTCTAACTTAGGCTACAGGAAATTCATTATTATGCCCTGCTGACATGCATGACAGTGTGACCACTCCGTAAGCACGCATGAGATGCACACATGAATTTTTACCAAATTGAACGACAATGAAGTATATGCAAGGACATATCAAATGTATTCGTAGAAAACAATTCTCTAATTGGTTAGGAAAAAAAGATACTAAAGACGTAAAATGAATGTAAAGTTTATTCTTTCGAGTTTATCGTGTCGGTCGTAAAATGTTAAAAAAGAAAAATACAAACTAGAATTGGTGGGGTGGGGTTCCTCGTACTAACCTTATGTATGGAAATGTTTCTTTTTTCTTTTCGCAGAAATCGAGGATGACAGTGATAGAGAAGGCAATAGACAGAGACAGAGACAGAGGAAGAAGAGAGATCTCGAGGATTTTAATGAAGAGTTTATCTCGGGGGATATGATGCTGGGGGAGAAGTGAGGTTCCATTTATATAAGACTGGGAGCTGAGCATGGGTCCCGTTTGGAGAAAAGAATCTGCCTTTTGCCATTGGTATATTCGCTCTCGTTTCTGGTCAGTCCATTACGGCGACGTTGCGCCTCCTTCCTTCCTGTCTCTACATAGTGCGCACTCACTGTCGAGAATTTCGACTTAGGGAACTTTCGGCCGTCTCGTTTGCTCTTGATTTGTCGGTTGAATTAGGTTTCGTTCTTTGTCCAAAGGTGCGTATGATGATACTCATGGAAAGGGTCCAATATGGGTTTGCCTCCATTTCCTCTCGCCTCTCGGAGGAAACGTATGGACAGGGTTGAGAAGGAAATACTTCGCTCGATTTGATTCTCCTTCGCTTTTCCCTTTACTCATACTTGGCTGCCCGAACGAGATGTGTTATTTCTATTTTCAGGAACGTGATAAGCTTGTCATGTCGGCAAGGTATCGCTTGACCGACAATGTTCTTCCATTCTGCCAAGAAAATAGCCGTTTAGTTTTTGAAGTTCAAATCTTGAGGGACCCATACTATTGGCTCGATGATGCCAGATCAACATGACAAATATTGTCATCCTGGAAAATGTTTTCTTAGTGCTTTTATAGTTGAGGATAATTCTTTAAATAGTTAAGCATGCGAAATTTTAGTGGACGAATGTAAAAGATATTAATGCCCCGTTTTTGAGTTCCTAAAACCCCTTGGGAAAAATATTAGGGTTGAGCATTTTTGGAAGCCCATTGGCCAAATGTCAGCATTGGGAAGGTTAAAAGCCCAAAGCAAGTGGGACCTACTTTGAGCTTTTGGCATTTTGGAAATGCAAGTTAACTTTTACTGTTTACCCGTTGACTTCTGTTTTTTAGTCGATCATTCATCTTCCTCTTCTCTCGTAGTTGCCAAAGGTCGACCATTGCTGCCTGAGGAGTGGCTTGTCCCCAATGACTGTCGCCTAGGTTTGCGTGACCTTGGTGATGCCCACTTAGGTCGCGTGACCTCATGCGAGACTGTCTAGTGGCTAGATTTGACCACCGACAATTAGTTAGTGGTGGAGTTTCATCGGATTTAATTTTAATTTTTTTAAAAATGAATAAAAACCATTTGCAAATGTAGGGTTTACCAAATAATATTTACGACAAAGTTACTTTTCAATGCACTTAAAGTTTCAATTTTCCAAACACTAAAGCATTTTACAAAATTCTTTTACTCTAAAGGTATTTGTATTTTTTAAAGTTATTTTCCCAAAACCGAATCAAAAGGGCCCTAAGATCGATTTATAAGAAAATAATTTGCAAGATAATGTGATGAATTGCAAGTGCACCTGGTTTTTTTGATTTTATTTTGCCTCCCACCCATAAAAAGGAGAGTCAACGCGGCCGGATTATTTGAACGATTAATAAATTCGATAGCGGTCGTGAGAAAATATAAATCCACTGAGATCAGATCCTTTGACCTCGAATAACGTGGCCCGCACATAAACCGACGGCTCTTTGGAAAAGGGGAACTGAAGTGGGATTAGTTGACCTCTCCACCCCACGTGGAGACGTCGAATGTTTTCGTGACCACTTTTGACTCCCACGTTTTTACTCTCTGACTTCACCCTTGGCATGCCGATTCATTTTACCCACATGGCAAATCAAAGAACGAGGGACCCACGATCAACATGATTTTGTCCTAATCGTGCCTCCATCCCGTTTTTTCCACTACCCACGGCAACTTTGAACAACGCCAACATGTCCTTAGATGGGATGGATTTGCTAATGGCAGGTGAGAAAAAAGGTGGAAAAAGTTGAAAGAAAAAAGCCATGAACTTAAAGATTCTAAACCTTTTGTATTATTTTTCCCGTGTTCTCCTCCTTCCTCAGTCGGTCGGTGGCTTTCGGCGCACCTACGGCAGCCTCACGTCAAGTGGGTAGATGCTCGCCCTCGCCAGATCTAGCCTAGCGGGGGTCGAGGTTTGCCGGCCATGGGTGAGACCCGACCTCACCAGATTCGGTGAGGTCGAGCCTCTCCCAGCCATTGGCGAGGCTCAATCCGTTGCAAGTGTGACCTTATAGCCTTTGCAGGTGTGACCTTATAGCCTTTGGCAACAGCTTGAGCCTTTGCCAGGGGTTGGGCAAGGTGCGTCGAAGGCTGATGAGATCGACCTTGATCTCATCGGCTCTCGCCTTTGGCCAATCACCCAACCGGCGATTGGCTAGAGGAAGGAGGAGAATAGGAAAAAAAAAGTAAAGAAAAATTAAAAGGAAAAAGGAAATAAAATAAAAGAAAGAAAGAATTCGGAAAATATTAAAATATTATTAAAAGTTGTTCATGTTAATGCCAACTGATCACATTAGCCGACCGGCGTTCATATCAGCAAAATCCGGTCAAAATTAGCAGAAAAGACAGAATTAGCACTAGGTTACAAGTTCTAGGACTAAATTAGCATCAAATTCAAAAGTTTAGGATTAAATTAGCACTAATTAAAGGTCACCAAATCAAAAAATTTAGGATTAAATTGGCACAAATTAAAAGATTAGGATTAAATTTGCACTATACAAAAGGCTCGGGACTTTTCTGACACTTCCTCATTGGGACCAATTTATCCCTAAATATTTTAATTGGATTAATTTAATTCTAAATATTTTAATATTAATACCGATTTAATCCATTTAGCTAATTTATGCTATAAATTGATGACGTGGACATCAATCACCCTATATGACTTGGCTTGCGTTGATGTGAATATTTTTTAAATAATTTTACATATTTTTCCATATTTTTAATAGTTTTTTATTTTCTTTTGTCCCCTCTCTCTTTTCCTTCTTTTCTTTCTTTTTCTTCCCTTCCCTTCCCTTTCTTTTTTTTTTTTTTTTTTTTCCTTATTTCCCTCCACCGTTGCTGGCTTCCGTGATGGCTTCTCAAAAAAGAGAAGAAAAAAAGAAAATCAAAAATAATAAAAATCAAAAAATATTTTAAAAATTGATCAACATCAACAGTAGCTGTGCCACATAAAACGGTCAGTGTCCACGTTAGCCATTTTCAGCCTAAATTAACTTAATGTACTCAATTGTTACCATTGAAAAAGTTTACGACAAAATTAGTTCAATTGAAATAATTTGGACTAAATTAGTATCGATGCAATAAATTTAGGATTCTTTTTGCACTTTTCCTGAGGAAAATATCTAATTGCACAATATAAACAACTTGGAGGGCTCAATTGCACAAAAAGAAAAAAATTGTGCATCTAATGGGACAAATAAACCTTTGTAATTTAGGCAATGAAAAGTGAACTTGCCCTAATTAGGTACTAAATTGTGCATGTAACAGCCTCTCACGTAACATCATTGAACCATATATATATAAGTTTGGAGATTTGCAATTTTCAATACACTCTTATCCTAGAACAAGTAGTGTATGTTACAATATTCCTCTTACTATCTACCTTCAGTGCTTCTACATTGTTTGTTTAAAGAGCTTATATGCTCTTTACTTACATGATGTTTCTTTCCACCTAGCAGATTAAGTAGATGGGTTGGACATTTCGATATTATATCAAAGTCTTATTGAGAGTAAGTATTAAAACATCCTGTATCACTTGTTTCGAGGTTATATGCTTTTCATTCATATGTGGTCTTCTTTTGCCTATTGACTTAAGTTTTTGGATTGATTTTACTAACATTCATCGACATCGAGAAACTCATTTATCTTGAAGGCCCATAAATTACTTTTTCAAAGGGAAAATTATGATGAACATATTTCTAAGGGGATAAGAATAACAAGAACACAATTTTCGTACAACACTTACTTGAGTGTCATAATTTTTTTTCGCTCACTTAAGTATAATAAATTTTAAAAAAATTGATCACTTAAGTGCTATCGGTGATTTGCCTTGTCGGAAAATCTAACATGGATATTGGTCATTCTATGTGACACCGTTGATGTTGACATGAACAATTTATGTAATTTTTTTGTTCACTTAAGTGCTAAAAATTTGAAAAATCGATCGCTTAAATGCTACAAATTTGAAAAATCAATTACTTAAGTGTCATTGACAATTTGTCTCGTTGGAAAATTCGATGCTAGCAATGGCCTCGCCTAAGGCCTTCATGGCCCCTCCGACCGAGGGTGAGGCCTTTTGCGGCCAGCCCATAGAAAAAAAAGAAAGAAAAAAAAGGAATATAAAAAAAGAAAACTAAAAAATCAATTTATTTTTAAAAAATGCAAAAAATCCATGTAGGATGATTTGTTAGAAGTGGCAGTTAAATGATTGATTTTACTCCGATATGAAAATTAAGTAAAAAATGAAACTAAAAAAATCAATTTTTTTTTTTAAAATGCAAAAAATCCATATAAGATTATTTATCGGAAATGACACTCAAATGATCGATTTTACTCCGATATTGGCCTTAAGTGAGTGAAAAAAGTGATGATACTCAAGTGAGCGTCATATGAAAGTTACAATACTCTTACTGTTTTTATTCCTATTTCTAAGATATTACAAAGCCCTCTAAACCCTCTTGCTAAAATTATGTAAATATAATAACCGAAGGTAAGGAAAATTAGTGAGAATGAGTAAATAGGCTGTGCCATAACTTTCTAGGGTGTTCACTTCAGTGTTAAAACTTTTAGAGTGATTTCTTGAGTGCCACTTTGATAGGAAACAATCATTTCAATGCCTCCGGTGATTTGTCCCACGTGACTTTTTTATTAAATTTTTATGTTCGACGTGGCATTCTATAAAAAAATTAAATTTTAACAGGGGCGAATCCCTCGGTCAACGACCCCCACCCCCCCCAACCAAAAAAAAACAAAAAAAAAAATTCCTCGGTCGAATCCTCATTGAAAACAGCCATGCCCGTTCTTCATGTTCGTCTCCATCTTCAACTTCTTCGTTCATGTTCATTTTCAACTTCTTCATTCATATTCATCTTCATCTTCAACTAACAATTTTACAGTTTTCTTCTTTTCCTTCTCCAGTCATTTTCTTAACCACTGTCCAGTCCTAAGCGACCAACAACACCAAAAAAAATATTTGGGAAAGGAGAAATTTTAAGAGATTTTAATAATCTCTCTCTCCCCCGGAATCTGTGATGCCTGCTTCGTGAATCTGCAATTGAGAACGACGGAGCTCCGATGAGTATGATGGATTGTCTTTGTGGTTGTTGTCAACACCAAAAAAAGAAAAAAAAATCAACACCAAAAAAAGAAAAAAAAGGAAACATATTAAATTGGTACTCCTGTAATAAAATTATCTAGAACTAATTTTTTAATTACGAAAAACCCTAAACTTGTACGCTTATGGCAAATTCGCCCTAAATGATCATAAAAAACCTCAAACTGGTATATTTGTGATAAATCTACTCAAAATTAAAAAAATTTACCGTAAAAAACCTCAAATTTGTACATTTGTAATAAATATACCCTCCATTAATTGAATTAATATCACAAAAAAAATACAAAATTGATATAATTATGACAAACAAAGAGTAAAATCTCAAACTAGTAAATCAGTCAACTGTCACATATCATATAATTCAGCAATTTGATAATAAAATTTAACGGAAACTAATAGAGAATAAATTTATTACAAGTATGCCGGTTTAGGGTAAATTTATCAAAGTGTACCTGTTTGAGATTTTTGGAAGTAAAAAAATTAGTTTATGGTAAATTTATTATATGTGTACCAGTCTAGGATTTTTCGGGATATTAACTCGAGAAATTTTAATAATTCTCTCTCTCTCGAGTTGTGACGCTTGCTTCGTGAATCTGCAATTGACCACAATGGAGCTTCGATGAGTATGATGGATTATCTTTGGGGTTGTCATAATTTTGCTATTGTCTGGTCCTCATTTGGTGAGGGTCGGAATAGTCCACGACGAAATTCAGCTTCGAACAAGCTCGGTTCTTAAAAAGAACGAGCACAAAATTGAAGAGGAAAAGGAGAAATCAAGAGCAAGACGATTGTTTCCACTCTTTATTTGTCAATTGCCCCAAAAATTCAAAAGGTAATTGCCCCAATTTGAAGAATTAGGGTTGGGTTCATATTGGATTTTGCCCAAATTCATAATTTGGGACAAATAGATGACCAACCAACATCATGTTGATTTAATAATGCCGACTTTGCTTTGCTGGCGAACTACATTGGATGGTTTATATTACAAATTGTCATGTTAGACTTTTTGGCCACATGGATCGACAATGGTAGCGATGGTGTTTTTATAAAAGTGACACTTAAGTGATCGTTTGAAAAATTTGGACTTGATGTAATCATTGTTCGAAAGTTATGATACTTTAATTGTCGTTTTTTTCCCTTGAGAAGATAAAATATAAGATCCAACTATCCCATTCTTTACAAAATGGGGGAACCTTTAACAGATCAAATAACAACCGTTGCTTAGGGTTGGTGGACTCATCATTATAGTTCCACCGGCCCATCGACTGGTTTCGTCTGGAGATTATCTTTTAGTGCACATGCACACTCAACTATATTTTGATGAACTCTGGCCAAAAAGGAAGACAACGTTTAATTAATAATGAAAATGTGAGCATCAACTAGAGGCCAGCGTTTACCGCCGCAACCTGTCTTGATCCCTCTCCGTTTAATTGGCTTACAAAAATAATTCTGTCGCCATTCTAATATTCTCCCATATATTTATATATAAACGTCATTGCAGTCACTTTCTTTTCCGTAGCATGAAGGGTTAAAGAAAGGGTAGGGTTAGAGCATAACTATGGAAGCGCAGTGAGCTAAAATGCGGAGAACCTAACGCGAATCCATATCATTAAAGTTGAGCATGGAATCGTTTTTTTAATTTTCGGCTTGATGGGATGGAGAAACGCTTCAAAACCGATGCTTTCAGGGGCAAGATTTCACGAGCATTGGCGATCATGTTGGGATTTTACTCATTCACCCTGGAGAAATAATTAAATGATAATATTTAATTTATTATGAAAATAAGAATCTATTCTGAGTCAAGAAATAAATAACAAATAATTATAAATTATTGTGGGGTCTATTCCTTTAAGAATTTGTGGTTCACAATAAGTTGTTATTCTTAAAGTAGCCCAAAGACTATTATGCTAGCAAAACCATTCACCTTGAGATCACTTAACAACTTGGATCCCTCTTTTTTCTTTCTTTTTTGGGTGCAACACATAACTGAAAATGCAATATCTAGATGGGGCTGGCATATTTCACTGTTAGACTGAAACTTGTTTATGATGTTTCTGCTGAGCAGGCATCTGGTCGGGGAAGCATCTGTTGACCTGATACTTACCAAGTAGTCTGTCAAGGTTCTACCTGTAAGTTTGAAGCTTGTTCGATGCGCAACATCAGTGAAGTGACGACGGGTTGCTTTAGATGAAGTCACGCATGTGCTTTTCTTTCGCAGTGTTAAAATACTAGAGGATGAATGATATGGATCTCACGTTTTTTTTCACCCCATATTGTAGAGGTTGTCTAAAGCAAATAATGACACACAAGTAATCAAGTTCTAGACAAGAAGAACGTGAAGATGGTGAGGAACTCTTGCCTTCTTACTTGACAATTTGATTTTTGATTTCTTGATATTGATTCTCAACTGCAAGGCATATTTACTTTTTCACCTCAATAAAATCCCCGCTGAAACTTGCAGATATGATTTCAAAGTTGAATGTGCCCCTTAAGCTCTTGAAGTACAGTAATTCCCAACAGGCACAGGCAACTCTTGTCCAAGTGGGCACAAAAGGCTGTTTGAAAGAAAGTCTTGTACTTTTAATGCAATTCGGAACCTGTGGCTTTTCCTTACAACAACTTTTCAAATTGCCGAATAATTCGATCATCCTTCACTTCCCTGTTGGAGTTTAGAATCTTGGACCAGTCAGACATGAAAAAATCCAAATCCTTCCTTCTTTGAAATGAGATTTGCATTTTACCACAATATTTTTTGGGAAAAGGACACCAAAAACCCCAAGCTATGCCCCTTAGGACAATTTTACCCTGAACTTTTTTTTGTGCCATAAAAAACCCCAAACTATCTATGCCACTTGGGACAATTTTACCAACTTTTTTTTTTGTGCTAAAAAACCCCAAACTTTTGGGACAATTTTACCCTGAATTTTTCTTGTGCCACGAAAAATCCCGAACTATGTTACTTGGGACATATTTACCCCTTTTTTAACTAAAGGGCATTTTCGTCTTTTCCTTTTTTTTTTTTTTTTTTTTTTTCCTCTTCCCCTCTCGCCGGTCCAGTGGGGGAGCCGGCGACGGCCACCCTCGCCCGGCGGGCGACGTCCGGCGAGGGTGGCCCACGCCGGGAGGGTCGCCCGACCGGCGAGGGCCGCCCTCGCCCGGAGATCCGGCGGGGGCGGCCCTCCTCGGCGTCGGGCGAGGGTCGCCCCCGCCGGATCGGGGGCGGCCCTCCTCGGCGTCGGGCGAGGGTCGCCCGAGTCGGGGGAGAGCCGCCCCCGCCAGATCCGGCGAGGGCGGCCCTCGCCCGGTCGGGGGCGACCCTCCCGGCGTGGGCTGCCCCCGCCGGATCTGGCGAGGGCCACCCTCGCCCGACTCAGGCGAGGGTCGCCCGGTCGGGAGCGACCCTCCCCGGCGAGGGTCGCCCGGTCGGGAGGGACCCTCCCCGGCGAGGGTGGCTGTCGCCGGCGCCGACTCCCCCTCTGCTGGTGGGGAAGAAGAAAAAAAAATTAGAAAGAAGAAGGAAAAGACGAAAATGCCCTTCAGTTAAAAAGTCTGGGGTAAATGTGTCCCAAGTAGCATAGTTCAGGGTTTTTCGTGGCACAAGAAAAAGTTCAGGGTAAAATTGTCCCAAGTGGCATAGTTTGGGGTTTTTTATGGTACAAAAAAAAGTTCAGGGTAAAATTATCCCGAGGGGCATAGTTCAGGGTTTTTGGTGGGATTTTCCCATATTTTTTTAATGTGCTAAACACGCAAGAAGTTCGCACTTCTAAGAAAAATTAATCAAACTACATTCATTAATGACAACACTGTATTAGTGACAGTAGCTAAATATTGACAACCAACATATGAAAGAATGTTGTTATAGCCAAAACATAATCTAGTTTGTACTCTTTTTCGAAAACGGCAAAGCATGAGTAGAAAGAGTATTAAAGCTGGAAATTTCAATAATATACAACAAAGACTTTTTGTATAGTTTTGTAAGTACAGTAAATTACAAAGACATTTGAGAAACTCTATGTTAGCGTCATTAAGATCAGATGAGATAAAAATAAAGGTGCCAAGTGACCCTCAACATCATGTCTAAAATTGCAAGTGAATCCAGATGCACAAAGCTCATCCAATAAAGCTTGGGCCTTAGTGCGACCATATAGATATTACGACAAAATTTCGCTTTCATGTTGTGCATAGTTTTAGCAATAGCTTGAACATTAGGGATTACTTTGTCTCAAGAAAGAAAGAATCTGGTGATGAGGTACCCTAACTTTAGACATCTCTTTCACACGTGAAGCTTCTACTTTGAAAAAATGACAATAAGAAAAATCTCTGAACATATCAATCAATGAATCATAACTATGCAATGCATTCAATTTTTTGAGTGAGCATGATCCATTCTTTTTATAGCCATGAACTTCAAAATGACAATTGATCAGACAAGATCAGTCTTTCTTCTCTAATGTATAATAGAAATACAATGTCGATTACAATAATTCCCTCCTCTATTGCAATCAAGAAGAATGTTATTTGTCTTCTTTTTGACCTTTTAAAGAGATAGCATAACCTTGAGTAAGAAGATGCTTTGCACACTACTTGAGAGATCCTCTTGTATTATAGAAAATTACAGGGTAAAGTTTCAAATAAGCTTGTTGATGTGATTGATTACTCTTCTCCATTAGCATTTTTGTTATTAATAGATCCATTTATGCAAAAACCAGTAAAAATATCAATTTAAATAAACATTTTTAGCCATTAAGAATGCAAAATATCAAATTGTTTGATCCTAATAGGCTATTTTTTGACTTCTTCTACTTATACAGATAATTATCCAAAAGTCTTAAATCTATTATACGTCGATTAAGTTAGTCTTAAACCTTTCAACTATTTTTCAAAGTAATCCTTTCGGCCAATTTTGGTAGAAAATAACTAACATTGCTATCTAATTAGCACTAGCCAGTCGTCAACCATCGCTACAAGAGGCTGTAGGCGAAAAGGAAAAAAAAAAAAAGGGGGGGGAATGCAGAAAAATGTAAAAAAAAAATGCAAAAATCGTTAACGTTAATATCAACTATGCCACGTAGGACAACTAGCATTCATATTTGAAATTTCCACCCAAAATTTTCGAAAGGACTACAATAGAAATCATCAAAATATTTATGATTAGATTGGCCAAATTAAAAAGTTTAAACCTAAATTGACCGTCGTAAAATAAATTTGTGATTTTTTGAGCAATTTTCCCTTTACTTATACATTTACTTGTAAGGATCAAAGTCCCTAGACTAATAACAGTGGAATATGAATTATGTGTAATGTATTCATCAACCTTAATGAACAATCCTAGAGTAAATTCTCGTAAAAACTTGTATTGGAAATTGTAAAAAGAGTCACAATCCTTGAATCTGCGAGAAATAAAGTGAACAATCAAATAAAATAACCTATCTTTATTTTGATGTACGATTAATGCTTGCTCATATTACAACAAATGATCGAACTCTTGTGCAAGTGGACAATGGAGAATAAGTTTAGAATAAGATAAACCTGAAAGAAACAATAAAATATAATGGTGTTGCAAGGGTAAAAGAAAGTGGTTTTGAGAAGAGTAAAGTAGTTTTGTTTCTCTTAGGTTAAGTAGAGGAGGTCCCTAACATATCCTAATCTTTTTTAGGGTGATATTATTCATTCAAAGTGGTGAGGGTATCTAAACATATTTGAGAGGAAAAAGCACGAGCCATATTTTAATAAGGAAACTAAATTAGGTGTAAAAAAGTTATAGTATGAGCGGAGAGAACAAGTTTTCAGAGTTGGAGAATAGTCTAAAATCTAGACAGCTTCGACTCATTTATAGATCGTTCCAACTTGTATATCGTATCACCATACTTTTAGTTCTACGACCCAATAAAATGCATATTCATTATAGTACCCTCTTTTGTCATATTTTCCATATTCAAGTATTATGTTAAAAAAATTCCGAAGTGATGTGGCACATCGGTAAACATAGCAATCCAAAATTGAATTTATTATTTACTTCGCTCCCACTGAACAAAGTGAATTTCTAATTGATAAAAAAGAGAAAAAGAAAATACCATATAGATTTCTAGTCGAAATTTGCTTACATGCCACGTCACACGGGATTTTTCGGGAATTAATAAACCCGTGGAAACTTGTGTCAAGAAAGGTTACAAAATGTATGTTGGCGGCTTGAGATATGCTACTAAAAGACACTAAAGTACACTTAAGACTTGATGAACGACTAAATGATTGCTGTCTGATAGTGCTCGGAATGTGGTCTAATAATTCGGAGAATATATATATGTATGTATTACAGATATCTCCTTCACTTTCTGCCCGCCCCCACCAAGATGTATGGGAGGCATTTCGTCTTGCCTCTTTCTTCGTCAAATTTAAATTAAAGTCCAATCTTGAGGGCTGCAATTTAAAGTTGGAGCTTTCTCAGATGTTTCTCAATCATTTCTTTCTTCAGCTTGAATCAATTACTCGCACTGTAGTGACCCAATAAATTAGTTATTTTCCACTTCGCAGGATTGCTTGTTTGAAACTCTTCCCTGTCCTGCTCCCCCCACTTCTTAGTGGACCACAGGAGCAAAAGTTAAAGCTGAATCATCCACGGTCACTAAACAATAGAATTTCGTGAATTAGAGAGAGAGAGAGAGAGAGAGAGAGAGAGAGAAGAATCCTGGAACTTGCAAAGATAGTGCTCGTGTATTCTTTTCACTGTACTAGAATGTCTACGTTTTTTGTTTTTGGGGGGGCGCAATTATGTCGTCCATTTTGGTTGGCTATGGTTCTTCCTGTTGAAAATGACAAATGCATTGAACCCAAAGTAGTGCTTTTCATAGCTAGGCCGAGTAGAAAGAGATAGGACGACAATCAAGGATTGACCTACTTACAGTAAATAAGTATTCCTTTTCTCTAAGTCGCAGCCAAGGGTGAATTAGGGATAAAACAAAGGGACAATTCTGGCAGCTCGTTTGATTTTAGTAATGGAATAAGAGTATAACGCAACAGCTATTACTCTGATTCAACTAATGTAATGTTTGCTGCGCTATTTGATTTCGTGAATGGCATATATGATAAGCGAAGAATAGCATTGGAGTTCCTAAAGCACCATTAAAATTAGAATTACAGGGAATATAGTAATTGAATTTTTAATTGTCAATCTTGAGTTTAATACCGCATATAAATTATCATGTACTATAGTTTTTTTACTAAATATAATTATTATTTTCATGAGTTGTTTATGATTAGAATTAAAAGTTAAGCGCACAAACAGTGATTACATGGACATAATATTATATCATAGTCATTATCAATCTAATAGTCAATCATGAGTGCAATACCACACACACACACACACACATATTTGTGAGATACTACGGTTTAATGTATAAACTTTTATCTACAATTTAAGAACTTATTTATGATAATGATTTGAAGTCAATTATAAAAAATGGGATTTTATTAGAACAATAGTATTTTACTACATAATTGTAGTATGATTGACATAATAATTATATGAATTGTGAGGACTCGTTAATGAAGTCAGTAATCGATATAAATATTTTATATTACTGATAATTTCATGATGAAAATTTAAAGAATCATACTTAGCAGTAACAACTGTTACTATGCTATCATTATATTATGAAAAATCATCAATTGAATATAGAATTATGCATTACCAAGACAACATGATTTATTATATCAATTTTTGCTTGTTATTAAAAAAAATTTATCAACAATAATAATTGACTCCAGTATTAATTGGATAATATGTGATTATATCAAAATATTATATTTGGTGTAAAGAATCTTCCGAAAATTGAGTAGCACAAAATCAAACCGGAACAAACAAAATGTTGAACTAAATCGTACCATCAACCAATAAATTAAGTCTATGTATCAATCCCTATATCTCCCACTAGTGATGAGATCACGACTAGTTTTGAGATGTTAGGGGATTTCATTGTTGCCAAACTTAATCCTTACATTGCATTCGCTGGTAAAAGAGAAATTGATCAAATAATAGAACTTTGATTTTTGGCCAGCCCAGCATCAATTCTTCGATATATCTCTTGTGGGAAATATCCCCGATACGGATTATAACTAGAGGGACCAAATATTCAATAAGGGTAGTTACTGAACCCTATCGCACAGTACCAATAACATCAAAGGCTGCCAAAAAAAGAGAGGCAAACATCGTGATTTGGATTAGATCTCAATGGAACAGTACATCCAACGGATTTTTTTGTGAGGCCTGTGTAAATTATTCCTCCGTTTAAGTTATAAAGACTTGCTTCACTTTTGCCCCTCTTTCTGGTTGATGATTCAAAAGAAAATTCAAGGTTCATGTGCTTATTAAGAATGGGAACCAATATTATCTTTTCTTGTAAAACCTGTATGGCTAAAAACGAATTCTCTGGCAATTTTATGATTTCTTCTGAGTTCTCTAAAACTGGCAATATCTCATAGTTTGTGGCGATAACTTGATTGCTGCATATTACGATTAGGAGATTCACCCATTTCTTGAAGGCGATCATAGGATCTTTTATGCACTTACTAGGGATCGTTGTCTAGAGAGTTCTAAATATCTTGCACCCTCTGGAAGTTGAGCCTTTGAAAAGGCCTGACCAAACAACAGTGTGTAAATTCCTATCAGTACTTGATGCAATTTTTACTCAATGTGTGTTCCTTGATCTATCAATATTCAGATAAAGTTCTTGTATCATGCCCTGGAACGAGGTATTGTGTATATTTCTTTTTAATCTCGCCCCTGCTAAGCTGGATATCTGTGTTTGCCATCGCGGCCAAAGGAGCTTGTCAGGAACATGTAGTCCAGCGGATAATAGGTTGCAACTTACGACGATAATGGACGAAAGCGTTGCATATAGTTTTAAATCTTGGATAAAGAGCATCATTTCATGGTGACCTAATCTCATCCTTAGGGATTCAGATCAAGAAAAGCAACTCAAAGTGTGTCTTATGTTGTCTGCGAAACACGGGAGACCATTTCACTCCGGACCTACACGAGGAATTCGTCCTGTTTTCAGGTCAAAACTTGGGAAAGGGCCATCATATTGATAAGAAGGGAGGAGAGAACATGGTAGTGATGTTTCCGGCTACAGTAGAAAAGGGTCGATTTGTCCTTATTTCCATGGATTTGAAACATTGTGATCCTCATTTTCTGAAGAACTATGGCATATGGAGTTATCTTTGCTGAGTAATAGATATTTTTGAGGCATCCGGTTGACATGGCTGATGCACCAGCATTACATGGTGATCACGTCAAAACCCTAATTCTCTGTGTCAACTGCTGTGCCGGTGCCTAAGTGCCGGACTTGATGATCAAACTTTATAAAGGGAAAATTTTTACGACAAAACTTGGAGTATTAACCAAAAAGCTTTAAACTTATTGCGCTCATGCCAATTCAGTTCTAAACCTTTTAAGTGTGCCGACTGAATTATAAACAATTTCATATTTTGCCAATTGCATCTGTTCTGTCAATTTTAGTTGGAAATTGCTGACATAAATGCCAGAATCTACACAACACGGCTGGCGCTGGCGCTGACGTTGACATTTTTAAATAATACATTAATATATTTTTCTTTTCTTTACCTTTTTTTGGATTCATGCCGGCACCAACCACTGGCAAGGGCCAACGAACCTCCCCAGCAGTGGGAAGATGTCACGGCCCTCACCTAGAGCTGGCAAGGATCACGTTGCCCTCACTAGATCCAAGCTAGGCGAGGGCGTCGCGACCCTCGCCTAGTGTAGGCAAGGGCATTCTAACCCACACCGGCTTGAGTTCAAAGAAAAGAAAAGAAAAAAAGAAAAGAAAAGAACCAAAAAAATTATTAAAGTATCATTAAAAATATCTACGTTAGCACCGGTTATGCCATGTAAGATGATCGGCGTCCACGTCAGCCATTTACAGTCAAAATTGGCCGGATAGACTTGATTAGCAAAATATTTAGGACTCAATTGGAACAATTAAAATATTTAGAATTGAATTGAAAAAAAATGCAATAGGCTTATGACTTTTTAGGTAATCTTCCCAAAGAATTCTAATGATCCACTGCGATAATCATTCTAATTCAAAGTATTTTTGGATAGAAAGATGTGAAGCATATGGAGTGCCTGGTGATATTTTGCCAAGTCTCAAACAAAAATCATGGATTCATACCAGATGACGAAAGCTATAGCTCCAGAGAAATGCCTAGCACAGTGTTAGAAATTCTCCATATGGCTGGTGGACCAAGGCCACTAAGAAGAACATTTCATATCCAAGAACAAGTATCATGTGACCTGTCGATTTCACAAAAGTGAACTCTGTACACCGATAAACATTAAGCCCAGGCCCCAGCAAATTGTAGTCTATCCCATGTTCTTCACCATCTTTCATTTTCATGAGGCATTGCAACACTACTCCAGGCTCTAAACATGTGGTTGTTTGATTGAAAAGGAGAATGCATTGAACAGACAAAGAGTTCCCACCATCCTTCTTTCTACCCCTTTCAGGGATCGTGTGTATGTTGCGGCGACCATTGAAAATCACTATTTTTACAATCATGTCTGGATTTTGAGTGATCGAGTCTTCGAGAATTTTTCAATCACTATCCTTTTGTGCCAATGCATTGATTTGCTTTCTCAGTTTTGAAAACCTACAGTTTGCATCCCGTGCTTTGTTAGTGGCTTCTAACTTGCACCTCCACTCGTAATTTTTGTCCACTTATTTTACTGAGATTGACATTTTTTCTTTCCAAATGATCTTTATCTCTCTGTCCCCCCACCTTCCCAGCCCCCCCTGTCCGGAAGCCGTCACGACCATCTTCTAACTCAGCTCAGAGGTCGATCGACGACCATTCTAACCTCCATAGCAGCCTGTATCAAAGCCAGCCTGATTTCGACCTCGGGGCGGAGCTCGACTTTACGGCCTTGTAGCCGGCAATGGCCACGAGCTTTGCGGCCTCTTGCAAAGCTCGAGAGAGTGGGAGAATGGTGGGGTGGTGGTTGGCAGGATACTAGTCAACGTGGTGGCGGCCGGCAACGTGTCGGTTGATGGTGGGGCGGCTGTGAACGAAGCGGTCGGTTTTGGGTTTGGGTTGGGTTTGTTAGTTGGAGGTCGACAGTTTTTTTTGTCCTAATAGAAACGGGGGCGAATGAGTTTTTTAAGCTTTGGAGTTTTGTGGAGAGGTGCCTATTCGCTACTGTTAAGTTTTGGAAAGTGAGGATGCAAATTGTCATGTTAATCAAAACTGATGAAGGTTTTTGAAATTTTTCTTAAGTTTTCTTTTGTCAACTTTTGTTTCATTTAGATATTCTAAAAGATAGACAATCTAATAGATTTGCATAATATTAGGAAAATCACCAAAAAAGCCTCACAATTATTACATTTATATCAATTTAGGCCTCAACCTTTCGATTTGGCCAATTTGATTTTAAACCTTTTGACAATTTGTCAATGCAATCTTAGCTAGAAATGGATGACGTGGATGTCGATTGTGCCACATAAGATGGTTGGCGCTGATATGAATAGCTTTTTTTGTATAATTCTTTTAGAATAAATTGAAATATTTATAAATTTTTTATATGCTTTCTCTTACCAAATCAAGGGAAGGTTGGCTGACCATCATCAGCCACTAGTTGAGGGCTACAAAGCCCTCATCGGTCGCAAGTAAGAATCCTATTCACCCAGATGTGGCAAGGGCCGCGAAGTTCTCGTCGACTGTGGGTGAGGGTTGAGGTTCACGATTGGGGAGGATCGTGACCGTTGCCCATGCTAGAAGAGGGCTTCGTGACCCTCACACACAACAGGTGAGAACTGCAACCCTCACCCAAGGCATGTGAGGGCTTTGCGGCCCTTGACAAGTTTGGGTGAAGGTTGCAATCCTCGCTGAGCTTACAAGGAAAAAAAGAAAGAAGAAAAAAAATTCAAAATTTTAAAAATCATATATTATTATTAATGTTAGCACTGGTCACATCAAGTAGAACGCCCAATATCCATGGTAGCAATTTGTATCCATAATTGGCTGGATTGACTAAATTTTCTGTCAAAAGATTTATGACTAAATTAATCAAATTAAACAGTTTATGACTGAATTGACGCAGATGCAATAAATTTATGATTTTTTTGATAATTTCCCTCGTAATATTAGGTATATTAAGATCAATATACGACATTAATATACTAATATATCTAAGTCTACTACATTTCAATTTGTGAAACAAACGTATAATTCATATCATTACTTAATAATTTCATAGAAATGTGGCTAGTTCATGATATTGGCCCTCAACAAATATTCTAACAAACTTGGTGTTTTAGCCATTTTCTTTATATAACATAGGGGTAGAGATGTGGAGATCTGACTATTTGGAAACTTATGAAACACCTTACAAGTTTTATGAACCGATTAAGTACAAATTAGAAATACTTGGAGACCCCAATTAACTAGGCCAGCTCTAGGGGGTTGCACTCAAATTGTTTCATCGTGCTTGTTACATGAGAGCCGTACAAGCATATATTACACGTCACAAGTTTAATTGACAATAAAAACTTATTCTACACCGACATCAATCATCATTTAGGCCACGCCTTAAAATGTTGATTTGCCATCATATTTCTAAGGATTTTCGAATTTACAGCATAGAATTTGGGCCTGCAATGGAAATGGGCTACGGCGAAGCAATATTTGGCAAAACATGACTCGTGAACGATTTCTTCTCTTTGCTTTCGAATGGCTGTCCATCATCTAAATCCTCTGGCTTGCCCGGTTAGGACAAGTGAAAATGACTAATCTGAAAACACGCACGCACGCAACCACACATAGAGAGAGACGGGCTCCGTTTATTTTGCAGATAATAAATGATTTAAAAGATATTTTCCTAAAAGTATTAGCTTAAAATTCAATAAAAAATATTTTCATCATCGATAATATTTTAAGTCTAAATATTTTTGTAAATGATAAATTTATTTTTGTTCATTCATTTTTAAGAAAATATTTTTCAAATCATTCATTTTTCGTGAAATAAACGGAATTTTACTAAGTGAAGTGCAAAGACGAGTAAAGCAAAAAGCGCTAATTAATCTTGTTGAGAGTGATGGTTTTCAAATAGACAAGATTGGTCGTGAAGAGACTGCTGTGAAGCTCGAAGGGAACGAAAGAATTAAGGATTACGTATCACAAAACATGTATCGAACATCGAACACAAAGTAAAAGGAGAAACTCTCACTTTTTCTTTTCTTTTTTTGATGAATTCTAAAAATGATGAAGCGGCTATCTCACGATCTCTGCTTGATAAATGAATCAATCTTGTTAACAAGCGCCCAAACATACTTGATCAGGAAGTTCTTGGCTTAAGACACCGTTTACACATTAAATGACAATGACCATAAATTGGAACTTGCAATCTTTGTTTACTTAGGTGTTTGATCATAAAATTAAAATCCTAAGAATCATAAACCATTGTAATTAAACCGAAGTAGAAAGCCAAATTCGGAGTTAATTTAGTAAAAAAAAGAAAGGATGGGCGAAAGCATAAGCCCCGAACGTCGGCAAAACTTTGAGTTTAGAGGCCTAAAATGACCTCAAATGACCACATAAGTTGCGGCCCATTAATCGAACACCGCAATGACTTTTATTCTCAAACTGACCTTTCGACTTCTTCCTCTCCTCTACTTTTTCAGAAATTCATCAGCAGTCTATATCATTAGTTAATGAAAACTTCTGCATAAGTCCGACGAATCAGGAATCACGTCGGCAACGATAATCGACAAACGGAACGTCTTATGGTCCGACTAGATCTACTCATCGTCACAAGATCTAGCACATGTTATCGTGAGGAACGAGGTACCAATTGTTGAGAGGGTTAGCATAAAGTTGCAAACCAGCAAGACAAGGACCCAAGAGATATCAAATGAGGGGTAGGGGGGGACATGATGAGGTAGATAAATCACTCTTTCGGTGTCATGTCCATGACAACCAATAATCTCCGAGTCAACTTGTCAAAAAAAAGCGTTTTTCGATAAAATTAAGATTAAGTATGATGTGATTATTCAATGCATTATATTATATCGCATCATACGTGAAAGCGATAATCCTATTTTATCTTTTTCGATTGATATATGAATTTGAATAATTTGTATTTATGCATTTGCTCGTGGTCGATTTCAAAAGTTTCAACATAAGTAAAATGCCAGAACTATCAAACTTTAGTGAAGAATCGATCAGGTACACAAGAAACACAACCTTTTGCTTGGGGGCAAAAAGCATACTGCATCAAATATAAGAAAGATGAATGTCTGAAACTTTTACAGTCCGCCGGTTTTGGCTTCACGAGATAAAATCAGAAAAAAAGGAGAGAAGAAGTCTAAATTACACCTGACTTCTGCATGATAACCCCTACTAAACTCAATGATTTTTTTATTTTATTTTTAACCATTGCTCCCAATATTCTAGCAAAAACCCACCCAAATAAACTGGAGAAAAAGAAAATACAGAAAAAGAAGAACAGAAAAGGGAGAGGAAAGAAGAAATTAAAGAACAAGAAAATAAAACAAAGAATCCCCTGAAGCGGGAGGTGAAACTCCTCTGCTTTTAACGATTCACCAGTGGCTGCTAGCAGCACTGCCATTGCTCTCGGACGTGCTAAGCAACTCCTCCAAATATTCTGCCCCCAAATCCTCGAACACCACCAGGTTTGGCGCAGAAGCAGTCGCCACCGCCGGCGCCTCCTTCTCTCTCCTCTTCCTCGCCGCCACAGCCGACGATGCGGACTTCCTCCTCAGGCAGTGCCTCCGCTTGAGCGCCACCACCGGCGAGCACCCTTCCTCGCAGGAGTACTTCATCTCCCTCAAGGACTCCCTCACTCTCTCCACCGGGAAGTTCAGCACCGCCATCGACCCCCTCATCGAGAAGGCCGCCTGGTCGTACGCCATCGCCGCCGCCTCGGGGCTGTCGAACGTCCCGAGCCAGACCCTGATCCCGTGCCTCGTCGAGTCCCTTATCTCCGCCGCGTACTTCCCCCACGGGCGCTTCCTCACTCCTCGGTACGACTTCTCCTTCTCCTGATGCTTCGCATTGGCCTCCTGCCGCGGCTGCTGCGAGTCGTCGGTGCTGCAGGTGCTGGAAGTGACTTCCTCCTCCTTGACCTTGGAGCCATTAGAGGAGAGAGAATCCGAGGACTCCTTCCCCCCCAAGGCGAGGAGGTCGAGGAGGAGCATCTCCTCGGAGTCGTTATAGTTGAAGGGGAGCGCATCGTGATAGAACGTTCCGCAGTTCAAGGAATTCTCGGATGAGAATCCCTGTGGGGCTTGGTATTGGAAGAAGCAAGATTGCATTTTGGGGATCGGTGCTCTGTTTCTTGCTCTGTTTTTCGCTCTGTTTTTTCTTGGCTCTGTTTTTGTCGAGTTCTCGAGAGATGCGTTTGTCTTCGATTCTCGAGAGAAAATTGTAAATGGGGAAATGATTCGGGTGGGGATTTATATATGCAAAACGAAAGGGGCGATTGGGGGGTGGTGGTGGAGGAAGATTGATAAGAGGATAAGGGATCGAGACAAAGTAGAAAAAAAAGATTATTAGAAAACAATTGATGGAAACAGGGGACTGTGAAGAGAGGTTTATTGGGCAAGGAGGATGTCTTGGTGGTGTAGCAATAAAAAGGGAAGTGGACACATTGAGCACGTGAGTCAAATGACGCAAGGCGGCGGGGTTGGACCCCATGGAAAAAAGAAGTTTAGAAAAATCAACGGGCATCTATTTATTAATTATTCATCAACAAATGACCCTATTTCTCCGTGACCTTGTTGATCTCTCCCTTTCCATTTGAATTTTGGTGGGGACTGCGACAGGCCAGAGCCTTAACGGTGCAAGTTCAGGGGACGAGGTAGAAGAGAAGTTACTGTCGCAAGTTCGCACTCAATCTTGCGAATTGATTCTCTGGAAACTCTAAATGACTCGCGTCTTCCTTTCCCGCCCCCTTCAACGTCCGAGATTCCCGTTTCTTTTATCACTTAGGAGCCGTGTGAGTCCAATTTGAACAATGGAGGGTCAAGCTAGAGGCGGTTCGTCCCCTATGCTTGTTGCTAAGGGCCTTGACTATGTTAGACTATGAACATGGTCGCAGTGTCCATTTGAGGCGTATGATGCAAGAGAGGAGTGTTCATTTTCTTTTCTAATTCTCTTTTCCAGTCTCTTATCTCGTGAATTAAAACTTTTACAGTTCATATTTATTTTTTTAATGGTATGATATGACATTCATTCAATAGCGAATCAAGCTGCCCCTCATTTTTATCGCTACATGCTCAAACTATAATTTTTGGTCATTTTTTTTCTATTGCGTAATCTAATTTTGTTCCCCTTTTGGACAAAGAGGGGTCAAAGCATCGAGTTGAATGTGTACTATTTAGCAATTGAAATTTCGTACATCCCCAATCCAATATTGAATCCGTGATGGGTTCGCCAGGATAAGGATCGCCCCCTTACTTAACTAATATTATTCATTATTTAATTCCGTGATTTTACGTAATCTAGGCGGCTCTAGAGGCTTCATACTTACACCTATTTACCTCTATAATGATGAAATTAGTAGATTTTATTTTTATTATTATTTTATGTAAAGGTTTGTTTATAGGAGGAGCTGGTCAAGAATGTAAGATCACCAACGGGGAATATTATAATCCTACTTAATAATATAGCAAGTAAGCAATAATAGGTTGCTGCCAAGAACCTTCCTTGGGAAACTTGTTCCTCTCTTTCTGCAATTTTTTGGGCCACCGTTTGAAAAGTTGGTATTGACTCTTCTATTTCCTTGAGGAATTGGAAAATCGAGACCTAGTGCTAAAAGTGAGCTTACTTTGAAGTCCACACCCGCGATTTACATCGCGTTGAGATTTACCGGTAATCCGTGACATCTTGATCATTAGCTTGGTTTCGAGTTTTTCAACTTAGTGATAACATATATTTCGTCATTTGATGTCATCTGATGTAATCGATACGAGATTGAGATGTAATAAGAGAAAATAGAGGATCCACGTACACGTCACATGATCCTCCACAAACATTCTTTACTCGTGCAACGTGTAAACGCGGCATCTTTCCTCAAAACCACCTTCTAATGGTGCGGATCCTCTGTCCTGCAAGAAACCCTCTTAGCCAATGGATGCTTCCATCAATGTATCGATTGATGTTACGTAACTTTTCACTTTCTTATCGCATGACATTCAAAAACCACGCCGGTTACTTAAAATTGCAAAATGCGGGTGTTGCGAAAAGAAAGGGTAAAATAAAATGAAATCGTGGGTATAGAAGTTAGGCTCATGTGAAAGAAGTTTGGGGAGTTCTAAGCTCGACCGGAATCTGAGGAGCGAAGGGGGGACCGAGACACCATCGATCAATTTTGAACGATGAGAAGGATGCTTGTATGGTTATGGACCATGTTTTCTCTGGTTTCGCATTCGTGACAAGGACTTGGAGAAAGGGACGCCAGGGGCATTTTTATGTAAACATCTGTAAGCAAGCTTTTATGGCCACGTTTATTTATTTTAATAAATTTATTTGGGAGAAATTGTCCAGGTGCAGACCCTCTATTTTACAAGAATTTTGAAAGTCCTCCAGAGTCGTGACCACTTTTTGGATAACATTATATTCGTCGATTTTCTTTCTAATTTTATATAAAATTAATTCCAAAAGGGGAACGAGATAATTGCTATCTAGACCGGTCAAACAAAAGGAGGGTCGGATTGAAAATGGTCCGACCTAAATAGATCCATTAAATCAGTACTCGACTCAACTTATACTATCAAAACACCTCTATATATAACACAATTTACATTAACTCATACCCAAATTGAGAGAAGAGTGCGAAATGAGTGAGCAGAAGATCGAGTGAGAGCGAAAAAGAATGAAAAAGGAGTCATAAAGGTGATTCGGATCCAAATAAATTATAAATCCATTTATGACTCATTTAACATATGTATTAGGTTTAAATCCATTTACTACATTTACTTAATATGAATAATTCATTTAATACTCATATGGGCTAAAAAATAGGTCAATAACCCATTTTGACGATATACCTAATTGTAATGTTAAACAAGCTGTTTTTCCTAAGAGCATAACTCTTTAGAACTACGGTCTTTCGGTCGTGCCCCGTCTCAGCTAACATTCGTCGTTTATTTCTTAGTTTCGGCCAAAACGGAGCGCAATTAATCGGCAATCGAATCCTCGGTGAGATTGGTGACAAGGTCGTGTCGATGTTGGGTCTTTGTCGAATGGGGTGTGATGGGAACGTGTTTTGGGGAATGGGGCATGAATCTACGTTGATCGAAAGAATCGGCATCGAGTCACAACTTGCCGGACTAGGGAAAGCTTTGGACAAAAGAGTGGAATTGCTGCACGCATTTAAACGTGCCTTATCTTGGATATAAATCGTGCTTCCTCGGACATTTAGTACATGACGTATGGCATAGAGGAACCGAGACATTTTCGAGGTTCATATCGAGATGTTTGTGCCTTTTTGAAGGATCATATAGAGTTGCATGACTTCAATTATTGATCGGTATACGTGAGACGGAGAACTATCCAATAGAGATTAATCGTATGTTTAAAGAGTATGAACTCTTCATATTTGAAGTAAAAAAAAATGAAAAAATAGAACGGATCATATAGCTCAATATTCTTCCTCATATAGTAGGTTGTTCAGCATCAGACATGTGCTATAATCCCACGTCGCTCAACTTTGAAACAGGGGCATTAGGTATGTCTCTAATTTTCCATTATCGATGGTTATATTGGGTTCGCACGAGACATTTGAGATCCATCTCATGATTCTCACCAGAAGCAAGAAAGGCAATTGTATTGGTACGAACTTCTTGTAGCCCTATAGAAATCACAAGTGTAATCACACAATTAAATCACTAAAACACCTCATGTTGCATGATTATGTGATATGAATGCTCTTGACATTTTCTCCAGTTATTAGTTGAAATTTCTTTGTTATATTTTCGAACAAGGTATTAAAGTCATGTTTTGACCAAGTTATTTCATGTGCATGTCGATCCGTTCGTCAAGTTCCACCTGTCTATTTTTAATCCAGCGTGTATATTTTTAGCGTAGGACATATACATGTTTGGTCACTAATGAAAATGGTCTTAATTAGGAGAAGCCTTTTCCACCTTTGGGAGAAAGTTAAGAATGTCGTGCTCGTGCCCAACAATATGACAATCTTATCTAACTCCGAAACACGATCTCGATTCATTGTAAGCACACGTCCGGAGACGATCATGATGATAAACAATCAATTAGGCCCTCGTGCGCAAAGCACCAGGACTCAAGTTCATGCATCTACCGACGTTCGGAGGACGTAATCGAAAGCGATAAATATATAAATATATATCTTTTTCGCCTGGGTGGGAATAAATGAAGGTATAAAGTATCAAAGCGAATAACGATAGGACGAACCGCTCTCGAGATCAAGAAAGATTTTGGCGTATTGTGCCACTTGGTCCGTCCCTCAAGACTCAGCAAAGTTAAAACCCTAGAAAAGGCCAACTTGACCATTGACCTTTGACCTTTCGCCCGTTTTCTTGTGGCCATATTTGCCACGCGTCCATCCATTTAGGTAGGATTACATTGCTTTCTAGGTTTTTGTTCATTAGTGATGTAATTGATATTTTGTATAATCTTTCGATATTTAAGCCTAGATAGTAGCGCGTGGTTAATTAGAAGTAGCTTTAGGTGATAGGCGGCCGAGAGTATTGAATCGCACACTTGGAGATGCATAGACCCAACATAAAAGAGGGGAAAAACTAGAATTTAATGGAATTGAAAGGTGGCCAAAGTTCTAGAAAAGCTACCGCGAAAGAATTGAGAAATGATAAAGAATTGTGGGAAAGATTAGACGGTGGAGTTGCTTATAGGTTCTTTAGTTACACTTGCTAGTAGTTTATAATAGCAATGATAAGATGTAGGTTATCTTTTATGACCATACTAATCTATGCAAAAGTTTGATTTGTATTGTAGATTAAAGCAAGGAGTTCTGGTCGTTTTTCTTAACATGATTTTTTTTAAATGTACAAAGTTGATAATAAATAATCATATCTATTATGAGTCCCATGATAACATTAGTTTGTATTCCCAAATTCATATATTGATTAGACTTTTAAAAGTTTGGAAAAGTACAAAAAAAAGTTTTAAATCTATTATACTTGTACCAATTAAGTTTTAAATCTTTTGATATTTGCTTTCATAATACACTTGGCCAATTCTATTTGAAAATCGCAAGCATGAACACAGGTTGTCTTATGTGGCACGACCGGCGCTAACGTAAATCAACTTCATAATTTTTAAATATATTTCTTTACTTCTTTTCTTTTCTTTCTTTGTTTTTTTTTTTACAACTATGGGCCGGCAAGGGCCAGGGACCCTCACCTAGTCTGGGCGAGGGCCTCTATGCCCTTACTGGCCATGTGTAAGGAGCTCCATGCACTTGCCAAATCTGAGCGAGGGTTAGCAAGGGTCGTTGGCCCTTGCATGTGGTTAACGACCTCGTCAACCCACAATTGGGGGGGAAAAAAAAAGAAAAGAAAAATAAAATAAGAAATAAAAATTTAAAAATTCATAAAAATTTTAAATTTTAAAATTGTCCATTGTCGGCCATGCTACGTAAAATGCCTGACGTCTATGTCCACGAGGTCTAACCCAAAATTTGGTCAGTATAGTACATTAACAAATTATTAAAAATTTTAAAAATTAATTGATACAATTAAAAAGTTTAGCATTAAATTGACAAAAATATTGATTTATGATTTTTTTTGTACTATTCCCATTAAAATTATGTCATATGGATCATTATTATTTGGTGAAAAACATTCTTACAAAAAAAGAGCAAGTCTAATCAAGCAGGGTACTAGGATCGATAGTCGGTTGGATCATTATTATTTGGTGAAAAGCATTTTTGCAAAAAGAAATGCACACACTTTGTCTCTCTCCTCTTCCTACCAAACTAGTCATGTCGCCGTCAACCCCACCAACGACAACCACCGGTGACGGGAACACCCCCAAAATTAGCGTTTCCTCATTGCCATCGGCCGTCGAGACATCGTCGATGACAACATACAAACTAGGGGTGAGTAACGGTGCAACTGCAATTTAGAAAACTGGCCGAGATCAGCTAAACATGTCCAATTCAAAGCCGATTCCTGAATGAATATGTAGTTCCATTAGGTTAAAAGCTGGAAACTGACCCAACTCGGTCAGTTCCCGAATTGAATTGCTTGGCAAATTTTCTTTCTTAAACTTACTTTTTTTAGTAACAAGGTAACAACTATAGTCTAGATCTCAAAAAAAGAAAAAGAAAAAAGGATCACAAATTGAAAAAATATATATATATATATATATGAAAAAATAAATGTGGAGTGGAGGTGGTTCTAAGTTCTTCCCATTAACCAAAATGAAAACGTCATTTCGTTTCAAATTTGTTTTGGGGTGGATTGGTTTAGTTTTCTATTCCTATCTTGGAAAGGAACCGAAATGGAAACGTCATTTCATTTTAAATTTCTTTCAGGGTAGACCGATGTAGTTTTCTATTCCTATCTTGGAAAAGAGCCACCACAATCATGCTCACCCTACTTCAAACGAGTGGGCCATATTTGACAACCAACAAGATTTTAATAAATTTCTCGGAAAATCAATTTTCTAGGCTAGTCTTAATAAACTTACCATTTATCTTAATACTTTAGTGACTTTAATGGCTTTTATCCTTATAGATTTTTCGAGTGGTACCTCTCCTTGAATCAAGCGTTCTTTTTTGGGAATAGTTAACTCGCTCCTTCACCGATCGCCCGATGTTACCAAAATCCTAAGAAATTCATGTACTGAAAATTTATTCTGACTACTTCTCAAAAAATTATGTTTCTAAATTATCCTTTATCAGCATCATTAATTCTGCATTGAAAATATATTGTATGGTCTACGGAGGGGTACATCTAGGCCATTGATGATGATGTGGACCCTAGTATGAGGCATACATAATAAATTGCCAGGATGGTAGCATTACATTACTGTCTAGTTCATTAGTGATATAATTGATTTTGCATTATCTTTGGATATATATATAGACCCACACGTGGTCAATTAAAAGTTGCTTCCGGTGATAGGCGGCTGAGAGAATTGAATCGCACACTTTTTTTGTTCGGGGGGATTAGAAATTATTGGAATTAAATGGTGGCCAAAGTTTTAGAAAATACCAGTGAAAAGATACCGGCAAAAGAATTGAGAAATAATAAAGAATTGGGGGAAAGGTGAGAAGGTGGAGTTGCTTATAGGTTCTTTACGTACACTTGCTAGGAGTTTACATTAGCAATGATAAAATGTGGGTTATCTTTTATGACCACACCAATCTATGCATAAAGTGTGATCTATATTGTAGATTATCATGAGGAATTCTAGATGTTGTTATTAACATGTTTATTGCAATGCACAAATTGCTAATATAGATAATCATATTTATGATGACTACCACACTGACGTAAGTTTGTGTTCGACGATTAATATATTGGATAAACTTTTCAAGAGTTTGACGGAAAAAATGTAAGATGAGTCATCTATTAAAATAAAGATGTAAACATAATTTTTATCTGGTGAAAAGCATACCAACAATTGTCAATGATAATATCCAAACTAAGGGTGAGAAACGGTACAAGTTCAATTTAGGATTTAGTCAGGATTAGCCTGTGACGACCCAAGCGACGGTGCGCGAGGAGGAGGGATGGCGGTGCGTCCGCGCCTCGGTCCTCGGACGTGCGCAAGGGAGGGGTGGACATGTCTCTTGTCCCAAATCGCTTAGGGGGGGAGTCTTATAAGGCTGGGATCCCTCTTCCCTGAGTAACGCGTTTTAAAGCCGTGCGGGCCTCGGCCCAAAGCGGACAATATTACTCAGCGAGCCCCAGGTCCTTACATAGCCTAACAAGTCCAGTTCAAGGGTAGTTCCCAGAAGAATCGAATAGGTTCACAATTTAAAAAATAGGGACTGATTAGACTCGGTTCCATTCTTGGTTAAATCTTGATTTGCAAGTTTTATGAAACTAACAGACGGGGCAGTTCTCATGTAAAACTTCTAAACAAATTTCATTTTAAAATTTTGCTTATCCAATAACAAGTTAACGACGAAGTATTGCATTTAAACTGATGCGCTCTCCCAGCCCACACATGGGCAACTGTATAAAAGAAAAAAAAACTTAGAATTTATTGGAATTAAATGGCGGCCAAAGTTTTAGAAAATACCAGCCAAAAAATACCGGCAAAAGAATTGAGAAATAATAAAGAATTGGGGGAAAGGTGAGAAGGTGAGAAGGTGGAGTTGCTTATAGGTTCTCTACTTACTCTTGCTAGGAGTTTACACTAACAATGATAAAATGTGGGTATATTTTATGACCACACCAATCTATGCATAAAGTGTGATCTATATTGTAGATTATCATGAGGAATTCTAGACGTTGTTATTAACATGTTTATTGCAATGCACAAAGTTACTAATAGATAATCATAATTATGATGACTACCATGCTAACGTAAGTTTGTGCTCGACGGTTAATATATTGAATAGACTTTTCAAGAGTTTAATAGAAAAAATGTAAGATGGATCAACTATTAAAATAAAGAAGTATACATAATTTTTATTTGGCGAAAAGCACACCAACAATTGTCAACGACTATATCCAAACTAGGGGGTGAGAAACGGGACAAATTCAATTTAGGATTTAGCTAGGATCAGCCTAATAAGGCTAGTTTCTAAAAGAATCAAATAGGTTCACAATTTAAAAAAATAGGGACTAACTAGACTTGGTTCCATTCTTGGTTGAATCCTTGATTTGCAAGTTCTATCCTGTAACCAAGAGACGGGCCAGTTGTCATGTAAAACTTCTAAGCAAATTTCTTCTTAAAATTTTGCTTATTTAATAACAAGTTAACGACCAAGTATCGCATTTAAACTGATGCCCTCTTCCAGCCCACACCTAGGGAACTATATAAAAGGGGGGAAAAACTTAGCATTTTTCTTAATATTTTAGTGACTTACCCTACATATATGTTTTGAGTGGTACCTCTCCTTGAATCCAAGCTTTCTAGTTTGGGATAGCTAACTCACTCCTAGACAAATCGCCCAATGTTACTGACTTCATAGAAAATTCGAAAAAATACTTACAATGTCTTAAATCTATTACATTGATACCAATTCAACCCTAAACCTTTCATTTTGATCAGTAAGGGTCGATAAACTCTTGTCGGCCGCAAGTGAGGCAGCCCTTACCTAGATTTGGTGAGAGCTTTTTCGCCCTTATTCCTTATGGATGAGCATGGTTCTAAGGTAAAATCAAGAACTTGAGAACCAATATGGTTTTAGATTCTTGGATATATAAAGTAAGTTCAAATTTTCAAAAATTGGGAAATCTGTTCTAATAAGTAAGTTCTATGTTCTAAGTGGAACTAAGGAGTGGGATTCTGGAACAAGTCTTTGTGTTTTTCTCATTTCTATGCCTTCAAGCGATCTGGCATCATTCCATTACATCCAATGATGAATGTCTAATATGAAACCACTAATCTGAACTTCAATTTCTAATGATATCCATAATTGAGACTTATAATCTTTATGTGTCTAAATATGAGTTGTGATTAGTAAATTGTAGAAAATGGTGATCATCAGATGTAATGATTCACTACAATTTATTAATTAAGATTACATGTGAAACATGGGTAGACTATGAAATCGACTCTAGAACATGTGACAGATCTATGTTCAAAAAATTAAGGAACCTATTATAATGGGTAAGTTCCAGATTCCAAGTAGAGTTTGGATAGAATTTGAAATCATCCATCCCTATTGCTCACGGCTAGTGGAGCTATGAAGGCCTTGGGTGAGAGTCATCTGCCAAAATAAAGAGGGAAAAAAGAAAAGACAAAAAAGACTCAATAAAATATTATTTAAACGCGTGATATTTTAACTGCGCCACATAAAACAGCTGATGTTCATATTGGCTATTTCTAATCTAAATTGGTCGGATGAATTGAATTAGTACTGTGAAAATATTTAAGATTAAATTGATTAATTGATAGGTTTATAATTGAATTGATATCAATATAATAGATTTATGACTTTTTACTATTTTTCCCTAAGAAATTCAGATATGGAAAACTTATTCCAACTACTTTCGGAAAATATGTCTCCAAATTGTCGTTAGCAACGTCAATTGCATATTGATAATATATTTTATGGTTTATAGATTACACGTATTGAGCATATCTCAACAGTTGATCATATGGACCTTATATCAGGATACACGTAATAAATGACCAAAATAGTATTCGCTCACATGATTTATATGCAAGAATTTCTCTTCCAGATCGAATGTGATAGGAGATTTGTCAATACTTTTTCGAAATGCCAGATTTATTTTCAACGGATGATAAAAAAATAAATGCACAAGAAAGGCAGTCAAAGAAGTGTGGGGGATCATTTTGACTGCATAAAGAAGGAATACATGATTCAAATCCGTTGAACTTTTCTAGAATTGTTAGTATTCAAAGTTAAATCGAAAGGCGAGATTTCAAAGATTAAATTAAAAATTATTTACGCTAGCGAATGTCCCAAATTTGTTATTACGAATAGAAGACCTCGAGCGAAGGAGGACGAATTTGATTCTTGCGCATTGAATAAGAATTTTTGAAATGAAGGCTATCGTGTAAAGTAAAAAAGCACGAGATACAAGCTTTTCCTAAATTGGGGAAAGTAACTAAATAAAGTAAAGGGAATTGAAAATTAAGAGTCCATATTCATAATGGTCCAGCTTCTCGTGCCCTTGCTAATTGTTTACTCTTCAATGTCCTCGGAAGCTCGAACTTATGGCAATATCTCTTCGATTCTTATTGGGGGAAGTTAGGGCGAAAGTCTTTGATGTTTAAAATGGGAAACGGTACATCAAAGGTATCAAATTGTGTTCATAATAACAAATGGGTGGGCATTCGCCGCAATCAAATCCTTTCAAATTTTGATCTTTACTTTTTCGAAATCTTTAGAATTGCAAGTGAACCTCTGCCTAGCTCGAACATTAAAAAGTGCAACAACTAGTAGCCACTAGTTTTCGTATCATGCCCACCAAAAAGATAGAAGGATGAAAACTAGGGTTTTCCAAACCGATTAGTCTTCCTCGGGCAACGTCAGGACTCTTGAGGACCAGAGCACGGATTGTCGAAGGAGCAATCAATGGGATCCGGAATTTGACTATTCGGTCGTTTTTAATGATAGATCATGTCTCAATCTTGTCCACAATATTAAATTCCAATGGAGCCGTGTCACGACAAGAAGATCATTATGTGGTTCAACCTGGTTCGGCAAAACTCCTGCACAAACTTCAAAGTAAAGCTAGTGATATGAATCAATCAGTCATCTAAGCATTAGCGTTTTATCCTTAGATTAGCTCCAAGACCCACCAAATCCAAAGAAGAAATCAAATCATGACTCCGAGGCATTACGTTTCCCAATTGTTCCCTCTTTATGCGAAATTTGAGGTCCAACAAGCTCACTATGACTTTTGTCACGTTCCTTGACAAACGGACTACTTTCTAATGTATGCTCCAAGGAGCATGCCTTAGTCGCAAAATGTCTAGGTTTCATCGCCACAACAGAAAGAGCAGGAATTTATCAATCTGCAGCATGAACAAAGACACAAGATTCTCGCCGACTGGGTCTAATTGATGACATGGAAACTGGACAAAACAAAGAAGCGATCCGAAATGCAGCAGGATGATGTACTTTGAGAGGTTGAAAAGGACCAAAAGAGCATCTAGGATTTTGGGACGTTGGAGGTCTCCAAAATAAGTCTTACGGACAGTACTTAAGTTCTGTAGCAACCGAAAGTTATGGTACGTGCCTAAATTCTCCGATCAGGTAATTTCTTTGGCCCTCTGACAATTCAAGCGTACTAAAAACTCTTAAACAACACCATTCACATCATTTCTGTATGCACTCAGCGTCTTGATCCGATGCATCCGTAGCTCAAATTTCCTGATAAATTAGCACACCAAGCCCACGTTAATCACATCATTAAAGGATCATATGCCTGGCCCACCGACTAGCATCTCAAAACGCACCCTCGCTAGAACGGGACAAATCTACAAAAACCTCCTAAAACTCTTCCCTAGTCCATGTCCATAAGCAAGAATTGGGCAATCCAAAAGATAAAAATAACAAGAGAAAAACCCTTTTGACCAGATAAAGCTGAAGAAGATGCCCTTCAAGCCATGTGAGGCACCACCCATGGAGAGGCTCTTACTTGTCAAACTAATACAAGTGGAAAATCCACGAGAGGAGAGAAAGAGGAACCGCATTTAGTAATCAGGTTGGACTTTCCATGGCTTAGGAAGCTGCTGAGAAGATCTCCAGATTGTCTCATTATCCTTTCGCTTTGAAGACTATTATTCCCGAGATGATGAAAAGAGGGCAACAGTCGCTAACCTGACCCCGATTATTCAGAGACTAAATTAATGATTCGCAACCTCGCCCCCCTCCTTCTTGGAAGCTGCTGGAAAAGCGAAGTGGTTCGTGGCTGCTGCGGTTGTCGTTTCTTGCGCAGATTGACGGTCCAAACTCTCGTTTCTTTTCTTTGTTTCTTTCTTCTCGTTTGTGTCTTCTCCACGTCTAGCACGAGAGCGAGAGAGAGAGAGAGTTGTTATTTCGGTTTTGAATGGGATGTTAGGATTAGTCTTTGCAACTGTGACAGCAACCGGCCTTGACCGTGACGCTCCATCTGAGTCAGATCTTTACTTTCCACCAAATTCCAAGACAACAACTACGTTTCATGGGGTCTCCTTCGTCTTGCAAATTTGAAATTTCATCTTGGAAAATATGTTTTTCAAAATAAATTTGTGAATAGACAGCGATGTGATCTTCTGATGATCGATTGGTTCCCTAATAATAAGGCTGACAATCATTTTCAGACTTTTATCTACGAAAAACTTTGAAGGTGATAGGGATTGATTTTAGTGTGCGACCTCGACACCACTGACTCGGGACCCGCGCCGCGATGTCGGACCTGGAATCTCGGCTTCTAGGCTCATAACACTGATCAGCAGCCTAGTGCCCCTATTGGGATCCTCAATGTCCCGACCGAACACCCCGAACACTTGTACCTTTGACTCGTCCCTAAAACCCGTGACCTCAACCCCGTACTCAGGACCCCGACGCCCAGGCCCCGGAAACCCCACTCCTAACACTCCGACCCGATCGCATGAGCTTGTCTTGGGACCTGAGCCTGGACCCAAGATCTAGACCCTCGAAACCTAGACCTCATGCATCGGGTCCCAGGCCCAGGACTGCACATTCCTTCTCTTAAGATTTGAGATCCTTGACGTAAAGTAACTCAAGATTTCGAAAGGAAAAGCAAGAAATCTAAAGAACAGGATTGATGGGAATTGCTTCACTCATGCGACCCAGAAATCATACTTTCAGTTTCTATGAATTATGGTCCCACGCTGTACATTGACTTTCGTAGTGCACCGAAGGCAATAAAAGCACCAACGTAACTTGTAAAAAACGATAAAGAAAGACGGTAAGTGTGGATCAACTTTTATTCTTTACTACTTATTTAATTTAAATCATGTAATTTACAGCTCTCATTTTCTTTTTTTAAATTCAAAACTCGTGAAATTTTCACCAACACTCAAATATGAGATAAATTCGTGATATTTCTTCCATAAATTTTTAGATCTAAATAATATTCGAAAATTTAGTAGGAAACAAAAGTCACTTCAACTTGTGGTCGATGGATGGCTCTGAACAGACTGGGGCTTTCATGTTATTGTTAAACGAGGGAATAGGCCGGCTATCAACACAAAAATATATGCAATTTTTTCCGGACTAGACGAGCCCGGCTTACGCTCAACCCGGTCTAGGCAATCCTTAAGTTAAATGCCCTGGTCCAACCCCTAGTCATTTTGTCCACCTACGGCCAGTTCTAGGTAAACCAGTGGTCTATCAGGCCTGTAATCTGTCTACTTGTGCTTATGATGACTTCTACTTTAGTTTTTACCTTTTACAATTACCATATCTCTTAGAGATTGACTTTCATTTGATGCAAAACTTTCAAAACTGTATGTGAAATCATAAATTGTTTCAGACGATCGACTATATTCAGGACGACTTCCTCCTTTCAACATTTGATTTCTTGTAAACTTGGAGGGCTCGAGTTTGTCTCTTTGTCAAATACGAAGCACTTCAAACCCTTCCAAAATTTTCATACATCCACTGGTAGAAATATGATTCTTTATTTTCAAATTTTGGAGAGAAGGTGAAAAGGGAAAGTTAGGAGCAAAAAAGATAGGTCCAATCTCCTATGTTTTCGAAAACAGGATGCGAAGTGCAATCATATCTAATCCCAAAGGGATGTTGTATATCTCAAGTTTTATCCCAGACTTATCGTCTATTCGGTTGGCAAAGTGGAGAGAATGCCAAAATTCAGGGAGTAAAATGAAGTTTCTTGAACAGCTCGCAAGCCCTCGAATTCATATCTACTTCAACGTCGTGGAGAAACGCTTTCAATCCTTCAAGATCGGGGTTGGATATGCCAATACTGGGGATGGTGGCGAAAGTAATTTAATTCGAGTGCGGTAAAGAATAATCCTCAACAAATTTCGCAGCCCATTTCGTCGAGTAAATGCGCAAACACTTGGGGAAGATGATCGGCTTCCTATAAGACGGTCAAGATACATGATCCAAAGGCAGCTGCTACTGGTTGAGCTCAGTTAATGCAACGCTCGTGGTTGGCGACTCGTAGGATTCCGGCAGAGCTTTGTGATGTGCAGAGCAAGAAGAGATGAACTCGTGAATCACGGAGAAGGTCCAGGAACCTCGACGTCATGTCAAGTGAGCCGCCTAGGCCATAGTCGCTGGAAGTTCAAGAAAAGAATGGAATCAGATCAGTTTGGGGTTACATTTGATGTTGAAAGCCTTTTTTTCTTGTTCCATTTCAATTTTTCCCTGTTCTTTTAGCAGTGCCAGTCTCTCTTTCCCTAAGTCTACAGTGGTGGGTGCTACTGATTACATATGATGAAGCGAATTCTTTCTGTAAATCACCTTTCTTGTTCAATGATTGTCCTCCTGCATTCATCAAATACTAGAGAAAGAAATATAAAACCCAGATAAACAACTGGAATGAGGAAAACCATATAAAAAGGAGAAATTTTCAATGTATATGAATGACCAGGGACAAGTGGTCTCCCTACGTGCTAACCGCATAATCATTTCAGGAACGCACTTTTGGTAGAAATTCAGCAATGCTTAAACTTCAAGCTCTATGCATGCCTTGTCCACAATTATGTAAACTTAAGCACATCCACAATTATCAACCTTCATTCCCAATGGCCCCAAGTTCCACTCTCCATGGCTGAGCACTGTCAACAAGAAAAAAATTGCTTTGGTTCTCTATGTAGCTCTCCCTCCCTCTCGCTCTCTCGGTCAGTCAGTAACCGTGCTGCGAAGTCAGGCCCTTTCTGAATCCAGGTTTCTTCGCATTTTGAGGCTCTTCTGAAAATGGAAGATGCACTGATAAAGCTCTCTTTCCACCTGGAATCTCAGCCTGTTCCTTCAATCACTTCCCAAGAAAACCAGTCACAAGCCCCCAGTTCCGACTCTTCCCTGCACATTCTAACCATTGCAGCTCTGAGCATCGCCATTGCGGCCTTTCTACTGGTTAGCTACTGCTTCGTCCTCATCAAATGCTGCCCAAGCCAGCGCCAACTCCATCTCATAAGACGCTTCTCTCTCCTACGGCATCAACAAGAAGAAGATGAAGACTCGTTCATCGCCCTCTCCCCGACAACATGGAATCAAGCAGGACTTGATCGTACAACAATTCGAGAGATCCCAGCTTTTCCATTTCGAAGTGTAGAAGCAAAGCGGAGAAGCTTCTGTGGCTGCACAGTTTGTTTGAACGAGTTCCAGGAACAGGATCTGCTCAGAGTTCTCCCCAGTTGCAGCCATGCTTTCCATTCCGACTGTATCGACATGTGGCTTCAGAGCAATTCTAGATGTCCGCTCTGCAGGACGAGCATTTCAGGCACAGTTCAGTGTCCTAATGACCACCTCATGGCACCGAGCTCTTCTCCTCAGGGTTCGCAACTGTATTCCGACATGGGAGATGAAGAAGATTACGTGGTAATCGAACTGAGGAGTGATGAAGTAGTGTCATCTGAAAGGCAAGAGAGGAGTGGATTGATGCCAGTGCAATCTCAGCACAATCAAAGGAAGTTGGAAGTGGAACTTGGCAGCTTCAAGAAGAAGAAAGGCCACCGTGGTTCGATTAAGGCGCACGAAGACATCGATGTAAGAGATCAAGACCAGTTGATCGTCCAACCCATCAGGAGATCTTTCTCCCTGGACTCCGCAAAGGATAGAAATATTTTCTTGGCCATCCAGGCCACTATCATGAATAAAGGCCGTCGTGAGGAAAATGCGAAGGAGGAATGCAGTAGCAGATTTCGCAGATGACTCTTTTCCTTCGGCGTTTGTGTGCATTGCACCTTGTGTCGAAAATAGACATACAGAACCCTAAGTGAGTCGAATAAATGCGAGGATGACTGCGGTTTGATGAAGATGAATGGCCTTTTTAGGATTGGACAAGGATTTTTCCTTCTTTTTTTTTCGGAAGTGATGGAACTGAGAATTTACAGCTATGAATTTACTGCATATGCATTATGAATGAGAATAATGGCTTGCTATGAATTTCATTCGGTTCAAATCTCGAAAGGAAAAGTACGGCAAAGTGGAAAATAAACAGTCAATAGCCAAGCAATGAATACAACATAAAGTGACGACATTAGGGATCATCACCCTTGAAAATGATTGCAAACCTCTTTTTGTCTTCGACCAGTTGTATCGATGCCATTGAGAAAGTATCATTCTGGTCCGGTACCATTCGACAGCTTAACCTCTTTTCATTCTTTCACAGGAAAATATATGAGTAGAAAGTCTCATGAGCCCTCTGATTTTACCCACTAAAGAATACATGAACTCCCGGAAATGGGGATACAGTCATGCATTCTTTCCCAGAACGTTGCGTGAGCTATTGTCGACATCTTTACTGAAGGAGTTCACCAGTTAAAGCCAAAAAGTAAACTAACAGAAGGGCCAAAAAAATCAAAATTTACGGTGGAAAGCCAAACGGATGTAGGATCTGAATGGGCTGAGGGCGCTAGCTAGAATAACCATCCAAGGACTTTTTCTATGCGTAGTCAATGCTATCAAGTATACCTTAGAAAGTACCCATAGGGCAACTACTAAAATGACTAGCGTGCGAAAAGCACAACATGGAAATTGATTAAAAGCAATCAAGGGCAACTGTGGAAAGAGCAGCGCCTGTTCAGCATGCCATTAATAAAGGCGTTCAAGAAGAAAGTTTCCAGTCTTCCAAACTAGCCTCATATGTTCCAGCAGATCCAAAAATATCACTGTATCTTTAACCTTAATCATGATAAGAGAGTACCACACAATACAAAATTGGAGGAAGAACTTTGTGCCCATGGCTTCTATCTCTCAATTTTTTCCTACTCATTAATGAATTAATATGCAGTTGGGCAGAAAAGAATAGCAAATCAAGAAAAACCAGATCTTGCTTTTAAGCATACAGAATCGCTCCTCATTCATCTTTGAAATTGTAGAGTTCAAGCTAAAGGACTTCACCACTTGCCTTGCTGCATGCCTTGACTAATTACATGGGCAGCTGTGCAAGAAACAAACTCTGCCAAGCAACTATCAAAGACACAGTGCTCTGTGTATGTGCAAAATGCCCTGTAACCATGCCCTATATGACGAAGCTAATCTGAATGTAGCACCAATTACCGGGTGACCCTGGTCATCAAGAAGATCAGTTCGTTTGAGATCTGGAGGAATCAACCTGGGGCAAGGGCAAGGCCTTTCTGCTAACCTCATCTGACAGTGCGCCATGGGCCTTTTTCTTCAATTGTTCCAGATGACTATGGGCCTCTCTGAGTTCGTCTTCTGCACTCGCTCCATGGTTTTCCCAAGCATCCACGACTTGCTGCTGAAACTCAATCGCAAGTGCATAGCTGCATCACAGAGGAATGGAAACATGTTTTATACTCAAGTATCTCGCATATTGACAGATAAAATACTTGAGGACGATTACATTACGTAAAGCTGCCTAATAGCTCATTCAAGCAAAATTGAATAGAGCTGGTAACATGATTTCTCATTACCATGACTTGACACAGTAAAACAAAAGGAGTGTTTTTATGTCAGATAGCATGGACCAAGAAGTATTATATATTTACTTGATCAGCTATTGATCTTGAAAAAATTAGCATTAAATAGGTGTAATAATAGAGTATCATCAAATAAGTACCATGTAAACAAGATCAAGTCCATTCAATAGACTCATGATACACCAATTTCTTATTTGACAAGTAAGAGACAAGTAAGACATATATTTTACTAGAAAAGGTGCCAAAATAGGACTTGTTGAACCATAAGGTTCTGCTATCTCACAGTTTGGTTGGCTTGGGATGTAACAAGCAGAAAAATTAATATATTCCCTCCATTTGCAGATCTAAAGAATCATGAAAGGCTTGTGGGCTTGGGCTACTTGCAACCACACAATTTGCTACAAAATTGCGTAGAAATTTGAACAAAGTTAAAATTTTCCCAAATGAATAATAACCTACTCATTGATTTCGCTATTAAAAAAAAGGAAAAACACTGAAGACTTTAATAGTGGCTAAATTCAAACGAGATTATTTGGGGGGAAATTCTCAAAGAGAATCAAGTCAACAACTATGTGCATGTCACTACAATCCAAAAATATTATCAAGAAAAGGAACACGAGAAAAAAAGTTTAGTTAACGTGTACCTAGGGTACTAGTTAAGTTAGCTAAAGGCGGAAATCACATCTTCCAAGACACCTTGAAATTGAAGACATATACTTCTTAATAAAGTCGCTTAGAGTAATAAATTTTCAATTTTCAAAGCATATTTAATAAGGCTTAACAAGTGCCCAAGGGACACTTTTTAAAATGTTCCCAAAAAAAAAAAAGTTATAAAGTAACAAAATAGTGACCCACATCAAACAAATTATTAGTAACCGTTAGTATCACATGGACTGGAAAGGCACAAGATAAGGTTCAGGATAAGAACTATTTTTGCACGTGAAGTAACAAGTATCACAGTATCTCGTATTGTACACAGAAATTTAATGCCCATAGACTCCCACTGTTACTCTGAATGGGCTAAAACTAAAGCATCGTACCTTATACTTTTGTTTCCGAGTAAAGCGACATATTTTATGTGACAATTTACTTTAAGGCTTTTGTGTATGCAAAGAATGCTAAGTTATTGATGAGAACAGACAACACATGTTATCACAATCTAGATGGCACATCACAGCAATAGGTCTGAAAGTCACAGGGGATTTAGGACATTGAAAGAAATATCATAGAAATGCTAGCTACCCAAAGGAATTCTGTAAAAGAACTAAACTAAAGTGATAGGGAGGGAAAAAGGGACAAAACCTTGAAAACAACTAATACTTAAAACCTGCAAAAAGCAATGTGGATATATATAGCCAGCTGTTTGGAATTAGTAATTCTTTAACCCCTCAGAGATGCAGTTCTCACCATAAATTGATCTCCAGCATAACAAGGAATAGAGAAGAAAATGCGAAATCCTGGTAGGACATCTACAACAACTTTCTACAATCTACTGTCCAGAATGAACTCTGGATGGAATTGATTGAGAAGTTGCAGGTAGGTGATTCTCTGACGACCACATGATACAACCTAACACTACAGTATCACATAGAAGTGCTAGTGGCACGTGAGTATATATAAAAAATTTTGGAGCAAAGCCGTCCAGCAATAAGGACCTACAAGCTAGGGGGGAAATGAAAGGGAGAGGGATGCATTCCTTCTGTATGGCCTTCAAATATTACCCTCATGTTGGAGGCTACTTCATTCAAAAATGAATGCAAAAAAAATAATTTATGGTGGGTGTAAGATGCACCGTCTCACAGGCTCTCCATAAATTAATGTTTCAGTTAAGCAGCTACATTATTCAATCTCAACGTGAAATGCCACAAGTTAGTCTCTAGACTTATCTTACTGCTTCCGCAGCAACTTCAACAACTGACAAGTCAAGCAAAACACCAATTTATGGAAAGAAACAAAAAACTAAGCACTTTTTCCTTACCTTCCCATGGCATTGTATGCTTTTGAAAGGTTCTGACACGCTTCAATCGAATCTGCATGATGTGGACCAAGTGCGACATCCATAATGTCCTTTGCAACAGCAAACATCTGTGCGGCTGATTGTGGTCTATCTAACTCCAAATATGCAGCTCCCAGATTGTTATAAATATAACCCACTCCAAAATGTTTTGAACCAAAGCTTCCTTCCAACCTTTCCGCTGCACTCTCCAAGTAAGGAATTGCCTGTTGTACTCGCCCTGTCAGCAACAGCAACCATCCTATCCTTGCAGAAACACTTCCCTCGGAATGTTGCTCCTGCGGAAGTTTCTCCAGCAAAGCAAGAGCTCTCTTTAGTAATGAGATTGCCGTTTCAAACTCATTCATGGTCTCATACTGCATAGATATTTCAGAGTATGCTTCTGCAACTTCTACTGGAGACACTGCCTCTTTCTTATCAAGAATCCCACAAGCAATCTCCAAGCACCTCTTCGAATCTGCAAGCTTCTGTTGGTCACACAGTGCTTTCCCCATCGATATAAAAACCAAAGCCCTAGTCTGACTATCTTTTTCTGTCTTTTGGACGGCATCCCTCAGAGTATTAATAGCTTGATCGGTCTTTCCCAGTGCAATCTGCATATTCGCAGCATCAATCTCGGTGCGGAGCAAATCAGAATTGAGTCCCCAGTTCTTCAAAACCTTCTGCGAAAGTTCATTCTGCTCCAGTGCCTTCTCATGCTGCTCCAACCCACTATATATCACGCCAAGAAGTCTCCTATCATGTGCAACCTCCACCGAATTATTACCTAAATGATTTTTGTGTATCTCCAGAGCCTTCAAACCAAATGGCAGAGCCTCTGTAAAGTTCAGAACAGCAACATAAGCTTCCGCGACGTCCCGATTTGCTTTACCCAACTCGACACTATCCTCATCGAAAGTCGTCTCCTTTATCTGCAGACACTTCCTAAGGTCCCTAATAGCTTCCTCTCTCCTTCCCATCGCCGTCTTCACATTCGCCAACTCAAGAAGCACCGCGTGCTGCACCGGTCTAATGTCCTCCACTCCAGACCCCTCTTCCTCTAGCTTAGCCAACATCCTATTAGATCTATTCAAATACCCCAGACTATCACTAAACCTCTTCAGCATGTAATTAGCAGAACCCATCAGCTGCAAAGTCATGGCAACAAGCAAGCTAGGCTTACCATCCTTATCCAAGCCCTTCAAAGCCCTGTCCGCGAAATGCAGAATCTTGTTGGGATCCTCGCCTTCCTGATCAAGCTTGAGGCCGATCTTGAGAGAGGCCAAGCCGAGCTCCTTCTCGTCGAAGGAGGACTCCATCTTCTTGAACGCGCCCATCATCTCGTCGAGCGTGCTGGCGGACTCGAAGGCCTCCTCAAGGTGCGACTTTTCCTGGATCTTCCGCTGCCTCGAGGGGATCTGGGCGGGTTTCTCGACGAGGGTATCGAGGTTTCTCGACGCGGGCGCCAAGAACTTGTGGGGCTTGAGGATTGAAGAAGACGAAGAAGGAGAGGCGGAGGGGACATTGGAGAAGTAACTTCTGGAGGGGATTGGTGAGATGGGTCTGGGGTTCTGGCGCCTGTACAGCGAGAGGAAGCAAGCGGAAGCTCTTCTCATGGCGAATGAATTCTAGCGATCTCGGCTGGCTATGGCTGAAGTTTTGCGTGGCAGTGGCAGAGCTTGCATAAACCCTTGCAAAACCCTCGGACGGACAGACTTGCCAGAAAAACAATTGCTCCATCATCGACTTCGGTCGAGGGGAAAATGAAAAATGAAGGAAGCGTGGAAAATCCTTCGAAACGACGGCGTCTGCGCCTCTCCTCGTTGATTTCCAGGCCTGTTTGGTTCAGTTTTGGGCGAATGTCCTTAGGAAAATGCAAATATCTTTAAGCTAAAGGGGTTTTTCGAAACACAAATACCGTTTAGTAAAATGAAATTTTTCATTGCAGTGCAAAAGTAACTTTGGCATAAATGCCGTTTGGTAAATATTACATTTTGTAAAGCACTTTCATTAAATTTCCTTTTCAATAAAAAATTTGTAATTTTTTTTTATCTATTCACCGACGCCAGATCTGGCCGCCGGCCACCCTCCGACGACCAGATTTTGCCGCTAGACAGCCACGCCTGAGGTCGCTCGACCTCAGGTGGTGGTCAGCCGTTGCCTGGGTTCGTGCGACGGCGCCTCCGTCACGCGACCCAGGCGACGACGATGGCGCCTAGGTAGCGCGACCCCAAACGACGGTTAATGGGGTTTGATGACCCCTTAGCAGCGTTCACCGGCGTTAGGGACCCTTGGCCAACAGTCGTTGGCTCATCGGAGAAGATGAACAGTAACCTAGGTGAACAGTACCATTTGCATTTGGAAGATACAATTTCCCAAAGTGGTTTCAGACCTCCCTTGGGCTAAAGGCCTTTAGAACTCTTTGGAGATACAATTGTATTTGGCCAAAGTCCTCCAAAAAAACGAACCAAATATGTTTGCATTTGACCAAGAGGCTTTCAAGGTATGGAAAGAATGAAAAAGAGACTTGGTCAAAAAGCCTTAAACCTATTGTATTAATATCGATTTTGTTCCAAATCATTCAATTTGATTAATTTATTGTTAAATATTTTTACATTTTGCCAATTAAGATAGAAATTGCTAACGTGAATGTCGATCGTCCTACATGACACGGTTTGCACTAGCATCATTATTTTTTAAATTACTTTTTATGAAAAAATTATTAAAATATATTAAGTACTAGTCGTGCTACATAGGATGCCCGGCATCCACATTAGCAATTTTCTCTTTTAATTAGTGCAATAAACTTAATTGACAAAACATGAATAGGTTTAGCATTAAATTAATTCAATTGAAAGATATATAACTGAATTTGCATTAATGCAATAAATTTATGATTTTTTTTTTGTGCTTTTTCATATTGGTTCATGGAGAGAGTAATGGAAAAACTCTAATTATGTGGTCCTGAATATTTTTTCCTTATCAAAAATGATTTGTCTTTTGGAAAAAACTAAATAAAATAAAACGAAGGAGAGACCAAATATTTGTGCATCTCTCGCAATCCCTCGAAACCGAGCCAAACTAGGCCAGCTCGGGGACGGCATGGCCCCAGCTGAAAAGGCCCACGTTAGTCATGATCCCTCGGGCGTCGGCCTTGGCTCGATTGAACCTGGCCCAAGCCCATTATCAACATGAACCTATCCTCATTTTAGACTTCGGAGATTGGGCCTACCCAAACAGACCAGTCACTCTTTAGGCCCAAAAACTAATAGTTGGCAAATGCCCCTGTCCCACCGTCCTCGGGTAAGGTGGCCCCCTCTTTCGAAAAAACAAGAAGGAGAGAAAAGCATATTAGAAATCCTAAAATTTATTAAGAAACTATGATTGAATTTTAAAACTTTCAAAATATGTAATTAAATTCTAAAACTTATTACGAAAGTGTTATTGAGTCCTAAAACTTGTCACAAAAATGCAATAAAGTTCTAAAATTTTTAAAAAATGTAATCAACGGAATGACTTGATTAAATCAATTTCACAAGTTTTAGAATTTGAATGCACTTTTCGAAAGTTTTAGGATTTTATCGTACTTTCATGATAAATTTTAATATTTAATTGCATTTTAAAGCTTAATTACTTTTTCATAATAAGTTTTAGGATTTTTGGTGCATTTATTAAAAAATAAAAAATAAAAGGTGGCCCCCTCCCCCTTTGACGTTTCATTATTCCTCAATATTCGGTCACATCTTACTTTCTTACGCTTTTGATAAAACCGTTTATCAATTTTTATTTTTGTCTTCCTTTTCTTCAAATTTTGTAACGGAGAACGGCGACAATGACAACAATTATTTCTGATCATGTCGACTCAATTCGGACTTCGACATGAAATTATCGCAAGACTCATGCCTTGAGTTTCGCAACATGTCTACGTGTTTGTTCTGACCTAGCAACAAGTCGAATTCGATGACAATGATGGAACTCAATAACCCAGTGATGGGAGAAATTGCAGGGAGAGGAATGCTCGATGTCTGGAGGACAATGTTGCTCGAGATCGATGCTAATGGCGTCAAAAAGGCTGCTTGGCATAGCGTATGACCCCCAATTATCCAACGAATCCCCAGGTGGGAGACAGGCCACCTGAAAAAAGCATCACAGCAAGACATATAATGTCGAGATGTTCGTGGCTAGAGAGAGCTCCTCAAGTACAACACCACAACCAAAAGACCGTTAGAGGACAACAAATCGAGAAAGCAACAAGAGCTTGCCTCTGGCTTCGTGGAAGAAACCTGCTTTGCCCGATGCGTTAAGATAGACACCAGAAACTGCAAGTCAGCTGTACAAAGAGAAAAAGGCATGGCATATATTGTTCACGGGAAACTTTCGAGTCTCTTTTAACTTCAAATTTATGGATCAGCCCTTTGGAATGATGAAAGTTGTCAATGAGTCTGACATCCCCAATAAGAATTTCTACATCACCTTAGGTAATGTCATCGTTGACACGACAAGATTGAGTGGCTTCTGAAGTATTCAGGGCATTCTTGAAAGTTTTTAACGAATGTTTTTTTGTCCTGCAATTATCCATCAAGCTACCGTATTATTCCATTTTTATACGTGATGTTAGTTGAATTGGCAAACAAGGGAGTGACTCTTCTCCAATAAAGCAACAATGAAGGCCTAATTCCTCATATACTACAAGATCATTCCACCTTTTTTATTGTCCTTTGTCATGGATCCGAGGTTCAAGTTAGGGGGCTCAAAATGCCCCTTGTTTTGTACTACGAAAATTTAGGACTGGGTGAGAAGGTCCAGGTGGTGCATACATTGGCAACAATGCAAAATTTGCTCTCCTATGTCGCATATGTCTATCGATTTGATATGACAAAGCCACCCCACGTGATGAGATGGTGCCCTCATCGAGTAGTGCCCAAAAATTGGAATGGTCTTTTCTTCATAAGAGAACACTCCATGATAAAGACAATATGTCGACGTTCCAAAGTGATGGAGGAGAAGAGTTTCACATTTTCATACTCTTTCCACCATGGCTCGTCACTTACCGGCCTCATTAGTGTCTTTGGTACCATCGAAGTCAACATCACTATGAGCCAATTGATTAAAGAAAATAAGAGGTGCAGCTTGACCACAAAAAATATAGCAATGACTATTTGCAAGCATGATTGGCTAGTGCAAGAATCGACTCTAGCCACCCGATACGAAGAACAGCATTGATACTTTATTGTCCAAATGATAAAGAGGAATAGGATCGCCGAATACATCGAATTAATTAAGCATTCTTTTGGGTGTATCTAACATTCTTCTTCTTTTGTTTTAGTTAACAAATCAATAGCGTCTTATACTAGCTTCCATTAGAATTTTGTGTGTGACTGATAAATCTTTCAAAATGTATATTCTTCTCATATATAATTTTTGCATAATGTTTTTGAAATTTATGATGTATTTTGAGCTACGTAGCAAGGAAAACAATTCCACTCCATGATTCCGTCTGTTTTGCAAAAAATAAAAGATTTGAAAAATATTTTTCTAAAAATGGCCATTTATATTACTTACAAAAACGAATGAACAAAATAATTATCAACACCTATAAAAATGTTTTGACATTAATCTTTGTTGATGATAGAAATATTTTTTATCGACTAATTATTTCAAGTGATATAATTAATCATTTTTAAGAAAATATTTCTAGATCCATTTTTCACAAAACAAATGAAAACAAAATAGTCGAAAATGCCTAAACCCTAAAAATATATCAAACTATTAAGAGAGATATTTTTTTATTTTAAACTCATTTTTTCCTTTTTCAAAAGAAAATGTAAAGCAGGGGAGATCGGGCGCTCTCCATCAGGTTCTCACATAATCGGTCCTCCAAACACCAAACCATCCCCCGCCCCCCCTTTTTCTCCTTCTCAAGGACACGACCAACGCCATGTCCAAACAGACCCCCTCAAAAGCGCGGGACGCAACGGGCAATTTTCGCGGGAAATCCGACGTGGCGCCCTCCACCTCAGCATCCACGTCATCCTTCCCGCCAAAAAGCCCTAGGTGGTTCTCCCTCCCCCCGCCCCACCGCAGCCCATATACATTCCTCCCCCGAGATCCGCCTCCGTCGTACGCCCCATCTCCTCCTTCCCGATCATCACAGAAATGGAGTCCTCCGATCCAGCCTCCTCCTCCATCCCCTTCAGATCCAAGAAGCCCTTCACCTCGGCCTCGAGAAAGGTCCGAGCTTGCGACGACGGGGACGGCCTCTTGAGCTCAAAGACCCCTGAGAAGCCGTCCTGCCCCCCGAGCCGCGTCCGGAACCGCGGCGTCGCGCTCTCGATCAAGGACGTCAGGCGGGTCGCCGAGAGCCTCCGCGAGTCGTCCAATCGGGAGCCGCGGCCCGCGGCCAGCAAGGCCGGGTCGTCGGCGCGCAAGCAGATCTTCTCCGACGAGGCTCCTGCTCGGAAGCCGAAGAGATCTGCTGCTGGGTCGGCTAAGTTGCCGGAAAAGTAAGTGGGTTTTTGCTTTTGTGCCTAATTTCGGTCGTGAATGATTGTGGGTTTGTGTTAAAATGGTTGATTTATTCGTTTAGGTACGAGGTGTTGGGGCAGTTCTTCGATGGCTTGGATAGTGCGGTCAGGCTGTTGAAATTGAAGGGATCGGTGTTGACGTTCACGAACATCTGCCCCAAAATCGAGTGCCTGACTGACAGGTATATCTTTGAGGAAGAACTGATTTCGCATTTGATTTCTGTGGAATTGGAATTTCTTTTCCTGGGCTAGCGAAGCAGAAGCTGGACTGTAGTTTTTATTATATCGAACTTGATTATGATCATTTGGCAGTCCTTACTCTCTGTATAAGGTGCAAGTCTGCATAATTTCATTAGGCACAATGAAATAATCGCAAACTTTGATGAAATCCCGGATTTGCTAATTTCTTCTATCCGTTGATTATATGATGCAATTTGAACTATGAAGAGGGAAGGGATTTTAGCATGGAATTGATGAGTTGGATTTTCGGAATGTTGGTCCCTACTAGTTTGTCGGCTATGGTGAACTAGAAACTGAAGTGAACCGAATCAGATATCGCAGTCTTTATTGTCTCCCACGATACTCGATGACGCTTATCTTTATTAGCTAATAAGAATCTGTAGCTGTGGATTTGTTTTCCCTAATTCTCTTCTGATGGTTTTAGGAGGTTCACTCATAAACACCTGTCTCAGTTGAAGTTTATCTTACCTGAGGTGATTGAGATAAAGAAGGTGCTCACGTTTGATGAGCAAACCAGTTGCATGAAGCCGAATCTCTGCATATGTCTGAATGCTGACGCGATTCAGAGGGATGGGGAGACGGGCTTGGACAATAGCAAGATAAATTTACGAAAGCTCTTCCGTGCTCGGCTTTCAGAATTTGTTAATGCCCATCCTGAGGTACTTTGAAAGGCGTCATTTATGGATATTCACTGCACTTTGCTGTTAGCTAAAGTACCACGCGGTAATTCAATAGACTGATGATCTGTTCTGTCAAGCATTCTTTTAGTTCACAAATTAGTTGCATATAATCGACACTTTAGTATGATTAGTTTTCCTGTGTTGCCTGTACTGAAAGCATTCAACCGAATGTTTTTATTATAAATATTAACCGGTCTCTCAGACTTATGGTATATCAGACTCTGGAAATTTACTGAAATGACAGTTATGGAACTAGCCCTCATCGATTTTTTATGGCTTGAGATTTTTAACACTTTCGGCATCGGGTTAGTTACATTATTTTGATGGGATTGCCACTACATGTTTGTAACAATGTTTTCATGAATCAGGGAGATGAAGTTCCGGAGGAACCACTTCCAGAACCTTTCAATCGCACACGAGATAGAATTTCAAATGAGATACTGCGGTCCAATGCCTCTTTGCCTACAGAAGCATCAACAGAAGATACTGTAGGATTGCAACCAGCGGCAGCATCTCATCTGTCTGGATCATTTCGGAGACGCTTCTCCCAGAAGGTTGAGAGCAATACATTGGGGAACACTAGCCAGACGATGTCTGAAGTTTCACTTGGGCGTGCTTCTCTTTCAGTTCCAGAGCCACACCAGGATGAAGTTTCTAGTGATGAGGAAGCGGGTTCTTCTGAACCACATGAAGATGAATTGGCTTCACAGATAAGCAGCAAAGAATGTTTAGCTGACTCTGCAGCTCCGGTGGTTTGTCCACCTTCAGATAATATTGCCACTCCAAGAAAAGCGATTGATCTGTTGAAGACTGATGATTCTCCTCAGAAAATCTCAAGTTTCGAATCGACTCCTGCAAAACTTGCTTCAACTCCAGCTAGGCTAATGGCTGCAACACCTGCATTGCAGCCACCAAAGAGGAGTTTCATGAGCCCTGAAGATGATTGTGCCAGTTCACCTCATAAGTTAGTTAGGCGTCCACCTCGTACCCGTTCACTGAAGTTTGATACTCCTGTTAAGGACACATCGGTGGAGGGTGAAGCAAGGAAAAAGGACTCAGTCCCATCTGATGATGATATATTCGATATTCTTCCCCAGGATCTTCTCCAAAAGGTGAGACCATATTTCAAAACCCGTCCTTTCTTTCTCCCAAAGGGATATATACCGGTTTGGATTCAATAATTAGCTTCAGCATATCAGTTTAAGGTTATTTATTTTGCGTTCCCCTGATATATACCTAGATGAGATTAGTCAGAATATTGAATTAGTAATGGAGAGAGCATTATTTCTTCTTATGTGCAGATAAGAGATAGAGAGAAGAAAGCGATGGAGGATAAAGATCCAGCCATCTCAAGAGCGAAGAGAAGGCGAGAAATTCTCGCTGGTCTGCCTCAACTATTCAACATGATGCATTTCTTGTTCAAGTCTACCAAGCGCTCCGTGATGACAAGAGAGGAGCTTATTTATCAGATTATTAAAAGCCGCTTCGATATGATTGACAGAAGTAAGTTTTTTCCTTTTCTATTTGGCGACTTCACGGGGTTTTGTTGCCATCAGGGTTCACATGTTCTGAAGATTCATTTTGTGCCTTTTTCACAGGAGAAGTTGAAGAACAACTTGATTTGATGAAAGAGCTCGTCCCTGAGTGGATCTCCGAGAAGGCAGCTTCCACCGGGGATCGCCTTTTCAGGTATGCTTTGTCTTATTTCCTTTAGAGCAAGTCTAGTCAATAACCGATCATGGGCAAAAGTGTCCGGTCCTTATTGTACAACTAAGTGTCATTGAGCTTTCATTTCATATATCAGCATTTGACAGAGAAGCTTCTTATTTGCAGCATCAACAAAATGTCTGATCCCGATTCTATACGGCACCGGCTTGCTGAAGCGAAGTGACAGCGTTTATGCTAGATCTTCAGGAAGAGGATCAGATTAGGACTGAGAATGCAGAAGAACTCTTCGTCTGCCAATTGTAAATGTGCAATCTTCTTTTGCCCTTTTCGTATGCTAGTTGCATATTTAGATGTGGATGCTGTTACTAGGGATGAGTCACCGGGGCACCTAATTTATAACCTTGAAATTAGTGATCAATCAATTGAACCTGCATTCTTCTGGCTGGTGAATATGCTGGGCAATCTTGTAGAAGCAGAAATTTAGGGTAGTTGCTGAATGATAGCATTTCTAGATGTGATCGAACTTTTGTGCCATATTTTGCGGTGGCATTGTACATTTGAGAATGCAATCCTGATGAACATTGGAATTACAGAAGGAGACGTCATCGGGTTGTAGGAGACGTCATCGGGTTGTAGTTCTAAGTTAAATTGGGGTCGCATTTTATAGAACAGGTTCATTACTTTTTCACCTTCTCTATCCGGGCAAATGTGAGGGTTCAATCATTTCACTCAGTTCCATTGAAGAGATGCCCAAGAATCGATTGGCTTGAGCAATTCTTTATTGATCAATGTGCCGTCAGGAATAACCGTGAACTCAATTCATGTTTCAGTATCTATTTCTTGCATCTTTACCAAAAAAACAAACCCGGTCATATCTGTGCCACTGCTGATATGTTTCTGCAGCGCTGTAGGAGATTTTAGATTCAACACGGTAATGTGTAGGCTTCTGTTGTCATGATATGAACGACTTGAAAGAAATTTTATCCCTGTCAAGCGTGAGGACATAAGACTCTCTAGGCCAGAGCTGATCAAAAGGAGTTGGTCATGCTTCACTGAATCTGCCGAATGGTCAATCGAAATTCATGCACCCGATGTCCAATAATTTTGCACATTAAACCGTCTAGCTCCGAATCAACACTCCACCCTCCACCTTATCAACTCCACTATTGAATTGATCATATGATTCCGCAGTCGGAATGAACTGAAAAGAGATCGTGCAAGTAAAGACCGTAGGAAGCCAATCCAATCGATAGCAGCCAACTGTCGTTTATTCCGCTTCCACATCAGTCCTGCTTCTATTTTCTCGCTAGCACGGGCCTCGACACACAGGCTGATGCCTCATTTTCTACATTCAAGCTATCATCTTGCTCTTTGAGATGGCATGAACATGTCTGCTGATGAAGGTAGGACAGTCTGACCTCGGGTTCATGCTGAAAACTGTTTTATCGATGCAATTTAAACTCGCTCCGATCCGAATTCATACGCGAAGTCGCTTAAAAACTCTCTGGGCGCTGCCGGTCAGCCATAAGCCTGGGAAAGTTTCTAGCTGTGTTTCTTGGCTATGCAAGGGATGAAGAAAAACGAAATGGGGTGGTTAGGAAAAATGGTAAACTACAGAGCTGAACCCTCAAAATTGTCCTCGACTTGCAATTAGTGGGAGAAGTACACTATAAGTGCCAATATTTTCGTATGGCATTTACTTTGGTACCAATTTTTTTTTTTTGTTTACTTGAATACGACAATTTTGAAATATCGTTCACTTGATTATCACCTTCGATTTGCCTGCTGGAAAAGCTGACGTAACCGGCGGTGGACAATATTTTAATATTTTTTGAATTTTTTTCTCTAGGGCCGGCAAAGGTTATCGGTGACTCTCACTGGTCATAGAACCCTCCCCCGAGATTGGATGAGGGCTGCGCCCCCCTTGACCTCACTCGTCAGAGCTTCGCTGGCCGCTGGCTAGGGCCGTCATAACCTCGCCAGCGGCTAGCGAGGGCTATCACGGCCTCACCCGTGACTAGCGAGGTCATGATGGCCTCACCCAAGGCCTTTGAGGTCAGATTTAGGCAAGAGTTGCCTCGCCCTCACAATAGGTGCCCCCGGTGAGGTCGTTGGGGCCTTATCAACTGCTGGTGAGGCCGTGACGGCCCTCGCCAGCTCTGGGTGGTTGTGGGCGAGGGCCCTTGCGACCTCACCAGCTTTGGGTAGCGTCACTTATGGTCGTCCAGAGCTAGCAAGGGCCATCGAGGCCTTGCCAACTACCAGTGAGACCTCGACGGCCTTGCCCTAGGCCTTTGTGACCAAGGATGAGGCGGCCCTTGCCCAATCTAGGCGAGGGTTCCATGGCCGGCAAGAGTCACTGATGACCCTCACTAGCCCTAAAGAAAAAAAATATAAAAAATATAAAAAAATTATCTATTTGTGACAATGTTAGCTTTTTGAGCGGATAAATCAAAAATTGCCAATTGTAGTATTCAAGTGAATGAAAAAAAAAAATTTAACACCAAAATGAGTGCCATACGATAGTATTGGCATATACAATGTACTTTCCCCTACAATTGGCGTACTTGTAGTTAGAATATCTTGCGTTTTGCCTCTTGGGTCTCGCAAAACTTTTGATATCGAAAATAATTCGAGGAAGGTTTGAATAGTTATAAAAAACACAAGGTACTAAGCGTGAGTACTCGAAATTAGAAGGTGAAAAGTGTTCCTAAGGCAAAGTCGATGATGGTTTTTAGTAATTTTCTGAAAAAGAAAAATGAAGATGAAATTTGCAGAGGATCAGTCGTTTAAGCGTGAAGTAGACTATCACATGGCATGGTGGTAAGCTCGGGAAAAGTACAATTTTTTTTTTAAATCTATTATATTGATATCAATTTAGTTTGGGAACCTTCAATTGGACTAATTTAGTTTTAAACATTTTCACATTTATACAAAATTAGTTTATCCAGTTAATTTAGACCAAAAATTGCTTATGTAGACGTCGGTCATCCTACATGGCATGGATCGGTCGATTAAGTGTGAAGTAGAATATCAAATGGCATAGCGGTAAGCTTGGGAAAACTACAAAAAAAGTTCTAAATCTATTATAGTAGTATCAATTTAGTTTAGGAACTTCCAACTGGATTAATTTAGTTTTAAACATTTTCACATTAATACAAATTCAGTTTATCTAGTTAGTTTGGACCAAAAATCGTTTATGTAGATGTCGGTCATCATACATGACATGGTACCAAGGTTAACGTGGATAATTTTTAATAATATTTTGATTATTATTATAATTTTGTATTATTTTTTTCTTTCATTCATTTTTGTCGGTGATCCTTACCAACCATTGGGCGAGACCCACAAGTCCACACTAGCTGCTGGCAAGGGTTGTCTCGCCTAGAGCCGGCGAGATCCAACAAGGGTCTTCATGCCCTTACCAGTTGTCAAGGCTGCGAAGATGCCAAAATGAAAGGAAAAAGAAAATAAAAACCAATAAAAATTCAAATTTTAAAAAAATGTCCACATTCACATCAGCCATATCACATAGGATAGTGAAAATTACCAAAAACATCCTAAAACTATTGCAATTGTATCAATTTAATCATAAATTTTTATTTATTTATTGAATTTTTTCTTAAAATTTTCTTCCTACTTTTCTTCTTTTTCTCCCCATGGTGGTTGGTGTGGGTCGTGGACCATCGCCCAGATCTGTGTAAGGCCTAGGGATCACGAGCGAGGCAGCTCATTGGTTATGAGCGAGAATGATCTTGCCAGCAGTTAGGGAGGCCATGGCTGCCTTTGCCTATGGCTGGCAAGGAGCCTCAAGGTCCTCCTCCCCTGTCTCAAGTGCTCTCTCTCTCTCTACCAATGGTTGTTGGGCCTGATTAAGCCTCACCACCCAACTTTGACCTCCATTTGAGGTAGCCATCTCTCTCTCTACCAATGGTTGTTGGGCCTGATTAAGCCTCACCACCCAACTTCGACCTCCATTTGAGGCAGCCATGGCCTTGTAGCTGTGAGTGAGGCCACCTTTGCCTGTGATAGGCAAGGCTAGCCTCACCTAATCTAGGCGAGGCTTAGGCAAGGCTCGCGGCCCTTGCCAAAGTTTCATTGGCCATTGTGGGGGAAAAGGAAAGGAAAAGTAGGACGAAAAAGGCAAAAAAAGAAAAAGAAAAAATAACAATATAATAAAAAAGTTTGAAAAAATTGCGATGTCATTATTGGCTGGGCGGCCAGCATCCACGTCAGCACCGGCCAACCAAAATTGGCCAAATGGATTGAATTAGCGCAACAAAAGTTTTTAGGATTGAATTGATAAAAAAAATATTTATGACTGAATTAACATAATTGCAATAGGTTTATGACTTTTTTGATAATTTTTTTATAGGATGACTAGCATCCATGTCGGTGATTTCCAGCTTAAGTTGGCTCGATAGACTGAATTGGTACGAATGTGAAATTGTTTAAGATTAAATTGATCAAATTAAAGGTTTATAATTGAATTGATACCAATGCAATAAGTTACCGACTTTTTTGTTCCGGAAATCTTTCAAGTTATACCTTCAATCGATTGACTAGACAGAAAGCTAAGAAAGCAATAGTTCATCAAAGGTGGAATGTAACGATAAAAATGTAAAAGTCGCCTCAAGACACCCATCACGATCGCCACGTCCGCCATCCCCACCGCTGGCAAGTAGCTATTCCTCTTCGTACACGGCCGCATGAAAAATGTATCAGGTAGGATCCAATCAACATTCGGACCCAGCTTTACATCCAAGGTCATACCGAAATGACCATAAACCGTGGCATTCTTACGTTAGGACAGCATGGTTCCACAAGCGATGTCGGGCACACGTGATGCAGGCGTAGCTAGCGCATCCGAGCACACCTCAACCGGGCGGATCCGACGCGAGGCCTAGCCGATGCGCCACGCAGGTTGCATATATGTGGACATGGAAGCATCCTAGGTTTTTTTCTTTCCGATGTAAATCCGAAAGCGGTTTTGCTCTCCTCAGGGCAACCACACGCGAAGCCCGACCGCACCCAGAACAGTGCGATAGAGCAAGCCGATTGGCCCTTAGAAAAGGCGAAGCAAATTTGTATTCTCGATCCGGTTCCGGGTGGTTAGGGAACACTTTCTAGGGCAAAAAAGTATAATCATGGATTTCGAGGGCATCTTTGCTGCGCTTTTGAACAGCAACCGCATCATTCGGGATCATGGGACATCAAACTGTCGATTGACTCCAGCATCCGTCCGATCATCTTTGCCTTTTTTCGGATCCTTTTTCACTGATCTTTTGGTTCCCATGAGGGACATGAGTGTCAACTTTCCCTGATGCATGGCCCTTAGGGTGAGTAGCAGAAGAACCATCTCCAGTGAATTTAGTATTTGAAGGAAAAAAAAACAAAAAATGATGATAATACAAATGATTTTTGAACTTTGGTTTAAAGCACAATGTGGTACATGAATTTTAATTTATTCAATGTGTGATATAATCTATGAACTTTTAATTTGTTTAATATGACTCTGGATTTTTGGTATATGTTCAATATAATATTTTCAAATTCAAGGATAATATTGCATATTTTCATATCCATGGACTATATTGAATACGTACCTAAAATCTAGAGACCACATTGAATAAAATGTTCGGAGGAAAGGAACCCATGAATGAGTGAAAGGAGATGTGAGAAATTGGTCCAGATTGATATGCACATCTCGCGTTCCAAAAACTTAAGTTATTAGAACATGGCACGAGTATATTCTATACATTGAAAGTACACGTGTTTCGGTCCGTTCTTTCTCAAGTCTAAAACAGTCTTCATGCATTTTCATAACGGGGGGGCTTATGCTCACCAGTCACCACGCAAGGGCATTTTACTCAACATTATAGGAACACCTTTTTCGGTTCAACAAATATGATTTGGATTATTTTATCACAACAAAACTCCTGGTCGAATCCCTCTACTGGCCGTTCAGTATCTGTGAATGATTAACTAAACTTTCCATGGCTTAAATTGAAATTAGTGTGTTTTGAGTTTACTGTTTAAAATTGTTTTTCACTTCATTTTACATAAAATTTGAACCTTTGTCTCATTTGGTACCCCAGATCAAGCCAACACTCAAGGATCGATGGAACCCACCTACTTTATCATCTAATTACGGTCGAAATAATGTTTGATATTTCAAAAAATCTAAATTCTATGCAACTTAGTGCCTTGATTGGGATTTGATATAGAAACTTCAAAAAATCGAAAGATGATCGCATCTTTTGAAATGTAAGGACTCAATTGCATTTCATATGGAAAATTCAGAATTTTGGTTTTAGTTGCATCCATACGTTGGCAAGGCATCAAAATGGGCGGACCGGATATTCGACCGGTTGAACCGCTTATTTGACCGGTTGTTCATCTAGGCCAACTCAAGTCGCCTTCTAGAATTGAGTATAAAAATTACCAAAAGCAGTTGATTAAAGAGCAAGATTAATTTTTTGGCCGAAAGCAAAGGAGCTTAGCTTTAATCAAATAATGAATTTATATCGACCGCCGATTAAACTACACTAAAACTCTAGCTGGTATTCCATCATCAGATTCTCCCTATCCCTTCATTAGATTTAGTAGGACCACGGGTATAATTAAGGATTTGAAGTTGACAACCCAGCACGTTTCGAGCCCAATTTGCTCTTGCCTTTCCTCTAAGTATTGAATTATACCCTCTTTATCAAATTTTCTAGTGCCACAATATCTATAATTAGCCAAAATAATAGTCATATAGTCGCTCACTCACTGACCTATTAATGTCCATGTTGTTTCGATTGATTAGTTGAAATTTGTAATACTTCACATATGGTGATTTTACCGAGTGGACAAGCCTCGTATTCCGCAAGCATTCAGAATTACACTAATCTCCTGAATACAAAGTCACCCGACAGACTATATCAAGGTCAAATGCGATAATCAAGACTTTCAAAAAGGGATTCACGATCAGAAGGGGATCGCTAGCGTCGATCGCCTTTCCCCGTGCCTCCACCAATAGAAAGTAATTCATCATTAGGGGCGGAAAAAAATCGACAAACAGTGGATTTGCAGAGAATTTGTACACCCTTGGAGTCGCAATCATACATCCCAACACCACCTCTTGTGCCGTGTCCACCATGTCACTTTTGTTTGTAAATTGGCAACCTTACATAATCCTTACATCATCTGAGGAATTAGACCACATCATGGGGCTCACTCGATTAGGGATTGAATGTGTCGATGTCCTTTGTCCTCTTGTGCTCGTGATCCTCTTCGCTTTGTTTCCCCTCATTTTCGGGGGCACGATCTCGAAACTCTTAGTCTCTCATTTTCAAATTCCATGTACGTGAAAGCCCACATGCCATTTGCCATCGGTCGTCGAGATAGTTATAATGCCAAAGTTATTTAAGAATTTGATTGAGAAAAATAACTGAAATATGTGGTAGGAAAAATATAATAGAAAGAATGTAATTTACACGCAGGGTATATATATTGTTATATTGGGAAGATTATCAAATCGGTTCTAGATCTAACGCACAGATGATAATTTAGTCATAAACTTTTTAACTTTACCAATTTAATCATAAACCTTTAAGCAAATTCCAATGTAATTCTTCTAGTCGATTTTCGTCAGAGTCATCAACAGTCGATATTATCTTCAATCATCCTATATCATCTTCAATCATCTTTAGCGAAAATTAGAAAGAACGGGTATATTGAAACTCCATATAAAGATTTAGAATTAAATTGACAAATTTTAAAAGTTTAGGACTAAATTAATATATATACAATAAATTTAAAACTGATTGGATAATTTTCCATATTGCTATCTCTAGCTAGCTATGTACGTAAAATTAGTCAACCTCACATCCACATTCTGATTTATTTGTCTAGGCTAGCATTTATGTAAAACATTTATCACAAAAGATTGAATTATTTTGATATTTTTCGAGGCACGCTCATCTTCCTGCAGTTGTTGCGGGGCTCCGTTAATCATGGAGCCAGTAAACTTCCAAAGCTTTGAGAGTCAAAATCCCTGCCGCAGCCAAGACTTGACTCTCCTAAGCGCAGAAATAGGAATTAGCCTTTCTAGCCGTTGGTCGATTGAGGACTTCAAACCTTTTTTTTTATTTTAAAAAAACTCAATGTTTTCAAAAAGATCCGCTCAGATCTCGAGATCGCCATCTATGAAATTCACAAAATTGATGTATGAAGAAAAGTGACTCTCATGCGGAATATTCGACCATTTGTCACGCGTCATTTTCAACGTTTGAATTCCACTCATGATAGGCTGGAGACACTATATCAACATTTTCAAAACATTAAATTCTCAGTTATCTAAAATAAAAATTTAAGTCCATAGTTTAACACACGCCAAAACCTTAAACCCTATTTAAGCACTTATTCCTAAGAATATTATTTTATGAAAAAATGAGAAAAAAAAGTACACTAATTCATTTATGCCGTGCAGCCAAGTTGGATAGGCTCATAGGGTAAAGAGAATTTGCTCCAAAAGTTCCAAATGGTTGGCTAAATCTGTAATCAAACATTCGAATTTGTTTAATCAATTCTTAAACGGTTTTTATCGAGTGTAATTTAGTCCTTCTGCCGAGTTCACTGCTAAATTTGCTAGCATGGCATCCTGGAATTTGGCGTGGCATATATTTCTTTGATTTAATATTTGTGGATTTTTTTATTTTTCATCAAACTATTTTTTGTTTACGTTTTTCTGTTTCTATTTTAAATTTGACTTTTTCTAGCACAAAGCCACTTCAGTGCCACATATGCTAAAAACAAATGCTATGTCCAATTCTGACAAAGGATATAAACAAATTTGCTTGAGGGATCTCCAAAAGGACTTGATTACATTAGATTCACTATATTTAAGATTTGATTGTGCGAACTGAAACATTAGGGACGTGATTGTTTGTCAGACAACCTTTTGGGACTTTTTGTGCAATTTTCTCTACAATAATATAAATATATATAAGTACTGCAAAAAGCATGAGATTTACCATAATTAAATGGAAATTAAGGGCAACTAAACCACAGAAACCCTCGTTCTCAGAATAATGTTCAAGTTTATTCCTTTTGGAGTGCAACAGTTGCCATCATGTTGCTGCCTACAGTTGACTCACAAAATCTTTGAGATTAGGAGCTTTTACGCCCAAAATATCCTTGGTCTAACTTTGGCGTAACTTTTTAACCACGTTCCTAAAAGATATACATATAATTAAGGATGAGCAAAAGATAAATATGATTATGCTCAGGATTAATCATTGTTACCTACGGGGAGCTGAATGTACTCTCTTAAATGACTTCAGTCCATACAAATTTATCTACAAAAGAAGCATTGCTTTTGAGCAGTCTCCTTTTTTCCCCTTTTCTTTCTCTCCTTTCAATAAATAATCATATAATTTATAATGATTTCCCCGTTAAATTTTAATTGAGTTTGTAGTTTTGCTCTTTATGACCAGCAAATACAGCTGAGAGCTAGCTTGCTCCATATATGTATGTGCGATTTTGCACTATTATTGTTGCACAAAAGAATGTTTATCAAAAGGGTGGCATGGAAATCGATGGTGAGTATGCATGATTATAAAATATGGCGCAGTTGAAACACACATCATGGGGTTTCAATAGATATGTTGAGCCGTCGTAGAAAGAGGAAAAAATGAAAGAAAAAAAAAAGCATTTTGCTAATGAATGTGCCATGGGAACATAAGAAGTTGCACTATCATGAGAGATAAAAGAGAATGAAATGGACCCAAAGATGGGCGAGTCATTCAAGTCCAAATCATGGTCCTCAAATGCCACTCGATTTGGGCATAGAAAAGGAATGGAGACTGCATATTCATTTTGAACAATTGGAGGCCATCAAAAAGAAGATTGGCATGTATGCAAGAGTGTGAATGGGGACAAGGGGAAATGGAGGGATTTTAGGTGTCACACTAGACTTTTTGGCAGTGGAAATCATTGTTGAAAAGAGCATTGAGAGGGCAAGTTCAAGGACTTGGGAAATTAAGAGAGAGAGAGAGAGAGAGAGAGAGAGAGAGAGAGAGAGAGAGAGAGATATGATGTGAAGATAAGGAGCATTTTCCATTCTTGGGCATGATGTTGTTGGCCATCAAATGATACTGGTAGAAAAGCATACTTATTAGATCGATGACCGCTTTTACCATTAAAAAAATTGGGAAAAAATTATGAAAATTATTGGGTAATTTTAGGGATTTTTTTCACTGAGTGTTAGAATTAGGGTTTGCTACTTTTCTTTTTCTATTCCTTTGTCAGTTCTCTAGATAAATTATAAAATGAATATCAGGGGACAAAATCTTGTGTGAATCAATGGTAAGGATATTTAAAAAGTACTGAAATGATGTTTTCACCTACCAGTGAATTATAAGTTTACACAATTACTCGCTTTTGATATGGAAAATACCCATTTCACTTTAGTATCATTCAATCGAAGATTACCTTCCCCTTTGTGTCCCCACTGTTCATTAGGATTAGCCCGTCATTTAGGTAAAATTAGAACCAAAGTGGGAGGGGAGGCCGGTTTTATCTTGAACATCATTAGAATTGCCTGCACTGATTTACACAATCGATTTATTAAAATGACGTTATCAAAACAATGTGCACATTCTTATTGGGTGATTGAATGTGATCTACTTGCGTTAATTTCTAATTACACTTTAGCGTTACTCCTTCATCTAACACTTCCATTTCACCCCGATCCATCCATAGGTAGCGCATTAAATTAGTGGTATTAATGAGTCATGATATCTCAATAATCACTTTTCGCTCTATCATTTGACCGATCTTCCCAAGATTGGATTGTGGACTGATTACCGAGGGTGTTTATGGGAATTAAACCAACGACATAGATTCGATACCCCCACAAAATTAAATACAAACAATTTAACATTGGAGCCATCAAATCAAAATTTAATGTATATTATATTTGATTAATGAAATTGGTGAGATATTTATCAAATTTTACGACGTGAAGCTTTAGTAAGAGATAAGATTGCCAATTATAAACAACATAGATTGATGTGAAGCCAAATAGAGATTGATGTGAAGCCAGGAGATGAAATTAGAGATGACTTTTTATCGCCAAAAGCAGCGAGTTGAATACTTCACTTAAAAAAGCATACTCAAATATCGCAATCCTAAGGTACTATTTGTGCTTGTCTGTTTTTTCTTTTCCTTGGTAGTACAGGATATCTAAACTTTTTGATAAGATTGATCCTCACATGTATATGCATGTAACTGTCTGCTTTGATATGGGACTTTGTGTGTTCAATTCAAAAAAATTAACCACTCTACCAATTTTTAGGCGACATTTTTGTTCATTGACCCATATTATTTCAGAAGAAAATAAGGAAAAAAACATGTTGAAATAAGAAAAAAATATCGATGTTGAAATAATTATAGAAAAACCTATATCCATCTATATCATAGGTTTAAATGGAGCAATGAATATGAATAATTGTTATAATGAGGAATAATCCCAGTTGAACCTGTAGAAAACCAAATTCACGTTCGATAAAAAGTCAACCCAAAAAGTTAAAGTGTGCATGTCAATAGGCCATAAAAACCACATTTGAACTTTCCAAGGAAAAAAAATGTTGTTTTTAATTTCTAAGTAATTTAAGAAAAAAAAGGTGAGAGGCCTTTAAAAATTAATCCTAAAATATTTTAAAGGAATTAGTTGTTTTATGCAAAACAAACCCCCACTTTACGTTGAAAACAAAAATCACAGACCGAAAATCGAAAATCGAGTCAAATACTCAGGGTGTGAATGAAAATACTTATGTTTCTCTATTTCTCTGCTCCGGGGAATAAGTTTGGAATAGAAATCCGTTTGGTAATAATATTTCATTTTTCTATTTCTGGAATAAATTTCTCCTCTAGAAATAGATTTGAAAAATAAATCGGAAGTTAAAATTTTTTACTTTTCCATTTCTGGAATAAAAGTAAGAAACAATTTCTTGAATAAAAGTGAGAAATAAAAACTTATTTCATTGCTTGCTTTCGTTATTGCTTGCTAGTTATCTACAGGCCGCCGCCCCTCGCTACTGTCATTGGTCGCCCACTGCCACCACTGCCGGTTGCCCATCGCCTGCCGCTATCGCTAGTTGTCGCCACCATCGCTGCTAGTCGTCGGTCACCTACAGCCACCACCATTGCTACCACTCAGGAAGGGGAAATTTTATAATATTGTCAAATGAATTTTTATTCCGAAAATAGAAATTTTATATTCTTATCAAACGCCTATTTTGTCTCATAAATTCATCTAGGGAATAGAAATAGAAAAATCAATTTCTAGTTAAAAATTGATTTATGAAATATAAATGTTGCCATGCGCGTACTTGGTAACCATCCAATCATGCCTCAGAGTGGATTACGTTTGGAATTTCATTGTCTTTCTTTAAAAACCGGCGGAGAGTCAGATAGAACATCTTTGTAGTGAAGGTTGACATGTATGACTCTAATTCGCAAAAAGTCGAGCATTTTTCTTATAGAAGGTATTTTTCTTGCACTTTCCATTCATCTTGCCGCCTATGTTTTACCTGTCCCTCTTCCTCCCTTTCTCCTCATTTTTTTTTTTTTATGCTCATTATAACTCCTTCCTATTAAAGAAATTTCCAACCTTATGTCACTTACAATACAAGTTCCTTTACTAAAATAAAAATATCTAAATTATGTGTACCAATAGTAAATAACGAATGAAAGATGATAGGTCAAAACGTCGCGTTGATTGCTTTATTGTATGAGTTACTTAAAATGATTAATGTTACATTACAATCAGAGTTTTGTAACATAAGAACATTAAATATGGAGTTTTTTTATGTCCAAACGTTGCAAAGTGCAGATTATGTCTGGTGCATGAACTTTTATCACAAGAATAACATATATTAGGTACAAAATATGTGATGTTCAGTGGAGGCACTGGTCCCCACTCAAACATATGAGGTGCTGCCACTGTCCTCAAATATAAATCGATGTTTTACTCCATAAAATATTCTCTTCGATTGGTGATAAATATGTGAAAGATTGATTTTCCTCGAAGTTTTCATAAATGTGACGGCAACTTTCACTAGATGATGCAACAAAGATCATGTTAAAAATGAAGGGCACACATAATTAGTGAATCAAGCAAGCAATTGATCGAGAATTCCATTTGACACTTCATTTCTAGTACCTAAATAAAAGGCACACGTGTCCTATCACCCTGGATATACCTGACATTGCATGGTTGGGCGGTTAGGCTTGGACCCTTGTTCAAGAGCTCGATAGTGATCCATTAGTTTCTGAGAGAGACTCTTAGTTTATCACTTTGAGATTTAATGTGTACCCATCCAAGCATACCATGAATTTCAAGTTTGCATTGAGCTATAGACTATAAATTAATACGTCATCTCAAGCCATTCAAAGGTGAAAAGGGCGCAAAGCAAATAGCCAAAGCTGCTGAAGATAAAATTCACTTTCAACTTAATGGTCCCCTATTTGATGAGAAAATCTAGTTTAAATTTGGGACAAGACATTTTTTTTAATTAGGGGTGCATTTATTTCACTAAATATTTCATGATAAAAGAAAATATTTTTTTTATGAAAATCATTTTTGAATAAAATGGTTAGGCTTTATATGTTTGATGGTTTAAAGAAATGATTTCTTTCTTATTAGAAAAGGAAATTATTTTTCTCGAATTTAAACTCATTGTCTTTAGTTCATGGAAAATTTTTTTTGTAAACTGATTAATTTTTTATTATCAACTCCAGAAAATACTTTCTAGAAAATAGTTTTCTTTGAAACAAACATACCCTAAATCTATTTAGAAAAAAATCAATTACCTAGTTTTTTTTATAACAATACAAATGATTCTTAAACTTTGGTTTAATGTGTAATGCAATCCTCATACTTTTAATTTTTGCAATGCGACTCATGAATTTTGGTACAATAAGTAATGTTATCATTAAACTTTTAATTTGTTCAATATGATCTATGAATTATTAGTAAATGTTCAATATAATCCTTCCATATGCTTAAATGAAAATTCGATGTTATCTGGGTACTAAGTTGGATGTTTTTTCTTGATTTGAGATGAATATTTTTCATAGAAATTCATGTGTATTTTTTTTTGGCTCATTGTTCAAACTTAATAGATTGGAAGTTATATAGCAAACTCCGTTAACTTGAGTTAACAAAAGGATGGCATCAAATAGTGAGGCCCGTGAAACTCTATGAATTGGCCACTTCCTGTGATAAAGCCTAGTATGATTCCATAGAGAAGAAACACATGTTTTGTTTGTTCTTGAACACTTCCTTGCCTCTTCCACAAATTTATGCTATTATGATTCCATTTAAAGAGAAATGGTGGTTAAACACATGTTTTGTTTGTTCTTGATAATATGCTTTGCACTTGTTATAACGGGGAATCCGCACATCAAAATTATGCTATTCTAAGGAAAATTTACGGTATTTAAAGAGGCAAATGGTGGTTAAAAGGTGGTCCTTTGAAGGCTAGAAGAATCGAATGTGTGAGATAGCATACCTAATATAAAGTTTATTTTTGTTTTCATTGATTATTATCATAGGTCCCCTTATGAATTTGAAAGTTAAATCGAATATTTATTAATATTTTAGGTACTGTATTAAACAAATTAAACATTCAGACATGATATTATAGATTTGATCAAAGTTCATAGATAATTTGTGTCTTTTTTTTTTTTTTCGAGACGATTTGTCACCGGAATTACCCAAATTTACATCTTTCACCCTTGGTAACTACTCGGGGGCGACACGAAACTGAAAGTTACCCGATGATGATGTCGGGTGCGGACAAGAAAGTGACGAGGAAATGAGAAGGGAAAAAACAAAAACCGGGAAAATCGCCAGAAAAAAAAAAAATCATATGAAAATAGAACGAGAGAGAGAGAGAGAGAGGAAAGCTGGTAAAGCAACAGGGAGAGAGAGAGTGATGGGAATGGCATATAAAAGCCCAACCCCAGTCTCCCTTTTCCCTTCGCCAGAAAACCAAATAGCCTTCTCTCTCCCCCCCCTCTCTCTCTCTCTCTCTGAGAAAAGCGATTTGACGTTCACTCTCTCTCTCTCTCTCTCTCTTCTTTCTCTCTCTACAGCCCGCTTTTTCTCTCTCTAGGATATCGGAAGAAAAGCTGTGTGGATCGACGAGAAATGGTGTCGAAGCCGTCGATCGCCCTCCTGTAGCGAGCCCCCCCTCCACAAAAGAGAGGCTGCGAGTCGCGCCCCCTACTCTGCTCAGCATCACTGCTGCTGCTGCTGTAGCCAATCCTCTTCGCTCGTCAATCCGCCGCCGGAGCTCGGTTTTTCCTCTCGGCCGTCGCGAATTCCTCCTCGTCGGACTCGGGCGACGGAGCTGGGGAAAATTCAGTCGCTTGCGCGCTCGGTGGTGGACGAATCCGTCTCCTCCATGTCTTCCGACATCAGCTAGATAAAAGAAAGAGTTCCGCTTCGAGGCTCTGGTTTGGGTTTTTTTCTTGTCTTTTGGAGGGAATTCTCGCCGTCTGGTACTCTGAGGACATGGCTCGAGCCGCTCCACTCAGCAAGTGTGTCCGATCGGAGCGTTGCGGAGTTTTCGGGATCGGTCTCGCGAGCCTGATTCCGTTCTTGCGGTTGTGAGTTCGTCGCCCCACTTTTGCTGAATCCGAGAGAGCAGGGGTTGTGAGTGTTTGGTCTTTTTTTTCCCCTCGTCTTAGTAGAAAGAGGAATGGGCAGGGATAGTCTTCTGCTTCCGACTGTAGGACCTCCAATAAAGCTCGGGACAGCAGGGTTAAGGAGAAAACAGGCCGGTAGAGGATCGTATCGGGGAAGCTAGGTTTAGGATTCACTGTGAAATTGGGGTGTTTGATTGGGGTTTCTTTAAAAAAGAATTTTTTTAAGTGGGGGAGCCTAGAAGTTGAGGGGCATTAGGTGGGAGGTGGTGGCTCTCTCTTGTTGTGCTTGATAGGATTGTCTTGGAACCGAAATGGGGGCGCATGTGCAGCAAATGCTGAAGAGCCTCTGTTCCGGTTCGGAGTGGAAGTATGCTGTCTTCTGGAAACTCCAGTATCGGGCACGCATGTAAGTTTTTTTTCTCGTTCCTTTCGTCTGGTGTTTGGCCAAATTGCTGAAATGTTGGTTTGTGCACGTGCCTGTAATGGCTTTTTATGTTAGTTGAATATTGTACTTTTCTTTGTTGAGATGGAAGTTGCGTAACAATTTGATAATTAATCTACTATGAGGATGGTTAGTAATTAGTTTGGGTCAATCATACTCATAATTGCTGTATTTGTCAGATATACTGGAGAATTATTTGATGTAATGTGATATTCCTTGACGTATTGGTGCAATATTACCAGCTGACTTGTTTGTCCGCCTTTCCATGAGATATTGTCATTTATTAAGTATCATGTGCTCGTGCGGATACTCAAGAAGGAATAAATATGCAATATTGAGTCAGACAAAGTAGCTGCACTGACATTTTGTTAAAGAGAGTGCAATAATTTGGCAAAGTTATAGTGAGAAACTCTTTGCAGCTACCGATAGGTGGAGCTTATGCCAGCAGAACCTTTCCATGCACTATCTTTCAACTAGAAACAGCACCTTATGAGATGTCACATGTCTTTACAAACTTGCAATTCTTTCGATTGCTAGAACTGAACGGTTGCATGGTAGCATGCATTGGCATGTATATTTAAAATGGTTTCTGTATGTAAATATATTTGTAAGAAGAAACATATCTAAATAAAAACAGCTATTCATTGAAAAAACTTTAACTTGTATCGGCGTGTGATTATTTATTGAAAAAGTTTCACAAAGGAAAGTGGCAGTAGATGCATGTCAAGCGTTTATAAAAACTCTTCCCTCAATTATAGCATATGCAATTCAATGCATACTTTCATATATTTTTTACCGTCTCTAGGTTCTTGTGGTCACTGGTTCTTGGAATGTTTCCAGGGTTTTGACTTGGGAGGATGCGTACTATAACAGCCATGGACAAACTGGCCTTTCCAAGTTTAAGTGCTCTGAGGAGACAGTGGACCACTCAAACAATCTTGGATATTCACGTGATCCCCTTGAGTTAGCTTTGGCAAAGATGTCCTATTACGTGTATTCTCTTGGGGAAGGGTACAATTTTTAACATCCTGAAAAATCTACAACACAGAGAATATGCAATATGCTTTATCATTTATTTTGAGTCAGTAATTTTGAGGGTTACAAACTAAGGATATTCCATTTCTTTCTCTGAACCAAATAACAACAGGATTGTGGGGCAGGTGGCAGCTAGTGGGAAGCATCAGTGGTTATGTCCCAATCTTTATCTAGCCAATGCCTACTTATCATCGGAGGTACACCTTCATACCCGTGCAATATACTCCTCATATTTCTGTTTTTCGATAAAATTGGGTTAATATTGATGTCAGATTGATATCTGTATCTACACATATTACAAATCTTCCACTTATCCATTTATTCAATGTGTTTTGGGTGATTTTCAGGACTGTGATATCTGGCAAACACAATTTTCAGCTGGAATCAAGGTATGCTTGTTTCTGTTTGTTTTTGCCATGTTCTGAGTTGAAGATTGTTTTTGGTTTTTACTTTAATGACGTGGAACATATCTAATTGTAGTGTTGTATTCCCATATTGACTCCTTTATTGGGACAATGTGAAAGTTTTCAACTTTTGTTAACTCAATACAATCTTTTAAAAGTAGCTTATACCTCTTTTTGCATACTTTATATTAATATTCAATATAAACGTGTATATTAAAATTTGTAATTTTATTTTTGTTTTAGAGTAATGAAAATAAGTGATGGATTTTCTACTGTGCATAACATGTATAATCAAATGTGGTGATTGGTGAAGCAGCCATGTAGTGCAGGTGCTTATTATTCTAATTACATCTATTATATTCATAATATCACTATTGATAATTAATGATTGTTTAAAAAATAAGATTGTTTTATTACAGAGTTCAATATTTACCCATGCATGCAATTTTGTCTATTTCATGCACATAGCCTCTAACACATACTCAAATATGATTTCTACTTTTCAATATTCACTGTTAAAACTCATTAGTTTGTTAAGTCTGTCTGGCAGAGTGATATCATTTGCTGGGATTGGATAAACAAATGATATTGCATGATATTGTAGACATTATTGTTTTATCATATGTAGCTATTTCCTTTCACCTTTTCTGCTAATAAAATTCTTATGTCAGTCTATTTATTGAACTCTGCAGGCTGTTCTTGTCATGGCTGTTTATCCACATGGAGTTCTACAGCTTGGCTCTTTAAATAAAGTAAGATAACTACCAAAATTTTGGGATTTGCAGATTAATTTGTCAATATCCCTGTTCTTTTATGGAGTAAGAAGGCAATTATAATTAACATGAAGCTCCATATTTTTATTATGTCCAAGTTGTTTATAATTCTCCTAACACTGCACAGACATATATGTTTTAAGGCTTGTGTTCTGAGAAATGTGTTTTATGGTTCTTTGGTTGCTGATATCCTACCAGTCGTCGAATAATTGAATCTGCTGTGAGGTGGTCGTGTTTGAATTATTCTTTCTTCTCACTGCTGAAAAATCAAATGCTTTTAACCTTTTCGCCTCGAGTCACAGAATTTCTCTGGGTTCATATAGCTGATCACATCCACATTTGTTGTTTTCATCAACCTTTTCTGGCAGGCCATTTTCCCTAGGGACTAATCCTTTGTCTTTTTTACTAGTCAAGAATTTTATTTGACATCAACTTGGATTAATTTTCCATAGAGAATTCAAATATGTGTCAATATTTTGCACGATTTTGTCTTGATTTTATCTTTCTTGCATTTGGCTTTTAAATGAGAAAGCAGGTGAACGAGGATGTGAAGCTGGTGACCAATATCCGAGATGCATTTTTGTCTTTCCAAGAATCCTTGTTACAGCTTAAATCTGTTCCCTTGCCATGTTCTGATAATTTACTACAGCAGGTCTCTCTCTCTCTCTCTCTCTCTCTCTCTCTCTCTCTGCATGTGTGAACACTCTCAGGAGGACACATGAATGCATGCTTACAAATGCACGCAAGTGCTTGAGCACAGAGCAATGTACGGAGTCCACTATCATTATTAGCATTTCTGGCTATGTTCTAACATGTTTCTGCATCCTTTTTCTCAGGGAAGTTCATTTATGGATGGTTTGGTTTCAGAAGCCACCTCTGATTGCTCTGGCAACTTAAATGAATCTAAAGAAGAAACAAATATATGTTCACCTTCTCCATTTATTGAAAAGTACATTGAGAGATCCTGTGTTCTGCCACTGTCTGGAAGTCATCGGAGAACAGAAGCCAAGGTTCTCCACAATCATGAACAGAGGCCAAATACTTTGGAGAATCATATTCAAGAAAATATATGCAATAAGAAATTTTTTAAAGAAGAACCTAATTTGGATGGTCTAAATGCCATTCTGGCACCCCCTATCAGTCCATTCACTGAAAATATATCATCCAACTGTTATTTATTTGAAAATGCCTTTCCAGCTGAAGAGAAGGAGGTTGATTGCACATATCTCCCTTTAGACCAGTTAGGATCTTCTGGTCATGATAGAGTCAGAACTCGTGGTTCAGATGATATTTCAAACGAGCTTCTTCAATTACCGGAGATGGCACAAAAAGATTTAGGGAAACGTTTGGAGATTGATGATAACCTAGAGAAATCCAGAGGATCATTTGGATTCCCGAGTATTTCAGAACTGCATGAAGCACTTGGACCAGCTTTTTCAAGAATGAGTGCTCCCTCAGTTTGGGAAGAAGACAAAACAGAAGCTGAAAGAGCAGTGCAGATTTTAGAAGGGATCAGCAGCAGCCGTTCAACGAATGAATCAGACTCAGAGCATCTTCTGGAAGCTGTAGTGGCTAAAGTTTGTCAGAGTGGTCATGACAATAAAAATGAAGGATCATTTTCCAGCTCATTAAGGTCTCCAGTGGTTTCAGGAAGAGTGCCAGAAGCTTCCAGCTCTAGCCTTTCTAAGTTCACTGCTCATTCAGTGGGTTATTCAATTGATCAGCCCTATTATTCGGAAGGACACGGCCTACATTCATCAGACAGAAGTCTTGCCATGTCTTCAGCAAGCATTTCGTCTTCTTGTCAAACTTCACATAGCGATCTGTTAGAGAGGTCATTGGAACTGGCGAAGAACAGCAAAAAGAGGGCTAGACCTGGTGAAAATCGTAGGCCACGACCTAGGGACAGACAACTGATCCAAGACCGTCTAAAGGAACTAAGAGAATTGGTGCCTAGTGGGTCAAAGGTAAGTTCTGGAGGTCTTTCTTCTCCAGTTAAGTTTCTCTGTTCTTGCTGTTGATTTTGCTTCCTATCAGAATATGTGTTTTTTCTGCACTAAAAGTTTCAAACATTTACAGTGTAGTATCGATGCACTGTTGGAGCGCACAATCAAGCATATGCTTTTTCTACAGAGCATCACTAAGCATGCTGACAAACTGAACAAGTGCACTGAATCGAAGGTAAGATTGTTCTCCTTATGTAGATGAAAGAAACAGCCTGCTGGTTATCACTTATCAGCGTCTTCTTGACATGCTTTTTTCTGTCGGCTCATTTTGTTTTGCACATAGTTATCTCATAGTTAACTGGAATGGGTCTTTCTATCATACTTTACCCTAGTGTAATTTTTCTTTCCAGATCCTTAAGAGTTCAAATAGATGTCCAAGGCATGTAGCACGTCTGCTACCTATGTGAAATGAGATTTTACCTGAACTATGCTCCACATTCTGAATTTTGCAGCTCCGTCACAATGAACCAGACACACTGGGATCCTCCAGTAATGAACAAGGATCAAGCTGGGCAGTGGAGGTGGGCAGCCATCTCAAGGTGTACTCGATCATGGTTGAGAATCTTAGTAAGAAGGGCCAGCTACTTGTGGAGGTAGGGACATCTTCTCATGTAGAGATCTTGTTTGATACCATTGTGTGATTAGGGGAAAAAAGTTTATGATTATTTCCTAGAAAAAGGGTTAATAGTAACTGCTTTTGCCATTCATCTTTAATGTGAAGTGGATAGTGGTGTGAGGGATCTTCAATTTCTAACCTTTATATTTCCTTTTGGTCAGCAATCGTTATTTTTGAATTGACTGATCAGTACGATCCGAATGTAATTGATGTGTGCAGATGATGTGTGAAGATTGCAGTCATTTCCTTGAGATAGCAGAAGCAATTAGAAGCTTAGGTCTGATGATCTTAAAAGGTGTCACAGAAGCACATGGTGAGAAGATATGGATATCGTTTGTGGTTGAGGTACGTTGTGGATATCTGAATGATACGCTTGCTCAAGAATGAAATACGTTACTGATATTGGTTGTGTTTTGTTCTCTGTGGTTGCCTTAATTGATTATTGCTTGGATGATTGTAGGGCCAAAATAACAAAAGCACCCATAGAATGGATGTCTTGTGGTCGCTTGTGCAAATATTGCAACCCAAGACTTCAACATGAAACGCAACATGCAGCCCTTGGCCTCGATCCAGAAACATAACAAAATGTTTCAGAAACTCTATAATGTATGCATGTAAGTCATCCATGACATGGATTGGTCCAATTCTAGTTTGACCTTTGTGTTTTATCCTCCTTGGCATTGGGGAGGAAACCTTGTTTTCCTGGTGTGTTCATGTGTGAAGATGAGTGTTGACCCCGTTACAACAGTGACGTATCGTCTATGACGTTTGAGTTTGCACAAGTCGCATCCTCCTTAAAACCTTGCAATGTCGGAGCCGCTGTGCATTGAATGCCCTATTGTGATGTGAGTGATGATATGTTTCTAATGCTCCAACTTCTGATTTTTCTTGCTTCGATATGCCATTGCTTTTAGCGTAAACTCAGCAAAATGTGTGCATTTGGTCCTCGGTTCGTTCTGCTAGATGTGCCAAATAATAGGAACTAAAGATACATGCATTCTAAAGTTACGCCGGAAATAAGTAGTCGACTCTCTTCAGTTCGTGGTCCACTGGGCATGTGGATGACATGCATGTAATGGGGTAAATTGAATGGTGTCCACTGTCCAAGGATGATTTGCACGTGGTTTGTCTCCTGAACTCATAACCGCCGAAACCCTCTGGGCATGTGGATGACAATGATGAATCTTCCTTTGCATCTACAACTCGGAGGTGCTTAAAGATGTAAGTACAGTAAGAGGGAAACTCATAACAGCCGAAACATAATGCTAATCATTTGAAGAACAGTACGGACCTATGCATCGGAAGAATCCACTACGACACTGGTTTGTTTTATGTGGGCGAGATTTTATTGCACAAATTGGAACAGATAATTACAAAGAAAGTCCCGCCACGCACTCAAATAAATGATATAACCAGTCAGGACACACTCATTCAGGATTATCCTGAATGAATAAATGATATATCAAATAATTGATAGAACCACACGACTCTGCTCTATTTCGAAAGAAGCAAGACACATGGGAGGAAAATTGAATACTATGCCATGACACAAATTAACGGTCCTAAATTTGTCATTACAGAGATTGCCACATCGACTTTGAGAGCTCTAATGCATGCATGAAATTTAAAGAGATGCCGAAACTCATTACCCATACAGAACTTATAATAAAGTACTAGTTATCATCATAGTAAGGTCAAAGAGATGCAAATGTTTTCACAGCTTGAAGGGGCATGCAATCATATTTTGGCTTATTCTTCTTTCAGTCTTATGTAACCAATGAGGACTCCGAATGTTTTTTTCACTTGTAGTCCAGTTAACATATCCAATGAAAAGATGGAGCCGTCACCTTCAATGAAGCTCTTACACATTTTTGCACTCTCTACTTGGACTCGCTTACTCTGAAATGAGGAAGTACAGATTCACCATTCAGGCCATTGCCACTGGAGAAGTAATATCCAAGATAATCTGTGAAGGCGGTCTCTCTGTACATGGGTGGATTGTTCTCATCGAGAAGCTCCTTTATTGGCCCATACGGCTTCGATTTGTGCGTCTCTCCTGGTAAGAGGAAGCATGCGACCGAGACCCTGGGCCCTGCCTTCCTGGCAAGGACCCGGTGCTCCACGCTCTTGAACTTATCATCGCTAACGAGCTGCATCAACAAATCAGGCAAAATGAAAATCATTCTTTGACGCGAAGATAACTCGATCTTATTCGAATTGGAAACACATGTAGTAAATGACAAATGTGAATGATCTTTGTACCTGCATGGAGTCTCCGATGTTGGCTAGGATTGCTCCAGGCACTGGGCAGACATCAATCCACTGGTTTTGGTGGCGGACTTGGAGGCCTCCATGGTGGTTTTGGATCAGAAGAGTGAGAAATGAGGCATCTGAGTGATTGAGTGTGCCTATAGTCAGCTCTGGCTCAGGGCAAGTCGGGTAGTAATGGGTAGACATTCTCTTGGATTCCAGGCATCCAATGTTACCAAGATAGTCTGAATCAAGCCCTAATGCATTTGATAGTAGTTCAGACAGAGCTATCTTCAATTTCTCGACCTGTCTTTCATACTCGAAAACCGGCTCTCTGCAAAGAAGTGAAAAAAGCATCTTGAATTTTTTCTTCCTTTTCCTTTTATTTTAACATAATACAATGTTGCGGTTCTGGTTTGGGTTTTGTCAAGACAAAGGGTTAATTGCATAAAAAAAACACCACTTAGGTCGAGTGCCAAATCTGACCTAAACTTTTTTTTTCTCGTAAATTCCAAACTTTTTTTGTCTTGTTAAAAGACACAAATTTTAGGTGGAGGCCCCAACTTTTTTGGTCTTGTAAAAAATCACAAATTTTCATCCTTAGCCTAAATTTGGCTCTTATCGTTAACTCTCTATTTGAAGTCAATATTGTTTCAAGGAAAAAATGTTCAAGTTGTGAGCTTGGCGGATCTCATCCATGGTGTCTCTTAATGGGTGGTGGTCTATAGCTTCATATTACGGCAAAATGGGGAAAATTGGTTAGATAAATTCAATATGGAGATCTTTTTGACTTGCTAGTGAAGTGTACTAGATGATGAATAGCTCCATCGTTATTTTCCAAGTTGTGGCTCAAATAAGAAGACAATGAATAGAACTTTAAATTTAGTCAACTACCGACAAAAAATTATCCAACCAATAAGTACACATGAATTTATTGCTAAGGGTAATCAATGGATCTAAGTGAAAGGGGATCGGATTTGGGATTTAAGTGAAAATTGGTGCTTTTTTTTAGACCAAAAAAGTGTTTGTGCTAGATTTGGCATTTGACCTAAAGTTGGTGAATTTTTATGAGACAAAAAAAAGTTCGAGCAATTTTTATGAGACAAAAAAAAGTTCGAGCCAAATTTGACACTCGATTTAAAGTTAGTGTTTTTTTGTGAAATTAACCCCCAAGATTTTCACAATGGAAAATGCTTTCTTGACCCACTGACGATGTGTTCTGGGAATCAAAAACACCTTACGCTTGCTAAAGTAATAGACATTGATTTTGTACGTGAAATGAAAGATCAGAGAGTTAGGTTGGCAAGTAGCTACAAGCTAATGAATGAATGAAGGAAGTGGGAAGAAATTTGATCGAGGGCTGGTACTGTGTTAGAATGCGAATGAACATTCAAACTTCCTGACAGTTCCCAATGAAAGGGTATGACGCAATTCGCACATTCTCATCTGAACATCCTGCAGTAAGACGATGAAAGCTTAACATGCGCGAGTCCAAATTACATTTGGAAATAATAATTGAACCCAAAGTTTATAAAGAAGGGAAAGTTAACGTATGGATGCAAAAAAGTGTGAAGCATCGAATCCGAGATATCTTGCCCTGATACTTTATTGAATTTTATAAGGAAAACCGTTCTCTTTCGCTTTCAAAATATCATAGAAACACGATATGAATAGTGCATCAATCATTGATTCAGACCTGCATAGAAGAGGGACTTCCTCTGGGTCCGGCACTCCACGAGAGAAATCGAAAAACACAGTGTCCTTCCAAGTTGCTGCTTTGGACCTAAACAAGTCTCCATTGCTGTAGTACCTAAATCTTTTTGCATTATCTCTTGAGTACCACTCTCTCTTCACGCCCTCCGGCTGCTCGTGGAACTGCTTGACAGCTTCCAACATGCCGTCCATCGCATTGATCGGGACGCCATGGTTGATTAGCTGGAAGAACCCCCACGTCTCGGACGCTCTACGGAGGTCGTTGACCACGTCTCTCCGCCGGGAATCCTGATAGCCCGTCATGTCAATGATTGGGACCTCGAGGCCAGCGGCAGCCCCATCGGTGTCGGGGGACAAGTCACGCAGGTTCTGGGGTGGGTGGATGAAGAGCCTGGGGACCTTGGCCACGGCCGAGTCTATAAGGCCTTTGACTCCGGCTTTGGTCTCGTCGAATTCCTTAGCTTCTTTCGCTCTGTCGTAGTATAGTCCGCTACAGGTGATGGGTTCTCCATGACTGGGCAAGTTTTGCATCTTTGTAAGTGGAAACTTTGAAGCCTATCAAGGTGAATGAGTTGTGGCCTTTTTGGTGAGATTACATGACCATATATATTCTGCAGAAAGCATGGAGAGCCGGTAGGTGCCGATCACATCAACATGGAGAGCCGGTAGGTCTGATCACATGACCATATTACTCTTATCACCGGATAGTGCCTGGATTAGAGTTTCTAGTCAAATAAAATATTTAATGTGGCCATAGCTGAACATGGCCAATAGGAGTGTTTTGTTTTCTTTCAAGTATTTGTCACCTTCGCCGTGTTTAAACATGATTAAATTTTGAAACAAATACTTATAAATTAAAGTTTTATAAGAAGTAGTTGAATCTTGTGATATTCAAGTCACTTGACGAGTAGCTGAATTTTTAGGTAGCAAAAAAGAAGCCCATTAGAGTTTGGAGAAAATATTAGGTGCAAATCTTGTGCCATACCAACAAACGGGAAGGGCGGGCCTTCAGAGATTGACACGTGTCCCGCGGGCCCACTCTTGTCAGTCTAGGCCTATGACTCTCTCTCTTTAACGCTGTTCCGTTACAAAGCGAAAAGAATTTCGCTCCATTTATTAAACCCAATTCAAAAATCAAAACTGTTTCGCGCTCTCTCTCCCCTGCCTCCGCGCTTAATCAGTCTGTTCCCTCTCTCTCTGAATCTGCTAGCGAGCCACCACGCCTTCGCCTCTGGCTCCGCGTCCCCAACCGCCGTGCCGACGGCTCTGCCTCTGCCGCTGTCGCCTCCCCGAGCCACCGTGCCGACGCGATCTGCCGGGGACCACGACGCCGACATGCCCCCGCCGTTGCCTCTTGCAGCCGACGCCGACGCCGATGCCGAGGCGTTTTGCCCTCACACTTCGCAACCTCTGCTTTCCCGACGCCGCCTCCGCCTCCGCCTCCCGCTGTCGCCTCTCGAAGTCCCGCCTACGCCGTCATCTCCCGAAGCCCTGTCTACGCCGTCGCCGTCGCTCTTCAGAGTTTGACCTTCCGTTCTCTCCCTGCACGTTCTCTGCGAAGTTAGAGGTAAATTTTCACATCCTCTTCCCCTTTATCGTTCAGATTTCGCTTCGAGTTCTTGAGATAGTTGTTGCGATTAGACGTGGGATCGATTGGTGTTACATTGTGGGTCCGGTGATACTTGCCCCTCGGAAGGATTGCTGAGAGAAAGAGTGAATTTTGGACAGACGTGGATGAAGCGAAGCTGCTATTCTCCAGCTGGCTCACGGCCATTCCAAAAATAAAAGGGCACCCGTTATGCGATTTCTTTTCCTGATCTTGATAAGCTCTGTAAAAGAACAGAAAGGTTGCGTCCAAGTCAGAGATCGGTGTTAAATCAACATTTTTTTGGCCAAGAAGATGTATATAGATGCTTCGTTGCAACAATGAGGATTTGGGCAGCATTAGCATAGCTCCTGTCAAATTAGGTTCTGTTATATTGTGCTTATTTGTTTAGCTTATCTGTTTATCGAACTGAAACGTAGATGAACTTCATTTCATAGATGTAGAATCCCTTGCCGGCAGGTTTTTATGGCTTGAATGTCATTCAACGAAGCAGGTCTTCCAAGCTCTATGATCTCACTGTCTTTGGAAGAAAGTTTATAAAATTGCTAGGTTTGCCTTAAACTGTGTTGATCTGGAGTATTAGCCGAGAAAAATGCATGATTCTTTGAAAGTATCAAATGGACTATGAGAGAATCGCATATTTAAGTCTATTTACGGAGCATACTTTGATCCAATCAGGTAGCTTGATCCAACTCTATGCTGTCCAATCTGAGGGATTCTTATGAATCAGAGTTTGCCAACTAGTATAAAGTCGTCTTTGTGCTCTAGAATTCATTCTTTTCATGTCAAAGAAGAGGTATTATCTTATAATCATTCTTTTCTTGTTTAAGAAACTGAACGCATTTTATTTTTTATTGATCCAAAATAGTAAATTCGAAGTCTGTTTCTTGAGCTTCTTCCGCTGAGTGGGCAATGCTTTGAGAAGGTTTCATATAGCTTGTCTCTGTACAGCTCTCTATTGCAAACATCTAAGTTGAGTTGGAGAAGACTCTGCAATGGCTTGTTCCAATGGCCACAAACACAACAAACTAAGATGGCCAGTATATCCGCACTACCAACCTCATATGCTTTCAAGCTTGCGTTTGTTTCTTTTGATATATCTGTTTTTGTTTCTGATTGGAGCAAAGCTCATCATGGCTTCAGATGGGTTGGTGAATGGGTGAATACTGGGTTAGTTGAACTTATCAGTACTTTCTGTAATTTTTTTAACCGCCACTTCCACCCAGAACTCATAGTGGTAAATTCATGCTAAACATAGATGATGTGGTGTGTTATTACAGGTTTGAGGTCAACAGGAAACCTCCTGTCACTGGATAAATCGAGCAATGATGTTAAAGACCCATCTGCCAAAGCCTGCTCGCATTTACTTACTGCTGAAGACTTAAAGATGTTGCAAGACATAAGTGAGAAAACGGCAGTTGGGAATCAGTAAGAGCTAGGATTTCGACTTCAAGGCTAGGTTGAAGAAGCATGACAAATTGAACAAGAGTACATAAAGAGTTTTAAAAGGCCTTGGATGTCATTGATAGAGTCAAACGAATCTAAATGGCTCAAAGGAATCCACATTCCTCTTGATGAAGTGGAACACCCTTTAGGTAAAGACATGGTGATCCCACGTCATGCTTTTGTTTACTATTGTGTACATAGAGTTTTGGAAGGCAGCAAACCCCACAACATCCCTGGTGGATGGCTTTGGAGAATTCGGGAAGTGTTCGCAATCTCCGTCACTTAAAAGTTCCTCTTGTGACGTAGGGGCAATAAAGGTATGCTTTAGAAGCTGGAGAGATGTGGTTGGGAGAATATGCAAGGGAGGTGTGTAGTTTGAGAAGATAATTGGTGTCTGTACAGAGAGTGAAGTCATATTGTTTCAAATTTTTCATTTTCGGTGTATGGAGTTGTTCTTTTTGGAGGTTCCGTTGCCGTTTCTTTTCTTTTGTCCTTGTAATTCTTTGTATGGCGTTGAATATGTAAACATGTGGTATTGCAAGAACTCCATTTGTGAACTACACAACACTAAATTGCTTGTCAGTACTCGAGCAGTAAGGAAACTTTTGTTCTAAGCATATTGGTTAGAGTTTTTTCTTCGCACCTATCTTCTAAAAACTCAAACGCAATTCGGTGTGCAAGTTCGAACATGAGACAAGAGCAATAGTCTCAATTACCTTGTAGGCTTTCTCTTCCCCACTCTGGAGACTCGATTTCTTGAGATGTTAGCCTAATTTTTCATTTTGCCCTTTGGTGCGTCCATTTGTGTTGGACTTTCAGTTGCTCTAGATGTTGGACTCGTTGGATGAACTTTGAGCTTGTGGACGTATCAACTTGTATGTTTGAGCTCACGGACATATCATGCGATTTGGTAATATAGAGAAATGAAGAACTAAGAATTAGAAACCAAGACACTAAACCTAGTGAACCCCACGGCAAGTTCATAGTAGTAAGGCCCGAGGTGTCTAGCCTAATCTATACAGGCAAGCATCAAAGTCAGGAAGGATACTTGCAAACCTGGCTACGAAAGACAAAAGGACAATTTTTAATTTCCTTACGAGTGGCTATAGTATTGCGCCTCAGCAATTCATGAAGTTGCACTCTATATTACAAGCTTAAGCATATTAAGATTCACATTCAAAGGAGACTACAGTTCTCTTTAAGTAGATCAATGAATTGAATTTCAATTCCAAATGTTCACACCTGAACAAAAAGTGAGAGAAATTGACAAATTAAGAGGGAGGGAAGTGGCGAATGTTGTCTCAATACGTATTGACAATTCTTGCAATCCCTGAGCTGGCCGCTACAATGATCTTCCACATGACTCCCCTTCTCAAATAATGACCCATTCTCATGACAATCGCAAGGATGGTTGAAAGGTGCTTTAGGCTGTTGAACCCATACATTATGCATCTCTCACTGTACAAGCGCTAAAGGCACTAAAAATATGGAATGTCATGAAAATGTTGGGACCCAACATGACAGAACAAATAATTATGATACTACATAGCAAAGCATAAAATTCTCAAAGTTAATAAGAAATCAATAGAGATAAGTCGAGTAATCAATAAGATTATATGTAAATGGAAGAGGAGACTCTTGAAACTAATAGCTTTTTTGCTAAATGGAAACAGAAAAGGCAGAACTTTTCTAGCCCTAAAGCCTTCAAGGATAAAAGAATGATTACTAGCTCTAAACTCTTAACTAAGTACAGAAATGCATATGAGATTCTAATTGCAACTTAATAAGTACCATCAGTGATCACAATTAAGAAGAATTGCTCTAAAACTCAAGGTGCTGGAAGATGTAACTGCAGTTTGAAAGACGATGATATGCGCCAAAACCTAATGCTAATCAATTGAAGAACATGGTGACACTCAACCTTGCATCAGAAGAGTTGACTTCCACACAGATTTGTTTAGGACGAGTACAATTTTATTGCTCGAACCGAAACCGGTAGTTACAAAGTCCTGCCACAAACTCAGATGCACGATAAACCAGTCATGAGTCTCTCATTCAGGATTTTGCACAACCCTGCTCTATTTGGAGTCGCTTATCCTGAAATGAGGAAGTGTTGAACTGGCTCTTAGGCCATGGGATCTGAAGCAGGCGACGTATTCCGAAATAGAGGTTTCTTTGTATATGGGCGGATTGTTTTCAGAGAGAAGCTCCTTTATTGGCGCAAGAGGTTTGGTTCTTTCCGTCCTGCTCAGGGAGAGAAAGCATGCGACCGAAATTCTGGGTCCAACCCGCCCTGAAAGCACTCGATGCTCCACGCTTTTGAACTTGCCGTTGGTAACAAGCTGCAACCATTGTATTAGGCCAGAAAAGGAGTTATGACTTCCAAAGATGTGATAAAGATGGATGCCAAGAGCCAGGCATAGAAGGCAGTGTGTTTTCCTGTCGTCCTCTAATTAGCGCGCGACATGGCTGTTTAAGATCAGGAGTCGAAATGAAGTCGTTCTTCATATCATTGCTCTGCTATTTCACTAATGATTCTTCTCAAACGTTTGAGGTATCAGTGGAATTTCATACTATATGCCATTGGTCACTCAGAAAATACTGTCTAGACTCATTATGCAGTCGATGTAATGAAGGGCCATCGAAATTGACTCCGGATAGACATATCTCGAGGACATTTTCCTATTTGCCATGTGGGCCAGAAAACACAAGGTCAGAACAAAGTTGGGACTTTCTTTACCTGCATGAAGTCTCCAATGTTGGCCAGAAGTGCTCCGTGCACGGGAACCGCATCAACCCAGTGGTTTTCGTGGAGGATTTGTAGGCCACCGTGGTGGTCTTGAAGGAGAAGAGTCAGAAACGATATATCCGAGTGATGAGCCGTGCCAAGAGTCAATTCCGGTTCAGGACAAGCCGGGTAGTAATGGCCTAGCACTGTCTCCGATTTCATACACTCAGTTCCGCTGAGATAATCAGAACCAAGGCCCATGCCTCCGATAATAGTTCAGCTAAAGATGTCTTCAGCTTCGCAATATGTTTCTCATACTCGAAAACTGCCTCCCTGCAAACGAGTACACGAAAGCAGCGTGCGTGAGTTTTCAGTAATCAAGCCTTGTAGCAAAGAAACGCATATTCGATTTGTGGAACACCTTTGCTGTCCCACAACTATTACTTAGGTTGGTAAAGGGTACCCAAAAAGCAAGCTTTGAACTGTACAGAAAAACATGTCAAATTGAACCTCAACCTGTCCTTACTCCTTAGTAAGAGAAATGGTCAAAACTGTTCACATCTCAGGTAGCAACTCCAATTTCTGGCTTTCGCAAGCAATACGCATACCTGCAAATAGGAGGAACAGCCTCTGGGTCTAGGTTGCCATCCTGGAATTCAAATACGACAGTGTCCTTCCAGGTCGCTGCTTTTAACACTAACAAGTCTCCACTGCAAAAGTACCTCACCCTCTTCGTGCCGTCTCTAGAGTACAGCTCTTTCTTCACTTCCACTCGTTGCTCATGGAACTTCTTCACGCCCTCCAACATGTTGTCCATCACGTCGAGCGGCATCCCGTGATTGATGATCTGAAAGAAACCCCATGTTTCCGATGCTTCGCGGATGCCATCAATGACATCTTGCCGCCGGGAATCCCGATAGCCTCTTAGATCGACGGTCGGGATCTGGAGGCTGGTCCCGATCACATCGGATGACAGGCCACGCAAGCTCTCGTGCGGGTGGACGAAGATCCTGGGGACCTTGGTGGCGCCAGAGTCGACGAGGCCTTTGACTCCAGCCTCGGTCTCGTCGAATTCCTGCAGTTCTTTCACCCGGTTGAAATCCAGGTCGCAAGGAGTGATGGGTTGTCCATGACTGGGCAAGGTTTGCATCATCTTGCATAAACAGAGTGAGACCGTGACCATGTGAATGATATGAAGACGATAAGTATCTAGAGAGCGTAAATTTCCCCAGACACAAGAAGCTGGCGGTCGGAGTTGGGGCACCACACCTTGGAATATAATAAGAGGGAACGTATAGAAATAAGGGAAGAAAGGACAAATAATAAAAAGGAGGGAGAGAGAGAAAGCAAGAACAAGGGATCTCGCGCATGCGTGCTTAAGAGATCTCGGTAAGTCAAATTAACGCGCTTTCGTAGAGCATACTAGGTGTTAGAATATTAAATTATTAAATAATGCATTCATTTAACGACTTAATTTTTTAGGACAGTTGATGGTGATTTTATAAAATCTTTCATGGTATTGATGACATGAGAAAGTTTATTACCCAAAAGGCCATTCGTTTAATAGTTATTAGTTGTGATAGGCCGTTTTTGAAGTCAGCTGTCAACTCACATTTTAATTCTGAAATAGCATTGTCTAGCTGACTCTTAGTTAAGGTGGTTATTTGTTGAGTTTTGACGTCGCTTCTCATTTAATTGATAGAATTTCAAGTTAATTGCCTTGAGATAACTTTTGGAGTTTGATTTAGACTTTTCCAAGTGATTGGTGCTTATTACTTTTTTGAATTATAAGTTAATATTTCGAATGTGGTACGAATTAAAGGGGCATATTCATTGCATAAAACTGAATCGGGCCTTTGCAAACCTTTATGGTATTTGAAATAGTTTAAGTTGATTTTGATCATTTGAAATAGTTTGATCTGAATACTTATGAATGGTTTAGAAATGATTTTTGAAATGAATTGTGAAAAGATTTACAAACTAATTTATGAACATGGTTTGTGAAATGTAATTTGGTTTATGAGATGCATTTTGGATTTGATTTGTAAATTATTGGGAGAAGAGTTTGTCTTATGAATGTGAGGGATTTCTGAGTGTCACACCCCAAATCCTAGCTAAAAAAGGGGATGACACGGACGTTATTCCTCTCGAAGGACGCAGCCTCTAAGCTCTCAAAAGTCCCCTCATGGCTATCGCTCTTGTACTATTCATCACTAGCTGAAAAACTTGAAAAGATTGGAAGAATAGAGGGGTGAGCAAACCACAGCTCAGTGAGTAATGCATCTTTTCTAAGCGGATCGAATACTTACTATGCATATTTACAAACAAATCACAACTCTTTTAACCCAATTTCAGAATAAAACAAATATGTAATAAGATGATAAATCACATGTGCTTCAACATAGTTATATTTATGGTAAAAATATTTATTTCATAATAATATCAAAACAAACATCAATGGTTTAATCCATTAATTAATCTCATTAATTTACGCCAATGGTACATTCCATTGGTTAATCTCATGACATACATAATGGTCTATTCCATTGATCCATCTCATATAAAATCACACGTCGATGGTCTATTCTATCGGCTAAACTCAAATCACATGTTAATGGCTTATTCTATCGACCAAACTCATATCACAAATCAAAGGTCCACTCCATTGACCAAACTCACCTCAAATATCCAGCCATGGTCACAAATAATGTCACGTGACAAAGCGACCAAGATCCTTTCCTTGGTTAGGTCTCCATCTACTATAAGCCGGTGGCTCGACCCACAAGAATATCCTAGATTGGTATGCGCATACCCACAAGCCCCTTATTAGGCTCACAGCGATATTGAGCATCAATACCAATCCGTGATAATAGTCTCCACAAGCCATAAAACCCAATTTAAAGACCATTTCACAACTCATGTTTAATAACCAAACCACAATTTTTTGCAATTCTAATATTAATGGTCAAGTCCATTGATTAATCTCTATAAAATCACACTTTACAAATCACAATACGTTTCCCAAATTATTTCAAATTTCACTTCTTAAACGAGTTCACAAATCAATATGTAACTTTTCATAAACTATATTTAAAATCAAGGATTTTTCGTGAGTCTCTCCCAAAAGGTTTCACAAACCCCCAAAAATATATATTTCCACCAAACAATTCTCACGACGTTCATCAAACAAAATATATATATTCACCAAACAATTCTCACACCGTTCACATATATCAAAATATAGTAAATGCTCGATCCAAATTTAATGCAACAAATATGCTTATTCATAACTCATAATATCTCAAATCCATATAATTTTGAAGACTTACAAATTCTTAGAAGAGATAGCACCACTCACCTCAAAATGCTATGCTTAAATGACAAATATTACTTGAACTGTCAGAACCTGCAACCCTATCAAATAGGCGAGAAACAATATTAACATTGAGTAAAACGCTATCTTAATTACGACCCGGCTAAACCATAGTTATTCGTCGATAAAACGATGCCTATGTGCTAACAAATCACATATCCAAAGCGATTATTTAAATCGTTCGCAACGCGGAGCTTGAGCGCATAACTTGATTACGCCATAACTTTATCCACCAAGCCCCATTTTAAACGTTCTTACAGTCAATAAAAAGTTCTTTCCATGTACTCCAAAAACCCTAGTTTAGCCGTCCCAAAATCAAGCCAAAAATCAACGAAATATGGCCTTGAAGTGCTCGACGCGCATAGTTCATCACGCGCGGGAAACTTCAAAATTTCATTCCGAGCAAACCGTTAGCTCAAATGAAGATTCGTAAAATCCTACAGCCCAACAACATTCTAAACTATCATTTCTATAAAAATACGGAGCTCAACGATTCAAAAATCAGACTTCGCCGCCCAAAATTTACATATTTCCGAATTTTGAGCTCTAAATTCAAAACTACTCCAATTGAATAAACGAGGGACGCAAGCACGGGCGTTGCAATACCAAGTGAATTGGCTTGGAGAGATCCCCTGGCGCAAAACCCTCATCTCTTCTTTCTTCTTTCTTCTTCTTCTTTCCCTTCCCCTCTCTTTCTTTCTTTCCCTCTATTCTGCTCGAGCTCCCCCCTTTCTTTTTCTTTTTCTTTTCCTTTTATATCCTTTTCTTTTCTTTCCTTTCCTTTTTTTTTTTTTTGTCCTTTCTTCTCTTCTCTCTCTCCCGAAGACTCTCGGTCTCTCTCTTTTCTTTTCTTTTCCTTTTTGACTTTTGTCTTTGACTGGGTCAAACCCACATATTACATTGAGTATGCGTGTTATTCTCAACATGTCCTTGTGGATTGATCCACCAACACATTGGTGGAGACCTAGTCAAAAGAAGAATTTTGGTCATCTTTGTCACTAAGGGTTAAGCACAAACATGGTTTAGATATTGAACATTAGATTGATAAATAGAATGGACCATTTATGTTTGATTCGCTAGAGATTGATCAATAAAATTGACCATTGATAGATTGATCTTATCCATATAAACCTTTATTAAGATGAGATGACTCATTTTTTATGTTGTGGATATATTCTATACTAGATTTAGAATATTGCAATATAATATTGAATTTATATATATATGCATGGTTGTCGCGACCTATTTTTTCTGTCTCGAGGGGGAAAGAAATCTCTAAATATATAGGTTTAGGGGTATTATCTAGAAGACGAGTCGAAGACCCTTAATTAGACGTGGGCTCTCCCAAAGCCCATACCCCGCATGACATTGAGTGTTCATGAAAATCTTCTAATGAGGAGTCGCCACTAGCCTATTGGGCTTGGCTAGAAACCTAGCAAGGCATGGGAGTATGCTTCACTTTCTACGCAATTAGAGAATCTAGGGTCGGAGACTTGATTATACTAATTAATCAATTAGTGCTCTTTCAGTACCTAATCTTTTTCATTTCAAAAAGACCTTTTGTCGGGCAGTTTGGATTGATTTTAGAATTATCCATTAACATGTGAGATGATCATGCGGGTGTACAATCATCAAAATAATAATCAGCAATTAAAGAAAACATTAAATAAATTGCAAAGGAAAATAAACACCTAGCATTAAGAGATAAATAAATGGAAATCCTAATTAATCTAAAGGGAAACCATAACCATCACATCATAAGCATGTAATCAAGGGCAATTGTATCCGAAGATAATTAAAACCCTAAGGTGAAGCCGTAAGGGCTTGTTCAATTTTAAGCACAATTTTAGACTGACGATTTTCCCACATCTTTTAGGAGAAAATTGTCCAATAATTATTTTAGAGCTTTTTAGGGAGCTCTAAAACAAACTTGGAATTTTTGGGATTTTTGAAAAAATATATATATTTTTGGAATTTCTAATATTTTAATATTTTCGAATTTAAAAAAAATTCCAAAATTTTTATAAATTTTCAGGTTTTTAAATTTTCCATGAATTTTCTGAAATTTCGAATTTTTTATGATTTTTAAATATTTTTAATACTTTTTTTTTTTGAATTTTTGGATTTTTTATGATTTTTTTAAAAAAAAGGATAATTCGGACCGGATCAAAAGACCCGGCCCTACTAAACTGACCCGGACCCTATTGGTCCTGGTTGGTTAAAAACGGGCCGACCCCAAAGCCCACTCGAAAAAACAAAAATGGCCCACGAATTCTCTTCTCTTTTCCCTTTTTGAAGAAAAAGGCCAATTTTGATTTCCATTTTTTAGGCCAGCTAAAACCCGGCCTGCGACAAATTCAGCCCGACGTGCACAAGCCCGAGCGAAGCCCATCTCCTTGTTTTTTTAATGTTTTTTAGCCTTTTCTGTTTATTTATTTATTTATTTGTTTGTTTCTTTTAATTTTTCCTATTTTTTATTCTTTTCTTTGGTCGTCTTCTCCACGTTTCTGCGTGCATGCCAGACGCTTCTCTCCCTGCGTTTCTTCCTGCAGCTCCTCCCGTCCGACGATTTCCTCCACCGAACCGGCGCCAACGAACGTCATCTCCGGCGAAAGCTCACCGGCTCTTGGACCACCATCGCCCGTTGGTCATACCGCTCGACCGGCGGCGATTTCCGACGACCGATAATCCGTTCACCGGACAAAGAAAACCCTCCCTCTCCCGACGACGCACGATTATATCACGAAGACCACGCCGAAACACAGTGACCACGCAAAAAAAAATCACGATTCAGCAGCGACGTATGCAAGCACGGATCGATTCTAAGCTAAAACACGAACTGACTTTTCGGATCTCACTCAGGCATTTTGTCGAACGGTTGGGGTGCACTACCAAATTTAAAGGTTTCCGGCTCAACCAAGCCTCGAACGTGCCTTGGGGGTCTCGAACACGACATGCAATGAACGTGGGGACGAAACGCAAGGGCGACCAGGGCCGGAGCTGACGCGAGCTGGTCGGCCGCGAGCTCCAGCCCAGTATTTTCCAGAAATAAGACGACGAGGATTCAGGGGGACCTACCTCGTTCGGGGAAGAGCTGCGGCAGAAAACGGCGGGGGGGCGGGCCTCCGGCAACGGCTAGCTGCTCCCTCGAGCTTCCCTCCTCCCTCTGGTTCGCTCTCTCCCGTTCGAACTCTCTCTCTCCGTTTTTTTTTTTTTGGTCTCTCTCTCGGTTCCTTTTCTCTGGTTTTTCCGTGTCTTTTTCCGTCTCCTTTTCTGTCTCACCCTCTCTCTCGAGCTCCTCTCAGCTCTCCCCGAATTCCCTTCTCTGTCTCTTTTTTTTTTTTTCACTCGCTGCTGCTCCTTTTTCTCTTGACTTTCTTTCGCCCTGCTCTGCCTTTTTCCCCCTCCTGCAGCAACCTGCTTCGACTTGTCGACCTCACCTCTGCCCGTCTGACCCTTTCTCCCTTCTGCTGCTGCTCTGCCCACTTTTATGTTCTGCTTCCTACAGAAGACCGCGCGTGGAGAGGAAATGAGGAAGAAGAAGGCCGAGAGGGCCGGGCCGAGGCAAGGGGAGAAGGAAAGTGGGCCGAGCCCATGCGGGGAGGAAAAGAAGGAAAAGGAAAAGGAAAAGGAAAAGGAAAGGAGCCGGGTCCCAGCCCCAGCCCCACTATTTTTTTTTTTTTAAATTCGAAATTATTTTTTCTTTTTTTTAAAAGGAGACTAATCCCTAATTTTTAATGCCACTAAGTCTTAAATAAAATGACCAAATTTAGGTGTCAATAATGGTGGATGTTCGATCTTTTTAGAAAAATATTTGTACTTCTCAGTGTTCTCACTGAACTGTGGTAATTTATATAATTTATCTTACATCTTTTTCGGCTTTGTCAGTTAGTTGCAAATAGGACGAGAGCACAGCTATTGACAGGAACTTTTGGGGAAAAGTGTCAAAAAAATTTTAAACTTTTTACATTGGTGTTAATTTAGTCATAAACCTTTTATTTGTGCCAATTTAGTTATAAACATTTTAACTTGGTATCAATTTAGTCCTAAACTATTAATTGGTACCAATTTAGTCATAAACTTTTTAACTTAGTGCCAATTTAGTCCTAAAACTTTTAGCATAATGCCAATTCAGTCATTTCGATTAATTTGGGTTGGATTTTGCTGACTTGGATGTTGGTAGATGATGTAAACAAATTTTAATAATATTTAATATTTTTCAAATAACTTAGTTATTTATTTATTTTCTTTCTTTTTTTCCTATTTTTTCTTTTTTTTCCCTATACTCCTTCTTCCTCTAGCCAGTCGCCTACTTGGCAGCAAGCTAGAGGCGAGGGTTGGTGAGGTCGAGGTCAACCTCACAGGCCTCCGATGCACCTTGCTGACCACTGGCGAGGCTCAAGCCCTTGCTAGCAATCACAAGGGTAGCCGAGGCTCCCCCTTGCCAGATCCGATGAGGGTCAAGCCTCTTTCAGCCCTTGGTGAGGGCTCGAGCCGTTGCTTGAGCCTCACTAGTGGCTGGGCGAGGCTCGACCTCACCGAATCTGATGAGGCGGGCCTTACCCATGGTTGGCGAGGTCGACACTCCCCAGATCTAGCGAGGGCGAGCCTCTGCCTGCTTGGCGCAAGGCCACCCTAAGCACGCCGAAGGCCGGTGAGGAGAGCGGGGGAAAAAATAATAAAAGGAAAAAAGGGAAGAAAATAAATAAATAAATAATTCGAAAAATATTAAAATATTATTAAAATTTGTCCATGTAAGCTGCCGGGCGTGCCACGTCAGCCGATCAACGTCTATGTCAACAATATCCGGCCAAAATTAGCTAGAAGGATCGAATTTGCGTTAAGTTAAAAATTTTAGGACTAAATTAGCACCAAGTTAAAAAAATTATGACTAAATTGGCATTAAGTCAAAATGTTTATGATAAAATTGGTATCGATAAAAGGTTTAGAATTAAAATTGGTACTAATGTAAAATGTTTAAGACTTTTTTTCATACTTTTTCCAGAACTTTTGATAGTTGGATGTTGGGAAAATTACCAAAAAAGTCCTAAACCTATTGGGATTGTACCAATTCAGTCCTAAACCTTTTGCGATTGTACCAATTTAGTCCATCCTAGGCTAAATTTGGTGGTCGGAGCGATGTGGACGTCGGCGGCGCTTTAATTTTTTTTTTTTTTTTTTTTCTTTTTTTTTTTCTCTTGCCCCCCCCCCGTCGGCGGCGGTGGCCGGCCCACTTGCGCGCGGGCCCACGAAGCCCTCGCCGGCGGCCGGCGAGGGCGCGGCCTCGCCCGGTCCGACGAGGCCGCCGGCGAGGGTCGCGGCCCCAACGACCCTCGCCGGCGGCCTCGCCCAGATCTAAGCGAGGCGGGCGAGGGTGAAGCCGCCTCGCCCAGGTCTGAGCGATGCCGTCGAGGGGCCGTGACCCTCGCCGGCGGCCTCGCCCAAACCGGGCGAGGCCGCCGGCACCGCGACCCTCGCCGGCGGCCTCGCCCAAACCGGGCGAGGCCGCCGGCGCCGCGACCCTCGCCGGCGGCCTCGCCCAAACCGGGCGAGGCCGCCGGCGCCGCGACCCTCGCCGGCGGCCTCGCACGGACTAGGGCGAGGCCGCCGCCGAGGGTGGCCGGCCCGACGGGGGCCGCGACCCTCGGCCGGCCGCCGGCGAGGGCCGCGGCCCTCGCGTAGTGGCCAGCCAGCCTCGACGAGCTGGCCAGCCACTGCCGCCAGTGGGGGGGAGGGGCAAGAGAAAAAAAAATAAAAAGAAAACAGAAAAAACAGAAAAATTTAAAAAATAACAAAAAAATTCGAAAAATAATAAAAAATTCGAAAAATAATAAAAATATTATTAAAATATTGTCGCCGGCGCCGCCGGTGTCCACGTCGGCTTCCGCCCGGCCAAATTTAGCGGGTGGATTAAATTGGCACACATCGCAAAAGGTTTAGGACCGAATCGGCCAAAAAAAAAGGTTTAGAATCGACCTAAGTACAACCCCCAATAGGTTTAGGACTTTTTTGGCAATTCTCCCGTTGGATGTTAGGTATGGTCTATGATAACTAAGGTTCCTCGTCGAATTCCTTTTCTTCTTTGGCTTCTGTTGCGCGGGGCCCACTGCAGGTGCTACGTTCTCCATGACTGGCCAAGGTTTTCATCTTTGTAAGGAGAAACATTGAGCCTAAGGTTATTGAATCATGCGTTGGGAGTGATTGATTTTTTATCCGGATTGATTTCAAGGTAGAATCGGGAACCAAACTAGGAGGACCGGACCGGTTGGTCATAGAATCGGGAACTAGAACTAGTTCCGGTCCAGTGTTATGAAGACATAAAAAAAAACTTGCTACTTTTATTTTTTTTGAAAAAATAACAAAAAATTATAAGTAGTTGGTCCGATTTAGTTTCGTCTTGGAATTGGAAATCGGACCATTCGGACATCGATTCTAATTTTAGGAACTAGGACCAAGACCGACACTTTTAGAAACCAAACTAGTTTTGCACTCCTATTAGGCGCCAAGTCGCCATCCAATATGGTCAGATTGAAAGGGACTTTTATCGACGTATGTTGATCAAGTGGCTGGATTAGAGTTTCCAGTCAAATGAAACATCCAATACGGCCAAATACTGAGGAACAAGGCCAAGACAATAAAATAAGGGGAGTGCCATTTTGGAGGATTTTTCATGTGCATGGACTAGATATCATCAATGAAAAAAAATCCCTTCGATTAACTAGTTAATTAGATATAAGTAAGTCCTTAAACTATTTCGTCTGAACTCTAAGACATTAAACTCGAGAGTATTTCCAAGAGATGAGGGAAGAAAAATATTTCTTTTCAATTGGGGATGTAAGAAACCAGGTTCCCGAGTTATTGTATTGGGCAAATCCAAGCAACCCACCGTCACTACATGTCATATTGATAGGCACAATGCAGGGAAAAATCCCTTTTGTTGAAGAAGTTGATAAGGTGAAGGCAACGACACCTTAACGACAAAGGCTATTTTCGAGGATTTTTCATGTGGGTTGACTAGGAATCATCAATGAAAAACAAATTGCTTTCATTAACTAGCTAATGCCGTGTGATTTTTCACACTTAAAAATACCAAGGCAACAAGGCCAGCTTCAGGCATTGAAACTCAGCGATTATCACCTACACAATTGCAGAGCGTCACCAGAAATATAGAACATCTAACGTTGAAACGTACCTACTCCTGAAGAAAAATTTTCGCAAAGCGATTATACAAGCGCAAATTAAAGCAATTCGTCCCTACCAGGCTTGATTAGACACAAGAAAGAACAGCACTATGGCAAAGGAACAAAACGAAAAATTGTTGAAGCAGGTAGGTTACTACGTCAGTCGCAGTTAGCTTCTTCAGTCCAGCTTTTACGATCAAATGCCGAGACAGCTCTTGGAACATGCATCAAATAAGGCCTCACATTCAGAGACAGCTGCTTAGCTCGTGAATCACAGGCTCCATGGATAGCCTGTCGTAGGGATACTCGTTAGTGCAAAGCGAGGTGATTCTCACGAGCTTAGCCGCCTCGTACTCGAAGAACCTTCACATCGATGTAATCCTGAAATCTGCACAAGTAGCCAGAAGCTTGGAGTGATCTACCTTCTGCTTCCCCGCCAGCATTTGGAAAACGATCACTCCAAACGCGTAGATTTCACTCTTCTCCGTGAACTGGCCCAGTGGACGTTTACTCTGGCTTTAGGTTGCCCACGGCAGCGCTAGCCCTGAGCAATGAGAATGTTATTGCTGGTCTATTAGCACCTTGTCTGTCCAGATGTTTTGGTGAAGGAGGGAGTGCCTGTTCAATTTGTGAGCTTGCATATAGGCAATATCAGTTTGGTAAGATCATCCAAATCAAAAGCTGCAACTTTCGAGTAGGAGACGATGAAGATCAGCTGAACCACCCACTTGGGTGGCGTTGCTGGTTCGCGCTCTCTTCCTCTCGCAAAAGGTTGAGAGTTCGAATTCCAGCTTCGTCATAGGGTGACTTACCTGATTGCACGTGTGTGGTGGCTAGCACGTGCGGCCCCCAGGGTTTACTCCCCGACTGTTGGCGGGGTGCGGGTTCCCTGGGTCATAAAAAAAAAAAAATCAGCTGATCCTATAAACAACTAAATTTGATGTCACATCATGCAATTTGAGCACCACAACCACTTCTCGTATTGTTACATGACAGGGCGGCAACCAGGCAATATTTATTATGCAGCAAAATCAACAACGGCAGGTTTCATCGAAAGAGAAAGGTCCTGGTATAATAAATGTACTTTTGGAAATGTAAGGAGGTGATATTTTTTTTAATGTTCAAATTTCTTGTCATTGGTAATGCGCCGTTAGACTTTACTCAATTTCAAGGTCTTGAAGCGGTGCTTAGAATGTGCCTTCAGGCACCCCACCAACAATAACCTACCAAGGTTATAAATAGCCCTCTAGCATCCGATAAACTCCATAACTCAATTCAAGTTCTATTCTGATGAAACAAGAAGGAGAACATCAGGTAGTAGCACTGACCTTTAGCGATTACCTTCACGATCGAAACTCCCGTGGACCAACTCAAGGGTGCCACTGTCCCCCAACTTCAAATGCAAAAAGCTTAGCAGTCCTTTTCGGACCAGAATCATATATCAGAGGCACATGCCCGGCCCATTGAGCAGCAAAATCCTCTCAGCCTCATCAGATTTTCAAGTCTCAGCGAGGTCAACATACGCAAACGCTTCATGAAACTCAGATTCATCTGCCTTGCAGCTAGTTTTATGGATGCATTTAATGGTGAAGAACTAGTTCATGAAACACTTCTGAAATCTAGACTTCCAACTCCATTGACACCTAGGTTGAAACATAATTCGAGGTGCTCTTCCTATTGTCACCATCAAGAGCTAGTTCATTGTCGTGTTCATAACAATATCATTCTTACCATGCTTTTTCTGTCAGCTCAATTTTCTTTTCACATATTCATCTTCCTAGGAATCTATACTAGGTCATTCTATCATATTTTAGCCTAGCACAATACTTCTTTAGATCCTCAGAGTTCAATTAAATGTCCATGGCACATTGCACGTCTGCTAGATTTTTAAAATAAGATTTAATCTGAACATATTGTGAATTTTGCAGCTTCTCCAAAATAAACCAGATGTACTGGGATCCTCCAGAAACAGACAAGGATCAAGAGCGAGCTTACCAGCGGAGGTGGGCAGCCATCTCAAAGTCTTGTCAATCATGGTCGACAATCTTAGTAGGAAGGGCCAGATGCTTGTGGAGGTATGGACATGTTATCATGTAGAGATCTTGTTTAATACCATTTTTGTGATCAGGGGAGGAAAGTCAACAATTATTTCCTAAAAAAATTCGGTTAGATAATGACTGCTTTTGCTGTGTATTTCCAAAATGAAGTGGGTAGTGGTGGGAAGGAGCTTCAATTCCTAATTAAATCCTATGTACGTGGTCCGCAAATATAATTTTATATAACTGATCAGCACTATCTGAATGCGGTTGCTGTGTGCAGATGTTGTGTGAAGGGTACAGTCATGTTTTTGAGATGGCAGAAGCAATTAGGAGCTTGGTTCTGACGATCTTATAAGGTGTCTCAAAAGGCACATGGTGAAAAGATATGGATATGTTTTGTTCATGTGCGAAGATGGGCATTGACCTCCTTACAACAGTGAGATGGGGTTTGAGTTTGCACGGGTCACATCCTCCTTAAAACTCTGCAATGTTGGAGCCCACTGTGAGTTGAAAGTCCTATCCTGATGTGCGTGATGATGTTACTAATGCTCTAAGTTTCGAGTTTTCTTGCTTCAATCTGTTTTGCTGCTACATGCCATTGCATCGAGAGTGGATTCAGCGAGATGTGAATATGGTCCTCGTTCCTTCTGCTACACGTGCCATATGCCAGCAGCTAAATACACGCATGAAGTAGTCGACTCTCTTTTCAGTTCATGGTCCATTGGGCATTCTTGTGGATGATGTGAGCACAGTGGTGAACTGAATGGCGTCCAAGGATGATTTGCATGTGATAGTCTCCTGAACCCAATAATATATCAACGAGAAGGATTTTGGGGGTGAAATCTGTGGGTGGTATGGAGGAAGATACCTGCATTTTGTAGGCAAACAGAAAATCATGGGTTCATCAGGGAAAAAGTGGAAGGTGAAAGTATGTTGGAAACTATTTTCCACTGAAAAGTGAATTGTGAAAAGCGCACATAGGGAAAAATACGATGTAAATTGCTGACGATCAATTTCTGCGGATCAAGTTGCACAAAAATTTAGCAAATGTTCAGTAGCTTTTCATAAGGTTCCATCACTCATTTCAAGATCAAACTTTTGGCTGAAATTGATTGACACGCTAGTTTGCATTTCCTGGAGCTGGTAACAAAAGGATTTGAGTGGGAAAAATGTGCACTTTTTTCCAATAATTTTAGAATCATAACGACCAATCTTCCTTTGCATCTACAACTCGATGCATTTAAAGAACATAGTGACATTCCACTATGCATCAGAAGAATCAACTATGGCACTGATTTCTCTTTTAGATGAGTAAGATTTTATTGCACAGATCGAAAAAGGTAAGTCACAAAGTTCTGCCACAGACTCGGATACATGATATAACCAGTCAAGACACTCAATCAGGATGTGCCGCAACTCTGCTCTACTTGGAGTCACTTATCCTGAAATGAGGAAGTGCTGAATTGCCACTCAGGCCATGGGACTTATAATAGGTGACGTATTCCAAAAGAGAGGTTTCCTTGTATATGGGTGGATTGTTTTCAGAGAGAAGCTCCTTTATTGGCCCAAAGGGTTTGGTTTTCTGCATCCCACTCAGGGAGATAAAGCATGCGACTGAAACCCTGGGTCCGACCTGCCTGGCGAGTACTCGGTGCTGCACGCTTTTGAACTTGTCATTGGTAATGAGCTGCAACCATCATGTTAGGCCAGAAAAGGAGTCATGACTTCAAAAGATGCGGTAAGATGAATGCCAAGAAGTGCTAGGCATAGAATGCAGTGTGTTTTCATGCCACAACATTGCTCTGTTATTTCACTCATGACTCTTCTCAAGTGCTCAGGGTATCATTTAAGTTCATTTGACATTTGATTGGTCGTTCAGAAAATATTGTCTGGACTCACTATATCGTTTATGTAATGAAGGGCATTCGAAACCGACTCCAAAGAGACATATCTTGAGGTCCATTTCATATTTGTTATGTAGGCCAGAAAACATAAGGTCAGAAAAAGGTGGAACTTTCTTTACCTGCATGAAGTCTCCAATGTTGGCTAGAACAGCTCCCTTGACAGGAACCACATCAACCCAGTGGTTTTCATGGAAGACTTGGAGGCCGCCGTGGTGGTCTTGAAGGAGAAGAGTCAGACACGATAAGTCTGAGTGATTCATTATACCGAGAGTCAATTCTGGTTCAGGACAAGCTGGGTAGTAATGGCCTGCCAATATCCCCGATTTCATACACTCAGTGCCATCGAGATAATCAGAACCAAGTCCCAATGCCTCCGAGAATAGTTCAGATAAAATTGTCCTCAGTTTGGCCATATGCTTCTCATACTCGAAAACTGCCTTTCTGCAAACGAGTAAATGAAAGCACAGCGTGCGAGTTTTTAAGTATCAAGGTCTGTAGCATTACATGCGTTCTTTTCTTTTGGAAAAAAGTGCATGTTTGACTTCAGGATCACCTTTTGCACCCCCTCAACTATTACTAAGGTTATTAACGGGTACTCCAAAACCAAGATTTGAACTGTATGGAAATGCATTTCACTGACTGATCTAGTTTACCCGGTTTCAGGTTTTTGAAAATACAGATCATCTTAAAATTGAACCCCAACCTGTCCTGAGTAAAAGAAATGCCCAAAATTGTTCTCATTTCTCACGTAGCAATTTCAATCATTAACTTTCACAAGTCAGACATAAACCTGCAAATAGGAGGAACAGCCTCAGGGTCTAGGACACCATCCTGGAATTCAAATATGACACTATCTCTCCAAGTTGCTGCTTTTGACTGGAACAAGTCTCCATTGCAATAATACCTCACTCTCTTCGTACCATCTCTAGAGTACAGCTCTTTCTTCACTTCCACTTGCTGCTCATGGAACTTCTTCACACCCTCCAACATGCTGTCCATCACATCGAGTGGAATCCCGTGATTGATCATCTGAAAGAACCCCCATGTCTCCGATGCTTTGCGAATACCATCGGTGATCTCTTGCCGCCGAGAATCCTGACAGCCTCTTAGATCGATGATCGGGACCTGGAGGCCGGTCCCATTTGTGTTGGATGACAAACCGCGCAAGTTCTCAGGCGGGTGGATGAAGATCCTGGGGATCTTGGTCACACCGGCATCCATGAGGCCCTTGACTCCGGCCTTGGTCTCGTCGAATTCCTGCAATTCTTTCGCTCTGTCATAATCCCGGTCAGGGATGAATTGTCCATGACTTGACAAGGTTTGCCTCATCTTGTAGTGACAAAACTTGAAGGGTTAACGAAGGTTGAATGAATTTGAGCTCTGGTCAGGAGGATGCTGCTACCATGAGAATGATAAGAAGATGACTAGCTAGAGAGGTTATCGCACAAATATGGTCAAGGCAGGGGACCAAATGTCAAAGATGTTGGCTGGGTTCACCTCGGTGTGAGGCCCAGCTAGCACTAAAAAGGAAAAAAAAGGTCAGAGTTGAAAAGAAAAGAAATAGCTGCTTCGTGCATGTGCGTGGGTGTGCCCAGAAGAGAGTGAGAAAAACAGGAAGTCTCCGAAGGTGTGCGTGGAGGACAAGAAAAAGGCTGAATCTTTTTGGTCCTGATTCGAAAGCCAAATGTTGACATAATTGGCTCAAATTTGAATATGTTATTCATGAGATTGAAAGTTACGAGTTGATGATTTTCGTTCGTTGAGAATCGCCTCCAAATTCTCCGATCGCGATTAAGGTTTTTTTGTTCTAAATTTGTTGATTTACTTTTGTGGCGAAGAAATGTGTTTATAATATTGATGTTGAACCTCTACCGCGTGCCTAGAGAAAAATACTTTTTGTATCCTACTATTCTTGGTGATTAATAAAAGTTTTTTGGTGGTCTGTGATTTTTCCTGTATTGAATTTTTCACGTAAAAATTTGGTTTTTTTCTGCGTTTTGTCTTCTTATTATTTTCACATTATATTTACATACTGTGAAGATATATTGGCTGGTTGTTATTGAGGCTAAGTTGATTTGAGTCCATCTAATTTTGGGAAGAAATTAATCCTAAATAAATTTAGTTCGTGATTGTATTGTTGCCTTGGGTTCTTCCTAACAAAAGATTATCCGGAGTCGAGGCTGGAGGTTGGTGTAGAGTCCCTGTCGTATTCTAGTCAAACATGCTAACAAATGGGCCCTAAAAAGAAAGACATAGGACCCAGGAGACCCAAATGCTCTTCTCTTACGCCCACGGATTTGAAGCCCAAGAATTCAGCATTCTTTATAATACTTTTTTTTTTAATTCTGGAGGAACTGCCTCACAGCGAGCGCTCGGCGTAAACCCCTAGGGAGCACTGGCGCGGGGACCCACCTCCCACGGTGCTCCACTTAAGTCGCACTTTTAATGTGCACGCAGAGGCTCGAACCTCCCCCCCTTCCATAATTAGAGGGGGAAAGGCCGAACCAACGCGCCCACAAGCGGGGTGGGTATTCTTTATAATACTTGCTGCTCGTTTAACAAGGAAAAGAAGAATAGAGGAGAGAGAGAGAGAAAAATTGGAATAGCAGAAGGTGAAAGGGAAGGGGTTATGGTTCAAGCTCGGTGGGGACATTTTAATGCATCGGATTAACGTTGCTTCGAAGTGCTCGGCTAGAAATCGAAGCCTTAATTCATCTAGTTGAAAAAAATTTCTTGGTCAAGTTATGATTTCAGTTTAGTACAGATGTTAGGTCGCTGGATTGATTCTAGAGGTCGTTGAGCTATCAAACTATGTCGTAAAAAAAATTTGGGTTGTCATGGAGGTGTAAGATTTTATTGAAGTCAATTTAGGGTTACAGTTTGATCAAAGTGACATTTTGAGGTTTGCTTTACTAGAACCACCATATTTGAACTACTATGCATAGCACCACTTTTCCCTAGTCTCTGGCCATATAACTCGTCCCTTTAAATATGTCAAGTTAACTTTCAAATGGCTTTGGACCCACTAGAAATAGGCATTGGTTGAATTCAAATGAACCGTTTTAAATTTGAAGCACGAGCTACTGCAATATAATAGACAGCAGTAGCTGTTTTGCTTTGGTTGAGCTTTCGTTGGCTTGTTCAAATCATCTTTTACTAAATAAGCCTACTTTAGCTAAGTTGATTCTTAGTTAAGGTAATTATCTACTTAATTTTGATATCCATTTGTCACTTAAATGATAGGAATTCAAGTTTTTCCACTTGAGGTAGCTTTTGTTGTTGTGTTTCGCACTTTGAAGTGAATATGCTTATCTCTTCTATGATTTGCAAACTAATGTCTTAAAAATGATAGAAATTAGATATTTTACAAGTTATGAAAGAGGCATTGCGCGAAATGATATTTCTTAAAAGAAAAAAATGGTGTTTAGAGCATATTTATTTTATAAAACTAGATCAGACACTTATTATCCTTTTGGTTATTTGAAATCGCATAATAAAGTATCTCTTTGGGAGCTGATTGTTTGTGAAATGGTCTTGAAATACTACATGAAATGTATTCTCCTTGATGGAAGAAATTGGGAAAGGTTGTATACATATATCTATATATTGATTTGTGAATTTATGAATATGAAATCCGAAATAGTTTTATGATTGGTTGGAAGAGTGTGTTGATGGTTTTATGCTCTTGTCACTACGACCTAAACTCATTGAAGGGGTTGTGAGTGTGCGCACTATTCTCTGGCGTGTTATTTGAGCCAAATCACTAGCTAATATAGGTGGAGACCTATACTAAGGGGCATTTTGGTAGACCTTGTCGCAAGGTATTAATTGTGGCTATAATTTGATATCGAGCACATGATTGACCTATGAATTAAATCATTCATATTTGCTTTGATATTTTTGATTGAATGAGTATTTTTTTGAATGTATGAAGTTTTATTTAACTGTTATAACTAATCTTTGATGTATATTAAATGCTGGATTTGGATAAATGTGTTTCTGGCATCGTTTAAATGTGCATAACTGATACTCAATCTGCTTAAAAGAGATTTGCACTACTCAATGTGGAGTGATTTGCTCAAATAATTCATCTCAATTCTTTTTTAGGTTTTACAACTAGTAGCGAATAAAAAGAGAGCGGAATCAACGAGAGATTTTGGGAGTTCAAGTTTGGTATAAGTTAAGAAAGTTGTATACATGTGATATGCTATTTGTCAGGTTTAGTTTGTTAGTCACCAAAGATATACATATTCTTTTTTGTAGACTTCAAAACTCTGATCTTGTATCTAATTTGATATTTTACCATATACCTTATTTTCATAACAGATTAATGTTGATTTTGTGTATGAGGTTGCGCATTTTCTTTATAAATGTAGAGTTAGGGTGTGACTATTATGGGACAGTGTCAGTGACCAAATTACCTAGACACTAAAAGGAGAGCTCTCTAGTGGAATGAAACACTAAATTTGGGCATTTTATCACAATAGTTAGTTTCGGGGTATATGGTGACCAACCTTCAAAGTTGGTATGGCAAGTAATGTGTCATGTCACTTTGTATAAATGAATCATATTCGAGTCAAACTTGATAAGAACATATCGAAAAAAACTCAAATTTATTATAACAAATTCTAAATCAACACAACTTGATAGGATTTGATCCTTTTTTCTCTTTCTTGTTTTCTTGACCGAAAATAATGTTTCATCACAATTAAATGATATGGAAAGCAACAAGATGCATGAGGCGAACAGTCAAACATGATGCCCAAGCACGATTTAATGGTCCTAAATGTGCTGCCATTAGAGAGATCGCTGTGTCAACTTGGAGACTTCTCGTGGATATGAGATTTAAATAGACAATGAAACTCGTTATAAATTTAGGGGAAAGAGATTCTCAAATGTTTTCACATCTTGAAGGAGCATGCCATCATCTTTTGGACATTTCTTGTATCAGTCCTGGGCAATCAAAGTAGATTCTAATTTTTCTTTCCTGGGTGTGGTCCTATCGCTATATTCAATGAAAAGATAGAGCCATCGGATTTCATGTGAAGGCCAACACCTTCTTCAAAGGATTTTTAGGCATTTTGCACTCTCTACTTGGGCTCGGTTATCCTGAAATGAGGAAGCACAGGTTCACCATTCAGGCCATTGCCACTGGAGAGGTAATACCCGAAATACTCTGTGAAAGAGGTGGCTCTGTACATGGGCGGATTGTTCTCGTCGAGAAGCTCCTCTATCGGCCCGTACGGTTTTGACTTCTGCATCCCCCCCGGGAAGAGGAAGCACGCAACCGAGACCCGGGGCCCGGCCTGCCTGGCGAGGACCCGGTGCTCCACGCTCTTGAACTTGTCGTTGGTGACAAGCTGCAATCAATAGAATCAGGCGAAAGGACAATCATTCTTTGACTCAAAGATAACTTAAACGTTCAGAAACGGATGTAACGGATGGGAATGATCTCTGTACCTGCATGAGGTCTCCAATGTTGGCTAGGATTGCTCCAGGCAGTGGGGACACATCCACCCACTGGTTTTGGTGGCGAACCTGGAGGCCTCCATGGTGGTTTTGCAGGAGAAGAGTGAGGAATGTGGCATCCGAATGATTGATTGTGCCCAGAGTCAGCTCCGGCTCAGGGCAAACTGGGTAGTAATGGCTGACGATTCTCTTGGATTCCATGCATTCAATGTCACCGAGATAGCCTGAATCAAGCCCCAGTGCCTCTGATAGCAGTTCAGACAGAGACCTCTTCAACTTTTCCATGTGTCTTTCGTACTCAAAAACCGGCTTTCTGCAAAGGAGTGAAAGAAAACATCATGTGGAAAGAATAATTTGAAGTCATGAGTACAGAGAAGGGAAAGTTATAGATGGATGAAAGAGGTGTGGAGCATCGAACTCGAGATTTTTCAGAAATTTTCCAAGTCTTAGGTGAAGCAAAAGGAGCATGAATCATGATTAAGACCTGCATAGAAGAGGGACTGCATCTGGGTCTTGCTCTCCAAACGGGAAATCAAACATTAGAGTGTCCTTCCAAGTAGCTGCTTTGGACCAAAACAAGTCTCCGTTGCTGTAGTACCTGAACTTCTTAGCATCGTCCCTGGAGTACCACTCTCTCTTCACTCCCTCGGGCTGCTCGTGGAACTGCTTGACAGCTTCCAACACGCTGTCCATCGCATCGACCGGGATCCCGTGGTTGATCATCTGGAAGAACCCCCACGTCTCCGACACTTGGCGGAGGTCGTTGACCACCTCCTGCCGCCGGGAATCCTGATAGCCCATCATGTCAATGGTAGGGACTTCGAGGCTGGTGGCAGTCCCAGACATGTCGCGCAGGTTCTGGGATGGGTGGATGAAGAGCCTAGGGACCTTGGCCATGCCGGAGTCGACGAGGCCTTTGACACCGGCTTTCGTCTCATCGAATTCCTTTGCTTCTTTCACTCTGTCATAGTGTGGTCCACTACAGGTGAGGGATTCTCCAGGACCGGGCAAGCTTTGCATCTTTGTAAGGAGAAGCTTTGAAGCCTATCAATGTGATTGAATCGTGCTCTTTCCGTGAGGCTACATGACCATTTTATTTACTTATAAACAAATGGAGATGTAGTAGGTGCCGAGTCGCCGTCCAATCACGTCGGATCCGATAGCGATCAAGCATCTGGATTAGAGTTTCCAGTCAATTGAAGCATCAAATGCAAATGCTGATGAACATGTCCTAGACAATAGAATAAGGGGAGTGTTATTTTACTCTCGAGCATATTAAATGTGCATTGACTTGATTAACTAGCAAATTAAAAATGAGTGCAGATCGATGGAGGGGCCAATGAAATGTGACCACGGTAAACAAGGCTAGATTCCGGGATCGAAAGTCAAGGGCGAATTTCACCTACACAACTACGGCACGTCACGAGAAACATCGAATAATCTAATCCCGAAATGAACCTACTCCTAAAGATTAAAATTTCGCAACGTAATCATACATGTGTAAATTAAAATTATCACATCCCAAATTCACAAGAACAAGGGCATGACATGGCTATCCTTTCACCAAAGGACGTAGCCTCAACAAACCAACATACAGCCTTATATCAACATATATACATTCACATATATATATATATATATATATATATATATATATATTTGACAAAAATATGGTTACAAAATTAGAGTTGTCATCAACCACCAAAAAGACATAGTCATGTCCTAAACAGCTAACTCACAAGTTTAAGAACTATACTGGTTCATATAAAAAAATTCCCACTATCAAAAAGTCCTCTTTGATATGAACGCTCACATTCTATTTGCGACTCGCTGAAGAACTTGAAAAACATGAAGATGAGATGAGTTATCTACCACGGCTTAGTGAGTAACACATTTCTTCCAATCGGATCGAGAAATCACTATGTACATTTTAAACACAAATATAACTCACTTTAAACATAATATGTTCATAATAAAAGTATCTCAAGATAATAACAAAATAGATACCAATGATTCAGTCCATTGGTCAATCTCATAAAACACATGTCGATGGTCTATTCCATTGGCTAAACTTGTCAAAACACAAGTTAATGGTTCACTCCATTGACTAAACTCAAGTTCAAATGTCGAACCCTAGTCACGCTTAATGCCCGTGACAAGACGACCAAGATTCCCCTTTGGTTAAGTCTCCACTTATAATAAGCCGGTGGCTTGGCCTACAAGGATATCTTAGACTAGTATGCGCATACCTACACACCCCTCAAGGTTCACAGAGATATTGAGCATCAACCATCAATCACAAATTTCCAGTAATCCACAAACAGAATCAGAATCATCTCACAATTCAAGCATTTGATAAATATCAAAATGCTTCACATAAACTAGAAAGTTTCCAAGATTCTTTGATAAAGGTTTCACAAACCACTTTCAGGTATATAGTCTAACTAAAATCAAAGCTCAATTCCTTCACTCAAACAATCTTTAAAATGAGATTTAATCTGAATATATTGTGAATTTTGCCGCTTCTTCGAAATAAACCAGATGTACTGGGATCCACCAGAAATAGACAAGGATCAAGATCGAGCTTAGCAGCAGAGGTGGGTAGCCATCTCAAGGTCTCGTCAATCATGGTTGACAATCTTAGTAGGAAGGGGCAGCTGCTTGCGAAGGTACGGACATGTTATCATGTAGAGATCTTGTTTAATACCATTTTGTGATCAGGGGAGGAAAGTCGACAATTATTTCCTGAAAAAAATGCTGTTAGATAATGACTGCTTTTGCTGTGTATTACAAAAATGAAGTGGGTAGTGGTGGGAAGGAGCTTCAATTCCTAATTTAATCCTATGTATATCCTTGTGGTCCGCAAATATAATTTTAAATAACTGATCAGTACTATCCGAGTGTGGTTGATGCGTGCAGATGTTGTGTGAAGAGTGCAGTCATGTTCTTGAGATGGCAGAAGCAATTAGGAGCTTGGTTCTGACGATCTTATAAGGTGTCTCAAAGGCACATGGTGAAAAGATATGGATATGTTTTGTTCATGTGCGAAGATGGGTATTGACCCTCTTACAACAGTGAGGTGGAGTTTGAGTTTGCACGAGTCACATCCTTCTGAAAACTCTGCATTGTTGGAGCCCACTGTGAGTTGAAGGTCCTATCGTGATGTGCGTGATGATGTTACTAATGCTCTAAGTTTCGAGTTTTCTTGCTTCAATCTGTTTTGCTGCTACATGCCATTGCATTGAGGGTGCATTCAGCGAGATGTGCATTTGGTCCTCGATCCCTTCTGCTACACGTGCCATATGCCAGCAACTAAATACGCACATTAAGTGGTTGACTCTCTTTTCAGTTCATGGTCCATTGGGCATTCCTGGGGATGGTGCGCACGCAGTGGTGAACTGAATGGTGTCCAAGGATGATTTGCATGTGATTAGTCTCCTGAACCCAATAATATATTAACGTCGTGTTCTGTTCTCTCCCCAGGATAAGGATTTTTGGGGTGAAATCTGTGGGTGTTATGAAGGAAGATACTTCGCATTTTGTATTCAAAAAGCAAATCATGGGTTCATCAAGGGAAAAGCGAATGGTGAAGGCATGTCAGAAACTATTTTCCAATGAATGGTGAAAGAATTTAAGGAAATAGCGCACAATTGATTCATCAGTTCACAATCTTTTTCCAATGTCAAAATCAAATTTGTCGTGCAATCAAGTTTTTGAACTTGTAGAACTTGTCTAATCAAGGCAATCATTCTGACTAGGACAACTTGAAGCCGATGTGCTTATTAATGCTAGTAAAAAAAATATATGAGGTAAATTGTTGACGATCAATTTCTGCTGATCAAGTTGCACAACAATTAAGCTAATGTTCAATAGCTTTTCATAAGGTTCCATCACTTATTTCGAGATCAAACTTTTGGCTGAAATTGATTGACACGCTAGTTTCCATTGCCTGGAGCTGGTAACAAAAGAATCGAATGGGAAAAATGTGCACTTTGTTCCAATAATTTTAGATTCATAACGACCAATCTTCCTTTGCATCCAACACTCGATGCACTGGAAGACAGTCACATTCCACTATGCATCATAAGAATAAACTTTGGCACTGATTTCTCTTTTAGATGAGTAAGATTTTAGTGCACAGATCGAAACAGGTAGTCGCAAAGTTCTGCCACAAACTCAGATACATGATACAACCAGTCAAGACACACTCATTCAGGATTTGCCACAACTCTGCTCTACTTGGAGTCGCTAATCCTGAAATGAGGAAGTGCTGAACTGCCACTCAGGCCACGGGACTTATAATAGATGGCGTATTCCAAATAAGAGGTTTCTTTGTATATGGGTAGATTGTTTTCAGAGAGAAGCTCCTTTATTGGCCCAAAGGGTTTGGTTTTTTGCATCCCGCTTGGGGAGAAAAAGCATGCCACTGAAACCCTGGGTCCGACCCGCCCGGTGAGTACTCGGTGCCGCACGCTTTTGAACTTGTCATTGGTAACAAGCTGCAACCATCATGTTAGGCCAGAAAAGGAGTTATGACTTCAAAAGATGCAGTAAAGATGAACGCCAAGAAGAGCTAGGCATAGAGTGCAGTGTGTTTTCATGCCGCAATATTGCTCTGTTATTTCACTTAAGATTCTTCTCAAGTGCTCGGGGTATCGTTTAAGTTCATTCTACATTTGACTGGCCGCTCAGAAAATATTGTCTGGCCTCACTATATCGGTGATGTAATGAAGGGTGTTCAAAACCGACTCCAGAGAGCCGTATCTCACAGTTAATTTCGTATCTGCTATGTAGGCCAGAAAACATAAGGTCAGAAGAAGGGTGGAACTCTCTTTACCTGCATGAAGTCTCCGATGTTGGCTAGAAGTGCTCCCTTGACAGGAACCACATCAACCCACTGGTTTTCATGGAAGACTTGGAGGCCGCCATGGTGGTCTTGAAGGAGAAGAGTCAGACACGATAAGTCCGTGTGATTAATTGTACCAAGAGTCAATTCTGGTTCAGGACAAGCTGGGTAGTACTGGCCTGCCACTATCCCCGATTTCATACACTCACTGCCACTGAGATAATCAGAACCGAGTCCCAATGCCTCTGAGAATAGTTTGGATAAAGTTGTCCTCAGTTTGGCCATATGCTTCTCGAACTCAAAAACTGCATCTCTGCAAACGAGTAAGTGAAAGCACCGTGTGCGAGTTTTAAGTATCAAGGTTTGTAGCATTACATACGTTCTTTTCTTTTGGAAACAAATGCATTTTCTACTTCGGGAACACCTTTTGCACTCCCTCAACTATTACTAAGGTTATTGACGGGTACTCCAAAACCATGATTTGAACCGTATGGAAATGCATTTCACTGAATGATCTAGTCTACCCGGTTTCAGGTTTTTGAAAATACAGATCATGTTAAAATTTGAACCCCGACCTGTCCTGAGTAAAAGAAATGCCCAAAATTGTTCTCATTCCTCACGTAGCGATTTCAATCATTGACTTTCACAAGTCAGACATATACCTGCAAATAGGAGGAACAGCCGAGGGGTCTAGGACACCATCCTGGAATTCAAATATGACACTATCTCTCCAACTTGCTGCTTTTGACTGGAACAAGTCTCTATTGCAATAATACCTCACTCTCTTCGTACCATCTCTAGAGTACAGCTCTTTCTTCACTTCCACTTGCTGCTCATGGAACTTCTTTACACCCTCCAACATGCTGTCCATCACATCGAAGGGAATCCCGTGATTGATCATCTGAAAGAACCCCCATGTCTCCGATGCTTCGTGAATACCATCGGTGATCTCTTGCCGCCGAGAATCCCAACAGCCTCTTAGATCGAGGATCGGGATCTGGCGGCCGGTCCCGTTCGTGTTGGATGACAAATTGCGCAAGTTCTCAGGCGGGTGGACGAAGATCCTGGGGATCTTGGTCACGCCTGCATCCACGAGGCCCTTGACTCCGGCCTTGGTCTCGTCGAATTCCTGCAATTCTTTCGCTCTGTCATAATCCCGGTCAGGAATGAATTGTTCATGACTTGACAAGGTTTGCGTCATCTTGTAGTGACAGAGCTTGAAGGGTTAACGAAGGTTGAATGAATTTGAGCCCTGATCAGGAGGATGCTGCTACCATGAGAATGATGTGAAGATGACTAGCTAGAGAGGTTATCGCACAAATATGGTCGAAGCCAGGGGACCAAAAGTCAAAGATGTTGGCTGGGTTCACCTCATGTGAGGCCCAGCTAGCACTAAAAAAGAAAAAAAGAAAAGAAAATAAGAGTTGAAAAGAAAAGAGATAGCTGCTTCGTGCATGTGCGTGGGTGTGCCCAGAAGAGAGAAAAACAGGAAGTCTCCGGAAGGTGTGCGTGGAGGAGAAGAAAAAGGCTGAGTCTTTTTTGTCCTGATTCGGAAGCCAATGTAATTGGCTCAAATTTGTGTATCTTATTCACGAGATCGAACGCCATGAGTTGATGATTTTCGTTTGTCAAGAATCACTTTCAAATTCTTCTGTTGCAATTAAGATTTTTTTATTTTAATTTGTTAATTCACTTTTGTGATGAGAAAATGTATTTGTAATGTTGATGTCGAGTTTTTAGTACATGTCAAGGGAAAAATACTTTTTATATCCTACTATTTGATGATTAATGAAAGTTTTTTGGCGGTCCGTAATTTTTTCCGTGTTGAGTTTTTCATGTTAAAATTTGGTGTTCTTGTGGGTTTTGTCTTATTATTATTTCTGCATTATATTTACATATTGTGAAGATATATTGACTGGTTGTTATTGAGGTTAAGTTGATTTGAGTCCATTTAATTTTGGGAAGAAATTAATGCTAAATAAATTTAGTTCGTGGTTGAATTGTTGCCTTGGGTTCTTCCTAACAAAAGATTATCCGGAGCCGAGGCTGGAGGTTGGTGTAGAGTCCCTGTCGTAGTCTAGTCAAACATGCTAACAAATGGGCCCTAAAAAAACAGACATGGGACCCAGGGACCCAATGCCCTTCTCTTACGCCCACGGATTTGAAGCCCAAGAATCCAGCATTCTTTATAATACTTGCTGCTCGTTTAACAGGGAAAAGAAGAATAGAGGAGAGAGAGAAAGAAGAATTGGAATAACAGAAGGCGAAAGGGAAAGGGTCGTGGTTCAAGCTCGTTGGGGACATTCTAATGCATCGGATTAACGTTGCTTCAAAGCGCTCAACTAGAAATCGAAGCCTTAATTCATCTAGTTGAAAAAAATTTCTTGGTCAAGTTATGATTTTAGTTCAGTTCAAATGTTAGGTCGCTAGATTGATTCTAGAGGTCGTTGAGCTATGAAACTATGTTGTAAAGAAACTTTGGGTTGCCATGGAAGTGTAAGATTTTATAGAAGTCAATTTAGGGTTACAATTTGATCAAAGTGACATTTTAAGGTTTGCTTTACTGGAACCACTAGATTTGAACTACTGTGCATAGCACCACTTTTCCCAAGTCTCTCGCCATATAACTTATCCCTTTTAAATATGTCAAGTTAACTTTCAAATGGCTTTGGACACACTTGAAAGAGGCATTGGTTGAATTCAAATGAACCGTTTTAAATTCGAAGCACGAGCTACTGTAATATGATAGACAACAATAGTTGCTCTGCTTTGGTTGAGTTTTCGTTGGCTCATTCAAATCATCTTTTACTAAATAAGCTTACTTTAGCTTAGTTGATTCTTAGTTAAGGTAGTTATCTACTTAATTTTGATGTCCATTTGTCACTTAAATTATAGGAATTCAAGTTTTTCCACTTGAATAGCTTTTGTTGTTGTGTTTCGCATTTTGAAGTGAATATGCTTATCTCTTTTATGATTTGCAAACTAATGTCTTAAAAATGATAGAAATTAGATATTTTACAAGTTATGAAAGAGGCATTGCACGAAATGATATTTCTTAATAGAAAAAAAATGGTGTTTAGAGCATATTTGTTTTATAAAACTAGATCAGACATCTATTATCCTTTTGGTTATTTGAAATTGCATAATAAAGCATCTCTTGAAATAGGGAGGTAATTGTTTGTGAAATGGTCTCAAAATACTATATGAAATGTATTCTTCTTGATGGAAGAAATTGGGAAAGGTTGTATACATACATCTATATATTGATTTGTGAATTTATGAATATGAAATCTGAAATAGCTTTATGATTGGTCGGAAGAGTGATGATGGTTTTATGCTCTTGTCACCACGACCTAAACTCATTGAAGGGGTTGTGAGTGTGCGCACAGTTCTCTAGCGTGTTATTTGGGTCAAATCACTAGCTAATATAGGTGGAGACCTATACTAAGGGGCATTTTGGTAGATCTTGTCGCAAGGTATTAAGTGTGGCTATAATTTGATATTGAGCACATGATTGACCTATGAATTAAATCATTCATATTTGCTTTGATATTATTGATTGAATGAGTATTTTTTAAGTGCATGAAATTTTGTTGAATTGTTATAATTAATCTTTGTTGTATATTGTATGCTTGATGTGGATAAATGTGTTTTTGGTATCGTTGAAATGTGCATAACTGATATTCAATCTGCTTAAAAGAGATTTGCACTACTCAATGTGGAGTGATTTGCTCAAATAATTCATCTCAATTCTTTTTTAGGTTTTACAACTAGTAGCAAATAAAAAGAGAGCGGAATCAATGAGAGATTTTGGGAGTTCAAGTTTGGTGTAAGTTAAGAAAGTCATATACATGTGAAATGCTATTTGTTAGGTTTAGTTTATTAGTCACTAGAGATATACATATTCTTTTTTCAAGACTTAAGAACTCTTATGTTGTATCTAATTTGATATTTTACTATATACTTTATTTTCATAACAGATTAATGTTGATTTTGTGTATGAGGCTACTTATTTTCTCTATAAATGTAGAGTTAGGGTGTGACTATTATGGGATAGTGCCGGTGACCAAATTGCCTAGACACTAAAAGGGGAGCTCTCTAGTTGAATGAAACACTAAATTTAGGCATTTTATCACAATAGTTAGTTTCAGGTATATAGTGACCAACCTTCGAAGTTGGTATGGCAAGCAATATGTTGTGTCACAAGTGATCTTTGTATAAGTGGATCATTTTCAATTTGATCTTTGATAAGAACTTACCAAGAAAGATTTGAATTTATTACAACGATCTCTACCTTGATAAGTTTTTTTATCCTCCTCTTTTTCTTTTCTTTTTTATCGAAAGCAACTTTTCATCACAATTAAATAATATGGAAAGCAACAAGGCACCATCCTCTTTTTCTTTTTTCCTTTTTTTTTATTTTATCGAAAGCAACTTTTCATCATGATTAAATAATATGGAAAGTAACAAGGCACATGGCACATGAGGCAAAAGATTGAATATGACGCCATAGCACAATTTAATGGTCCTAAACGTGCTGCCATTAGAAAGATCGCCACATCAACTTAGAGACTTCTTATGGATGAGATTTAAAGAGATGATGAAACTCGTTATTAATTTTTGGGAAAGGGATTCTCAAACGTTTTCACAGCCTGAAGGAGCATGCCATCATGTTTTGGGCGACCAAAGTAGATTCTGATTGTTCTTTTCTGGGTGCGGTCCTATCGCTATACTCACTGAAAAGATAGAGCCATCGGATTTGATGTGAAGGCCAACACCTTCTTCAAAGATTTTGAGGCATTGTGCACTCTCTACTTGGGCTCGGTTACCCTGAAATGGGGAAGCACTGGTTCACCATTCAGGCCGTTGCCACTGGAGAGGTAATACCCGAAATACTCTGTGAAAGAGGTGGCTCTGTACATGGGCGGATTGCTCTCGTCGAGAAGCTCCTCTATTGGCTTGTACGGTTTCGACTTCTGCATCTTCCCTGGGACGAGGAAGCACGCGACCGAGACCCGGGGGCCGGCCTGCCTGGCGAGGACCCGATGCTCCACGCTCTTGAACTTGTCGTTGCTGACAAGCTGCAATCAACAGAATCAGGCGAAAGGACAATCATTCTTCGACTCAAAGATAACTCGAACGTTAATCGACCCGGTAACAGATGTGATGGATGGGAATGATCTTTGTACCTGCATGAGGTCTCCAATGTTGGCTAGGATTGCTCCAGGCGGTGGGGACACATCCACCCACTGGTTTTGGTGGCGGACCTGGAGGCCTCCATGGTGGTTTTGCAGGAGAAGAGAGAGGAATGTGGCATCCGAATGATTGATTGTGCCCAGAGTCCGCTCCGGCTCAGGGCAAATTGGGTAGTAATGGCTGACGATGCTCTTGGATTCCATGCATTCAATGTCACTGAGATAGCCTGAATCAAGCCCCAGCGCCTCTGATAGAAGTTCAGACAGAGACCTCTTCAATTTTTCCAAGTGTCTTTCGTACTCAAAAACCGGCTCTCTGCAAAGGATTGAAAGAAGACATCATGTGGAAAGAATAATTTGAACTTAATGAGTACAGAGGAGGGAAAGTCATGAATGGATGAAAGAGGTGTGGAGCATCGAACTCGAGATTTTTCATAAATCGTCGAGGTGAAGGAATGGGGCATAAATCATGATTAAGACCTGCATAGAAGAGGGACTGCATCTGGATCTAGCTCTCCAAACGGGAAACCAAACATTAGAGTGTCCTTCCAAGTAGCTGCTTTGGACCAAAACAAGTCTCCGTTGCTGTAGTACCTGAACTTCTTAGCTTCGTCCCTGGAGTACCACTCTCTCTTCACTCCCTCAGGCTGCTCGTGGAACTGCTTTACAGCTTCTAACACGCTGTCCATCGCGTCAACCGGGACCCCATGGTTAATCATCTGGAAGAACCCCCAGGTCTCTGATGCTCTACGGAGGTTGTTGACCACGTCCTGCCGCCGGGAATCCTGATAGCCCATCATGTCGATGGTAGGGACCTTGAGGCCAGTGGCGGCCCCGGACATGTCGCGCAGGTTCTGGGGTGGGTGGATGAAGAGCCTAGGGACCTTGGCCACGCCGGAGTCGACAAGGCCTTTGACGCCGGCTTTGGTCTCGTCAAATTCCTTTGCTTCTTTCGCTCTGTCATAGGGCGGTCCCCTACAGATGATGGATTCTCCAGGACCGGGCAAGCTCTGCATCTTTGCAAGGAGAAGCTTTGAAGCCTATGAAGGTGATTGAATCGTGCTCTTTCCGTGAGGCTACATGACCATTTATATACTGCCGAAACAAAGGAGACTTAGTAGGTGCCGAGTCACCGTCCGATCACGTCGGATCCGCTAGCAATCAAGCGTCTGGATTAGAGTTTAAGGTCAATTGAAGCATCCAATTTGTGCGAATGCTGATGAACATGTCCTAGACAACACGATAAGGGGAGTGCTATTTTCGTCTCGAGCATTTTAAACGTGCATCGACTTGATTAACTAGCAAGTCAACAATGCCTGCAGATCGATGGAGGGCCAATGAAATGCGACCACGGCAAACAAGGCTAGATTCTGGGATCGAAATTCAACGGTGAATTTCATCCACACAACTGCGGCACTTTACGAGAAACATCGAACAATCTAATCCTGAAATGAACCTACTCCTAAAGATAAATATTTTGCAACGCAATCATACATGCGCGAATTAAAGTAATTCATCCCTACCGGGCTCGAACATACACAAGAAAACACAGCCCTAAGGCAAAGGACCGAATCAAAAACACGTCGAAGCCGGTAGGTTACAACATCAGTGGCAGCGCAGGGAGCTTCTTCAGACCGACTCGTACCATTCGAATTTTGAAACAGTTCTTGGAAAGTTTACTTCAATAAGGCCTCACAATCAGAGACAGCTGCTGCAGTTACTCAGCTCGTGAATCACGGCCTCCATGGATGGCCTGTCGTAAGGAGACTCATTAGTGCAAAGCGAGGCAATCCTCGCAAGTTTAGCCGCCTCGTACTCAAAGAACCTTCCGTGGATATTCGCATCGATGAATTCCTGGAATCGGCACGATTCAGCAGCCAGACGCATGGAGTGATCTACTTTCTGCTTCCCCGACAAGATCTGGAACACAATCATACCAAACGCGTAGATGTCACTCTTCTCTGTGAACCGGCCCATGGATGTGTACTCGGGCGCTAGGTAGCCCATGGCAGCGCTAGATTTCAGCAACGAGAACACAACATCATTCGTGAGGAGCCTGTGGAGACCAGATTGATAGAGCAACGGATTGAATCGCTGGTCTATGAGCACCTTGTCTGCCGAGATGTTTTGGTGAAGGAGGGGGGCCTTGTTTGGTTTGTGAGCATGCAAATAGGCAATACCTGTTTCAAAAGATTATTCAAAAATCAACAAAATCAGAGGTGGCAACTTGCAAGTAGAAGACAATGAAGATCAGTAGATCCCCTATTCAAAGAAAGATAAACAATTAAATTAGATGCCACAATATGCTATTTGAGCACCAGAGTCATTGCCCATATTAGTACATGACAGAGCAGTGAGCAGGCAGAATTTATAATGCAGCAAATTCAACAATGGCAGGTTTGTTCAAATGATGGAGGTCCTGGACCACCTAAATCTGTTCCTCCATATAATGACTAGGTAATGCTATTATTAATTTCATGGCCCTCTAGATGCTTACTGCTCACTAGCAGTTGAAAGCACCGTCAATGATGCATTAGAAGAAATTAGAACTAGAGGTACTGTTTTGAAGGTTCCTACTTGCTTTTAAAATTGCTGACAAGTACATTCAAAGCGCTTATTGAGCCTCAATAAATGTCCTTTTGGAAATGTAAACAAGTAATTTCTTTGAATGTTCAAATTTTTGCCACACGTGGAACCATTACACTTTAATCAATTTCAAGATCTCGGAACTATGAGCATTCTGTTTAAGCGGTGCTTAAAATGCGTCTTCAAGCACCCATGAACAATAACCTAACACGGTTACAGAAGCTCTCTAGCATTTGAGAAAAACCCAAAACTCAATTCAAGTTCCAAAATCCAACAAAAGCTTTATTCAGAAAGGGCAACTTAGAAGACAATAACTTGCAGCAACAAAAGTTATCAAAGTTGAGCCTTGGAAAGATTATGGGACAAGGATTTCAATTCATTAGATAGCCATTCAGATGAAACGAGAAGGAAATTATCAGACAGCAGCACTGACCTTTAGCGATTCCCTTCACGATCGAAACTCTAGCAGACCACTCAAGGGTGCCACTGTCCCCCTCCTTCAAATCCAAAAAGCTTAGCAGAGTCCCATTCGGAACATAATCATATATCAGGAAGCACTCGCCACGGCCCCTTGAGCAGCAGAATCCCCTCAGCCTCACCAGATTTTCATGTCTCAGCGAGGTCAAGATATTCAAACCCTTCAAGAACTCAGATTCGTCAGCCTTGCAGCTAGTCTTATTGATGCATTTGATGGCAACTACAGAACCGTCTCTCAGTATTCCTCTGTACGTGGTGGAGAAGTTACTCTTACCCAACACATTCACCTCCGAGAAATACTGAGTGGCGGATTCCACCTCTTCCAGATTGAATCTGAAGCTCTGCAAAGCTTCTTCAGAAAACTCATTAACGATCCGAGCATCAGCAAGCGGATCCCATCCGTTTGAATACTCCAGGCTAGCTAAAGGAGAGCCATTTTTCTTATAAGCACTCTTGGGCTGGTCAGTGCTTAGATGGCCATCAGAGACCTCACCCGAAAAGCCAAGTTTCTGTTTCCTCCGACGGTAGTGTGTGAACAAAAGAAACCCTATGGCCGACAATGCAAAAGTTGCCAAGATTGATCCAATAAGCGCAGAGGGATGTGCTGATTTTGGCAAACTAGAACATCCAGTCAGGTTACATGGTAACACCACATTGGCTGTCTCGGGTATACTTGTGGAGGGTACTGTCGTCGCGGCCCCATACGGCTGAGGTTGACCAGGCTTTCGACCCCCAAAAGCATTACAAGTCCTTAAAGAGAGGAACCCAGTCCCACACAAGTCGAAGTTGTTTTCGTACAGAAATCCTTCGTTCAGTCTCTTCAGCGCTTTAATATTCGAAAAAGAAACAGCAATCAGTCACGGGTGATACTCATTCCTAAAAGCAAGAGATTGAAGAGAGGTCATAGCAGAATAGTTACCAGGAGGTACATTGCCAGAGAGAGTGTTGTTTTGGACATCCAAGACTTCTAGAAGAGGCAGATCGGCTATCTTCATGGGAATCGAGCCGAAGAGGCGATTGAAGCTCAAATATAACCTCGTCAACGTCCCCAGGTCACCTAAACTTGCCGGTATTGCACCAGTGAGCTGATTAGATTGCAGAGCAAGAACACTGAGCTTCTTCAGAGATCCCAGCTGTGTAGGTACACTTCCAGTCAACTGGTTGTAAGAGAGCTGCAAAACTACAAGGCAAGGGACAAACTTTAGGACCAAAAAACTTGACATCGTAAATGAAAAACTTTGAGCTCAATGAACCATTAGTTTCCAAAAGTAAAATTCTGCAACTTTATTTCCCATTCAGCATACATCAAACCCTGTGAAGTTGAATCAAATAACAGAGGAAGCGTATTCCCTAAAGGTTGTAGCTTTCCGTTTTTGTTTCAACCTTACTTTTTTGTTCTCTTGAGTTGACCCAGATGGATTTACTCAGAAAGAACGAATTTTTCAATCATATTTTTCTGGCAAACCAAAAAACACTGGAGACTGGTATCTTTACACACCAAAAACTTAAAAATGAACGGAATGTATGAACATCAAAGCGAAATAATCTCCAAAAGAAACTAGAAAGTTTCAAAATTTTCAACATGCATCTCAAGCAAAACCAAGAAAAGGACTAACCTTGCAAGCTTGCCATGTTAGCCATCTCGGGAGGAATCTGGCCAGAGAGATTGTTCATGTTCAGATACAAGTCAGTGAGCTCGCTCAAGTTGCCAATCTCTCGTGGAATCTCTCCGCACAGGGAGTTGTAGTGAAGGTAAAGGCCAGTCAAGTGGGTGAGCCCAGCAATGGCCGGAGAGAGCCTCCCAGTGAGCCTTCTTCCCTGCAGCGAAATGTTGGCGACGCGGCCCTTGTCGTCGCAACCGACGCCTTGGAAGGAACCATCGCGAGGATCGCCATTGACGGTCCATGAGGAAAGGTGCTTGCTTTCCGGGTCTAGGCTGGCTTTCACGTCCATGAGAGCTCTCAGCTCAGCGCTTGTTGCGGAGACAAGCACGTTGCATCGGCTCACGAGGAAGATGAAGACCCAGAGGAAGAAGAAGAGATGCTGCAAGGAAGCGAAATCCATCTTTCCCTCCCTCTCTGTCTCTCTGTCTCTCTGTCTCTCTCTCTCTGGCACTCAAGAAGAGAAGGTGGTGGTGACTGGTATGGATCGTGACTCGGTGATGTTTTTCAGATTTCTTTTCTTAAATTTGTTTATTTGATTTTTCTTTTTTCTAATTGTTTTGCAGCGTAAAGAAACGAGAAATATTAAAAATTTCGAGAAAGAATTGCTTTGGAACTTGGGACGACGGGTGGATGGTTACTCCATCAGTTGACTTCTCTTTTTTCAAATGAACGTCCGAGGCTCGCTGCAGGGTTAGTTCACAGTCCTCCATATTTTCCAAGACAGGCGACAATGTTCTTGTCTTTAATTTCAGCAACAAGTGTCTTTCAACATATTACCTTCAAAAAGTTTCTCGATGACATTTATCCGTCTACGATCCAACAGCTACCTAACTCAAAGCTAGCAGCTTCATCAATTTTGATCATCTAAAGGAACCTATCCGAGCTAAAGACAAGCCGATGATGCGCGGTTCCGTCGGAATCCATTCCAAGTCCTGCTGATGTCTTGGTCATTCAAAAGGGTACAGATCTGATTGGAACCTTAGGCTCCATTATTGTCCGGTTTTCAAATCACGACGGCCTGCCTTTTTCTGATTATTGAAGAGGCATAGGATTCCTCACCTAGGACAGTGCAAGAAAACACAAGCATGGAGTGGCTATTATTGATGCCGATTTGACTTGGGACATCATCGATTGTGCAGATGGTAAATGTTTCTGGACAATTTCGATTGCTCAGGTTGGTCGCTTTGGCTTTTGCCAGGGGCAAGTAAATGATCCCCGGACAGAGCACTTTGGAAGGTGGGATCATGAGCAAGCTGTACCAGACCAGTGCGTTTATTCCCCTCCCCGCCTCCCTTTTTAATGATCGAAAGCGAAATTCAGCAAAGTGGTAGGCCTAAAATGGTGTCGACGTTGCCTAGTTTTGTGCATATTCTCTTTCTTTCTACCTCCATTGATAAGGGGAAAAGTTAAGTTGCAATCATCCTTTTTTTTTTATGCTTGCCTTGTGATTTTTCACTTTCGGCTCTCAGCCGTGGTCGAGTGAAATTGGATAAGAGATCATGAGACCGGGAGGAGCTGTTTCTTCGACCTCCCGTGAACCTAGCCTCAAGTTTTGAATTTGATTTGAACATTGTCTTTATCGATTCCTTCAAACTACTTCTAACTACTATGAATGATGGACTTGTGTGATGTGATGATAACTTGATTTGATAGAGATGTTGATCCTGGTGCATTCGATAGGAGATTGCAAACAATTATCGAGGTTTCAAACTAGAGATGATTTTCTATATATTCTTAGCTCTAAATTTGAGTTTAATGCAATGTCTAAACTTGCTAAGAGCACTAAACTTTTGCAAAGCATGCGAGATGAATTCGGTCTATAAGGTGGGTCGAGTTTTCTCAAATGAAAAGATTGCTTCGACTATCGATTCGATATTCAAGCCTTTTGAACCTAAATATGCTGATTGATCTGTCCATTCAATATTTAAAATTTAAATTTATTTCGACACGTATATACCGATGACTTTTAGATGTGAAATATGTTCAATAACATTTAAAATTCGAATTTACTTTCAGTAACATTTCGAGCGTTCCAAGGCTATTTTAAAATTTGAATACTACTTTCTATTTCGTTAATTTCGGAAGGGAAGTAAATTAGAGTACTGTTTGTGCAGATGGAATGGGGGAAAAAGAGCTGAGCCGGAAATGGTTTGAAAAACTCCGAAGAGCATAGAGAAACTGTCCACTGACAAACTGACAAAAGGCGCCTGCCCTGGTGGCCACGTGGCTGCGTGTGAGTGGCCAGTCACCGCAAGACGGGGTCAGGCGCGTGTTAATTGTGGCCACTGGAGATTCCCTCGCCATCCCCATTCTCAAAGCATTTTCAAACGATCGAAAAATAGTGGGAATCGGATAAATCCAAATTTTGTTTTGAATTTGTTGTCTTGTATACCCATGGATTTCAGTAGATAAAATATTTCTTTTGACAAAGAAAATAAATTAATTTTTTCTTAGGTTGGTTTTTCTCCCGACGATTAAAAACCAATCATTTCGGATTGTATATTATTTTTATTATACATGCTTATTGAACTTGAATTTACTTGAATCTTTGTAAATCATCAACCTATTTCCATTATTTTCCCTCCTATCTAATCTTACCGTACATTTCATTTATATCGTGTGTATTACGATTTTATCGTATCTAATGCCATTGGTTTCCCAACATTTTCTTGAATTTTATGCGGCCAAGTTTTAAGAGATAGAGAAATTAGCATTTTGTTTTGAATTGGTACTAATAAAAATTCCAAAATGGTAACTCATTAAACATTTATCTCTCAAATTGTTTTATGTTTTACAAAATATCTAAGATTCAATGCATTTTATGATATATATACCTCAAACTAATTTTCGTCCCACTAATATTCACATGTTGATACCTATAACTTAGATTTTCCTTCATTAAAATGTATACGTGTCAAAGCGCATGAATTTTCTACGTCAGATCTATCTTGTAATCGCTTGCCACGTGTGCATTTTAATGGAATATTGGACGGAATATTAATGAATAATAGATTTAAGTCTGGAGTGCCGGTTTGAATTCCTTTGCGAGACAAAAACTAATTTTGGGTAAATGTTTCATGGGTACCATTTTTAAAAAATTTACGAGACAAAAATTAATTTTGAATAATTATGGCCATGACTCAAGTTTTAACATTTTTCATTAGACAAAAAAAATCAGTTTAGGGTAAATAATCATGGGATACTAATTCGAGATTTTTAATAATGTTAGCCTTCTATAAAAAAAATTAGCATTTAAATTTCTGCATCGAGGCTGGGGACCTCGCATGGCTCGAGCGATCACACAAACATCCAAGTAAAACAAGGACCACACTGCAATTATTTACTGATGATAATTATTCTCGTCTCTCCTGCCCGAAGAACAACGAATCGGACAATCTTCCTAATTTTAATAATTAAACCATAATTAGACGTCAAAAGACGGTCTGGAAAACGAGGATGAAAGATTGGAGCTGTAGTGGTGACTGAGATTTTCTCATCAGAGAGCTTTGCTTAAGTTTCACGACTAAACGACACCGTGAAATTAGGGTTTCGCATTCCTTCATCCTCAAACATCTAAAAGAACAAAAGAACCAGTTGGTAAAGAAAGAGGACAACAAGAAAATGCTAATGGAGTTAAAAAGGAAATGATTGGTACAGATCAGAAGGAAGATCACAAGCAGAACAATTGCTTCTCAAGCAAATTTCATCCACATTTTGATCATGAAAACGCCTCAGCAGTGTTCTTGTCTTTTCTATGCATGCAACTGAAAGAGGATGTGGACTTCTCTGCCTCTCCACTGGCAACTCTCTTTTTACTCCTTTTTTTTTTACGTTGGTTAATTTCTCTGCCTATCGGCTAAGGTAAAAAAAAAAAAAAAAACCATTTTATATAATGTGAGAATTTTCAAGGTTATGTCTTTGCTAAGTAGGCAATGTAGGATTCATCTAGAGAGAGGAGCTATTCGAAGTGGCAAACAAGTCCTAGAAGAGCAGAATGCACATAGTTGGAGTCCACATATGTACTGTCAGGAAAAAAAAAAAAAAAAAAAAAAACCTCACTTAGCTTCTCTCTCTTTCTTGGGTTAACAAAAAAGATAAATAAGAACCGACATTACCCTAAAAGAAGTTTTGTTGGATTATTATATTATTTTACGGTTTGATGCTTTTCATGGGTTTATAGAGATATGGGGCATTGTGATCTTTGTCAGAAATCATCTTTACCGAAATATTAGTAGGTATTTAAATTTCTATAAACCCATTTCATATGAACTGTTAAATCATATAGAATTCACATGATTTAACGACTAGCGTGAAAAAATTAACTTAGATCAAGATGACCCAATTATTCCTTTTAAGGCCAGTAGATAAAAAAATGGTTTTCTTTCGTGCCAGCGAATTGGATTCTATCTCTGCTCCAATGCTCCTTTTAGGGTTTCCACCATCCATGGGATTTCTGGGACTTCAAAAAAGCCAGAGGACAAAGAGAAACCCAAGAAAGAAGAGAAGCTATTCCTAGAGTCCACTTTCCAAGCCCTTTCCTGAAACTCCTTTTGTAGAGAGCAAGGCAATGTCCCTGTCCATGTCCCTGTCCATAGGCTTGCCATAAGTGAACCGCTTTTCAATGAGCCGTTGTTTGCATGCGTTGGCACATCTTAGATTCCCACCTTTCTCTTTCTTTTCTTGCTTTTGAAGAATGTACATCAGTCCTCCACTTCAAACAACAATATGTTAGCCCCACATAGAAGCTTAGGTTTTTGTCAATGTTCTTATGGGTTATTTGGTAAAGCTGCGGTTAGATTGTATTTGCGCTGTCTTGTGGCTGTACAGTGAAGTTAGTGTGACGCATGTGTTGGATTATATATGTGTTTAAGGTTGGAGCACCTCAAAATTGTGTGAGAGAGCTTCATAAAAGCCGCTATAAGTAGTTGTGGCTTTAAAAGTGATGCAACTATAAGAGATTTACCAAATTCCTTATTAAAGTTACAACACCCTTTTCACAACTATGGCTGCTTTGGAGAAATTGTACCCGACAGAAAATTTGATGAAGGAAGAGACACGAGATCAAGCCTTCACAAACTCATGATCAATTTTAATATACAAAATGAACAATATCAATTGTCAGGGATGTAGAAAAGTAAATTGTTGCTAATCTTGATTGTCACAATTTCCATTATTTCATAAGCACAACTAACAATGCCGAGAGGGTTTATAGGTTTTGGGAAAATTTTCAAATAAGGCTTAAAGTGAGGTTGCTTTTCAAAAAAAAAAAAATTCAAAGTGAATGTTATTTCAAATAAAAACATGAAATGAATAAATCGGTCTCAAATAAGGGTCTAAACTTATCGACCAGCCAACTAACTAAGGAGCACATGATTTTCCCAATGATTGTAATGGGGCAATTTTGTCCAAAACAAAATATGGATAAAAAATTTAAGAAAAACTTAACAATTTGCTAATGTGGCGTTTGCACGGTGCATATTAGCATAACTTAAAATAATAAATTTAAGTTACTATTCATTGCAAATTATTGTTGATCAATTTTCAACCTCACAATCGCTCGGCCAAACTCCTCTGGCGCACGTTCATTGCTGCACACTGTCGCTTGGACATCCGGGAGCGTTCATCGTAGCTGCTGGCCATGGCAGTACCTTGAAGCTTGCGACCGCCAAGGCAGCTCGAGCAACTCTTCCAAACAGTCATCTTAGTTTCCTCTCGCTCTCTTCTCTTCATCTTTCCTCTTTTCGAAGCAAAAAACACACATGATGCAAATGCGATGACTCTTTAGAAGAAGTGTGGTCGAGCGATCGTGAGGTTGAATACGGTGCACAGTAACTTGCGATGAATAGTAACTTGACTTTAAGTTTTCTTTAATTGAACGCCATATTAGCATTTCGTCAGATTTTTCATTTTGATTTTTCATCCAGATTTTGTTTGGCCAAAATAGCCCTATTCCGGTCACCAGGAAAATCAAGTACTCACTGGCTAGCAAATTTTTGGTCTATCGGCAAACTTAGACTCTTATTTGATATTGACTAAGTATTTTCAGTTGATTTTCCAAATAAGGGTGGGTTAGTGTTAGTGTTAGAGTTGTAATAGCATCAACACACTATTATCACGATGCACGTTGTGCATCCGCGAGTTCTACAATCATCCATGTGCAACCTTAATACAACAATATTGTATACCATAAAATTTTCATTTATTTCCCGTGACAATTTACATTCTTAAGCTGGAAAAAAATCATCGATATTTTTAATCATAGACTGATGGTCCCGTGCAAATTGTAGCTAAATTCGAATTTATGGCGATTACTGTTCTTGCACGTGACATGAAATTGTATACCGGAAAATTTTCATTTATTTCCCAGTGACAATTTACATGCTTAAACTTGAAAAAAAAATCATTGAGATTTTTGATCGTAGACTAATGGTCCCGTGCTGTTCTTGCATGTGACATGAAATTGGGATTGCATTCATATTGTCAACGCAAATTACACGGTTGCTGTGATTTAACTCGGTAAGGGGCAAAAGTTATGGCTTTAGTTTTTACTAGATGTTAACTTCCTATCATTTACCTGCATCTAATACGAGTGACCGCAGTTACAAGTAACTTGAACCTTCAAATATGTTCTTGGATCGCTTCGAGGGCGTTCTATATTGATTACGTGATTGTTCTTGCTCTAAGTTCTACAGTGCCATTCGAGAGTGACAGCGCGAGGACTTGCGGATGGAGGGTTTCTCGTTTCTGCTGCAGTGGAAAAAAAGATAGAATCATGCATGGATGAAAACCCTTCCAGGCGTTTCCTTGATGAGCAGGGAAATCTCAACTTTGAGGAGGGTTCTGTTTCGTTGCAGATGATCTTATTCTAAAAGTGTGCTTCTCAAAGCCCAAGTTAAAGAAAAACTGAAAAATCAGCAACTCCGATCCACATAGCTGTGCAATCCCTACCAAGAAATGCCTTAAAACAGAAACAAACGACAAGCCTCAAACTTCAGGTGTCGGCAATGGTGACCTCAACCTCCACGCCAGGCTCAATAGTGATTGACGTGATTTGCTTAACAACTTGCTGAGAGCTGAAGAGGTCGATGATCCGTTTGTGAATGCGGAGCTCAAATCGATCCCATGTGTTGGTTCCTGATACAAATGCAATCAGGCATACAAGTTTATGACATTGGATCATCTTTAATTGCGACATTCGAATGAACCCACATGGAATCAGGCTAAAATGTTCATTCATTTCAGTACCTTCTCCACAAGGCGACTTCCTGGTGTTGATGCGAAGGACCTTGGTGGGGATCCTCACTGGCCCCTTGACCCGGAGATGCTTCTCCTTTGCACCGCGAATCAAATCAGCACAAACTGTTGAAAGATAAAAGTACATGTCAGAATCCAACACGACTTGGAAGAAAATCAACAATTTATGCCTTTGCTAATACTATTTCCATTGAGGAGGAATTCTATCCAAAGGAACTGAAGTATAGCAGCAACTAAAAGCTTAACATTACATGAACTCAAGTATCCGCATATCTCCAAAGAGCAAGCAGTAGCAACATATGGTGAAAAAAATAACTACATCGGCTAATTGTAATGTGCAATTTGAAATTGTAGAAAAAGGTATTAGTTGGACCTTTCACGTATCAGGTTAATTGTTGAATTTAGCGGGACTCATCTGAGAGGTACCATCCTCAATCGTTTGGAGATTTTCATGCCTCTAAAATCTTAACTGGAATGTGGCAATGAATGACATTCAAGATATTGTAGCATTTACATATGCACACCACTTTAATTGCAATAACTTAAAGATATTTAAAGTCAAATACACAGCATCAGAACATAGTAAACCATTCATATACTAAATAAGCAGAAGTATCGGTAAATATTGTCTTTGTTCCGCACATTATATGAGTAAGTCTACAATGAAGGCTTGAAAAATAGTTATGAATACAAAAACTGCGCAAATTAAACAGATTCTAAGCAAAATAAAATGGTAACAGCAACAAATTGACCTTGTTAACAAGTACCATAAGAAAGCTCGATAAGGGCCCTAAAAGCAATAGAACATTTTTCACTTGATATTCAAATCAATTCAGAATCGAGATCATATTTAATTTAGCATGATACCTTATAAACAAAATTCTCAAAGGATAACTAATAGTCCAAACGTTATCAAGGCACTAATGTAACTCTTCAACAAGATTCGCAATGAAACATAGTAGAGAGAGACGAAAAAGCCAGACCTTTCTCGAGATTTTTGACATTCTTTGAGGTTAGAGTAATTCGGACCCTAAGAATCTCTTCTCCGGATTCCTCCAAACCAGGCTTTGCTGGCTTCGTGGGGTAATCCATCGTTGCTAAGCTATATGAACATAGTCAGATCACATCAGAGAAAAGAAAGAAACTGACGAAATGTAACAAAAGGGCATTCGCAATTCAAATAGCCTTTTCCCCTTCTCTACAATAAGAACCCTAATATGAAAACACTGATTATGATCAATGTGTGTACGTGATTATGATAAAACTGGTGGGTTAGCTCGGGAATTGAGATCATTGGCGATTACATTACTTGGTCTCTCTTTTTAAGATCATTAAGACGAGCCCTACTTTAACGTGAATTCAACAATCAAGGCTTCGACATCAAATTCACAAATCAACATTACGTAAAACCCTAACAAGCGAACGACAGTACGCGAGCGAGAGAGAGAGAGAGAGAGAGAGAGAGAGAGAGAGAGAGAGAGAGAGAGAGAGAGAGAGAGTACCTTCGTGGGAGAGATGGAGAGAGAGGGAAAGAGAAGCGGCGACTGGTGCTGAAGAAGAAGAGCACGCAAAATTTGACAGAGAACAGAGACGTTTATATATATACTTCAGGTTTTGTTCTTCGAGTTCTCATGCATGTCTAGGGTTTCGAGTTCCTTTTTAATTCTAATTTTAAACAATTTTCTCTGGGACTAACTTGTAAGTTATTCCTCGCAAGAATTTACTTAAGGATAAATATATCTTATGCATATTTTTGAATGTAACCAACATATCGATAATATGAGATAAGGATATGAAAAAATCTTTATCTATCTTTTATCTTTAATTTGAATGTTCAATAAAAGATAAAAAGTCGTGGAATAACAAACCAAAAGCTAATTCTCCTGAATTTCACTCTCGTTAATTGTTTTGGGTGTCCACCTTGAAATGTTCCAACGTGCCCTTGACATATACTATTCTCTTAATAGGTTAGATAGAATATTACTGTAATTTAATGCTCAATATCTTCTGAGGTTGGGCATAACTTTTGTAACCGTCCATGTTGTCCAATTCAATTGATCACTATCCATTTAACTTCTCGCAAACAGTTCCTTATCCGATTGCACTTCTTTCGTAATTGCACACTTCCTCTACTTCAAATTTCCAAAACACTAGCTTCAATTTAGAATTAAGTGGTGGGTAAAAAAAAAGACAATTAAGTTTATTTTCAAATGCAATTATCGGCATTTTATTCTTGCTTAATTTGGTTTGCGATTTGCCAAGATGAAACACGCTGCATCTAAGTTGGTTGGATTTTCAAATATAAAGGACATCAACTAAGTAAAATGTAAGGGAGTCATAAAATAGATAAGCTATGGTGTTCGATTTTTTTCTAAATTTTATCTAGTAAATTGAAGATTAGCGTATTTGTAGAGGAACCTTAAAAGGGTTTAAAAAGTGGCGTCACAATTAAGTTCTCTCTGTCGCATTTTCTTTGTGGGAAGGTACAAACTGATATCTTTAATTTTTTTTTCAAACGTTCATTCTATTTAAATCTTAAATTTACCGGATTTATTAATTCCTTATAAAGTATATTATGTGTCAAAAGAGGGAAGCACAATAAGCCGGGCTTTGAACAAATTATTTCTTAAGTATATTTAAGTGCAATTTCCCCATGGTATTATTATATTTGGTTTTTCCATTTTACTTTAGGGTGGGGGGATTATCACACATTTTTTGGCTAAACCACAACTTTTGAATTGAACTGATCGAATTAACCCTCAATCACAAGATTTAGTTCAATATTTACTAACGTACTTTCTATCATCTCTCCTTTGCATACCACATTTAACTAAGTTTCCTATATATATATATGTCATTGACCTCCATTTCCCTTTCGAATTACAATGGTAATAGAAAATTTACAATAATTGTTTCCCAAACTAGGCATTTGAATTTGTAATTCTAAAAAATATCTTTCTTCAATCATGATTTATTGATGGTATAATGATGTTTGTTTGACTTGTTAAGACATCACTAGTTTGTGGTTTTATTTAAGCTATATGCGAATGGAAGGTGAAAGCTAGATACAATTTCTTTATATTCAAACTCACAAAAGAATTTACTGTATATGGATATTTAATGGGAAAATTACCAAAAAAGTTTTAAACCTATTATAGTTGTGTCAATTGAGTCATAAACTTATTTTTTTGATCAATTGAGTCATAAATCTTTTGTAATTGTGGCAGTTCAATCAATTCAACCAAATCTAGCTAATCAACGTTAATGTGGATGTTGGGCAGTAAAATTTTAATAATATTTAATTTTTTCCATTTTTTATTAATTCTTTAATTTTTTTTATTTTTCCTCCTTCCTCCATCTTTCGATGACTTGCTAGAGCCAAAGGGGAGGATTGGTCACCGGATTGTGGCGATCGGCCATTGGCGAGCTCGCCTCATCATCGTTGGACAAGGCAAGCTTGCCCAGCCACTAGCAAAGTTAGCTCACCCTAGCCCAACTCATCACTAGCCAGTTGTCTTAGTTTGGTGACCAGCTCTCCTCACTAGTCGCTAGAGCCAGAGGAAGAAGGAATGAGGAGGAAAAATAAAAAAAGAAAAAGGAAAAAGAAGAAGAAAAGATAACAAGTTAATAAAATTTGAAAAAAATAAAATATCATTAAAAAATTATTCAATGGCATCCGTATTGCAAAAGATTTAGGACCCAATTAGTCAAAAAAATAAATTTATAATCGAATTGACATAATCACAATATGTTTATGACTTTTTTGATAACTTTCCCCAAAAAGATTTTACATTATCCAAAATAATGTATACTATTTTAAATAATGACTTTTTTCTCTGCAAGAAGCATGGTAAAAATTTGAAAGAGGAGAATTAGAGTAAAATAGATTAAAAAACATATCACTTAGGTGTACTAATGATATGAAGATTGGTGCACAGCGAATTGCGGCTCGATGAAAGTTCCAATCAACTCAGTTACGGAAGCGGACTCAGGACTCACTTCCGAGCGCCATTGAAGTAATTCCAACCCAAGAAATATTTCTTCTTTTGTTTAGTAAACGTTATGGCATTTAGACCCAACAAGAAAAACTCTACGGCATTGATAAAGAGATCACATTACTGAGGCTTTCAAGACTTCTTATATACCCATTTGCTCCTCCAGCATCCCATCCGTAATTTCTAATCAAAATTTAACCAAAGAAATTATATTAATAAACCGTTAAAAGATTCAAAACCATATTAGATTTAAGACCTTCTTGATACTTCTTTCATCCATCTTTTAATGCACTCATTTGATTTGATACTTCTTTCTTCCGTCTTATAAAACACTCATTTGATGAGACCAAACTGCCTAATTGTCCCACCACAATTTAAATCCGCCGAAACTACTTACCAAAGTTAGGATCCGCAACAAAGGATCGATCCATGCAGAAATTGGATGAGAAACACGGCCAAGAACATCGAGTTGATCATTTTAATTAAGAAAAGAGATGCAAAATGCCCCATCACAAGGTTGGGCTGTCGAAGAGAAGTTCAAAATTCCTGAATTTGAGTTGCAGGGTCAATAAAACATAGAATGAGTTGCAAATCAGCTTAATCATCCAGCATTCTCGAGCTAGGTCTTGAAGGAGAACTCTAAGAAAAGCTTATCCAGGTGAAATAGAAAAAATGAAACAGTAAACAATCCTTGTGCATATCAAAAAGTCTTCAAAATTGTCAAGACATAACTGGGATAACAAACCTATATAATCCCTACATATCTCAACCGACAATAAATCTCTCACAGACAACTCGTAGCAAGTGACTTAAGAGTCTGCAATGGTGACCTCAACCTCCACACCCGGTTCAATAGTGATGGAGGTAATTTGCTTGACGACTTCGGGAGAGCTGAAGAGGTCAATGACCCGCTTGTGGACACGGAGCTCAAATCTATCCCAGGTGTTGGTTCCTGATCAATGCAAGAGGGCAGTCAAGATCATTTAGCACATAGCAAAAACTCAACTGAAACCACAATGCTCTTTGCAGAGATTTAACGGATTATAACAATGTTGAGACATTGACCATGATCAGCATGTATTCAGTTATTGGCTCAAGTATACTCAGCTATGAATAAACAATTTTCAAGGCCACATGAATCATATATGGCAAACATGTGGATAGCCCAAAAATCCACAAGAAATTTAGAAAACAAGAACTTTTCTGAATTCCAGACATGAATTTGCAAAAGTATCAGCACCTAAATTGTGGAGTGACAACCACATAAAAACTATTCATAAAAAATAAAGGAGAGCAAAGCAGATCTCCAGAGAACATAATATTTTGGTGGGCTATGTATCAGTATTCACACATATTCACTTGCTCGTCACATGAAACTGACAAGGCATTGGACAGAAGAGTTCAATCATATACCTTCTCCACAAGGTGACTTCCTAGTTGTGATGTGAAGAACCTTGGTGGGCATCCTCACTGGTCCCTTGACCCTAAGCCGCTTGTCTTTTGCCCCACGCACCAGATCAGAGCACACTGATAAACAAAAGCATCACTTTTAGATGCAACATACTTTCAAACAGAAGAACAGTATTTGCCTATGCAACAAAGGAAACCAAAATAGCCTTAAAAATCCAAGGTAACTCTAAGAAACAGAAAAGGCAACCCAAACCTGGTGTTATTTAGTGAAAAGTGAACAATCCCACAGGTGCTAAAATGTAATGAATGAATGAAATCTTCATTGAATTTTAATATATATGGTGTTCAATAAGGTAAGGTAACTTGAGTTGATTTTTTCTAAGCAGTCTGCATAATTTGCAGTGAGTTCATGCATGTCCATCCAAATTTTTACGACCACTGTAAAATCTGGGTATATTCAACAGTCAACACAACACCAGCAGGAAAGTTAAGACTATCAAGTTATTCAATGAAGAGGTTTGCCAAGTAAAGACAAATATTAAAAGATAGATTTTTGTTCCACATTGTTTAGTCTAAACGAACAGATTGTCAAATATGAGTACCAATATCAAACTAGAACCCATCAGCATAAATTACTTTTGCCATATTACCAAGCAGAGAACATTCATAAGAAAAATTAATGTAGAAACAAAAAAGTATAAGTAGACCTTTCTCAAGATTCTTAACATTCTTGGAAGACAGAGTAATCCTGATTTTGTGAATCTGCTCCTGGGTTTCCTCCAAACCCGGCTTCGTCGGCTTCATAGCATAAGCCATCTTCAGCCCTTTTGGTACCTTAGCCCTACAAATCAAATTGAAGTTACATTACGTGGAGGCAATAACATAACGTCACATAGTTTCACTTCCCTTCATTTCGCCCAACTTTACCCAACCAAAATCTGTTAGAAAGAATTGGATCGAAGTGAACAGAATCGATCCATGAGAAATATTTCCCTTCATTTGGGTAACAAAGGGGAAGTAAACAGATGCCACTACAAAGGAAAATTCCCCTGAGCCCACAAAATGCTTCCTCCCAACTTCGGAGACAACAGGGCAGAAACTCCACATCTTTCGTCTCCGACCTTGTAATCTCTTTCAAAGTGTGAAAAAGAAAGGACCCTTTAGCCAATTAACAGCTCAATTCGAGTCAACGTCATGTTTCCCTTCAAACATAAGATCCAACCCAGTGTAATATTGTCCCTCTTCTCTCTCCCTCATCTTCACTCTCAGCTTGTAATTGCCAAGCGTAACGTACAGACACTAAACAGGAAGTGATGAATAAATAGCACGGTCATGTAAGCACAGTGCACCATACGGTCATTCATCTCAGGATAAGATCAGAAACACCGACACAACCAACCAGAGATCCGACATCATTCGCAGACCACAAAGAATCGCATCTTTCAAACTCCAATCACCAGCAAAACCACAACAAGCGAACTGCAACTACTAAACAAAACCCAGCACATCGAGCTAAAGACGCGAGAGCAAAAACCCGGAACCTTGAAGAGCTGGACTCGAAGAGAGGAGGTACCTTCGATGGCGAGAGAGAGAGGGAGAGGGCGAGGAAGCAGCGGCGACTGACGAAGACAATGGAGGTGGAGGACTTGGGCTGAAAGATGGGGAGGGATTTATATATGTCTAGGGTTTCGGTTTTTTCATGTAATAAGCAGTCCTGCGTGTCCGACTTACTAGGGTTTGGTCCAAATGGGCCTGTGTCCAAACGTTGACGGGCCGGAGTTAGCGCACACCCTGTTAAACGGCGGGACCAAATAAAAATAAATTGAAGATTCTTTTTCTATATTTCTTTTCTTTGATAAGTTAAAAAGGACAGGAAAAATGATCGTCACTATAATTAGGGATAATCGATTTTCGAGCAATCTCGATCCAATCTAGGAATCGGGAATTAGACTGGTTCCCCGCTCTATAGAACCAGGAATCGAAACCGTGAGGTTTTAGACCGAACCGAATCGAATCAATCAGTCAAGTCTAGTTTCTAAATAAAAATTTTTGTTATGTAACCACATAGAGAATCATAAAACGAAGGGGTTGAGAGATGCAGGAAAGCATTTCATTCAAGCATAAGTTATGACCAAAAATAGCGATGAGATGCGAAACCAGAGAGCACGATATTTACATTGACGGTGGCAGGATAGCTGCGAGCAACTTAGGGCCAAGAACAGAGTGAGAGGGACTAAGGTCAAAGCGTATTAGAGCTTGGAGGTGAAGCAAGAAGACTGAATTGAAGAGTGAAGACATTGAAGAGCGAGCTTGCATGAGAGAGAGAAAGTCGAGCTTCGCTGCTTAGGTAAGTTAGGTTAGGTTTAGTTTTTATTTTTAGCATTTTACATATTCGTAAAATTCTCTTAAAAAAATAATTGAGTCCGGTCTAGGTGGTTTGGGCGGACAATTCCACCCCTGGAACCGAGAATTGAACCAAAATTAATAGGTTCCACTTTTATGGAATTGGGAACTTGACCGGTAATCTCGAGAATCTCTTAAAATTAATTTGTTCGGTGCGACCTGGGTAATTCCTTTTGCTCACCCCTAACCGCAATCCACATGGGTAGACCGTGTAGATGACACACTACAAGCCGTTTAGAGATTCACTCGCTCGTGATTTTGAGAAAGACAATGCTACTTCTTTACCACAAGGTTGATCACTTTGGGGATAGCATACAAACAAGATTGGTGTAATCCTGTAATACCCGGTTCCAAAATTCAAGTGGATTCTTTGGACGTGATTTGTTTTAGCATTATAATTTTGCAAATCATGTTAATTTGGTATAATTTATCTTTTTCTAGATAAATTTCATTTAAAGAAATAATTTTACACTTTAGATTGTAAAATTTAATTATTAATTAATAGAATTTTTAATAGAATTTTTCTTTTTTACTATAAATTAAATGACATTGTTGTCATTTTACTTTCATATTCATATTCAATATAGACTATGTCACTCTTCAATTTACGTTATGTTTTCCTTTTATCTGTTCTTGAATTTTAACTAAATTAAACATAAAACTTGTAAAATCAAAAAAATCAAAATTTAAAAGTAGAATAACGTGTGCAGCTACTGCTCCAGCTTTAAGCATTGATGATATATTGGCTCTACTTAGAATAATAAATATTGTGAAAAATGTGAAAATTGTTTCCATAGATCACGAGGACGATAAGTAGGCAATTCATAAGAGTGATGGGACAAAAATAAGTTTTTTTTTATAAGGAAAAAAATAAAAATAAAAACTCTAAACTATGTCCATTGTGACCCATTTACATTGAAATTTTTTTCCCAAATTATAATGATTGTGATACATTTATCCTAAATTTTTTTCTTGTGACAATAAAATACCCTCAAACTTATACTTATGTGATATATTTACCATTTGTGAAGATTCCGTTGGATGATTTTTCAATCAAAACATCATCGTTTTTATTTCACTTAAGCTACATGAGCGCCCTATCAATATTATTTGCTTTCTAATGTTTATGTGTGTAGACTTTTATTGACAGAACTTTGATGGAGAGTAAATGCGTCATATACATACAAATTTGAGATTTTTAGCATCACAGAAAAAATTTAGGATAAATGTTTTACAAGTGACATAATTTAAAATTTTTCGTGACTTTTGCTCTTTTGATAAATAGTTTAGGGAGAGTCTTTTTGAGAATTATTTTTTTGAATGGACTTTTGGAATAGAAAATCTCGATTCAATATGCTAAGTTTCATTCTTATTCATTTTTCTTTATTTTTTTGGGCCAAACGATTCTTTTTTCTTCAATGCAGCTCATTGAGAAAAGAAGGCACAAATGACATAATTTCTTTGGAAAAAAAAAACATCACAAACGACATAACTTTCCTACGGTGCTCACTTAAATGTGGTAATATCTTTTTTTTTATCACTTGAGTGTAGTACAAACTTGGTTGGTGAGAATTTTTTAGTTGCCTACTCCCTTCTCCAATCTGCTTTACTCGTGTAAGATCCTTCTTTTGGGGTATCGCTTGATTTGAGTTTCTAATTGTGCACCAGCTCCCCACATTAATTCACTGGGATGTTATGGACTGCTAATGGTGGGCATCGGCCTAATACGCTTTCCAACTTGTCCTCAATGCTGCATCTTGTTTCCTGAACTCTCATATTTTATTTTTTGGACAAGGCTCACACGTCTTTAATCTGTCCCCGACTTTTGATGGGCTCCATTTTTCTCCGTTTCAGTCTCTTTTCATTCAGGTTTGTTTTAATGGTGCTATCGTGTGGATTGTTGTGAGGATTGTACTGATACTCTTTGGAATTTCTCAGTAAGAAAACTACTGGTAGGTGTGCTGTGCGCAAAGTGCAGGAGTGAATGCCTACGGGGAAATTTTCTTCGAGTTACCTAGTTCTAATAACATGTTGAGATCATGACTTTCTAACAATATTTCTCGAAGAAAGTCTATATGTTTTCATATCTAATACTCGAAGAGTATTTCTCAAGAGCTGGTTAATTTCTTGTTCAGGCGGTCTAGGAAATCTTGGCCATTCCTTTAGGTTCGCACTTTGCAGATTTATCAGGTTTCTTGGAATATTGTTTGACTAATCACTGCTGGAACGTGTCGAGGTTATAGAACTATATGGCCTCCTTGTCATATGTACTTGTATTTCGGCAAGTTCGGCTTTGTCTCGACCTTGAGAAGCAGGTGGTCTGAGATATGAGACGATACGCATGGCATTGTTATATGCCTTGGCAGTGGCCACTGTGCGTGATAGTTGGGGAGCTGAGGGTGGTCTCAGGGGACTGCAAATGCCATAAGAGCTAGTTGAGTATTTAGGTGACCGGGAATCTCACCTGGGTGAAGTCACAGCGTCAAAATCTTGTAAAAGGGAGTTGTTTGCAGATCCAATGTAGTGGGTGCTTTGAAGGGACTGCGTGCCCTCTCAGAACTAGTTGGGCATTGTGGGTGACTGTGAAAGGGACGTGTTCCTCAGGTCAAAGAAACAATAGGATTTGGATCACCATACAGAAGGATTGGGTGAGCTGAACCTGACTTTACATCTGCAATTTCTTGCTCTCTGAAGTTCTTTCTAGTTGTGTAGCTAGTGCTCGGTGTATATGGAAGAACTAATGGGAGACCGTCGTGAAAAGCCTATGTGATTTAGGCCTTGTGGTTGGCAGTAATTGATATCACCTTTCAACTCCAAGGATTTCTTGAAGCAATCACTTGTGACTTTATTTACCTGCGTATATAGATGTTAGTCACATAACCCCAAGGTATAGCGATGTCTCTTGGGAATAGTGTACATGTTATTCCTTAAAAAGAATCAGATTCATTGTCATGTTGAGTTAAATGGATCTGTTGTGATGTTTTACCTTTTGCCCAGGGGAGCGTGAACTTTCTCATCTAAAGAATACAGTTTGGCTATGATGTGATGCTGGGATGCAAATGGCTGCACTGAATCATATGAATTTGGTCTTTCAAAATGATTGCTCCATTTTTGATGAATTTCTGGATCTTAGCAATGGTGTTGAGACGAGAAAGTTCGAATCTTATGCAGGGCATTGTCAAGGCCAAGGATTTCTTGAAGCAAAGAGGGGTCGATGTTGGTTCTGAATGATCTGGCCTACTGAAGTAATTTTCCATGCAAAGCACCCTAGAGGCTCTCTCTCTCTGGGGTTCGCTTCTTTTGATATTCTGTAGATGGAATGTTGGGGAGAGCATACTACAGGAACTTCTGTTCAAGTTCCAAAACGAGCTACAAACACTGTAAATTTTTATCCTACATTGTCTACATCTTCTGTATGAATCATATGAGAATCAAATTTTGTTTGTCGCCTGGCTAACTTTGTTGCCTGCATGAGCTAGTCACGCATCTCCCTTCCTTTCAGCCACAAAAGTCTGCTATAACTTGCCAGGAGATTTTTTTTTTTTTTTTTTGTCTTATGATTCACTGATTTGCTTTGCCAAAATATTGCTTATGGCTTAATCTCTAATACCAGGATAAGCATAGTCTGGATCAGCGTCAACAGCATCGATCCAGAGAGAAATCAATGAGAAACATGGCCATGTCTTGAGAAAAAGAGACGCAGAATACCCTTTAAAAAGGTAGGGTTGTGACGTCAAGAAAACATAGCAAACATCACAAATCAATTTAATCATCATCCCAGATTATCTCGAAGGAATGCTCTAAGAAGATTTTATATCCGGCTGAAATTGAAGAAATAAAGAGTAACAAGAACTGGGATGACATAGCTGTATAAGCCTTGCATATCTCAGCCAGCAAAAAAATCCCTCACAAACAACTTGGTGAAGCAACTGAAGAGTTCACAATGGTGACCTCAACCTCCACACCCGGCTCAATAGTGATGGATTGCTCGACGACTTCAGGAGAGCTGAAGAGGTCAATGACCTGCTTGCGAACATGAAGCTCAAATCTATCCCATGTATTGGTTCCTGACAAAGCAAGACAGTCAAGATTGTTTAGAGCACGTAACAAAAACTCAACTGAAACCATGATGCAGTTTGCAGAGACCATGGACTATAACCCTGTTGAAACATTGACCATGATCCGCATGTATTCGTTATTGGCTCAAACATACTCGGTTTTGAATAAACAATTTTTGAAGCCAGGAAGATCAAGTGTGGGAAATATGTGAATAGCCCAAAAATCCACAAGAAATTGGAAAGCAGGTACATATCTGAATTGCAGGCATGAATTTGCAAGAAAACACAGTATCAGACCAAAAATTTAGAGTGATAACTACAGACCACCTATTGATACCGATAAAGCAGACAAAGCAAAACTACAGTAAGCATCATATTTCGGTGGCCTATGTAGCAGCGATGACACAAATTCACTCACTCGTCACAAGAAACTGATTTCAATCAAAGACTTTCTCCACAAGCTGACTTCCTAGTTGTAATGTGGACTGTAGAGAACCTTGGCAGGCATTCTCACTGGTCTACTTGACCTGAAGACGCTTGCCCTTTGCCCACGCACCAGATGTGAGCACATTGATAAACAAAACGATAATTTTCAAATGTTAAAATATAACTTTCAAACAGAAGAATAGCATACGCCTTTTCTATTTTATAAGGTATTCCATGTAATTTTCAGACTCAAGCATTTCACAAGAAATTTTCATGACCATAGTAAAACCTTTATACTCTCAACATTCGAAACAACATGATTCAAATAAGTGTAAAAATAACTTTAAAAGATAAACTTCTATTTTGTTGAAAGTTGACCGAACTGAGCAGAAATAATCTGTGACAGAAAGGGAAGCAAACTGATGCTGTCCCATCATTTTCTCCCAAATTTGCAGAGAAATGGGCAGAAATTTCATTTGTTAAAATATACCAAGATGGAGGATTTCAATACCATTTGTTCTCGTCCTTCCTTTCGACTAACTGTGCTAAGTCAGGCCCATCAAAGTCGGACACAGGCCCATTTGGACCAAACCGGGTCAATCCTCCACCTCCATTTCCTTCGTCGGCTTGCTTCCGGCGATGCTCCTCCTTCTGCTCCTCTTTTCCATCGTTACATGCTGAAACCGAACAGAACAGAGAAAGCCATCAGCATAATCAAAGCTTGAATCTTCGCTTTTCCTTCTCTGAGGCTCGATCATCGACTTGGGTTCTCTCCGTAAAGCTTGTAGTTTGGTGGGTTTGAGTCTAAAAGCTTTAGCAATCCTCAAAATCTTTTCAAGGTTTGATTTTTTTCTTTCCCTCCGATCAGAAAGGTTTTCTTTTTCTTGAAACTCTGGCTAATTGCTGAAAAATGTTCGGTGGGTTAAGGTTGTGATCACGCCAAATTGGATCGGCTTCCTGAATTTCTCCTTCATCCCCCGATTCAGATATATTCTTCAAGTCGAATCAGGTATTCATTTGATGCCCATGTCTTAGAATTTCCTGATTAGTTAGGGAAAAGTAGTATTGACTTACGTGTGGCGTGCACAAATGTTTGCAATACTGCCTTGAAAGTGAAAAAGGGATGTTTTGTGTGAGAAATTTCCGTGTGGAATACCCTGAAATGGCAGTCTGTGGGTCGTTGATACGACCGAAAGATATTGTTGCTCATTTGGTGGGAGATTAGTTCTTGCTGGTCTGATTTTTGTACTTTCGCGTGACGAAGGGTATGATTGCTTGAGCATAATGAAGCATATTGTGAAGATAATTACCTTGTTGGTGGCTATCTCTGCCCTGTGGATTGGTCTCCTGGAGATGTCTGTAGTTCCACGAAGTCAGACTTGGTTGGTGAGAACCTTTTCAGTTGCCTCTCCCTTCTCTGATCTCCTTTACACTTGTAAGATCCTTCCTTTCGTGCATAGCTTGATGTTTTGAGTTTCTAATTGTTCTTCAGCTACCAATATATTTCATTGTTTCACTGGGATGCTATGGATTGCTAATGGTTGGCATCGGCCTAATGCATTTTCCAACTTGTCCTCAAGAGGCAGTGTTGTTGCAGCAGGTATTTTGTTTTTCAAATTTTCTTAATTTAGCTATCAGATGAGGCTCATTTGTTGACAATCTTTTTTCGCTTCTCAATGGTTCTGTTTCTCTTTGCATGTGCTTCTTTTCCTTCTGGTTGTCTTAATGGTGGTAGGTGTATATTTTTGTAACGATTACGCTGAGGCTTCTCTTTTGAATTTCTTAAGTAAGAATATTATTGGTGTGCTTCATGCAAAGTGCATGACTGAGTGCCTAAAAGGAAATTTTCTTGAGGGTGCTAGTTCTGTTGCCTATATATATATATTTTTCCTTATCTCAAATGAAGAACATCATTGAGATCATGACCTTCTGACATATTTAGTCTCTTCCAACATTTCTCGAAGAAAGTCTGTATATGTTTTCGGATCTGATGCTCGAATAGTAGTTCTCAAGACATCGCTTGGTTTCATGTTCTGGCAATCTATGAAATCTTGTCCAGTCTTTTAGGTTGGCACTTTGCTGCTTGTTTTATCAGGTTTCTTGAAGCATTTCATTTAACTTATTACCCCTGGGAACATATGGAAGTGATAAAATTATATGGCTGTGGTGTCTTATATAAGTGTATTTCTGTAAGTTTGACTTCGTCTTGACCTTTAGAAGCAGGTGGTCTGAGATTCAAAACAATGCCCATGGTATTTACTCAATGGCTTGTCAGTGACCATTCTATGTGTGCTGTTTGAGGGGTGGTGGATGGTCTTTTTTGGGCGGGGGGGGTGGAGGAATATAGTCCCCTAAGAGCTAGAGCTAGTTGAGTATTTTAGGTGACCATGGATTATCTTTGTAGTGAAGTAACAGGGTCACATTCCTCTAGTAAAAGAAACAAGAAGAGTTGTTACTAGATTTAATCTGGTGGGGGGTTTGAAGAGCCTGCATGCCATAATAACTAGTGGGGCATTGTGGATGACTGTGAATTCTATTGCTTGTGGGGTAAGAGGGACGCATTCTACAACCTGCCCGCCTGTGTTAAGGCTGACTTGTGGGTCAACCATGGGAGTATGGGGTAACCTGAACCTGACTTTACATCTAGCACAATTTCTTGTTCTCTGGGTTTCTCTCTGAGGTTAGCTCATGCTTGTTGTGCTTTGTATCTCTGGAAGGAGTGGTGGAAGAGCACAGTGAAATATTTATGATGTGGTAATAGGATGGCACACAGCTGCAATGAATCATACGAATTTGGTCTTTCAGAATGATTGCTCCATTGTTGGACAATTTGCTGGAACTTAGCATGTATTCTATACCGCCCATTTTTTGCGCATGTTTTAGTTCAGTTATAGCTTGTTTGTTTTTTTAACTAGAATATATAGTTAAACTCTTGTTGAGGCAGGAGAGTTGAATCTTTTGCAGGACATTGTTGAGGCCAAGGATTTCTTGAAGCAAAGAGGGGTTGATGTTGGTTCCAAATGATTTGACCTACTGAACTCATTTAGATAGAGAGGATTCCAATTTGAGTGAAAATTGGTCTCCGAGTCTTCCAGGAATGGAGCAGCTGATGAACATTTACTTGAGCTTTTTGACATTTTTTGAGTGTTGAGTTATCAACTAATCACGAAAAGTCATGCTCTTGGTGCTTATGCTTGTACGTGAAATCGAATATTTGTTCATCTTGCCCACCATCCTCTAGCCAGTTTTTTAATGTATAGTCGTACAGTGCTTTCTCTCTGTGGGTTTTTCTTTTGATTGTGGGTTCTTTGATGTACCGATTGCCTTTAATTGTAGAAATTTGAGTAAGTTACTGAAGAGAGAGAGAGACCAGCTGATGAAATGCTAGAACCTTTTGATAATTTACCAATGTAATTCTTTTAGTTAATTTTGATCGGAAATTATTGACATAGATGTTGATTGTCTTACAAGGCGCGGTCTGGTTGAATTGGATGATTTTTTTATATTTTTTCAAAATTTTTGGAATTTTTCTTTTCTTTTCTTTTTCTTTTTCCTATTTTCCTTCACTGGTCACCGCTTAGCGATGGCTGATACCAAGACACCCTCGCCAGCCTGGCAGCCTTCTCAACGGGTGATGAACGAAACGGAGTGTCTAAACATGAACGAGATTTTATAACCAATGATGGTTCACTATCTTCCTTAGCGGCTGTCTATGTTTTTCACCATCTTCCATGATCTGAGCCTCTGAACGTAGCCCTACAACAAGAAAATGCTAGTTTATATTTGAGAGTTCTTTCTCACTTCTTGATACATTTGGTTTGCTTTGAAGATCGCACGGTCATTGATGTATGTATTTAACCTTTTTATTTCATTGCATATGATGCAATGAATGAATGTAGACTGATTTTGATTGAATTCTGACTTTGGTGAGGGCTGATGGCCCTCGTTAGCACCCGTTTGGTTGGTGACCTTTGCCGGCCATTACCTAGCTGTGATTGACGAAGGAAAATAAAGAAAAAAGAAAGGACAAAGAAAAGTAAAGAAAATTAAAGAATGATTTCAGAAAATTTTAATAGAAAATTACAAAAGATGATCAATAATTTTTTATCATAGTTGACTGAAATGACTAAAATAATTTATCAAAAAAATTATAATTAAATTAGACAAATTAAAAAAAAAAAAATTAAGATCGAATTGGGAGACCTGTACAATAAATTTAGACTTTTCGAAGAATTTCCCCTTGTAGACACCACTGTATTAATTTTCCATTGATCGTCGGACTACTTGGTGGCGTTTTTACTGTTTATATGGATTTAGAGATAGCATATAATATATATGATGGACATAGCGTTTTATATTATGTTTCCGAATCTTTTACTTTTATTCTGATTTTTTGGTCGGAACTTTTATACTGATAGTTGTTTGTTTTTTAATAATTTAGTTTTACGTGTACCCATTATAACCAATGATCGTTGATTTGAATTTTTATTTATGCTAAAATGGTTCTTGCTCTTTTGAATATATATATTTGTATGACAATCAGCGCCATGCGCTAGTAAAAGTTTAGTTAATATATATTTGTATGACAATCAGTGCCACCTAGGACTGTAAATTGGCAGAACCGGTCTCTCCTTATAAGAAGAAATTTTTTTTTTTTTAATGCTTTAGGCCATGAAAATACCAAAATATATGTACACTAATTTATTATTCTCGTCCTTTTCCTCCCTCTTCATTCTTTTATTATTACCGTGTTTTTATTAAGAAATGTTTGTTATTCTAGTTTAATGATATAATTTAAAGTTCTTCCTATGTTATTAGTAGACAATAAATTCTATTATTTATATGCATTTCAGAGATAGTATTATATTTATGGTATGTAAAATTTATACTTCTGTGCCTGTGAATTTTATTTCTATATTAATTACTTTCTTTGCACTTTGATAATTTAGTTTTCTATGTATCTTTTACAACTAATGATACGGTAAAATAATCTTCTGTGGGTGTATTAAATTGTTCTATGCTCCATTTCAGTTATAATTTTTTATAACAATCTGTGCAATGCGTGGGTAAAAGTCTGATTGATTAATTGATAAGTGTGCATGGAGATGCTTCTTCAATTGCCTAGCATTTTCTGCTCTCTCACCAATTATGAATCAAATCAGGATACTGAGGAGAGCAATCAACGCTTACAAACACTAAAAAGAAATCACACATGGTCCATTAATAATAAATCCTACAAAATTTGGAAACTAAGGTGCTCTTCAAAACTAGATTTCCATACCAGAAGGGATAAGCAAATAATGGCAATTGCACCAGAAAATCTAATATAAGTGAAGCCCCAATTTCCAAGAGCCCAAACGTGTGTACCCCTCTCCGTTTAATAATAACTAAAAAACCAGAATAATATTAATATGGCTTGCTTTCAAGGCTTCAATCATGTTTCCTCTTCTTCATCATTGCCTCAAACGTTCTTTTTCGAAGTCCCAAAGGTAAGATTATATAAACATTTACCCATAATTTCATGGAAAACTGCAAAGGAATTCCTATTTTATAATTACTCGTGCGGTTAAACTTGTCTAACATGCCTATTAACCTGTGATAATACTATCTTTAGGCTGGTGGTGAAGGGCCTCCTCGTCCAGAAGGTATGTGGTTTGGCCATTCCATTATTCTACTTTAGTTCTTCAAGGTTACCATTTGAAATTCCACAGAATTTAGAAATTAACCCCTAAAATTGTATGGTTTTCTAGTTAAGTCGCGTTTTCTTTTTCCCTAGAATGCTCAAAAGCTTGTGACTGCCGTTGCTTGGTGACGTCTCACAGAAGCCATGCCTGTTCTTCTGCAACAAGTGCTGTGCAAAGTGTTTGTGTGTTCCATCAGAACTTATGGCCACAACGAGTGTCCTTGTTACAATAACTGGACAACGGAGGAAGGAAAACCCAGTGCCCTTGAACAAAATTTGCCTGTTTAGCAGTACTTTTTGCTGGGTTTTGAAGAAAAACTGGGTGTGAAAGAATGTACCTTGTAATAGCATTTGATTGTCACTGAAATAAAGCTTCAAAACCAACTTAAAATCATGGAATATCCAAAATGAAAATGTGTCATTAAATCATTGATTAATCAGCTAGTTGGTTGCATCAACACTCGATAGTATTATCCTCTCTTTTGCTGTCTATGAGGAGCTGAGAAGAATTTGATGGACAGGGACAACGAGCTCATAAACATCGCTAACTCCACGTAGAACTCGATGTCCAGACAATGCCCACAAATCCGCTCTGGCACAACCTAAGTCGGCACTCTAAATTTATACAGGAAAAGAGGTGGTGCATCACTATTGCTGACTAGGCTGATGTTTAGAAGCATATAAGTCTGTCTGCACCCTGTAGGCTCACAAGTTTCACGATATATAGTTGGATGGGGAGCACTGGAACGCTTAATGTCCGTAGAAAATGAAGTGTGACGTTCTGATGGCGATACAATTAGCTCGAGCCAGTCTCTTTCGCATTTTCATTGAAGGATGAATGCTGAACAAAACCAAAAGTATCGCCACACGAGGGCTTCTTCTAGTCTGTGCAGAAAACTTATGACGACAAGAAAAAGAAAGCTTTAGATGTTTTGGTCAATGGTGGTCGTGCCAAGACGCACGGATGTCCCCCATGTAAAACTTCGTCGTCTGCTTGACTCAGTTTCTTCAAAGCGCCCATTGACGTTCCTTCTTGTGCCCATTTTATACCAGACAAACCCAAAACTTGCAGCTACTTTCCTTGCTCAAATAGGTGTGTGCGCTCATGTTGTTTTTGAAGATTAAAAAGTGAAGAACGCTCGTTAAAATCCAGACTCATAAGTCAACTAAAAGTAGAGATAACGCTTTTCAAGATACTTCGAATATAGTTAAAGAACGTTACTTGTTTCAAACGGTAAATTTTAAATTTTCATAGCATGTTTAATATAGCATAACAAGTGCCTAATCGGCTCTCTTTTAACATTTTCCATTGAATTAAAGATTGTTACTTTTGGTCACTTATAAGATGGAATTAGTCGCTATTCAATGAATCGGAGAATTGAGCAGTTCACGTAGTGGAAAAGCCAGTCTCCAAAAGCCAAACAAAGAAGTTTCTTTTGAAAAGCGAGAGACCCTACCTGTCGATGACTAAACAAACCAAGCTGGAGCACGGTTGAGAGGCGGAGGAAATTTTTAGTGGGGCGGCGAACTACATTCATGTTTTTTTATTTATTTAATAGGAGGGCAAATTTGGAAGAATCGAAAGGGAGACAAACATCAAATTCCCAGTTTCTATTTAATATGTAAAAGATATGGTGAGGCACATGGGGATTTTTGTGTCGTTATTGGCATCGGATTAGACAAAAGTAAGGTGATGCACAAACTCAAGCCATTAAAAAAACATTAGCATGTTCCACAATGACGACCCGAGAGTCTTGACCGCGTGGCCATTGAAAGACCCGGGAAAACGGGCCGGCTTTTGGAGGACCACGAAGACTGCAGGCCAATGTGGGACAAAATTGACCTACCACCAACCAATTTAATCTGATGCATCCACCATAAAATCAAAGATTTGTTGCTTAGACGGAGATAAATATTGCACGAGTGCCCGATGAAATAATTAAAATATTAAACCGTGTACTCATCAAATAGCTTAAGTTTTTTGAATATTTTACAACAATTTTACAAAATCTCATATTGTGTGTTATGGTAGAAAATCCTAAGTTTGAATTTTACTATGACCCATTTGCTTTTGTGGAGCTTCATAAATGAAAAGCCAATGGGTGGGACCTGGACAAGAGTTCACAAAACATTTTTTAATAAGTTATAACTTTTTAAGTCATGAGGAGCTATGAGGCATTGTTTCACTGGAACTTAAATCCACAATAAAATATCTTTTATTGAAATTTCACGAAACATCTTCCTACTCCCTAGGTTCAAGGTAGATGGGTCGATGCTTGATCTTCATGCCCCTAGGTTCAAGGTAGATAGGATTTTCGGCCCTTTGTGAAATTCTTATTGGTGGTGGGATCACTTGGCGTAAATTATTTTCACCGTTCAATTGACTAAGAGTTGGCTGAACATACTCGGAAGCCACCATATTTGGTTGGATCGGTATGGAATGATTGAATGTCCTAGGCTAGAGATGACATCATTGATCACATTAACAACCTTCAGCCTGATCACATCAAAGATGTATCTTGTTATGTGATCTGCTGTCTTATTTTGTTGTTCCTTGAATAGCCTCTTTCATGGTAGCTGCCAAAATAGGATTCGGTGCTAATTTCCTCGCTTGCTCCTCCATAAAGTGCGCATGGGATTTTGATGTAGCCCCTTTGGCTTGGCTCTGCTATTGAGGTCTTGGACTAGAGCATTGGGGTTTTTACCCACAGCATGATCAAACTTTGGATGATTCCTTGTTATTGGCATTGTATAGCCTCAAATAAATTACATTAGTCCCACCAGGCATGCAAAAAAAGATATTAAGCCAAAATGTGACTCCGCGACAAATACCTTTTATTGAAAGTTGTTTTTCGATTTTTATTAGAGATAGTATCTGTGGCGATTTTGGACAATAAATATCATAGGAAGACAAGGTAATCGACAATTTCATTTAAAATGGAATCGAATGTCTACAAATTGTGTCGGAAATTTAATCGACGACAAAACTTGAGAACATAAGGATATAACACTAGAATTTAATTAGCAATGAGGCACCCAAAAAATGTAGCAAAGATATACGCTGAAATTTAATCGATGACAAATTGAAAATTATAGCTAAGAAATACGCCAGAATTTAATATACCTCGACAGTTTCTTCGACTTCATCATTTTGACGATTGCTTTATTCCTCTACGTTCACAGTTACTTCTTTAATGATTGCATTTGAGATTATCCTGCATTTGAGATTATCCTCCATTTTTTTGTCAATTCCTATAAACCATCGATAATTCTATTCATAAATAACCGAATCATGTTCTCATTGACTAAGTCTACCGCATGTTAATAATAATTAAAAGTGGGTCATTCTTTGTGTAAATAGACTTACAATATAATTAATAAAAATTCCTTTCTTTTTTTTCTTTTTTCCTTTTGCGATGGGTTTTGAACTCAGCTCTCATTCGTTTTTGAGTCAAAACTATAATATCCCATTCTTCACCATTGAGCATGTCTCGGCTCTTGTTCAGTATCACGCCTCTCCCATCTTAATCTCACGCGGTCACGCCTTCCTCGGTCCCTCTCACTCAACGTCCTCTCAAGTCTCCAATCTTGCCTCCCTCTCTCATTCACGCCACTTAGTTGTCGCTCTCTTGCTCTTGCCTCTCACCAGATTCACCCTCCATCGCTGCCTCTCCTGTATGTAAATTTTCCCATCGTTATTTACTAATTCTTGTGGCTGGGTTATCTGTTTCAATGCCTTTGAACTATTAAAACAAAATGCGGATTACGGGGAATTTCTCATTTTCGGCAATTTGAGAAGCGTTTGCCGAGTTGGAAGATCATTTGAAAGGAGGAAGATTGAATTATCAAAAGCACTCTCCAATTTTTCTATCTATCTCATGTCTTTCTTCCAATCCCTCGTTCGGTTGCCAAAAGGCTAGAGAAGAGAATAAAAGTAACCTTCATATTTGCATAGAGAAGAGATGCACTTGCTATCTTGAAAGGAATATAAACTAAAGAAAAAAAGAAAGAAGTCGTAGCCAGTTCCTAAACCCACCTAGGAATCGGACCAAACCAGTTGATTTGGCCTAGTCCGGTGCCAAAATTAGGTGAGTTGGTTCCTGATTCTACAAACTGAAAATTGACTCTCTTGATTCATGTTTAGGTTTCAAGGTCAGAATCAACTCACCTTGAAATCAATCCGTCCAAGTGTTTGTGGACTTAATATTAGGTGTTTATATCGTATCCACTTTTCTAACGCCAAACCAACGGGCAAATCCAAATTGACCAAAGAAGAGCAGCAGGCTTAAAGTTTACATAGCTCACGCACGTCTCCATAGAACTCATGCAACCAAAGGCCATGATAAAGTGGAACTCGCACTACCCATTTTCTTGGTCAAGCGAAACCCAACCTTAAAGTCAAGTTAATCATTGTTTATGTCACATCATATATATAAGACCATTCTATATTACAATATCGACTAATGATAAAATCAGAATCGCGCAAATCAAAGCAAAACTCACAGCAAGCAACGCGACTGAAAATTCTGTGAAATCGTTCCATTCATCCATCCCCGAGCAATCGAATCTTTCCTTTCTCCTCACCTACGGAAACCCGCCTTCGTTTCTTCGACTCGCACTTGTATGATGAACACGAAGGTGTGCCCTTGGAGAGCGATAGACCAGACAAAGGCCCGGCAACACGGGTCGTAAAAGCAAGGTTCGACGTGATTAATCAAATCAAATCAAAGCCATTATTAATAAGCTGCAATCCATCGTCACGAAGTTCCTTTCGCTGCTCGTGAACCCTTTTGCTTTCTATTTAATTATCCAGTCGTGTCGCCTACTAAGCTTTACATTTCTTCCTCTTTCTCTTCCTTTTCTGGGTCCTCAAGACCGACCTTTTCCTGAAAGTCTTTGGCTCTGGAAGTCACACTGAAGTAACTTACAGTAATCAGCCCATAAAACTATGATTAAGCATTGTTTGGACACGGTTGCTTTCCGAGTCTAACCAATGACACGTATAAGGAATACGCTTAAGCCATTAATTTTACTCCTTTGTGCATATTATCTTACCTTTTTAAATAGCCTAATGAGTCCGAAAGTGGGTCGCTTGCGGCTTGACTGGAATTGATGGTCAGATTATTCCTATAATATATGCCAGTGTGCCAGGGGCTCGATGCAATTAGAAGCTGACGATAAAATTCATATGAATTATTTGACTCGGATTAAGACTTGTCGATATGTCTTGTAGTGGCAAATCATTATAGTATTCGGGCCCGGACCTGACGTGCGTTTTTCACTTAAACCGTGAGATAATTAAGTTCTCGACCGTAAGTATGAGGTTGCCTTCCCACATGTTTGACATTTGTTTAGGGTTTTGGGGGTGCCCCTTGGTTTGACAAAGTCATTGCGGAGCCCAAACACAGGCTAATGATGTATCCACATGCATTCAATCAAGGGGACATTTGGTCTTTTAATATGAATACAGAGAGGCATAGAGAAGTGGATTTAAATTGGAAAATTGGGACTGACGTTAGGTGAACCTGCTCATTAGGACATGAGGCCTAGGGCAAAGGATGGCCCCCTCTAGTACTTCACCTGAAGGATTTTGGGGTAGCCTTAATAATTATCTACAATCATATGACCTACTACTAGTGTGCTCTAATCCCCAATTCAATTATAATATAAGGGGGCGTACGTGCGTGACAACAATCTATATTTTCTTATATAATCACAATGAGTCAGCATATATTATTATTGAGGATGTCTATTGATGCCAGAAGAGCCGAACAAGCTGTGTACTTGATTTTTTGACTCGCGTGTTGTATGATTCGCTACGTTAATTAAAGTTCAAGCATTTGTTTGGCTGCAACCAGTTTTTTTTTTCGTGAAGTCTCGGAGTAAAGCTGCATTTGGTGCAAGTATGAAATGTCAAAAATCATATTAGAATAAGTTATACCTCGATTCGCCGAGAGAGAGAGCCGACCGTCTTGCAGTGGTTTCCACCGACGCCGGTGGTGACACAAAAGAATGAATAAGTTCCTTCTTTTGTCTAATCCAAAATTCTTTTTCTAATCAAATTTTGGTCTATCTCATTCCCAGGTCTGGACAACCTATCAAGCTTTTTATAAGAACTAATATGAATTCTTCCCTTCCAAATGACGTTACCAAACGCCGAATAGACTAAGTTTTGTCCTATCCGCCCTCAAATACGAGTAGTTTGAATGCTCCCGAAAGTGTTCTTTACAACAAGTCATTTTACTCGAGTCACATATCGTGTGAATACGTACATAGTGAAATCATTACTTAAACCAAACCAGCTCATTCCCCATTTGTATGACCATGAGGTTTTCTGTTGAGCAAATTTGTGTATAACCATGATATAGGGTAAAATATAATATGACCCAACGTGAAAGTAGAGAATACCTAATTTTATTTTAAAACAGAAACCAGGTTGCCCCTCTCTCGGACATCTAGTTAATTTGAAGTTCTCTGTAGTGTATTAAGTTATTTAAGTAGGAACAAATGAGGTGGTTGCGTGCAAATTGCTCTGGATTAGGATTATTTGTGCAAGTCGAAAGCCTGTACTAAACCAATTCATGAAGATTACAGGGTATTCCAAAGATTTTTTAGATAATCAAATTTCTGCGCTTCATCCATTTTGATAATAAATGAGATAGTTGATGACCCTTTACGGCATTTATGCAGCTGCATAAATGCTGGATCTGCACAAAGCCTCCTTCTCTCTATGTGAATTTAAAAGGACATAAATCAATCACATTTTTTGAGGTCAACAAACGCATGAGAGAGAGAGAGAGAGAGAGAGAGAGAGAGAGATTGATTGAATAGGAACTCTGATGGACAAGAAACTTCCCCTACACCCGCCGGCCTGTATCAAATTAGGCTAAACTTTTTGTGTTCTCCTTTCCTTTTTCCCCCTAGATGGGTGTCTCTAATATTTACACCATGTTTGGCCAATCATCACCACCAAGATCATCATCACAATCGAGGCACGAGGGATCGGACCACGATTGAAGACCATTACCATCACGATCCGTTCCTCATCATTGTATGGGCAAGAGCTTGAAGCTCGCTCAAGTCGCAGTTGGGGGGCCTCTTCTTGGTGGTGCACGATGACGATGGCAGCATGAAACAAAGCTCTTGATAGTTGTAACAGTCATCTCTATTACTCTCTGTCTCATGTTGAACCATCATCATCGCGCCGTTGCTGTTGTTGCTGTTGTTGCTGTGATCGATGGACTCGAGCGAGCTCGTGGGAGAGGCCGAATTGTTGCTCATCATCATCATGTGATTGGCAGTGAAACCTTGGACTCCACTGACGTTGTTACCACCATTGTCACCTCCCCATTGTTGATGAGGGTTTTGCATTACGGTGTTGTTGTTTATGGAGTTCACCATCAGATTCTGAGCCAGTTGGGCCTTCACTTGCATCAGCTGTGCTTGTAGATACGCGACCTGTGAACAAATCAGAGAGAGAGATTGCGAATTAGAGTTGGAGATTCATGTCGTGTGCTGTACCAATGCGAAGGAGAGTCGCAATCAATCAAGAACTTCTTGCATTACACTCTACAAACATAGGTCGAAGGGTCAAGATGGACAAGAACTCGTGAGTTTCTCCTTAAATTTCCCTAAGAGGGAAGCTTCATTTAGGAAAGAGGAGCAAGCATTTTCAACGACAGTGAAAAATTCAATTCAAGAAGCGGAAATCCCAGAAAAGTGAGAAATTCACATGTCATGACCAAAGATCTCTTAGATTTTTATTTAGAGAAGGCTTTGAAAGAACTTCAGTTTCAGATCTTTCTCCCAAGTTTCTTGCTCAAACTTCATTTGTTTATCGACACTTCCACTGAAAAGGAAAGAAAAAGGCTCAACGAAAGTACAGATTGAAAAAAGAAGGAAAGAGAGAGAGAAGATGACGATCAGAACACGGCATATCAAATCATGAATTCAATGAATGACGACGAGCCATGGTTGAGTAAGGGTAGGGATGAGGACCTGCTGCTGGAGGGCGAAGATGTGGGAGACGCAGCCGTAGACGGGGTCGCGGAGGCGGGCCTGGGCCTCGTAGGCGATGGTGAAGACCGCCTCGCAGCGCTCGGCGACGGGGACGTGGAGCAGCAGCTTCGACACGTTGCTCGCCCCGAACACCTTGTGGATCGCCGCGAACCGCGCCGGCCCTTGCTCCGTCCTGAAGTAGGGCGCGAACACGCAGTCCGCCGCGCACTTCCTCCTCAGGAACTTGCACGCCCCGCACGGCGACCCCGCCCCGCTTCCCGCCCCGCTCGATCCCATCGGTAACGGACGACGACGACGGCAACGGCGACGGCGACGGCGGCGGAGAAAGAGAGAGAGAGAGAGAGAGAGAGACAAAGAGAGACAAAGAGGGAGACAGAGAAGGTGATGCGCACGAGTGCAGTGGGGATGAGGGAAGGAATAAAAGACAGATCGCAGAGCTCGCAGATTTGCACGTACTTGTGCTTTGATGGAAGCCGAAGGGTGGGGAGGTAGGGGAGCGCGTGGGTCACTTAGAGGGTGCGGTCTATATATATAACGGGAAGGACTAAGTACGTGTTCATTTCTTTTTTATGTGCAATTATTGTCTTGACTCGTTCTATTTCGAGAAAAAGAAAAAAATAAATTATTTATAAAATACATAATAAACGATTATTTATAGAATATATGCAATTCGTCTGTTCTCTTCCTTTTCTTTTCTTTGTGCGATTCATTCATTGCACAGTCCACTTTCAGCACTATTGGCTCTCCTAGCTTAGAATATTATCTAGTTGTCTAGATCAATGATGATCGATGTGGCAACGTTGATTTTGGTATGCATCGTCGCGATTCGACTGCCAATGCGGTGAATCAAAAGTGACTCGTGATTGTTAATTAAGGGAAGAGATTAAATCTGTTCCGAGAGATTGATACGAGATTTTATGGGTTCAGGGCTAATCCGCTGAAGGTCAATTTTTTGTGTCGTTAAAAAAGATCATTATGCCTTGACTCTGACAACGACAATTAGAACGTCGAATGCGTGTAGGGTCGGGTCTTGAAAACAAAGGCGGAATCTATACGTGTTGCAGTAGAAATATAAATCTGCGGCGCGTCGCTTTATTTCTGTGATTGATTCTGTACATGGCCTCGTCTCTTTGAAAATGCTGGTAATGTGTTGTCCTTTCCAGTAAAATTAAAAGTCCATCTAGGTGATCACTTTTGCTTGCAATAGAGGGGGTGGAATTGGGAGTGAACCGTGGGGGACAGGGAAGGTCCGCTTGTTGGGTTCGGAAGGGACATAGGTTAATGGGCTTTATTGCAATTTGAGTTTAATTTAGGGGTTGGGAGGGGGGGCCCCCACACTTTTGCATTTTTTGCAGAAGGGAGCTCGTTTAAATTATTGTCGCACGGGTTGGTCCGTAATAGAAAAGGTCATGGGGCCAAAGTTGTAAATTTTGTGAATCGTGGGGGGATCAAAATAAATTGGTTTCGGCCTAATTAATTATTATTTGCTGTCGTAGTTTACTGTTTTTTCGGTCCTTTTCTCCGCCGAACGCCGCACCTGGGAACTGCTGCTTTTTGTCGCCTTTTTCTGACGCTGACCAAAACCGGGAGAGCATGGAAATCGAACCGGCACCTGCCGGTCACCACCGCCGATCCTTGCTAGTTTGGCCAGCTTAAAGATCACGAAATCCTTGCCGAATTTGAATCAATTTCTGATAGCAATTCGTTCATCGATTGATTGTCACGTCGAGTGTTGCGCTTCGTGGGTCGATCTCAAAGACCGGATATCCTCTTATCCTTTTTTATATTTTCGAAACCGCCGACTGATTAATCAAAACCATTATAAAGGCGACCATGGGAATCGCAAGGTATGGTAACACGTCCCTTTCCGAACACTCCCTAAGATTATGAACATTGGGAAATGGTAAAGGATACATAATCGCGCTCGGCCACTTCCTCGCACAGGACGAGGGTAATCCTACAGTTGTTTGGGTGGAAAAATGTGATTTAACCCTCTTACGAATGTAGAAAAATCTGATGGTAGAGTGGGGCAGATGAGTCCTGCTAAACACGAGAGGAGCTGAATTGTCAAAACGAAGAAGTAGGCCTTGACTTTTTGAAGCCTATAGGGGAAGAAAAAATAGAGGAGTCCGGCTCGGGAATCGGTTCGAGAGGAGACTAGATTTGGGGGATGAAGCGATCTCTCTTTGTTTAATGAATTGAGGCCAGCAATTGATTAGAAATTAGAATTGAGTTAAGTAAGCCCGTGCATGCCTCGTTTAGAATGCGCCATTAGACATTAAAGGGAAAAAAAAAATTGGGGGTAGGGATTAAAAAAGATAGACGTTTATTGCGTTTATTATGTTTTTTTCTGAAATTGCTTGAAAAAGAGAATTTTCCCATTTAAGATTTGATAAAACTCTATGACGACAGATGAAAATATTCTGGTGGGTAAGATGGGAAATTTGTGGGTTTCAAGAAAATATATCTATCGCATTTGAGAAATCGAATGGTTTAGGACTGAATTGATATTTACACAATAAGTTCGAGATTGATACAGTAATTCTCCTGAATATCCAACCTTTTGTTTGTTTTTTAGCTTGAAATGTGAAAAGGAAAAGGAAAGAGTTGAACATTACCAAGTAACCCATGTCGTTTTATGCATGGTTAAAGTCTAAAGTTTGAAAAGAGAAGGGAAAGGAAGATGCACATAATGATGTCCCCTAAAGCTAGGTAAGTCTTTAAACTATTTCATTTGAACTTTGAGATGTAAAGCATAGGAGTATTTTCATCTTGTTGGAAAAGAGAAATATACAACTTGGAACAATAGGTATGAGGCATGTAAGTACTGACATATTAAAATAAGGAATGCAGCTAGTTGATCGCCCTATTTGAAGGGATTACCACTAGCAGCTCTCATAAGTGAAAACACCCCTAAAAGGGAATATGCCAGTAAATTTGACCTTAACTTCGCTTCACTGTGAGCCTATAATCCTCTAGTAGGCCTGAATTGAGACCGATGTACAGATATCAATTCAATTTTAAATCATTCGACTTCACCAACGCAGTACATTTTCACGAAACCCTTGAATTTCTCATCTTACCCATCAGAGTATTATCAAGTAACCCGTCGAGTATTATCAAGTAACTCATATCGTTTAACGCACGGTTAAAGTCTACTCGGACCCTTCTTATCACGTTTGAAAAGATAGGGGAAAAAATGATGCACATAATGACTTTCCCCGTCCCCACCACGTGATTTTAACCTTGGACTTTGATCAACTTTTGACAAAAGGGGGGTTAGGAAGAATGCATAAGAAGCCGCTATTCCGAACTTTCCCTGTGTGTCGGACAATGTTGCTGTTATAATATTTGGGCAAAAGGGGAGTTGCTAATCGAATGGGCACCGACCACACGGCGACCGGAAGATGGTGGCCATTGCCCGATGACGATGTTCTGACCGCAAGGAGGAGCGGATTTAGAGAAAGGTCGGGACAAAACCGGAAATCGGGCAGTCCGGTGCTCGGGACTATGAAACAAACGTAGGAGATCTCGAACTCAAGCCTACAGAGTCAATCACCACACGTGAATATAAAAAGGGAAGCTGCGCATCAAGTCACAACAGCAACAGCACCAGATTGATATCGTAACCGTGACTGAGGAAAATGGCTGTTTGCACTCACCACCATCCCCCTGCCAACCACCGGGCCCGCGCCTAAACACATAAGCCGTCGGAATCGCCGTGATCCGGTTTTCCTCTCCTCGGGCCCCCACCTATCACGTCTGTCGTGATGAGGTGATCCTCCCTCGCCCCATCCCGCATGCTCGCCAAGCTGTCCGCTTTAAGATCATCTACTTCAACCGACGAGACCCCCTTGCTGAAATTACAGGTAGACTCTCCGTTCCGTACACCCCACCACGACTTGCCTGTCCGACTTTCACCGTGAGATGTTCTAGCAATCTTTCTTTAGATGCGCATCGAGCTGCAAAGCGCTCAATGACGAGAACCTAACTCATGAAAAACAGCCAGGATCATCAGCTAATATCTAGAATCTTAGTAATATCTAGAAGGAAGATGGCCTTCATAATGCTTGCTTCCCCGGCACTCGATCAATCTCATTTAATGAGTCTGCCTTCGCCAACACCGATGACTGATGGACCATGAAGGAAAAAAATCCACAGACGTGCAAGCGACGTGCCCCATCACCACACACGTGATTCACACCAGTCAAGAGGGGACATATCAGTTCTCCACCGTTCTGACTTTTCACCATACTCCCATGAAAGGTGCAAGAAATAATGAAACATTCAAAATTAACAAATCGTTACCACTGAAAAGAGGCAGCATCGCAAACTTTTCTGGGCAAGACAATATGTCCCGGTCCTGAACCAATGACATAGCTGTCGTACACATCACATGCAACCCTTTGAGACAATTCAGTCAAACCATACAGGACGCAACTGAACTCATAATTCAAAGGTGCTTGCAAATGTCAATTACAGAGCCAAGACCGAAACTTGACATACTTGTAGCTAGGAGAGGAGGTTCGAAGATCTCCACCAAACCCCAAAATGAGATCTTGCCTGTGATGAAAGATAGTGGTTAACGGGTATGAGTATCAAACAACCCCAAAGCCGAGAATCCAACCAGATACACCACTAGGTGCTATTTACAACCAGCCTATACAAGAATTTCAAAAAGCAAGCAACCAACACTTTTAGCTGCTCCTTCACCTCCTGTGGTGAAACCTCACCTTCAACAAAAATTGCATCTTAACCTGTTAAAGACATTGCATCCAACCACTAGATCAGTAGACAGGGTGATAGATAGTTATAAAGTTCTGAAGAAACACAGTTGAGGGGTAGTAGTAACAAAGCAGGATCTAGCTTGCAATAGTAACAACGAAAGGATACCAATATTACACTTCATTGTTCAAAGACAACAAAGAACAACTTCGAGACTCCAACTGCCCAACAGGATGCTTAAGGTGGCCAGACAAGTGATAGTGTGTATGCCAGTGATATTTAATGCCTGTTGGCAGTGAGAAAGCCTATATCACTCTGTTTGTGGCGAGAATATATGGTTTTTTCACCAGATAGAGACAAGACAACCCCTCGTATTCTTCCTCTTAAACACCTTCATATGGCTATACTGTCCCTTTGTGACTTAAATAATTGAATCCTCTTGATGCAAAGCTCTAGATTGTCATATGGTAGAAAAAAATTCAAAGGGTCCATTTATTTGTGATTTTCAAAAGGCAAAAAGCACTTTTTTGCTTCCCACCAAAATTTAAAATATTATCCGAATTTCAAATAATTATGAGAAAATTATATGTTAATCACGAGTAAAAATTTATATAAGTTTCAGGTATTTTGGACTCTGATATAGTCAAAGTATGTATGCCACAAGATTTAGATTAAATAAAAACTAAAAGTCTATCCAGGCACAATAAAGCATCGTGTTAAGAAAATGCAAGCACTAGTGAGCTGAATTATGATAGTTAAAATTGAATTTTAAAAGATAAACTTACTTGAGCTGTATTATAAACAATGTACTCATTGTACATAAGTTCAGAGGCTTTCACATTAGAAGATACTGGTTTGCCGCAGGGAACAATAACATCATCCTTCCATTTCAAGTACTCCGACTCCAGGGGTATTGTCTTGCCTAGACCTTTAGTAGAGTGTTTGCCTTCTGGGGGCTTATCCATATACTGAATGACAAATGAAAGAAAGGGAAATAAGGCCCTCTTGCAAATAAAAAGTTTGACATGCAAATTTAATGAATATTGAGCTACAAAAAATGAAACAGGATTCTAAGTTATCAGAAACTATTCCTACAAAGCAGTTTGTCAACAACATATAGAAATAAAGGAAATCAGTTGTCCTAAAAGACCTAATATGCACACATACCTTTGCCTTCTTAAGCTCATAGACCTCTCCCAAAGCAACTTCACTCACGAGCATTAGTCCAACAGGATTTTTCTTGTCAGTGAAGCAATACTGGGCACTTTTGCTGACCATGTCAGCAAAATATATTCCTTTCCCAAACTGCATAACAATATTTAAATTAAATTTGCAGATAAAGTTTGAACATATACAAGAAAAACCACATACATCATAGAGAGAGAGAGAGAGAGAGAGAGAGAGGGAAGGAGGAGAACCATGTAACCAGTTGCTGGAGCTTCAGGAGGAGCAATTCTCAGTCCTTGACTGAGTATACCTACAAAGTTTGTCAAGCGAGAACCTGTGGAGCAGAGACTTTTAGTCGCCACTTATCATTTTCTTTGGAATAGCCACTCAAACGAAAGATTTTGCCAATAATTTAATGAATTAAAGGCGTCACTAACCATGCCATAAAAGCATTCTATTCTTCAGATTTTGCCGGAAGGAAGCAAATTTATCAAATTCCCCCTCACGTTCAAGTGAGAAGACATCCTCCAATTCTAGAGTCCAATCCTGAAAGATAGAAGAAACATAATAAATATTCTACTAGAAAGAGAGAGAGAGAGAGAGAGAGAGAGGACCCAGTGAAGCTAAAATCTATGATAAACAATCAGAGTACACCAACCGTGTGAGTAGGTGCATGGGTCTTATGGAGATACTTCTCAATCAGCCGATACTCTTCACTATCATGAGGAAGGGGGTCAATGTTACATTGGAGCTTTTTGTACTTCTCATCAAGCGAATCGTCATTATCAACATCAAAGCCAACCAGTCTAGATGCAATTTCAATGTCCTGAAGAGCTTCTAACATTTTCACCTGCCATAAAGGCAACAACATATTTGACATGATACTTTTAATGAGCCACTGTGGAAAGCAGCTAAATTCACCAAGGTATCAAATTGGTTATAAGCCATACAGGAAAAAGATATATTCATATGTTAGTATCCACAGATTTAAAAATATCAAAGCATCAAACCCAGGACAAAAGAATACCAAAGTTAAGTACAGGATGAAATTTACAACTTCACCAGATAAAATCCTCACTTTATTTGGTCGTAGACTGCCTTTAAAATATTCATATGGTAAAGGTTCCTGACTTTAAAATTTTAAGAAACACTAAAAGCAATAGGATAAAACCAGGGAATATAAGTATGAAAATTATGACATGCTCTGCAATTTTTGCTTCCTTTAGTCTGATGGCACTCACAGTGACAAGAATTTCAGTCTCATTCTCATTCCAAATGTTCCCTAGTAATCACCATCATAGCCAATATTGCATCTATTGCCAGATACTGGTCGAATATCTCAATCTTTTGCAGTTTGAGTTCATCTTGCATAACCAAAAACAGAAACCAAAATGGTACATTGATTCTGGCTGCATCAGGAAAAAATTATGGAGGCTCATGCAAGGAGTCAGCAAATCAAGAGCAGACATTTTCTACCCAAGAATGGTGCACGTTTCTTGAGTCATATAAGAGAAGACTTCTTTCATCCTTACCTCACATGTAAACATATGAGATGACACAGATGAGTAATATTATGACTAGCAATCAATCAGCTACAATCACATTGGCTTCACAAGAAACACATAAAGTTAGGTGATGAAACATGCAATGCATTTCGCAGTGCATTCAGTACCTTGGACTGAAAATCATCTTCATCCTTGATGACATGCGGATGAATAGAGGGGATCACTGTGAAAAATCGGTTGCTAGCATCAAGAAGCAAACTTTCTTTGATGGATGGATCATGAGTTCCACTATTCAATAGATTCTGTATGTCTGTTAATGCTTCAAAACCTGTGATAAATCAAGCATAACATCACCAACCCCATCAATCCTGAATATAATCTGACTACAGAAAGAAAAATATGGCATTTCAGCCGGCTATACAAATCACAAAAGATTGATACTAAAATCAAGTACCTTTCCTTATGTTAATTTTGCTCAGTTTTCCAAGCGGCATTTCCGACATATTGATTTCAAATTCCATCATAGCAGATCTGCAGCCAGTACTGGAATTAGATAGAATACAAAGCACCTTAGGACATGAAATTCTAAGATAGGCTATTATATGACCTATATGTCTCCACGTTAAAAAGCATCCTCATCAGTTCTTTCAATGGAGGGGCCAGCTGGCTATCGGCATCGTCTGAAGTTTTCTTTGTGGCCTGTTTGCTGACTCCGTAGTCCTACAAATCAATCATTTGGAAAGTGAGAGAGAAATAAAAGTTCACAATATTGAGTATATTTGCACTGGACAAGGCAATATAGATGAGTAGTACTATATCCAGAGGGTAGAATCTGCCAGGTTGCTTCTGAAAATTCTCTTTTGACTCCCAAGCCTTCCATGAATTCCCCGTCTTTTCAAGAAACAACCGTTTGAATTGATCGATTGCATCTGATTTTGAAAGCTCCTCTAACTTGTTTCCTCCAATTTTTTCATTCCCAACTCGACCCCATTTGCGAAAAAGGTAACAGTTTGGCCCTCTATCTTCTTGGATTATTTGGAGGATGTAGTAACTTCGCAGAGCAACCAGAGACAGTCATACATCAGCAAGAGTAAGGTTTAACTGAAAAAAAAAGCATTTATATGGACATCGAGCAGTAATGTTGTAGACTTAGATCAGAGTTCAGCAAACTGAAAATCAGCCAGGCATACATAAATTGAAAAAGTTGAAAAAAAAAAAAAAAAAAAAAACAATTTCCCTATCAATTATGCTTTGTAGCTCCAAAATAAAAAGCTTACAATCAACTCATAACATTTCAAATTGACCAATTATTCCCAACCAATTAATACATAGAAAATATACACATTTCATGACAATTTTAAAATTTAGAACTACCGCCAACAGTACTAGAGGCTTAAGCAATTACATTAAGGTGAGGTTTAATATTCAAATAATATACTAACAATCTGTGTAATCATCAGTAATTAGACACCCGACTTTAGGAAGACTATAAGTGAAAGATTTGCGAAAATTAATTGTGGATGTTAAGATCACTCGCGATATGGTCCACCCAATTTACAATGTAATCACAAAATTATCGATTTTTGTAACTTTTTTAATCAATGTATAAGCCATCACTATTTGTTACCTCACTTCTTGAAGCAGATTACTTTCATTTTTCATTCCTAGTTTCCACGCTGTTGATTACAAGCATACCACTGTTGAACAAGAATATATTTATGTATGTATATTGAATACACATGTCTAATTACACATGCACATACATCCCGAGTCCACAAAGTCCCAAGTCCTTTTGCTCCCCACCCCGTAAAGCTTGTTCCAGGGAAAAAGTTACATTTTAAAAACTGCAATTAAGAACCGACCACTTTCACGAAGCAAAGTTTGTATCATATTCTATGTATGGATCTCTGTGCAAGAAGCTCCAACTTGGTGACACATTTGAAAGAAGAAAGGAAACTTATCTTGAGAAGCAAATTGCAACTAAGAACCCCATCCAAGCCAAGGTAGTGAATTGAACAGATGCAAATTCATAGGTATGCAAACATAAATATGCCAGTAGAAGAAAATGGAGAGCAGGGGTGAATTAAGACAAATCTGCCATCTCTTTCCCTCACTTTCTCTCAGTTTCCCTTACAATGTCAGTTATAAAGTTGAACCACTGATCTGCAGTTTCTTTTAAAATACAATTGGTGTTCCAAAATGCATAAAAAATGACTGAATGGCAGAGATTTTATTGGAATTATCAACTCCATCCATATATGTCACCTAGTTTAAACTATCTTATAGCTTCTTACACCCTCAAAGCTTTTGAAACAGGCGCAATCAGGCCCTAAATTTTTATGGCCAACAGCTAACTCTTTGTGAATTCAACATGTAATTTCTTCGGAAGGTTCTTTGCAGATTTCTCCTCATCTATTCGAGCAGAACTTTAAGAGTAAAGGAAATTCGCCATCATTTTTAGTGATTAACAGGGCCAACCATGTATTTTTGTAGATGAGACAGATACGTACTCAATGTAAAGGGATTTGTGTAATTTCTTCTAAATTTGATACATAGTTTCATGTTAACGTCCAAAGAAAAGACAAATCAGCAGATCAAACAATGAGGTCAAACCAGCTAATAGGTCCTCATTTGAGGTATGTCATAGATCTTGGCTTATGGGAAGTTACTCATCAGAGTAGCACCATGATTCCAAACAGGGTTTTCAAGCAGATTGCAAAATATCAGTAGAAACATCACACCATTACTTTGAAAAAAGAAAAAGACATGCCAAAGGGTTCATCCTCAGCTTCTACAGCTTCCCATCAATCAAAGAGAGGAATTGTCAGACATGTAAGAAGATAATCAACCAACTAGCTAGGAAGCATAGCAATACCAATAAGGCTATATCAACAAGTTCATACAGAAATCAGGTACAACCAATGTCATGCCAAACTGCTGTTTATTCCTACAAGGTCTCTTAAATAAATCCAGAAACTTTTCATTCTTCCTAGGAAAATCAATCCTTGAACATCTAAGCCACATGCCCAAGCACGGACGCACAAAAGCAACAATGAGAAACAAAAATGTGGGCAAGATGAACAATATGGACACAAGAACTAACCTGTTTACACCTGTTGATAAGTCAGACATGTTCAAAGTAGTATTATAGATGCTTTTTCCATCCTCCAGGATGTGACCAGAGTCTTGCATCCCAGACGATTCATGCACAGCACTTCGGCCTTTCACTTTGACAGTAACTACACCTGAAGCTTTGCCAAGGGCTTCAACTTTATAAAGATCAAATGAAAGCTTCTTCTGTCTCTTAAAACAGTCAACAAGATAATCCTCTCTAACAACTGGTATTTTCATCCTCCTGCCAAAACAAACTACCACATTAGCTCAAGAAATCTCATGTTGAAGGCCAGCCTTAACAGTAGCCTACCTAGCCTTTCTCATCTCAGCCTCTTGATCATCCAGCACTCCACCAACAACTAGGCAATTGGAGTCTGTCATTTGTCAATGCAAGGTACATTTATCACTTCAATGGCCTTGAACTTACCATAAGGAATGAAGCAAGAACGCAGTAAGTATTTACACCTCAGTTCATAGAATGATACCTTTCCTAATCTTGGCATGAAATTGCCCACCTGCTTCCTCAATTTTTGATTTCCACTCAGTCTGCACAAACACTACTGCAATAAATTTTACGTCCAACACAGTTTCAAAATGCTATTGTGTATATTTCCATGGTCGTTTTCTGAAAAGCATGAAAAGCAAGAATCATACAAGAGATTCCTTCGCTGATCCAACAATAGCAACTTTTAGATCTCCCAAGCTTTCAATTCTTGATGATTGAGACTGACCAGCAAGCTGACCTCCTACAGGACTGGCAGCCGAGGGTGGTGGAAGAATTCGAATGGGCTTCTTTCCTTCTTGGGATTTAAACCACTGTCATAAGGAAAAAGAAAGTTAACTAATGGATAACTTTGCAGATGTAATACATGAGCATATTTACCTTTTTCAGATATTGATTGTCTGTTCCTTCTGGGATTTTCCATTTCCCTTGGACATGTTCTGGTTCTCGAGTAGAATAAGAACACTTGCTCCATGCTGACTGATACCCCTGACATCTGTACATGCCACCAGAGTATCGAAGGGAACCACCACAAACTGGGCAGCTAGCTAGTGCTCCAAACAACATCCCATCAGCACTAAACAAAACAGGTTCCAGTAAGAGTCATGCAACTTTTAATACATACTATAGTTGACAATAAAGTATAAGCTAAAGTGCATTGCTTCTCTTCAAAACAGTTTATATACTGGTTGTGAATGACACGACAAATCACTGCTGGAGACACTCATCAAAAAGATCCAAATTTGGCGTAAAAGCTAAAGTAGAAACCTACAACACAGGTGAGGCATATGGGAAATATTTACCATTTGTCACGCAAATCAAGTTCAGATCCTGTTGAATCTTGATCATTTGCTTGAAGCATTTCACGCATCTCAGAAGTTGTGACATGCTTCTTTAAGTCATCTTTCAAGGCCCATAACTTTTTGGTCTGGGCCTCTAGTGCACTTTCTAATTCAGACGCAATTATGTCTTCATGATCAACATTCTTTGAAGAGGCAACCCTACTTGTGCACACATCTCCTTTAGCTTTGAATGCTTTTGACTTCTGCTCGCCAGTAACATCTTTCTTACGCTTCATTCCAGCTCTGGAGGTTGGCTCTTGCACAATTTCTTCGTTCTTTTTTGACTCATGCTTTTTCCCTAAGAAGACAACCACAACACAAGACAGTAATGGGAATCAAAACTAGGTGCCCTCCCTGGTTTCACAAACATAGAACAACAGATTTGTTTTACCACTCTTTGCTGCTGAGGGAACGCTTGTAACCAAGTTTATTAGTGGTGCCTGATCAGAAGCAGAAAGGTTGTCCCATCCACTTATCTTGTCCAGTTGGATAGATGGAGATATGTTTATGAAACAATGCACATGATGCCATGCCAAGCCCTTGGCTCCTTGACCATCAGGCTTCCTAGATATCCGTGTCTGACAATGAAGAGCACAAATTTCAGGAAAAGTTGTAGTAGTCTATGCTATTGAAATATAAGAAACTACTTTTTCTTTTCTTCTGTTCTATGGTTTTTGTTCTGGTGATAGATGCTTTTGATTCCTTTCCCCTTAGAAGGATGCATTCATTTGTAGTCAAAAACTCTCTCTTGTCGACAAGTAGATTGTACTTACCAATGAGTTGTGATCAATGTATATTGGTTTCTAAGCTTAAGCTCTTCTAGCATCCACATATAATGGTCTAGTCAAAATCTTTTAGAAAAGGTGAGGATACTGGATCCCAGGTTACTAATCCAAGTCACCAAAGCCAATAATAAAATAGTTCCTGCAAATAAACCCCTAAAACACTATACCTCCACAAGACATTTGGTACAATAAAATCCTAGCAAAAGGTCTTCTGCAACCTAGTAAAATCTTTTCCTTGCAGTTAACAAAAAGAGTGACCACAAAAGTACTATATTGTACACAAAAGCTAGTTGACTTATGGTTTCCTCTAAGCAACAAAAGCACTCCTTTCCTGTTTCATTTATATGGTTTATGTTATGATGCAACCATGACGAATAAATACTATATTGGTAGATAGAACTAAACAAAAAGAATGATGTCATACTTCCCCTTTCATAATCTTTTGACCACATTGCTTGCAGGATGCACGAGATGTTGGTGATACTTCAATGCTGCACCCTGAGTCAGCAGGGGAATTTTTGGTTGAATGTCCATCATTTTTGGTTGAAGGACCATGACTCTCTACATATGTTCTGATCTTTTGTTGATCTTCCCACCGAAGCAACTCTAACCCTTCAACATCATCAATCCTAGTGGAAAATTAATGCTCGAGATTATTTAGTAAACAGCTCTTAATTAATTAATAAAAACCTACATTGGCATAACTGCTAGAGAACATACGATTTTATTTGATTTGCTTTCCTCATAATGCAATCAGCATGATTCCACATCTGATTGAAAAACAAGCACAAGTCAAATCTCCACAGTGTAGATATCTCCAGATTGTGAAATAACATAAGAAGCCTTCAAGTCAGATTTAAAACAAAGCTCGTAGGTCAAGAACATAATCCGAGAAGATGAAAATTTATAATCACAAACATGAAGAAATATAGCTTAATAGGCTTGTTTCCAAGTAGACCATGTAGGTAGTATATACAAATCACACAAGGCTCAGAATGTGACACAAGATTAACTTGGCACATAATTCACATACACATCTGGCACATGGCTTTCAGTAATTAAATTCATTGTCATCCTCTAAAACTAATTATATAATGACCTATTTGGTTTTTATGATATGGTAAGTCTGAGCAAAAGGGGCAGTAACTTCTAGTAACCTAAAACTTACAGGTGACTTGTTTAAGAAAGAGACAAGTGGATCTGTTAACATCATATTTTACTTCGAAAGGCATCGCCGACCTTCAAGCATCATCATTTCATAGATGAGATTTAGATTAAATCAATCCCAAAGTTTGAACAGGGGTAAGCACCTAAAAATTATATCACATTGATTGTAATCAATATTAAATTGATCCACAAACCCCAAGAAAATCTTGCTTGAGCTTTTCTCTATTACTTTTCTAAGGATAAACCAAATCATATCAAAAAAGGTACCAAGGGGGTCCACCCCTATCCAAAACGACTTCGGACCGGAAGCCACCCATAAAAGTTACCAAGAGAAAGTTGTCGTTTACAACAAGCTATAGGTATAAATTGACCTTCCCCACTGTATCAAAAGCAAAGAGCATTCTATTCCTCTTTGTGCAGTAAATTGGGTTGGAGATTAAACATTGATCTTGAAACCATCTCTATTTAAGCAAATATAAGGGTGCTGGTGCTCACACAAGAAATTGTGTTGTGGTAAAAGTTATTTAATGCATGTCACCCATTTTTTGGTCCCCTTAACTTCTAAATGAACATAGATAGCAAACATGCTCACAGGGCTGATTGCTGCATATTCATAACTAAGCAAACTTAGGTGACAATGTGCCTTCATTCCCTACGTGATCCCTGCTAACGTGACGTCTGCTACATGATAATGTGAAGTGTGCTCTACCAACAAGTCAATCGTATGAAGTAGGAATTTTTTTTTTTCCTGACATGGCTCCCAACTGAGTCCCTCTCGGCTTAATCCCAATAGAAAAGTCCTGCTGAAAGCAAGATGATGAACATGATCATACCAGACAACTTCGCTCATTTGGGAAACAGGGTGATTTGAAGACCAGAGAAACAACACCCAACAAGTTAATTCTATTAAATGCTACACAGGCATCCTACATTACCTCTCGGTGAACACATTAGAGGGCCTTACAAGCAAATGACAGATCGAAAAACCCGACGACTTAACAACTAAAAGTAGAACCGCTCAGGACAGCGAGCAGGAACACAAGTACCTCGACTTATGCGAGGGAAGAACGACACGAAAACCAGACGTCCCATCCAAAACCAAGAAATGGGCAGACAGAAAACATGATCGAGAACCTACCGTGAAAAGAAAGACGAGAGCTTTAAGCCCCTCAACTTACCGTGACGACACAGGAAAAAAACCTAAGACCGGCATGACATGTCAAGAGAGGGGAGATAGATTACAGGGATGACGCCGTCGAACTGAGAGGACTGGACCATCTTGCCGAGTCGGAGCTTCTCCTTGTCGATGGTGCTCTTGCAGGACTTGCACGACGATCGCGCCGACTTCGCGTACTCCACCTTCCAGGGTTTGGTCGGTACGGCCGCCATTGCTGTCGGAACCTCGCCAAGGACCGCGAATCGGAAGACAGCGAAGGAAGGAAGGAAGGAAGAGGAAGAGAGGGAGGTGATCGGCGTCAGCTCGTTAAAGGAAAAAAAGCAGCTTTTTTTGGGTCGAAACCTTCGCTCGCGGTCACTCCACTCGTCGCTCCACTCACCACTGAACGGTGATCAGCTGCTTTGTCGAGGTTTTAAGTGTGCAAAACGGACCACATGATCGGAAGCCATCCGGAACTCACCGGTTGATTTGGTCCGATATCCAAGAGTGTCCGTCGAAACCCCGATTCCTAAAAGTGGAATTAATATTCGGAATGTCTAGTTCCCGATTTTGAAAAGGAATCGAATCAAAGTGACTAAATAAATTATTATTATTTTAAAATTAATAAAATGTGAATTAAAAATTATCTTGATCCAATTTTTAAAAAAAATGAAAAAAATGGTAATGAAAATAAAAGTAATGGAAAAAAAAAAGTAATCGGTTTCATTAGTCTAGATCGGACCTAAGATCAACTGGTCCAGTCTCCGATTCTAAATTTTGGGAGCCGAGAAACAATCACCAATACTTGCATTGGCAAGATTTGAGGCTGGCGAGATAGAATTGGTACAATGCGAATGGCCCGGTTGAAGCACTCCATCCCCTGCCCAATGCCTGAGCGGCCCGGTTGAATGATCCGGCCCTGTAATTAGATTTCTCGTTTGCATTCTAATTAGGGGGACTTTAGGTTCATTTGGCCATTTGTTCTGCCCCAGACTAAGTCAGCAGAAGTAGTGCAAAACGACATCGCTTCGGCCATTTGTTTGCTCCAAATTAACGAGTTGGGGCGAGATTAAATCCATTTTTCTGTGTTTTGGATGGCACGAATCTGTCTTCTTCCCAAGAAGCCGTATGTTTGTCACTGGCCAAATCTGTCCGTTGGAGCTCATAGTGTCCTAGTTTTAGCGGCGGGTACCATGGAGAAAACAAGAGACAGAAATATAACAGAGAAAAGAAATGTAACAAAATTCTAGGAAGAGAGAGAGAGTCGATTTCTTCAAGCTTCGTCGTTTTGCATTTAAGGGTGCGTTTGTTTTAATGAAAGTAGTTTCCTGAAAGTGTTTTCGTTTTCCTGACTCGAAAACGAAAATCTTTAAGTTCCCGCATCGTGGAAAGGGGAAAACACTTTCCTTCTTTATTAGGTCTTTAGGTCATTCCCTTTTTATTAGGTCATCTCTATCATTTTCAATCATTTTCCAAATGCGATCCAAACGCCTGAAAACATTTTCAATCACATATCATCAAACACAAGAAAACTAATCATTTTCATGGAAAATGATTTCCTGGAAAACATTTTCCAAAAATGGTACGATTTCCGCGAAACAAACGCACCCTAAGTGATCGTTTCTTCATCATTGTGGCATTCAAGAGTGTGAATGATAACTATTTTATTCCAGAAATAGATTTTTTTTGTATTCTTTACACGAATTTCTAAGCAAAAATACGTGTTTGATAACAACACAACATTTTTGTTCCTCATTTGATAAAAATATAAAATTTCAACCTCCCGAATGACTAGCTAGTAGCGAGGGGAGTGATAAGAAGGGTTTTTATCTCTTATTTTTGTTCAAAAAATTCAAAAGTAAAAATTTTCACTTATTATTTTTGTTCCAAACCTATATCTTAGAAAAATGAAATTGCATTACCAAATAAAATTTTATTCCAAACTCATTTCCAAGTATCGGAAAATAGAAAAATAGAGAAACATAAGGGTTATCCTGCGCGTTTCAAGTAATTGCTCAAGAAATTTTGTCATTGAAAAGACCGTCATACGGGAGTTGTGAAATTTGCAATGTTCTTCCACCAATACTTTTTGGCTTGGACGAACCTGACTCAGGCAACCGTGGCAAGAGAAAGGGGTCATGGGAGACTATATTTGCAAGTTAATTAAAACAGTCCATATATTAATTCATTAGGTTCAAACAGGTCCTTAGCCACATTGCTACTTCCTTCAACGCTACGTTTGCCCTGGTGCACGCGTGCGTCCTTCCTCCCTTGCTAGGCATAGGCACAGCCCGGCTATACAGCCTGGTTCATTACATCTAACAACGTGTCATGGTGAAAACTCCCCCGACAGTAATTAAGCATGCTTAACGTGATAAGCTCAATATCAAAACATTGACTACAAGTGAATATATAGAGATTTGCAAGCAGAGGGATGAAATAATTTGTCGAAATGGATGTTATAACCCATACTGAAAAGAGAAGGAAATGCGTTTTCAATCAAATATGACATCTTTGCTAGGGGAAAAAAATGAATTACAATAGAATGGAATCCACGATGGAGTCTAGGAGTCATTCTTTTGTTTGGCAGCAATAATCGAAATTTGAGCTTGAATTTCGATTCAATTGTTTGTTTCTAAGTTTCAAACATAGGAAAAAGGAAAGGAAAGAATATTTAGGGACCAAATGATAAAATTTCCGATTATAAATTGATTTCTAAAATAAAATTAGATTTTTTTATTTCTAGTCTTGAATGTATTTCTGAATAAAAATAAACATTTGATAATGACACAAAATTTATATTCCCGAACAATCGCTTTTTTTTTTTCTTTCTTTTTTTCTTCCTTTCTTTTTCTTCTCTTCTTCTTCCCTCAATAGAAATTCATTTGATAACGACATGAAATTTCTCCTTACCGAGCGGCAACAGCTGTGAGAGGGGGCCCCGGGGGCAGCTAGCGATTGGCGGCGATGGGTGGCGACCGACAGGGGTGGCAACGAGCGTTGACTGGGGGGCAAGCAAATGACTAGGGGTTAGGGAGAGACTCCTAACCCCCAGCCGTTGATCAGCGATGGCGGGAGGGGATGGCGATCGGTGATCGGTGACGATGGCCAACGACCGGTGATGGTGGCCATCAACGACAATCAAAGGGCGGGCGGATGGCTAGGGGTTAGGGAGAGACTCCTAACCCCTAGCCATTGACTAATGGTGACGGCAAAAGGGGGCTGCAATTGATTGGTAGGCGGTGGCGTCCGAGGGTAGGCGAGTAAATGGCTAGAGGTCAAGGAGAGACTCCTTCGGATGAGAAATAAAAAAGAGAGAAATAATTTCCATTTTATATTCCAAATAGAAAAATGAAATTGTTTTATCAAACGGATTCATGTTTCATAAACAAGTTTGAAGTAGAAAAATAATTCTGAAACATAGATCGAATGATTATCATGTGCACTTTTAGGGTCTATTTGTAATCTTGTCAATTTCTTTTTTTTTTGTTTTTTTGTTTCCCAGGATAGAAAAATAACAAAAATATGTTTGGTAATATCAACTGATTTTTCTATTCCCCGGAATAAAAAGTTGTTCCCGAGAATAGATTTGAAGTAGATATGAGAAGTAGAAAAAAGTAACTTTTTGTTCTTGGGAACAATTTCTAGAAACTATTTCTTGGGTTATTACTCATGACCAACCGCCGTCCACCGACCACCACCCGTCCACCTCCGATCGCCGGCTGCCGACTACCATCGCCGACCACCATCCACCTCTGACCACTAGAGATTGTCGACTGGCAGCCAACCGCCACCCTTTGCTCGATGACCACCGGCCTAGCGTCTAGCGACTTGCAACTAGCTACGGCGGCCCGGCGACCGCAACCTACGATCAACAACCGGTGCCCTGCGACTTGGCGATTGGCTTCTATGTCTGGCGACCGGCGTTCGACGGCAATGGCAACAACAACGGGGGCGGCAAGCGGTGATCGGCCAATCGGTGATTGGCGACCGACGAAGGCCGGCGACTAGCGACCGGCGACCGACGGCCGCCCACCGATGTTCGGCGGCTCACCAATCGGCTACCCACCAATGTTCGGCGGCTCACCAATCGGCCGGTCACTACCCGCCGCCCCCGCCAGTCACTGCCCACCGCTATTGAGGAAAAAAGAAATAAAATTTTTTTATCGGTACCAAACGCAATTCTATTATTTTTCTATTCTGAAAATAAATTTTTTTGTAGTTACTAAACGCCTTATTTTACTCAAAAATTGTTCTAGGGAGTAGAAATAGGAAAAGAACTATTTCTTAAAAGAAATTATTCTCAAGTGTAGAAATGTTATCAAATGCAATATCCCAAAATATCCATGTACAATCAGAAGATGACTCTGCATTTTGCTCACGAAAGCCATCAAATAGCAGCGTCGTCTAATTCTTTTCAATGAAATAATGAATAATTATGCATGGTTTGAGATTTTAAGTGTTAAAACAAAACCATGCATAATTATTGGCTATTCTTTTCGATTTTTTGCCAAATTTTGTTTTCGCCCCTATACAAAATTTGATAGAAATCGAACGCTGTAATATGTTGGCTATCGTACTCGCCACTATAGCATTTCAAGCGGGGATGAATCCACCCGGAGGATTGTCGCAAAAGTCTCCCGCCGCATGTAAATTTTTCACTACATGCAACACCGTTGATTTAGTGGTGTACCTAAGTGTGATTCTAATTCTCATTAGTAGCGTTCAACCTAAATGGCGGCTATTCACTAAACTCACGACCCTAATGATGAGGATCACAATAATCCTAGCGGCGCCCGGCTATACAATGACCATATTGTTATTAAACCCCTATAGTAAAACCAGCACATGTCCAAGATTCAAGGTTGCCGTAATCAAATAGGTGATATTTATGGCTATTCTATTCGTGTACCAACTTATACGGTTCTTCCTCAAATTGTTTCGCTGAAAGCGGGAGAATAATTCAAGGAAACCTTAAAGAGATTTATATAGACTCAACTTAGAACAACCCTCCAAACATAAATAAATCTCAAGATATTGACCTTTTCTAGGCAAAGACCAATAATCCCTAGACAAGATAAAAATAACAAATTGACTTTTGACTCAAATGACTCCAGAGACAAAAATACAATGCATTGGACTCAACAAGAAAAATATTAAACCACTCACTGATGGATTTTCTGAGCAGCACTTAGTAACTTGAGCATAGCTTTCTCTAAATAGCTCCAAATTGTATAAAATTTGATACATTCCAAATGAGGCACATAGACCTTTCTGACCATATATTATGGTAAACTAGACATAAACCTTTGGCATTTGAGACAATGTTTTGCAATCATTCGACATCCAACCCATTGCAACTAGCAAAGCTTCATTCAAACTCTGAAGAACAGAAGTGAGCCATGTCACTTGAAAAAATACTAGAGCAAACCCTACATATTCAGAAGATTTATGGTTCTGTCCACATGCTCAAAATTTATTTCAGTGCACTCGCATAAACAAGAGAAGCACCAATGCCCAGTCACCACGATCTCATTGTGAGTGTCAATAGATTACAAATGCTGCAACTCAATATATCTCCTCAAGTAGATTTGCTTTAATATTTTCCTCAATCAGTTTTGCCATGGTTACATATTTTATAAATCTGTCAGATGCAGTTAAAAACTCAAAATTCTCAAATGTACTCTTAAAATGCAATCCTCCCTCAACTCTATGCTTGGTCATATTGAATAAATTACCTTCACCCAGCTGTTGTACTAACTATGAGATTAAGAAGTCCGCACCAATGAGAATCCAGCTCGGCACATGTTTCATCGCACTTGAGGAGCTTGCATATACAGATACTGCAGAACGCACGATAGTTTAGCACCCTTCCAACGAAGAACTTGAGGTCTGTGTTGTTATTTGTAAATAAAATACCTCAAAGGATTTTCCTGATCTTTCAAATTCAAGCATGCTGAGAGCAACTTCACAACTCTGAGAAACTATAGGCTCGGAATCCTTGGAAAATTCCTCAAGAAGTGCCACGCTTTGATCATCTATCAAGAGAAACTTCATTAGATATGTTGACAAAAGATAACATGCTGTAATATCAATAACGGAAAATGAGATCACGTCCTTGTTCTAGCACTAGTTGTTAAGTAGGGGAGTACTTTAATAGCATAAACAGAGTAATTGCTACTGACAGCAAATGAAGTGGAAGGAACCATGCAAGCAATAAAACTACTTCAGACAGAAGGAATTCAGTATAATCTTTCATTACTAATGTAGGGAAAAAGTCAAAAATAGATCTCCCAGGCTATAAAATTTATCTAGGGCTTCCAAAGGGCTAATAGAAAAACTAAAAATAAGATTGTAGCTTTGTTTATTATGAGAATTAAGTAAAAATTCATGAACAAGAGCTATGGCAACATGATACATCCAACAATGAGAGGAAGCCATGACTAAACAGCCGCCACAGTCGGTCCTAAAAACTGATCCAGATACTTGAAATAACATAAGCTCTAAATTCTAAGTATAACTAGCACTAAATAGCAAATGCATCACCCTTGTCCAAATGAGTTATCCCAAGACAGATTCATCCTGAAAACCCTCACCAACTTAACTTCATTTAACTCATCCTACAAAAGCACGACAAGGAACATGATCCCTAATACATTCCTAGCAAAATGAGGTTCTTCACAACTGCTGGATCCTCTCAAGACTCCATTACCAGCTAGTGAATTGGGTGAAACCAAATAGAAAAACTTGCCTTCCTGTTCCTATTATCAAAACCTTACAAGAAAGTCAGAAAAGCAAACCAGACCTGCAATTGATCCAAGGGCCTCAGCGGCTTCATGTCTAACCATTGGATGCTCATCTGTTTTTCTAAGAATGTTTGAAAGTTCAGCCGACGCAGCTTTATCTTGCAACTGGCCCAAAACGTAAGCAACCTGTATATGACACGAAACAATTTAACCAGATTTAGAAAATGTTGAATGAGGTGACAAAGCAAAACCTCATCAAAAAAGTTATGTGCCCCCTCATCTCCACCTTAAATTAATCAACTAATTTTAAGATTACCATCAACAAGAAAGAATCCAAAGTTAGCTATAGCTTCATATACACAATAGCAATCAACTGGAAATAAAAATATAAATTGCAGCAAGCGGAAGATGTTCATGGTGAATTTAAAGAAACCCCACAGTATCCAATACACAGTTCTTGGGGCAAGTACAAGAGAAAGCAAAGTGAGATAATTAAACCTCCTCAAAAGGTTGTTGTGGCAATTGACACAATCGGCTTATTTACTAACCTCGTGACGGAGAAGAGCACTATTTGCACCCAAAGAATCAATTATAGCCTTAATGGCTTCATCTCCGCCATGATTCCTAAGAGCAAAAAGTGCTGCATAACGGTCATACATGCCACTTTCTTCATCCAGAAGAACTTCCCTATTAAAAAAAAAAGCAGCACAGTTAACCAGCAAACAAATGAATAAAAATTAAAAAATGTTTATCTTGAAAATAGTAACCATATGAACCTGAGATGACCAATAGATGAACAAGAAGAAGCAGGTGGAGCAGGGTCAACCGACATAAAAGGTGATCTCTCAGTCGTAGAAGAAGAATCATCAGAGTTGGCAGCTTTCAGTTGTTTGATTCGGCTAAGAGCCAATTCACATGTTTCTCGAACCTCTTGAGCTGGATCATGAGCTAAACTATGTTCCAGGATAGGCACATTACTCTCCAAGCCAATTGCACCAAGAGCTTCTGCTGCCTGCACCATTAAAAGAGTGTGCAGAAACATGAGTAATCTTCTTTATTCCAAAAAACCCTATAAGACAATGCAGTTCATTGAAAATATACAACAAACCCAACCTCATGGCGGACAATGGGATGCAAAGAAAGATCATTGAGAACAGCCTCTAAAGCAGGGATTGCATCCACATCTTGCATCTGTCCCAATGCAAATGCAGCTTCATGTGCCAACAAATTTGATGGATCCCTAGTTGCTGTTAATAGCACGAGAGGGAAAACCTCATTAGAACTATGATAGTCTATCAATGTCATTCCTTCGGATGATAAATGGCCTCAACACATTAACACACCTCCTCTTCCTTTGAAGAGTGGACCAAACTACATGTACGTTTGATATCATATCTTCCAAGTTCCAATGGAAGCATAATATTTAAGTGAGGTGCATAATCTTAGGCACATAATTTCTCATGCTCATAAGTCTTATTCACTCCTTTTCACATGAATGCTTGTTATAGAAGAACATTGTCCACTTACTTTTGATTAGTAACAACAATAGTTTTACTAAAAGAAACTGTTCAAATTGTTAATTTCAGTATAAATATATGGGTTGGTTATGGTTAAAACACCTTCCAAAATAGAAGCATCTTTGAGACATCGTTTCAAGTGTTTAAAACACCTTCCAAAATAGAAGCATATTTGAGACTTCGTTTCGAGTGTTTAAAACACCTTAACTATTTTCTACCATCCAATACCTCATCTCCCATATTCACTTGCTTTATGCATGAGTTGATGTTTAATTGCACAAAAACCTTCACTCGCACACACTTGACCTCATTAGATCTTATCAGGTTTCCCTTGAGATTAAGCTGCGCCTCACCAATCACAGAAATTACCCAGTGCACCTCTCATTTCATTCATCCATACTCGAGTGATTTCCTCCACCTTTCTATGAACAAAAGGCACCAGAACCATTCAATGCCCATACCCAATCTGAGAATTTCATCCTACAGATAATTGTATGACTACTTTGCAAACGTACGGACAGAAGCATAAGTTCTGGGGAAGGCCCAAGGACACTGCCAAAAAAAAAAAAAAAAAAAAAAAAAAAAAGCCAGCAACCCGGCCACTGCCAATCCCATCATGTCGCCCACCTACGATCACATTAAACCATTTTCATCGTCCACAAATTGACCACCGTCCTCGACACACGACCTTCATCCATCAAGGGAAACACCATCATACCATTCGCTCGAAAGGCTATCATGGGGACATACATGATTATCTTCCAGGCATCACCAAAGTCAACCATGACAACCCTGATTTCTATACGTCGCCGAGACTTGTTAATTCAGTGCCAGAAAAAAAAAGACATGATTTTTCCAAGCAATCAACGACAGACAGCCTACGAGGAGCCAGTACACGCCGCCCCTGGGGTGACTGAATGACTGTCCTGATCAAACGAATTGGAGGCATCGCAAATTTGGCGTTCCCCTTCAAAAAAAAAAAAAACTCCAAAAACAGGGAAAAGGAGAGAGAAGAGAGAACCTTGGATGAGGGCGACGCGAGGGGCGGGGCCTCTGAGGTTGCGGAGGGAGAAGAGGGCCCTGAATCGCTCCGAGATCGGCTGGCTTGAATCGAGCAAGCGGTCGCAGAGGAACCTCTCCACGTCCGGCGACGCCGTGAAGCAGCTGCCGTCTCCGTCGCCGTCGGCGAACCCTCCCATTGAATCTTTCCGTGAGCGAGCGATACGCGGAGGGACGGTTGAATCCACGCAGGCACGCCCCCACGGAGAGTGAGAGAGAGAGAGAGAGAGAGGGGGGAATCGGGTGTATTTGGGCTTTCGGGTTTGGGCCGCCTCTGGCTCTCGGTAGGCCCACGATGATCCTCTCATGAATCTCTCTCTCTCTTTTTTTTATTAGTTAAAAAGGTGGGAATTAGAGAGGGGCGATCAGCGGCAACAGCCCCCTTAGACGTTGTCATAAGTTTCCTTCCTGCTATGAAAAATGTCCGGATTTAACTATATCTACTTTTGCACCATCTATAACCCGAACATTTAAGATTGACGAATCCATTACCATAGCCCAATTAAGATGCTAAAAGTCGGAAAGTCTCGTCTCACGAAATATGCTATAACTAGAAATGCAACACGAGATTCGCTCACTGGAGGCATTAAACCTATCACCTCATGGAAGCAAATGTCCAAATCTCTGCTCAAATATGAAATTTATTTATTGAGCTAATTGTTTCGTCATTGTCCAATCCCATTGCTGCTTAAATCCCAATGCAACGAGGCAAGGGTTAAAGTGTCCGATACTTCCATTGGATTTTCCTTGACCTTAAAATGATATTTAAAAGAGACTAAATTGTTAGAAGGTTCGGGCGGTACAAGATTTCACGTGTGATTGGTGACTAAGGCATTAAACTCATTCGAAGAAGAAAAAAAAAAAATAACAAGTACGCCCACGAACCCAAAAGAATGAGTAGTAAAACAGGAACCCCTATAAACAATGGAAAGGATAAATATAAGAGATGAGAGGATTGACTGATTAATAGTGTAAATAGCAATGAGAAGAGCATCAACTCAAAATGAAGGAGGCATATGAGCACATGGATTGATAAAGTTCGATAGCTTTCAATTATGTGTTTGAGTTTGCATTTTGACGAGCAATTTTGAGATGGGGTATCTAGACAAGAAGGATGTTGGATAATATTCTTATCACATAAGTATGTTTGAGACGAATTTTAGGTATATTCACCTCAACCATCAGTTTGAAAAAATTTAACTTTGGCATTGCACATATTTTCCATAAAACAATGGAAGCGAAGAAAGTATATAAGCATTTTAGATATATTTTTCATGGGAAAGACCCAAGGGAACCGAGAGAAGTCATCAATGAATAATGCAAAACATTTGAAATCAGAATCAGATAAAATTGATCTCATCTAGACATCATAAGATGCACAATGATAAAATAACTCAAAAGCAATGAATGATATTTGCCCACAAGAGAGGGCTTACGAGATACCGACTTAGGAATAAAATTGCAAAATACGACTCAAACCTTATTTATTAGAATCGCTAATATGAGCATATCAACGAGTGAGTGAAGCAGAGGACACTATGATAGGATGCAACTGAGATGACTCCAATGAATTGGATATCATATAGACAAAGAGAGGAGTTAGCTTGGAGGAGAATTTTCTATGTTCGTTGGTCCTTCAATTGAAAAGAATTGAACCATTAAAATCAATAGCATAGGAACTTTTAAAGCAAAATTGAGTAATTGAGAGGAGATCGAAACAAGATTAGGGACATGATAGACTGGCGATAACAATAAAGATCGAAAATCAGTACTAAAAAAGGTTTTGCCGGCTTGTTTAAAAGGAAATAAATGACCATCACCAACCGAAACTTTTGTCAAATTGTAAAAGGGTGTAGGATTTAAGATTTTACCAATGTCACTAGTCATGTATTCCTATATTTCGCTGTTAAAATACTACAATTGATCAGAGTATCCCCAATCGAGGGAGCTGAGAAGGAATTGGGAGATCATTTGTAGTGAAGGCATGGTGAATCTTTGTCAACATTCTAGTGCAATGTGCCCAGCCTCATTATAAATCTGATTAAAAAATGAGGCCTAAATCTGAGAATACCTCACTTGGTGAATGGAGGAATGTATGACCCCAAACCACCATAGGATGAACCAAAAGAGGTGGAGATGATCAGCATATAGGGCTAATAATGATTGTGAACTAAATCGGTCACAGGAGGATTACAAGCCTAAATGATCAAATGAGGACCGCCCACTGTGTCCCCGACTAGATTTTCAGCCTTTATTTCATCCACTCGGAGACCCTCAGAATGGGGGAGTGGTTGAAGTGGCATGGTAGATTAAAGCATGATGAATATTGAATGAAGATGAGGCATTCAATTTTCAGAGGAATGGTTCTTGTTGGATGAGGAGGCGTGACCACATATCATCGAAGGAAAGAATTCTAGGGCTGTCGTGACTATGGTGACAAAGGGATCGTACTTAGACAGGAGCCCATTGAAGGCTCAAATTACCAAGTCCTTGTCGACAATGGAGCAATGATTGCGGTGAGAGAGTTCGCAATTGACTTCAAATGCTAAAGATAGTCAAACATGGATTGGTCAAAAAAATTTCACCATTTTGAAAATCAAGTATTTCCTGGACCCCATGGTGGTTCATAAAGCGTCGTCCTAGAGCAAGCCAAATCTCCCATGATATCTAAAGGTTGTGAACTTCAAAATTGCTAATTATGAAGGTCGGATTGATCAAATTACAAACACATTGATCCATCTTGACCTAGGTGGAATAGGAGGGATTGAACACCACAATACCAATTGCCTAGTAGATTGTTGAAGATTAGAATACCCTTTAAGTGAGATTTCCACAGAAGATAATTATTTGCATCAAGCTTGATTGAGACGAGACTTGTGATGTTAGAAGAACAAGAAACAGCGAGGTGAAGTACACAAGTAAAATTTGAGTAGGAGCCAAAATCGGAGTAGCAGAGAAGAGATGAAAGTGCACGATATGTTGTTGAGAGGTGACGTGAAATTGTGATTAATCAAAATAGAAGATGATGGATAAAGAGATGATAGAGAAGAAGAAAAAGTTAGAAATGCTTAAGACGTTGTTAAGATAGAAATAGGAGCAAAAGAAATTCCTTTAAGGAAGTATTGATTAAAAATGTTAAAGAATTTGATGTGTTTTCCTTACTCTGATACCATATTAATCTTTCTAGTTAGAGATGATATAACAACAAAGTGATTATGGCGATTTAACCCTAACTAGAGTTGTGTTATAAAAGTGATAAATTATAGTTATGGTATAAATAGAAACATAATTACAAATAGACATTATAATATATAAATTACATATTATTATTTGTTCATGGAATTTTGTTGTCATGTTGGACATGATTTTCCATATTTTTCCACATGAGAATGCCCAACCTCTACTTGCAAGGTAAAGATTTGTTTGCTCTCCCTTCAAATTTTCATTTCTTTACACTCTCTTTCGTGTGTGTTGCAGTTCATTTCGTATGTCTGTTTTTTATGGGGAAGCACCTCTATTTTTTAATGCAAGATAAGGGAAGAAGGAAACCCTGGACTTTTAGTCTCTATATATAGAAGCAGACACACACAGCTCAGTACCAAGGTTGAAATTTCCACTTTATTAGGTCTTCAGTAGTCAGTACAGAAGCAACCCCATCCTCTTTATTAACCCACTCTTCTCTCTACCCTCTCGTTTCATCTGAACTAAACTTTGACCTAACATGGCCTGGTCTTAACGCACATTCTCTTGCATTGGATATAATTTACTGTTTTTCTAACAATTTCATAATTGATCTTTCCTCAGGCGAATCTTGCATCGAGAGACAGTCCCGAATGGATAGGACCCATGTGAGCCATGATGAAGAGGGAAAGAAGATCAAGAGAGAGGGCTTCGTTCGTGAGGTGCTCTCAAATGGGCTCCTGTGGACTCCCAAGAGCTACGCATGCAGCTTCTGCAAGAAGATATTTAGATCTGCTCAAGCTCTTGGGGGTCACATGAACGTCCACAGGAGGGAAAGAGCCAGGCTGAAGCAGCTGTCCTCATTGATCGTTGAGTATCATCCTCCTCCTCCTAGCCCTAACCCTAACATTGTCGTGGCTAGCTCTTCTCAGAGCTCTCACTCTCAGTCTCAGCTCAACCCTGCCCTCTTGCCACCTGCACCACAATCATCTCTTTCGGGGAACAAGCCCTTCTCATGTGCTTCCCCTCCTTCAGTATCCTCAGATCTCGATCACAGGAAGCGCAAGAAGTTGGGAGTCAACTCAGCCAATGATGGACTGCCTGGTAGTTTTCCGAGACTGGCGAGTGATGATGCGGGGAAGAAGCGAAGCAGGAGATCGACAGGTGTCACTGGAGTGGAAGAAGAAGCAAAGGCCATCCCAGAGAAGGATAAGATCATAGAAGTGCATGGAGATCTTAGTAAATTGGAGCTGGAGATCGGGTTGATTAAGGATCCGAGCAGCAGTCTCGATTTGGAGCTTCGACTTGGGATCTTGTGAGTGAATTAGTCTCCCAAATCCTTTTGGCAACAACAACAAACTATTGTTATCCGCAAGTTCCTCAAATCGCATTGTGATTTAATGTAATGTCTAACACACAATGTTGTTCCGGGTACTCATGAGAAAGCGAGAAGCATGGGTTGAGTCCCATACTTCCACATGACCCCTCCATGTATATTTTTCATGTATATGAGTCCTTTTCACAAATTTCATAATTACAAGATTTGTGGTGTCTCCTTTCTGTCTAAAAGTTCAGTGGTGACGAGGAGATGCCTTTATGAGGTAGAGCCCTTACGACTATCCATTTTCATGGAGTCAACAGGATGTGAGTTCGTTGACTTATATATATATGTGATATGTTGATGCATTGGGTGACCCTCTTTTTTCGCTATATGATTATGATCTTGAAGAGAAGTTCGATTCAATCCTCATTTTGATTTTCTGGTTTATGTTATTATGAAAGACTACAAGTGGGACACAAAAAAAATTACTAACTTGTCAAAAAATTCTCAGACGAATTTTTCTTTTGATTGCCATCGTGATATTTGGTGAATAAGTGATGATCCAATTGCTTGTACTCTCGTGAAATATTTATGGATTTAGTTTGAATTTTAGTCGAACCATTTCATTCGTTTTGGCCGCTCTTCTTCCTCGAAGAGAGGTTCAAAGTAAAACTGTTTCACTTGTCAAATAATTTTTTTGACATGTAGATAGAAAAATAATCTGAATTACTGCCATAACAAGCTGCTTAGACAGATTATGCAGAATTGAATTCAAATTCCCAAGTGATATACATGACTCGCAACACCTAAGAGGGAGGTTTCCAATGTAGCCAGAGAAACAAGACAAGAATTTTCCCAAGAAAACTTTTTTTTTCTCGTCATATTATTTGTTTCTTGTCAATAAATGCAGCAAGCTCACGAATTGCTACGAGCATGCATCACAATCACATTGCTACTTCCATCGTAATTTGCAGTAATTTAACAAAGATGTTAGGACATGCAGCCATGTGCGTTGCAAAGGCACTAGTAACGTGTTTAGATCACGACATCTTCTATTTGGAGTAGCTTTGGGGTTACACCTGCCATTGCTTAGGTGGAGGCCCACACAATGCATGTGGCAGGGGCAAGTTGTGTGCATCCATGAAGATTAATCGAGTCGAAAGATTAGGGATTGTCATAAGTAGGAACTCAATTAATTATTTCATGTGGAAGTTTCATAAGCTACTTACGTGGATGGCATGAGGGTGCTCAAAAAGTTAATGCATTCAAGTATTCAGATGACATGGGCTACTGAGGTCTTCACTATTACTTGAAGTGTAATTTTGGTTTCAGAATGAAGAGAGATGACTAATATACCTCAGAGAAGCTCAATATCTAAGCATTTGGAGTACGTCTAAATGTTGAGGTTTTTAGGGTAATAAAGTTCGAGTTTCTTGACTTCCAACTAAAGAGAGAGATGGATGCAAATACCTTAGGGAAACTTAGATCGGAGATACTCAAATTACACAAGAAAGGAATGTTTGAGAGCGAGTTTTAATCAACCTATTTAGTGCGAATTTTCTTTGTGATTGTTCTCTAATAATCTACGTTCATGACATTAAGTTTGGGATGAACTCAAGATGTGGGAAACTCTTATTACACGATTGCAAAGGAGTTGCTCAGAGTACATACGCTGTTGTAATTGGTAACAAAACGCCGATGCCCGATCTAAACGCCCGTCTCTCCTCTTGTGAACGTAGGCAATTCTGGTGAAACCCACGTAAATCAGAGTGTCATGAGCGTAACAAGAAAATGAAGCCAATCAAGATCCCAAGAGGCAAGATCACGTTGACTCTCTCCCTCCCTCTCCCTCTCTCCATCCAGTGCCCAGTCACTTACTGAAAAGGTACCCATCTCCACTTTGAAAATACACGAACTGTGTCTCCTATCTTGTCAGGAGGATTTTTCAACTCGGCACTGTACTGTATCGTGTTTCGCACCAGACAATCCATATCTCTGGACAGTGGCCGTTGATTGTGGATTTCCAGCGAAAAAGCTGGATCTGCGATGGAGATGAATCGATTTCCCACGTCTGACCCTGATCCTCCCCCGCGTGTTCTCCCACAAGCGTGTGGGTTGACAGGATCTTTTGCACGATGTTCTTTCCTCATCGAGAAAGATCACAGAGCTTTGGTCAGTCGCAAACCCAAGTGAAAGAGCTGGCCATAGCGTGTCCTCCTCTGATTGGTCGCGGCAGATGGAAAGAGAGAGAGAGAGGAGATTCGGTTTTCACGTGTGCACTCAAAACACCAAGTTTCTGTCCACCTAAGTTAGAGCACAAAACCCGGGATTTGCTCAACGACCCTTCTTATATGGGAAGGAGAAAGGTGGGGGTTTTGAATCTACATCTTCTCGAAAGTAAAAATGGGGACGATTCACAAGAATGCAGGACAAAAATCTGAAGGTAAGAGTTAGACTAAAAGTAAAATATGATCGACAAAAAAAAAGTTAGATCACGATGTGTCAATATGGAAATTGCATTAACTGTCCTAAACTTTGGCTCAACATAAATCAAATCCTAAATTTTTGAATTTGTACCATCAAGTCCTAAATGTTTTTGATTGGATGCTTTCAATGGCCAAATTTGCTAATAATATCATGTGTCAAAATTCCAATGTGGTGTTGTTTAATGTTTTTTGTATAGGTGTCGCTAACGTGGCAAGGAGTACTCGTCGATAATAGGATCATCTTGAGTGAGCATCTCATGGCCACTAAGAATAGATCAAATCAGATGATTCTATTTCTTTATAATTTTTCTGACTTGCTCTTATGGAATCAATAGAAAAAGATTGAAAAAAAAGAAGAAGTCATTCACAACTACCCATGATGATTCCTCAAATAGCTAAGGATTAGTAATTCTTTCTAAAAATTAATAATATCTCCAGATGATGTACAATCCTCTTTCTGATTTTTTCCTTCTTCTTTTTCCTTTCTTCTTCCTTTTGCCGGTGGCTGGCCACCGACCACAGGTGATGGCTAGATGGGTTGGCCTCACTCACCACAAGTGAAGCCTTGCCAGGTAAGGGCGAGCCTTAGAGAGGGGAACCCTTGCCCAGGCCAAGGCGGTGTCGCCAAATCTGGCAAGGGGAGCACCTGTTGGGGCTCGCCCTCGCCTAGGCCAAATCTAAGGAGGCTAGCATTTGTCCACATCAGTAAATTTCAATTAAAATTAGATGGATATATTCAATTGGCAAAAAGTTAAAAGATTTAAAACTCAATTGGCATATTTGAAAGGTTTAGGACTTTTGGAACAAGTTTTCCCATCCAAAATAGAATCAAGAATCGCGAAAAATCATTCAATCAATGACCAAATTCTCGAGTCAATGTTTACTTGTTCATGAAGGTGAGTTTTACTTTTCATGTTTTCCTGAGAATTTCTCCTCTACATAAAATTGTTTGAACTTGAGAATTAGATCGAGTCTTCATGTTCCATGAAGAGTTCGCGAATTGATAGGTATTCTTGAGGCAGGTGAGGGTTGCTAAGCCTTGTAGATGCCTGTGTTTGGACGATGTGGCCGTGTCGCCAATTAGCTCAAGCCCTTTCAACCAGCTCGACGACCCCTCTCTCTTCCTAGGGTTTGTGTATTTTCTCTTTTTACCTTGCTTCTTTCCCACCATGGTGCTTATGTGGCGAAGGTGTAAGTATGGCGGCTGAGGTCTCGTTGACATAAAAGCCATGTTATCATTTTCATTCAAATCTTTAACACAAGGAGCAAGGTGAATAAAAAAGAGCAACCCAATTGAACTAAATAGAAGTTCGCGACGACATCACAAAAATCGCAATAGTCTTGGAACCAACAATGCCTTTATCTCGAAAAAAGAGATCCCAAATGCAACAACTGGGTCTACTTTGGATCAGGCTCATCTCGATTGTCGATCACATATGATCCCTTTGTGTGCGCGTGAGATCCATGACACCGATGTCTATATCGGCACGGTTCGGCGCAAGAACTATCCAAGGGAATGGGGGAGGGACGGTGGAGAGGTGAAAGGCAACATGGCCGAACTGCACGTTTTAGTGAAAGAAAAGATGAGAGGGGGCGTACGGGGGGAGAAGGCTCGTCAGCGGCGCGACGGCATCATCATTCCACTCCCCACGCAATTCATATGCCCAGAGCAGTCTTGTCACGGGCGTGAATTCAATAACGCTCCATCACCCACTCACCTGACGCCATGTGTCGGAAATCGGGGCAGGTCAATCTCCTTTTCGCCTAGCGCCACGTGTCGGACAACGATCTCTCGGCCCCGGCGCCGAGCGCCCGGGCGCTCGCCGCGTGTCGGATAATGGTTGGCCTGTGCTTCCTCCTTTTCCGCCCCATTTGACCTGGTGCCTGAGTGTCAGCACACGGTCGGTCAATCACTTCATAGTTCATAGCACCTGCTTTCCTTTTCTCTGTCCCCTTTCGGTAAATTACTTTCTTTTTCTCCCCTTCACATTATTTTAGTAGGAGATCCAGGCATAGCCCAAAATAAGGAAAAAAAAAAATGTAGAAAGGGATTTTTTTTTTTTACCACGATCATTTAGTTGCATGAAGTATAATGACCTCATGTATTACGAAAAATCATGCTCATCTCTTTCATAAGGATAATCGTGTCATCAAGATTGTCGATACTTATAATGAATTTTTTAAAATAGCTCATAATTCTATTGATATTATCATATATGTTAGAAATAGATCCACATAATTTCTTTATCGAACAAATTCAATGGGCTAATTTTCTTATTGTTAATGAAATTGCAAATGTTCGTATTGAATGTCTGATTGTCGTCACGATGCATCACTAATAAACACAAGTATAGCAAATTTTCTTAAATGAAAAGCAATCTTCTTTCAAATAACAATTACTCTCTTTTTTCTGAAAAATAACAATTATTCATGACTAGGTAAAGATATTAGTTTTTTTATTTTTGCTAGAAAGTAAAGAAAATAGTTTCGACCAAAGGAAAAAGGAAAAAGAAGAAGAAGAGGAGGAGAAAGCAGTACATTTGCCCTTTCAAGCGAGCAGTAATTTTTTCATTGCCGTGGCCATTTTATTTATCGAAAAAAGTCGCGGAAAATTAATTTTTGCGAATTTCGTAATTTCGATGCGGGCGGACGGACGGCACCGTTTCCACTGAGCTTGAGAAGGAGATAACTCGCGATTCCCCAAATCGGAAGGCCATCTCCCCTCGCACCCGCCATCGCTCCGTCCTTCCCCGAACACTGCCGGTCGCCGGCGCTTCGACCGTCGTCCTCCCGCCGGTTCGCCCCGATCCGTCTTCCGACTCGTGTATCAGGTACTCTCTCTCTCTCTCTCTCCCCCCGACTCACGATCTCACGCCGGCTCAGTCGCAGTGACCGAGTGACTGGTTGGCTCGCGGATTCAATCGCGTTCGACGCGCTCGATATCGTCGTTTCTCTTGGTCAATGCATCTTTGATTTCGATTGCGTTGAATTTCTAAGGGGATTGATGGAAGGATGTTAAAATTACCTCTGTGATGGCTCTTGCCAGGAATTCGGGTGTCGAATCAAGTTGAATTTGGCTGGATTTTAGAATTTTCATTGCACTTTGGTTAATGTCTTGTTTTCCTGAAAGATTGCTGGATGTTACCACACGGGGATTAATCGAATTGTTAACAGCGTGGGGATTGGAAAGCCGGTGCATTTTCCTTGTATTTTGTACCTGTGTTTGTCTTGAATAGAAGCTACACTGCTCAAATTCTGTTTAGAAAGGGGTTGGTTGGAGTATGTCGTGTTATTCCAGTTCTTCTAGTTGCCTCCCATCTCAATCTGCTTCAGAATGCAAAGTATTTGTATGAGCAAAACTTTAGATTTTGTTACTCCTCCAAATGGATCCTTCTGAATTATCACAAGGCCATCGGGGTGGGGCTCATGGCTTATCAGGGAAGAAGTGAATGGAAACCATGTAATAAGAAGACGAGTCCTCAAGATTGTTGTTGTGTTCAGCTTAATTGAAAAAGTAGAAAATTTTTCATCCATTCTCTGCTGGAATATGCTGCTTCTCATTCACTCGATACCAACACTCCTGCTAACATACCTACCTTATAGCTATCAAGCTAATTTCCCATTGGTGAAGCTAAAGCAGGCTATTATATACTAAAATTTGGCTCATGAAAGGTGCTTTTAGTGACCATTGCCTAATTACTTGTCGTTTTCATCTGAGTCTCAGCAACAGACTTCAATTCACAGCCTCAGAAGCTCCATGGGAGAAGGGGAGGCAACAGTAAGCGTTGAAATTGCTGGTCAGAATCAGCATAAGGATGAAGGAGGAGAAGTTGGAATTGAAGCAACGGATCAGAACCTTAACATTTTGGAATTCCTAGATTCATTGGACAGCTATCTGATCCTTATGGATACTTTATCCTCGACACTTCGCCAGGTAAACCCTATTATGTCTCTCTCTCTCTCTCTCTCTCTCATCAACCACATGCATCTACATATTGATTGATACCAGTATCTGTATATGTATATCCTAGACTTCCTACTTGGTGTGCACAGTATTCTCAAAGTTTACATTAGTAATATTGACTTTAATGTAGCTTTCGGCTTTTCATGCAAAGATTTGCCAATTATATTAAAGTTTGATTTTACCGGTTCTAGATGTGGAATTTCTATCCATCTACAAGTATCACTATCTGTAATCTTTATGGTTGTCATCATGCATCTTCAATTTCTGACCCTTCGTGTTTGTGCATATCTAGGGGTGGTTTGAATTGGCTGGTGCTCGACATTCCATGGGTGCTTCTCGGATCAATAGTGCTTTATTGGACCTGAACAACCATTCTGCTGCTACACACTTGCATGCGAACCATCATGACTGTAATCTCTCTCTCTCTCTCTCTCACTCTCTCACATGCACACACACACACACACATACATTCACAATGTGTGTTTTTATACTCGCTTTTCTTCACTTATCTGCTCCTTAAGAGTGACAATCTAGGTGTGAATCCTACTGGCCTTTAACGGAAATACCAGTGGGCTACTTCTTGTTCGGATGTAGGTTCAATAGCAAACCTCTGGAATCGTTAGATAATTGTATAGCTTTTGGGGCATTTTTAGAATACACGTTTTTAACGAGCGATTGGTCAGTACCATGCATACTGGTTTTTGTATACAACTGAAGTTTCTTGAATGGATGACTGCAGTGGAATCCACTACAAGAGAGCCTCTGTTTCGCTTGTGTAAGTGGGCCTCATCTGTCGATACCCAAGAATGTTGCTCTAGTGAAGATAAAATTGGCAAGGGAAAAATGCAGGAGAAATCTGATGGTACACAGATACGACGACGCAGCACTGCTGCATCTTCTGGTAATGATATGCTTTGTGTCTATGAAATATATGTCAAGCTTAGCAATCAGAATGTGTTAGCTTAGGGAGCTTGCACTGTTTAAACGTCAATAATGTTACTGATGGATTTGTGCTCTTAATTGATCCCCATCACTCTGGTAAATTGTTAGCTCTTATGCTGTTGAACTTTCTATATCCAATAGTGTTGTGCTGTTATTTACCTTCCTGCTATGTGAAGAATTGCAGGAGAAAGTGTCGAAAGATGGGGTTTCTCAACCGGTACTTAACAACATGGTAAGTCCTACACAGTAATTTCGGTAAACTAATGAGCTGACTCAATGTGAGTTTACCTGGTCGTTTGCATTTTTTTTCTGCCCTAGTGCTTGTCTTGAAGCAGTCCACTTTCTGCACTTGAGATACAAGCAGTTGCTTGTTATCTTCAGTAGACTTGGCTTCCAGGGTGCTCTTTTATGTATTTGTTGATGCACTCAGTCTTGTTAACACTCCGAGATTAGCTATCCTTTATGACTATTTGTGGATGGAGGGAGAAATGTCAGGGCTTTGAGAACTGGGAGAAACTACGGTTGAGTAAATAATTGATTTATATTGTTATTGACTTATTAATTCACGCAAACATTGATTCACACTGTTTCTTTGTTAAATGTGATGTACTGCATCTAATATCTAGATTTCTACATGGGTGGTATCCCCTTGGTATCCTCTCACTGAGGTTTGGCTTTACCCTTGAAAGAAAAAAGCTCTGATTAGCGTGGGTCGAGTTTATATTACTTATTGGCAGTGAATGGAAGGATCCGTTAAAACCCAACATTACATTCTCACATGTTTGCTTTGGAAGAAGTTATAAATTTGGTTCTGCACTGTAGGTCCAGAAGGAGCGAGCCAAATCGCTCTCTGTGTTTGGAACTCTAGTATCCCCGAAGCTTCGAGCTGCTCAATTTTCATTTGAAACAGGTGCAGAATCTCTCTTTGCTTTCTATGTTCCTGCTCATTCACCTTTCTTACTTGTTCCACTTCAGCTTTGCTTAGCAAAAAGAACAAAAAAATAGGTACCAGCCCTGCTTCATTAGATCAGTGTTTCTTCTTTTGCCCAGCTATGAATAACTTCAGATATTAACATTTTATACTACAAATAAGTGTATGACTATTTTATGGAAGCATAATTGTGAAATCCATAATTTGTTGCAGCATTGGAGACACTTGTACAGATAGCAAACATACGTTTATCCATGCTATCTGCATTTGATGAAGTCAAGAAAGAGTTGGGTGAAATGAAGCCATGACTTGTTGACTGCTTGGCCTGTTATGGTAGATGAGTGAGTTTACTACAGACAGACATCAGTTATTTTCACATTCTCCACATGCGTACACATGAGAACACCATCCTCGAGGAAGAGCACAGGAAGATTGTTCTAGTTTAAGCTTTATCTCGAGTCAAGTTGGCATTATGCATTCAGTGAGGATCTGTGGAAATTACTGGAGGTAACCCAGTACTAAAGCACCATTATTCTTAAGAACTAAGGAGCTGTGGTCCGCATATCATTGGAAAAGAAGTTCTTCATTTTTTGTGTATGTCCCCCATGCTCTCGAGGAACTTGATAAACCTGAGGATAATTGTGTTGTTAAAAACTTAAGAGAGCGCAATGTTTATATAGCTCTTCCTATGCTTAGATCATTTTGAAGTATGAGGAAGAGAGTCTTCTGTATGTGACCCAACTCCTTCTGTGTTTGTTTACGATTCGATGTATTCCATTTTCGCTACGTTTGTGTAGCCCTAATTGTGAAGGTGGTCTATAACCATTTAGAAGGTTAAGGCTAGTGATGAGTCATGATTGCGACTTCCCAAGTTTTGGATAATGGAATAATTCTATAGCGATGCTTGTCTTACAAGTTCGATGTAAGAACGATCGTATTCAACCTCTACAAAGAGGTCCACCTTGTCCCAGAAGCCTATTCAACAAGCAAGAAACGGTCGAAGTTGTTTGCCGTAATCAATGAGGTTTGCCTGTAGAAAATTGGTGCTGTATGCTCATGCGCATACCAATAAACTCTCGGTGATCTTTCTGTCTCTCTCTCTCTCTCTCTCAACCATTGGCATGCTTTCAGCACACGGGAGTCAAATCAACCTCAGGAGGAACAACGGCAGAACAATTTGTACGTTGTCTACAACCGTCCTCTGTAGAATGTACTTTTCAGCGGGCAAAGCGTTGTTTCGTTTCAAAGCGACACGTTCAACAAGTTTGGCCCTCGTTGTTCCCCGTTCTTATCTGGCAGACATTACAATAACCTAGGAAAGCAGAAAAGTCTTGTCGAGGGTTCATGTCTGGAATTGAAACGGTCCCAAACGATTAAAAATAATAATAATCATACGCGGACGATCTTTTATGCTGAATTGGGGCCGACAAAATGAGAATTTTTTTTAGAGAAATCTTGGTGGTCAAAGAGCCTGATGAGCTAAGCCGTGTCTTTAGACTGCTTCCTGGGCTTAAAAAACTATGGTGCCCTCGTCATGCATGTACTCTAATCCATGTACACATTGAGAAGCTTGTGTTAAGGAACAGTAAAATATGCTTAGAGACATTCTCATGAGCTGTCCCCAGTAAAGTAGGGCTGCATACATTTGGTTTGTGTGAGTCCGAAAGTTAAGTGTCAGCAATCCGTCGTGAAATACATGTTATCTCAAAAGAAATATTAAAACTTTGACGGATGGGTAAACTCGACTCGAGACCGGGAGTACTAAATCGGGTCGAGCACAGGCTACAATTAATAAGTACCTAGACTCTAAATAAATACCAAGCATAGTTTCAAGCGATAGTACGTAATTTCTTCAACCAGATTAGTAAATTATTCAGCTTTAGTTTCGCTTTCATTCATAATTTGCCCACTTCACTTTTCATGCCTTCAGCCAGCCACCACCAAAGTTTGGAAGAATGACGAGCCTCACCCAACTTCATAATCAATAAATAAATCGGTGATCATACTTCTCGTAGGTAAATTTAGAACACCACTTAAACAAAAATTATTTTACTCGAAGAAAATGTGATCGTACAAAGTTGATAGCCGGAGACCACAATTCATCACATCAAATTGACAAGACACCCCTTTCGCCTAACCCCAATGACATGCTCCTTCATGCATGCGACATATTGTAGCTTTTTCTTTTTTGGGGTAGTTCGCTTTCAAATCCTTAAGATTTTTCTTCATACGTGTCTGACCCATTCACGTTCTTCGTTCTCACTATACATTTATGTTTTCCCTCCTCTCTTTTTATTCAAAGTCAAACAACATGAAATCTCTTACTACCGTCCAGTCAAAAACCAAAACCTCGTCTAACATATTCAATGTCGTAGAGATACCCCCGTCCTCTGATTTATAAATAGCCTGCCAACCGGACTCTCCCATGTATCTTCTCATCATCAACTTTGTGCTCATTGAAGTTGTCCACCACCGAGAAGAAGAGATCGAAGAGAGAGAGAGAGAGAGAGAGAGAGAGAGAGAGATGATGAGGTTCTCAAGGTCAGGTTCCATGGCTGTGATCATGCTCCTCCTTATGGGGTCGATGATGGTGCAACAAAACGAGGCATGCCGCTTGCTTGGCGAAGAAGCGCGGGCCCAGCAAGGCCTTCTCCTACAGGGTCTACCGAAGGGTCCCGTCCGTCCCCCTGGAAACGGGTGCTCCTACACGGGGGGCGGCGGGGCTCCTTGCACGACCACACGGAATTTCGCTGCTGGCCATGCCGTGGGGGTGGCTCCTCCGGATGCGTACCCGAATGGCTTGCCTCGGTTCGGCGTGGCAACCGATATTAAACGAGTGGTTCATTGATGAAATCATATTCATCGGTATGCCACCGTTTGATGCTGTATAAATTCAAAGGAGTACATCAGTAGCTAGTAGAGAAATTATTGTATCGATAGCATTTCATTCTTTTTTTCCCAGCAATCTGGGATTCATGACTTCCAAATAATTTTAATGTAACCCATTCGCATTTAGACAAAGAATGTGAAACCTTTTCAAGAAGTACTCTTTTCAGCTTTTGTAGCCACCGAGCTATATCATGTCATAAATGTAATTTTGCCATTTGGTCTCTCAAATATTTGTTGGAGGAAGATTGCAAAGTTGGCCGATGAACTAATTGAATCGGGTTCGGGAATGGACGTTTCCGAATTCGGATGGTCCGAAATATCTTTTCCTACACTCTCTTTCCGAAGCTAGGGTGCAATATTTCGAAAGTCAGTATTTTCAGTGGTGAAAAAATTGTCTATAAAGTCCCAACCTTATTGTACGATGACTAATTGAATTATAAACATTTTAATTGTACCAATTTAATCTTAAATTTTTTAACAATTTGCCGATGTAGTCCTTTTGGCCAAATTTGATAAGAAATTGCTGACATGGATATCGACTGTCCTACGTGGCATGTTACATGGCATGTCCAATGCCGACGTTAACAATTTTCCAAATTTTTATTTTGTAATTTTCAAAACTTCTCTCTCTCTCTCTCTCTCTCTCTCTCTCTCTCTCTCTACATTTTTTTTTTGTTTTTCCTAAATTGACACAATCAAAAGAATTATGACTAGATTTACTGCCGTACAAAAGGTTTAAAACTTTTTAGACAATTCTCTCTCCAATGGAGGATATCAATCCTTATAGTCTATGCAAGAGATAATTGTCCAAAAAGTCCTAAACCTTTTAATTATTCTAATTAAGTCATAAACTTTTTCATAAGTTGTCAATTTAATTCTAAACCTTTTGATAATTTATCAATTAGTCATAAAGCTTTGAATTGTATGTCAATTTAGTCTAAACCTTTTTAAAATTTTGGCAATTTAGTCATAAATATATTATTTGGATAATTGGTTGAAATGAATATATTGACAAATCATTAAAATTTTTAGGACTAAATTGTTAAATTGTTAAAATGTTTAGAATTAAATTGGCATAAATGAAATGTTTATAATTAAATTGGCATAATTGAAAATTTTAAGATTGAATTGGCATCGTATAATAGGTTTATGACTTTTTGGACAATTTTCCCTCTACACTAAATTGGCAAAATTGAAAATGATCAAAATGCTCCTACTTTTCAGAGAAATTTACTCCAAAAAAATCATCTAACTTATTTCTCCCCCCTTCAGTCGCTCAGTTGCTATCGCCGTTGCATCCCCACCTCCACCATCATCCTCCCTCCCTCCCTCCATCGATAGAGGGAGCTTGTAGTGGTCACAAGTAACAATAGGTCCAAGTGCAATGTCAGATCTGATGTCATGATGTCATATATAAGATAGTTGTTGACTAAACACACAATTGTTAGTAAAATACTTTGTACTTTCACATAAAATACACTTACAAATGCGATTTTCAATGAATCACCGGTCTCTCGTACATTTGCCGAACTTAAAATAAAATACTCATTCTTTTGGAGTAAAGCTAAGTATACTTCTATAAACCATACGTCATACCATACTTGTCAATAGTAGTCTTTTTTTTTTTTTTTTTTTTTTTTTTCCAATGTCAATAGTGGTTTGATGTCCAGTTTATTCGACATCTTTTCATCAGTCAATTAATAAATCGAAGATACTTTAAATCACTCCATATTTACACAAGTAAACATGACGTTGTTTTGATGTCGTTAGATGGTACATAAGACAAACAAAATTCAATTATTGGGTATGATGTTTTTCTAAGATACTGCACTTAAGAATAGTTTTTATTTTCGTATGCAAGTTTTTCACTTATAATAAAATCGAAGTAAACTCATACTTTTAGATTCTATCGCATTAATGTAAAAATTTTCATGTACTTTTAAGGAAAATGACGATATCTACATGTATTGTATGATTTCATCATATATATTATTAACAGAGAGGTTGAGGAGTCACGTTGACACTGGCTGGTGGAGTCATGCAGTTCGGGCATAGGTTGAGGGTGACTGCAATTCAGAGGTTTGTCGAGTGTTCTTATTTTAAGTCCATACGTTTGGGCTCGAGACTAGTGACAGCCAACGACGCGGAAGGTGGCTTTGGCATTGACTTTTTCCTAGGGCAGAAGGCATTCTTTGACTCTACCGACTTCCCTCTCTCTCTCTCAAAAATATATTCTTTTTTCAAATTTTTTTATTTCTATTCAGATGGAATAAAATTATCCCACCATAAACGTCGAGATATGTTATTCAAGATTCATTCATACTTATTCGGACTTACCCAAATCCAAACATGTCTCCATATATTGGATAAGATAATCTTTATCCTATCTAGTGTTTTGTCCAAGCAACCAAACACGACACTTGGGTTAAAGAAAAAGAGCGAGCTCAGCAATTATGAAATATACTTAGACGCCCCTAATTGTAAAGCCCTATACCTGGTCCGGTCAGAACTGGTGATAAGCATTGGTAGAGTAATGAAGCTTCCACGTATAAGACGGGTGTTTTAGGACCAAATGCTTGGAAGGGAATAACTCGTATTTTATTCAAACTTCATGACTGAATTCTCAAAAACCCATTCCTCACGTCCTTTGAATCTCAGTCTCCTGCACACCGCAATTGTCGAATATCCACACCCCCATAACACGTGATATTGGACTAAGCAATTTCAATATTAAATAGAGGACATCCTCACGAATCACGCATATCATGTAACTAGGGCCATCAAATGGATAAGTTGGGTCGAAAATATTTTGATCCACATTGACCCATTTATATATAGTACACAATTAGTAACTTATACTTGATATGTTTACTAAAATACATTCATATTTAATCTAATCTATGTAAATTCGTATCCACCAAGTTTACCCACTTTAAACTCTTCACCATATATGTTATTTAAATAAAATCGTTACATCGACCATTAGATACTAAAGAATTTGCTTGCAATATTGCATAGGATTTTCAATTTTTGTATTGATTTCCAATGAAGAGTAGGAGAAAGTTAGTACTTACCGTGAATTTACAAAATTATAGTAACAAATAACATGGATGAATTCAAATTTTAATTAAATTGCATGTAAGATATTGAAGAATATAATTTATATTGACCATGTATTGTAATGACAAGAACTAAGATTAGAATACTAGATAAAAATAACAATACCAAATGCAACCAAAAAAAGATATATTGCAAAAACTTATAGATGAAACTTACAAGATTAATAAAAATAAAAGTAATAAGAAGAAAAATAAGCTGTTATGATATTGTTAATTAGGGTGAAGTCAGACTCATCTTGCGGGCCCACCAAAATTTCTCTGAACTTGGAACAATCCAAAGAGTCCCATTATTTTTCTTGAGAAAATTGTCCAAAAATTTCTAAATTTATTACACAATCCTAAACTTATTGCACTTTTGCCAATTTAGTCTTGAACCTTTTAATTTTTTTAATTGAGTTCTAAACATTTTCATGTTTTGCCATTTGAACCCATTCGGTTAATTTTGACTGGAACTTCAATGCATATATGGCCATCCTTCTCTACCTGGAGAACTTTTGAGAGCTAAATGGCTCGTTTCCTAATTGTCCCATCAAGGGATGTCACTCCACCAAGAAATTCTTCTTCAACCTGATTAGGTTCTTAAACCGCTTCATTTGAATTTTGGGATATAAAATATGAGGGTATTTCTGTACCGTTGGGGAATAAAAATATACAATTTGGAATAAGGGTGTGAGGCGTGCGGGCACCGATAAGTTAAAATAAAGAATGCAATCAGGCTGGGTACCCTTAATGAAAGGATTACTGTTGGCTACCTTCGTAAGTGAAAACATCTGTGGAGGAGGATAGGGTGGTGAAGTCAACCTCAACTTCATTTCATTGTAAGCTCATGATCCTCCAACAAGCCTTGAGTTGAGGTCTTTGAGCACCATAGTCTGGGCCTTCAACTTAAAGGAGGGTAAAGTCAACCTGAGATCGGGTGTGCTAAATTGGGTCAACCACGAACTATGATCGATAGATATTTGAAGTCTAAATAAAAACCAAGCATAGTTTTGCCCATGGTTTCAGGCAATAGTGCCTAATTTCTCTAACCATATCAATGAATTGTTCAGCTTACTTTTCACTTTCATTCCTTCATTTTTTTTGCGCCTTCTGTCGGCACAATAGATTGGAAGAACAATGAGTCTCACCTATCTTTATAATCAATATGTAAATCGGCAATAATGTAGTAAAAATGTACTTTGGTTTGATTGTTCATAGTTAAATTTAGATTCACTTAAATGGAAATTCTTCTAAGCAAAGAAAATTTGATCGTGCAACGTCTATGGCCAGAGACAACGATACATCACATCAGATTGATAACGAGATAACTCTTGTGCTCTACACTCCAATGACGTACTCCATCATGCACGGGACATGTTGTAGCTTTTTCATAGTTCGCTTTTAACGCCTGTAACCGTTCCTTCATACGTGTTTGACCCATTCACATTCTTCGTTCTTGTAGTACTTTTATTCGTTCTTGTAATCCTTTCGTGTTTCCCCCCTCCTCTCTTTATTCAAAGTCAAACAACGTGAAATCTCTTATTACCGTCCGGTCAGAAACCAAAACCCAGTCTATCATATTCGAAGTCATAGAAATACCCCCGGGCTTTTGATGTATAAATAGCCCGACAACCTCAGAACGCAGTCCCATATATCTTCTCATCATCAACTTTTGTGCTCATTAACGTTGTCCACCACCGAGGAGCAGGAGGAGGAGGAGGAGGAGGAGAGAGAGAGAGAGAGAGAGAGAGAGAGAGAGAGAGAGAGAGAGAGAGAGATGACGATGATGAGGTTCTCGAGGTCAGGTTCCATGGCTGTGATCATGCTCCTTCTCATGGGGTCGATGATGATGCAACAAAACGAGGCATGCCGGTTGCTCGGTGAAGGCCTTCTCCCCCTACAGGCTCTACCGAAGGGCCCAGTCCGCCCCCCTGGAAGCGGGTGCTCCTACACGGGGGGTGGCGGGGCGCCCTGCACAGCCACGCGGAATTTCGCTGCTGGCCGCGCCTTGGGGGTGGCTCCTCCGAATGAAAACCCGAACGGCTTGTATCAGTTTGGCGTGGAGGCTGATATTAAACAAGTAGTTCAGTCATGAAGTGATATATCCATCGGTATGCCTGCTATATGATTCAAAGGAGTTCATCCGTAACTGATAGAGAAAAATGATATCTTAGTGTGATGGAGAAATCCATGTATTGATTGTATTTTTTTCCCCACCAATTTGGGATTCCAAATAATCGTGATGTAATACATTTGCACGTAAATAAAGAAAGTAAAAACTTTTCAAGAGGTACTTTTTTTTTTGTAGCCATAGAGCTATATCGGGCCATAGATGTAATTTTGCCGTGTGCTCTCTCAAATATTTGTTGGAGGATAAGTTGCATCCCCGCCACCCCTATCATTCGTCCTGAGTGCAATGTCGGATGTGAGGTTGTGACCTCATATATAAGGTAGTGGCTGAATAAGCACACAATTGTTGGTAAAATACTTGTACTTTCACATAAAATACGCATTGAACTTACAAGGAAATACTCATTCTTTTGAGATAAAACTAATTATACACATAAAAACCATACGAATTACTATACACGTCTGAAGTACTTTGATGTTCAGCTTCTTCTTCTTTTTTTATCTTTTCATTGGTCAATCAATAATCTGAAGATGCTTTTAATCATATAATATTTACACAAGTGAATATAACACCTATGTTGTTTTATCATTAGATAGTATGAAATAGTAACAAATTCAATTATTGTATACAATCTTTTTCTGGGATATTGAACTGAAAATAGTTCTATTTTTATGTGCTTTATTTTTATTTTTTTAATCTACGATACAATTGAGTAAACCCATAATAACATCATCTTTTGATTCTATTATATTATTGTCAAAAATTTCACACACTTTTAAGGAAAAACATCTATTTTACCATATTAATGCATCCTATAATCATTGAGAGAGAGAGAGAGAGTTCAAAATTGAGGGGTGTTTAGGACGCCCCCTTAAGCGCAAAGCTTTTAAGACCAAGCTACATGGTTCGGTCAAAGCTAGTGCTTGAAAGTTAACACTTTTTTTTTTGGAACTTCATGATTAAAATTCTCGTAAAAGCCATTTTGTCAAGTCCTAAAAATCTACCGACCAAAAGAAAAAAAAAAAAAGTCCTATGAATCTCGTGCGATAGTTAAAATTTCCAAACCCCACCTAACATGTAATGTGGTGCCAAAGCAATTTCAATATAGATATAGGACGTCCTCCCACAAGACATTTCGGGCAGGCCATACGATTCCTCTCATTAAGCTACACAAAGATCTTGCCAAATGAGAGGGAAAAAGAAGGAGAGATGAAGAAGAGGAAGCTGCTGAGTGCATCAGCAGCGTTCGCTTTGGTTTCGCTTCTATTGCCGGGAATTTGGCTGCTACCGAATGAAGCTGGAAGGATGCCTCATTATAGGCAAAGCTGATGATGAAGAAGCGGCGCGGGCTAATCATCGGCCGAGCGGTCTTCTAGCTTTCCAGATCCTGCAAGAGGGTCTGGTTCGTCCTCCCGGAAATCGTTGCAACGTCGTCAGCAGTTATACCTGCGCACCCGGCCCGCCCAAAATAGGGGACGGAAGAGATGGAGGAGTGGAATAGGAGTTTTTCTTATGGGAAAAGGATTGATTTCGAGTTTTTATTGGTTCCTTGGGTTTCTAAGATTTAAGTAGGAATAAGTTTAATGAATGTTGTATATGCTTAAATCACGTCATGAAAAGGGCAAAACCAAATTGTCCGTGTTGTCCAAAAGTACTTCTAGAGAACTTGTTTGCCACATTTTACTTTGCCTGATATTGTTTGAAAATTTAAATTAGTAAAAGGGAAAATGCTATGGGTTAGAGGCACATATATATTTTTTTAAATTTTCTCTAATGGACATCTCATAAATGTGCTTGAAGTTAGTTTCACAATTGAGCTGTCCCTAATGGATGTCTCATAAGTGCCCTAAAGGATGTTTGGTTGAGATTTCGTTCTTGATTCGAGTTGGCGACCTCATCATAAGTTAGTGCTCAAGCTCCCGACCTTGTTGCTCGATACACACACAAAACACACGTAGGCAAACATGAACACATATAGACCAATTCAAGAGATGTAGGCGATGCTTTAGCGATGCCTCATACCCATCAAGGGATGCCGCTTCACCAAGGAATCCTTCCTGTAAGCCTCCCTGAGCACCACGGTCTGGGTCAACTTATTGGAATGAGGGTAAAGTCGACTCGAGACTGGGCATACTAAATTGAGTCGAGCACAAACTATGATCGCTAAATACATGAAGCCTAAACCAATACCAAACATAGTTTTCCCCATAGTTTCATGTCATAGTACCTGATTTCTTCAACCATATCAATAAGTTGTTTGGCTTCATTTTTACTTTCATTCACAACACCACTTTACTTTTCTCTGCTTTCCGTCAGCACAAAAGATTGAAAGAACAATGAGCCTCACCTATCTTCACAATCAATATGTAAATCATTGATAATGTAGTAAAAATGTACTTCGGTTCGGATTGTTCATAGTTAAATTTAGATTATCACTTAAATGAAAATTCTTTCAATCAAAGAAAATTTGATCGTGCAACGTCTATGGCCAGAGACAACAATACTTCACATCAAATTGATAAAGAGATAACTCCTGTGCCCTACCCCCCAATGACGTACTCCATCATGCATGGAACATGCGTAGCTTTTTCGTAGCTTGTTTTCAAAGCTTGTATTCTTTAATACGTGTTTGACCCATTCACATTCTTCGTTCTCGTAATACTTTTTCATTTGTTCCCGTCATACTTTTATAATTCCCCCCTTCTCTCTTTATTCAAAGTCAAACAACATGAAATCTCTTATTACCGTCCGGTCAGAAACCAAAACCCAGTCTAACATATTCGAAGTCATAGAAATACCCCCGTGTTTTGATGTATAAATAGCCCGACAACCTCAGAACGCAATCCCACACATCTTCTCATCATCAAATTTTGTGCTCATTAACGTTGTCCATCACCTAGAAGAAGAGATCAGAGAGAGAGAGAGAGAGAGAGAGAGAGAGAGAGAGAGAGAGAGAGGAGAGAGAGAGAGAGAGAGAGAGGGATCATGAGGTTCTCAAGGTCAGGTGCCATGGCTGTGATCATGCTCCTCCTCATGGGGTCGATGATGGTGCAACAAAACGAGGCATGCCGGTTGCTCGGTGAAGAAGCGCGGGCCCGGCAAGGTCTTCTCCCTCTACAGGCTCTACAGAAGGGCACGGTCCGTTCCCCTGGAAACGGGTGCTCCTACACAGGAGGCGGTGGGGCGCCCTGCACGACCGCACGGAAGTTCGCTGCTGGCCACGCCATGGGGGTGGCTCCTCCGAATGCAGACCCGAATGGCTTGCCTCGGTTTGGCGTGGAGGCTGATATTAAACAAGTAGTTCGGTCATGAAGTCATATATACATCTGCTGTATGAATGCAAAGGAGTTCATCAGTAACTGGTAGAGAAAAATAGTATCTCAGTTTGATAGATAAATTCATTTATCGATTGCATTTATTTTTTTTTTTTTTATTTTTTCCCTAGCAATTTGAGATTTATGACTGCCAAATAATCGTGATGTAACACATTTACACGTAAATAAAAAAAAAGTGAAATTTTTGTACTTCGTTTTGTAGCCATAGAGTTGTATCGTGCCATAGACGTAATTTTGCCATTTGCTCTCTTAGATATTTGTCAGGGGACTCCTATCATCCATCCTGAGTGCAATGTCAAATCTGAGGTCATGACCTCATATATAACGTAGCTGCTGAATAAGCACACAATTGTTGGTAAAATACTTGTATTTTCACATAAAATACATGCTAAAATTACAAGGAAATACTCATTCTTCTGGGATAAAACTAATTATACACATAAAAACCATATGACATACCATACACGTTTGAAGTACTTAGAAGTTCAGCTTGTTTTATATCTTTTCATTGGTCAATCAATAAGCTGAAGAAATTTTAAATCATATCATATTTACACAAGTGAATACAACACCAAGGTTGATTTATCATTATATAGTGTGAAAGAGTAACAAATTCAATTATTGGATACAATGTTTTTTTGGGATATTGTAGTGAAAATAGTTCTATTTTTATGTGCTTTATTTTTTTTAATCTATGATACAATTGAAGTAAACTCATAATAACATCATCTTTTGATTCTATTATATTAATGTCAAAATTTTCATATACTTTTAAGGAGAAACATCTATTTTACCATATTATTTCATCCTATAATGATTGAGAGAGAGAGAGTTCAAAATTGAGGGGTGTTTAGGACGCCCCCTTAAGCGCAAAGCTTTTAAGACCAAGCTACATGGTCTGGTCAAAGCTAGTATTTTATTCCAAATCACTAGAGTGGTGAAGCTTCCGCTAATTTGATGTGTGTTTAGGAGCAAATGCTTGAAAGTTAACACTTCTTCTTTTTTCCCGAACTTCGTGATTAAAATTCTCCAAAAGCCATTTCGTCATGTCCTATGAATCTCAGTGCGGCAGTTAAAATTTCCAAACCTCTCTTAACATGTAATATAGTGCCAAGCGATTTCAATATAAATATAGGACGTCCTCCCACAAGACATTTCGCGCAGGCCATACGATTCCTCTCATTAAACTACACAAAGGTCTTGCCAAACGAGAGGGAAAAAGAAAGAGAGATGAAGAAGAGGAAGCTGCTGAGTTCATCAGCAGCGTTCGCTTTGGTAGTTCATCAGCAGCGTTCGCTTTGGTTTCGCTTCTATTGCCGGGAATTTGGCTGCTACCGAATGAAGCTGGAAGGATGGCTCATTATAGGCAAAGCTGATGATGAAGAAGCGGCGTGGGCTAATCATCGGCCAGGCGGTCTTCTAGCTTTCCAGATCCTGCAAGAGGGTCTGGTTCGTCCTCCCGGAAATGGTCGCAACGTCGTCGGCAATTATACTTGCCAACCCGGCATGCCAAAAATATGGGACGGAATAGATGGAGTGGAGTAGGAGCTCTTGTTAAGGTAAAGGGATTGATTTTGAGTTTTTATTGGTTCCTTGGTTTTCTAAGATTTAAGTAGGAATAAATTTAATGAATGTTGTATATGTGAAAATCACTTCATGAAAAGGGCAAAACCAAATTGTCCGTGTTGTCCAAAAGTACTTCTAGAAAACTCGTTTGCCACATTTTGCTTTGCTCGATATTGTTTGAAAAGTTAAATTAGTAAAAGGGAAAATGTTATGGGCTAGAGGATATATATTTAAATTTTCTCTAATGGACATCTCATAAATGTGCTTGAAGTTAGTTTCACAATTGAGCTGTCTCTAATGGATGTCTCATAAATGCCCTAAAAGATGTTTGGTTGAGATTTCGTTCTTGATTCGAGTTGGCGACCTCATCATAAGTTAGTGCTCAAGCTCCCGACCTTGTTGCTTGATACACACACAAAACACATGTAGGCTAACATGAACACAGATAGACCAATTCAAGAGATGTAGGCGATGGTTTAGCGATAGGAGTGTCAATAACCGAACCGAAAACTGAATCGAATCGAACCGTACCAAACCGAAATTTCATGTATTTTCAATTTGGTTAACCAAAAAAACCAAATTATTTCTCTCAGTTCGGAATCTATCGGATTCAGTTAATCGAACCAAATCGGTTAACCGAATTGAATGGTTTAAAATGTAAAAAACCTAAATCACTTTCATCTCTCCTTCAATCCTTCGATCCACATCCGCAGAAGCAGACTACTTTTCCCAAATTGGCATCACTGAACTCGATCCGCCTCCATCTCTCGCCGCTTGCTCGCGTGCGCAGCTCAGTCCCCCCGCTAGTCGTTCTCTGTTGGTTGTCTCTCCTCCATCTTCAGCTTCTTCTGGGCAGCGCTTTCAAAGTCTGAGTTGCTCTGCGGGTAAGTGGCGATGCCGGGAATCGCCCTCAAGTCTTACTTGGAGTCATTGTTGAAGATGTCTTGGACTGCACCTGGGCCAAAGCTGGAGTATGCGAATGTGGTCCTATGCAATGGTGGAGGACAACTCGGCCGGAGTAAGGACCGGGTTAACCACCTGTTGTTGCTGCTACGGCGCCAACATACAGTTGAGCTCGAAGAGCATGCTCTGGACCCAAGACGAGACATCGAAGGGGTTGCAATAGATAGCGTTGTAGGAGAGGTGGGAGATGATGTCCTCTAGAGAGAAAGAACACAGAGAGAGATGAAGAGGGATCATCGTGACACCTGTAGGCTACAAGTTGTAGCGGCGCCTCGAATGGTGAGCCTTCGTCCTCCTCCACCTCCTCAATGCCCGCCTCCAGCAAGGCCAAGATGGTGATGTGGAGAGAGGACGACCAAGATTCGAGCAACAGCAGTAGGGAAAATTAATCTTATAATACATGAAAGAAAAAAGAAGAAGAAGCAAAAACCGAAAAACCGAAAAACCGAACTGAACTAAATCGGAATATCGGTTCGGTTTGGTTCGGATCGAATCGGATTTTTATTTGGTTCAGTGGATTTTCTTATTGGTTTGGTTCGATTCGGTTCGGTTTTCTAGGAAAACGGAACCAAACTGAACCACTTACACCCCTATTTAGCAATGCCTCATACCCGTCAAGGGATGCCGCTTCACCAAGGAATCCTTCCTGTAAACCTCCCTGAGCACCACGGTTTGGGTCTTCAACTTATTGGAATGAGGGTAAAGTCGACTCGAGACCAGGCGTACTAAATTGAGTCGAGCACAAACTATTATCGCTAAATACTTGAAGTCTAAATAAACACCAAGCATAGTTTTCCCCATAGTTTCATGTCATAGTACCTGATTTCTTCAATCATATCAATAAGTTGTTTGGTTTCATTTTTACTTTCATTCACAACACCACTTTACTTTTCTCTGCTTTCCGTCAGCATAAAAGATTGAAAGAACGATGAGTCTCACCTATCTTCACAATCAATATGTAAATCATTGATAATGTAGTAAAAATTTACCTCGGTTTGGATTGTTTGTAGTTAAATTTAGATTATCACTTAAATGAAAATTCTTTCAATCAAAGAAAATTTGATCGTGCAACGTCTATGGCCAGAGACAACAATGCTTCACATCAAATTGATAAAGAGATAACTCCTGTGCCCTAACCCCCAATGACGTACTCCATCATGCATGGAGCGTGTAGCTTTTTCGTAGTTTGCTTTCAAAGCCTGTATTCTTTCATACGCGTTTGACCCATTCACATTCTGCGTTCTTGTAATACTTTTGTTTTTGTTCTCGTAATACTTTAATGTTTCCACCCTTCTGTCTTTATTCAAAGTCAAACAACATGAAATCTCTTTTTACCGTCCGGTCAGAAACCAAAACCCAGTCTAATGTTAACCAGTATATAGAATTTTTCCTTGTATTCGTTTCATTCTTTACAAGATTATAAACACACATATATACACCGCCCTCAGCCACCATAAAATCTCCTACAAATTAGGAGACACAAATATACAGAGACTTTAAATAAATAAAAAAACTATCTTTATCCTATTGAGGCCCTAATTGACAGCTCATATTAGCAACAAATATCGAGAGACTTTAAATAGAAAAAATTTCCTATTGAAGCCCTAATTGACAGCTCATGTTAACATCTAACATATTCAAAGTCATAAAAATACCCTGTGTTTGATGTATAAATAGCCCGACAACCTCAGAACGCAGTCCCACACATCTTCTCATTATCAAATTTTGAGCTCATTAACGTTGTCCATTACCGAGAAGAAGAGATCACAGAGAGAGAGAGAGAGAGAGAGAGAGAGGGATCATGAGGTTCTCAAGGTCAGGTGCCATGGCTGGGATCATGCTCCTCCTCATGGGGTCGATGATGGTGCAACAAAACGAGGCATGCCGGTTGCTCGGTGAAGAAGGGCAGGCCCGGCAAGGCCTTCTCCCTCTACAGACTCTACAGAAGGGCCCGCTCCGTCCCCCTGGAAACGGGTGCTCCTACACAGGGGGCGGTGTGGCGCCCTGCCCGACCGCACAGAATTTCGCTGCTGGCCACGCCATGGGGGTGGCTCCTCCGAATGCAGACCCGAATGGCTTGCCTCGGTTTGGCGTGGAGCATGACTGAATTAAACAAGTAATTCAGTCATGAAGTCATATATCTATCAGTATGCCTGCTGCATGAATGCAAAGGAGTTCATCAGTCACTGGTAATAGTATCTCAGTTTGATAGATAAATTCATGTATCGGTTGCATTTTTTTTATTTTTTTATTTTTTCCCTAGCAATTTGGGATTTATGACTGTCAAATAATTGTGATGTAACACATTTACACGTAAATAAAAAAAAAGTGAAATTTGTGTACTTCGTTTTGTAGCCACAGAGCTATGTCCCATAGATGTAATTATCCATTTGCTCTCTCAAATATTTGTCGGAGGACTCCTATCATCCATCCTGAGTGTAATGTCGAATCTGAGGTCGTGACCTCATATATAACGTAGTTGCTGAATAAGCACACAATTCTTGGTAAAATACTTGTAATTTAACATAAAATACATGCTAAACTTACAAGGAAATACTCATTCTTCTGAGACAAAACTAATTATATACATAAAAACCATACGACATACCATATGCGTCTGAAGTACTTAGAAGTTCAGCTTGTTTTATATCTTTTCATTGGCCAATCAATAAGCTGAAGAAATTTTAAATCATATCATGTTTACACAAGTGAATACAACACCAAGGTTGATTTATCATTATATCGTATGAAAGAGTAACAAATTCCATTATTGGATATAATGTTTTTTTGGGATATTGTACTGAAAATAGTTCTAGTTTTATGTGCTTTATTTTTTTTAATCTATGATACAATTGAAGTAAACTCATAATAACATCATCTTTTGATTCTATTATATTAATGTCAAAATTTTCATATGCTTTTAAGGACAACATCTATTTTACCATATTGAGAGAGAGAGAGAGTTCAAAATTGAGGGGTGTTTAGGACGCCCCCTTAAGCGCAAAGCTTTTAAGACCAAGCTACATGGTCTAGTCAAAGCTAGTATTTTATTCCAAATCACTAGAGTGGTGAAGCTTCCGCTAATTTGATGTGTGTTTAGGACCAAATGCTTGAAAGTTAACACTTCTTCTTTTTCCCGAACTTCGTGATTAAAATTCTCCAAAAGCCATTTCGTCATGTCCTATGAATCTCAGTGCGGCAGTTAAAATTTCCAAACCTCTCTTAACATGTAATATGGTGCCAAGCGATTTCAATATAAATATAGGACGTCCTCCCACAAGACATTTCGCGCAGGCCATACGATTCCTCTCATTAAACTACACAAAGATCTTGCCAAACGAGAGGGAAAAAAGAAAGAGAGATGATGAAGAAGAAGAAGAAGAAGCGGCTGAGTTCATCAGCAGCGTTCGCTTTGGTTTCGCTTCTATTGCTAGGAATTTGGTTGCTATCGAATGAAGCTGGAAGGATGGCTCATTACAGGCAAAGCTGATGATGAAGAAGTGGTTCAGGCTAATTATCGGCCGAAGGGTCTTCTAGCTTCCCAGATCCTGCAAGAGGGTCTGGTTCGTCCTCCCGGAAATGGTCGCAACGTCGTCGGCAATTATACTTGCCAACCCGGCATGCCAAAAATATGGGACGGAATAGATGGAGTGGAGTAGGAGCTCTTCTTAAGGGAAAGGGATTGATTTTGAGTTTTTATTGGTTACTTGGGTTTCTAAGATTTAAGTCGGAATTAGTTATATTAATGTTGTATATGCAAAAGTCATGTTCTGAAAAGGGTAAAATCAAGTTGTTCGTGTTGTACAAAAGTACTTCTAGAAACTTGTTTCTCACATTTTACGTTGCCCTACATTGTTTGAAAAGCTAAATTAGTAAAAAGGAAAATGTTGCGGGTTAGATGCACGTGATTTTTTTTTTTTTTAATTTTCTCTAATGGGCACCTCATAAATAATGCGTCAGAAGTGCTCGAGTTCATGACCTTGTTGCTCGATACACATGCACAAAACACATGCGGGCACACATGAACACATAGACCAATTTCAGAGATGTAGGCGATGGTTTGGTGACGAATTGGCCACAATGATGGCTTTGGCTTAGCCATAGCGACAATCCGCCGGCGGTGATGGCTTGTCGGTGGCTATAAGAGATGTTGTAGGTCATCAATGGCCATTCTATAACAGGACGACAAACCTTTTTTTTTTTTTGTTATATTTTACAAAGTTAAGTGTGCTTTCTTATATATTAAACGAAATCATTTTTTTTTCAGTTTTTAAAGAATTATATGTGCACTAAAGGTTTTTTATTTTATTTTATAAAATAAGTAGAAGAAAAACATTCTTTTAAAGAGAGAGTTAGATCAAATTTCTAACACCAAAACTTGTGCTCCGGTAACTTATATGTTAATTTTTTCATGATTATTATATTTTTAATTGATTATTTTTTCAACATGCTATTATCCATGTTACAGAGGAAAAACTATGGATTGAAGTCCAAGCCAAGTCGGGTTGGGCATGGAACATCAATTTATATTGCATTAAAACGAATTAAAATGGATTAAATAGGTTAATTTGAGTTGTATCATTATTAACCAAAACCGAAATGTAGACAATTGCCGTACAGTACTCTTTTTTCTTCAGTCAAAGGATGAGATCTTCACGAAAAAGCGCATGTACTGGTATCAAAAATGAAATATTTGTGCTCATGTTCGGATGTAGATAGCATATTTTAGCTCAAGTAGAGCACGTCCCTTGCACGGGCTTCCTAACTAGTATAATTCTCCAAAGCTGCACACGACAACTTCCCCACATTGAAGCAAAAGCAAGGTCTCTCTCATGAGTCATGACATCTCAAAACTCCACATTCACCTCAGCAGCAATGTCGTTCAGGGGCACACAAAAAACTTCCTGCACGCCTTTGCTGGCCGCAGTTTCGTTCTCCTCAACTTCCAGTTTAATCTCTGGCTTTCTTGGTAGAGTTTGAGGGTCTGAGTTTGTCAACAAAAGCTAGCATGGAAGAATGCTATCCACTTAGATATCAACTCAAACCAGCCTCCAGATGATTAACCTGGTATTCCTGAGTCTCTTCTCTCCTTTAAGCAGAAACCAAAAGTAGGATCTCAGTTCCCATTTCCCAGAGTTCTGCTACACAAATTGGACCTGAAGCATCTCCATTGTCCTCGCCATGTACTTCATGTTGAAGCACTTCAAAAACAATAATTTCCCAGATCCACATCTACGTTTCAATTGCCCCATCATTGCTATATACCAGCTTCACCTAATCCACCATCTGAAAACCCATACATCATTTCTCTTCCATCTGCATTGTGTATATGGCTGGCCTTCCTACCCGGTGAACTTTTGAGAGCTAATGGTTCTCTTATTGATCATCCCAGATGCTGAATTTATTTGCTTCTGTGACTTCTTGGCTTTACTCATGAGATAAATGTAGCGATGCCTCATACCCATCAGGGGATGCCGCTCCACCAAGAAATCCTTCTTGTAAGCCTCCCGGAGCACCACAGTCTGGGTCTTCAACTTATTGGAGATGTAAAAGATGCCTGGATGATGAGCCAATACCTTCTTGAACCGTGTTCCGAAACCCATATGCTCCCCCCAGCAAAGCAAGTTGTCCCGTTCTGTCTTCTTCGATGGAAGGAGCCACAGCAACTCGTGGAGGACAGCCACCATCCACTTCTCTGCCTGATCACCACTGGGCGCCAGATGGAAAGCATTCTCATAAGGCGATATGTAGGGTAAGTCCTGCCACTGATCCACCCAAGCCTTGACCCTCTTCTCCAGATCGAACCCTCTGGGGAAATTCATTGAGAACCTGATGCGCGTCCCTGGTTTCCCATTAAAGTCTCCGTCTTTCACCCTCTCCTGCATTGCTGACACAGCCAGCTCATCTCTCCAGGAAATGAGCTCCAGCGCAAGCAATTCTTTACCCGTGGCCTCATCCTTGACAGCACAAACATTGAAGTAATCGGGGTAATCGGAGAGGAGGTCAGGGACATAATTAGGAGGCAAGCCCAAGTCCCACCAGAACTTATCAATAATATGGAAGGGCAAAGCTGAAGACTCAGCGAGCATCAAGAGCTTGGCGAGGCGTGTGGCGGCAGAGTGGCGGAGGGGCGGGGAGAGGTGGAGGGCAGACTCTTGGCGGTAAATGGAGAGGGCGGAAGGGGTGAGCCTGACATGTAGAGGGAGGCCAGGGCTGGGCTGGAAGATTGTGAAGACAGAGGGGTATTTCAGGAAGAAGGAGGCGGCAGTGGAGGTGGTGGCAGAGGAGGGCAGGTGGAGGAGGGAAGCGGAGGAGAGTGGGAGGGAGAGGGAGGGAGAGGCAAGGATGTGGCAGAGGAGAGAGCAGAGGGGTTTGAGGTCTTTCTCCTTCTCGACAGTGGTGTCGAGGAACGGATCACAGACCCATTTGACTCGGGCGTCGATGAATAGTCGGGTGGCCTGAAGACGATGAGCCAATGCCAGTTGAGGGAGCTTATACAGCTTACTCTGCAGGACCCAATTCATTGCTAATGGATCTACTACAACCAAATATGTAGAAAAGATGCAATTCCCACGATTTTTTTCACATTAAGACACCAATCGCAGGTCAGCTTCCTTACTGGAGTGACATCTTCCTGCAAAATGAGGACAAATGGTAAAAGAGCTGAGCAAATGAGAAAACCTCTAGTGGACCCACATAATAATTATACCCTTCAGATACATTACCAATCAGCAACAGTGTTCATGGGAGCATTTAACACAACCCTGAACACAAAACATATTTTTCTTTTAATTATGCATAGCACATGAGCAACAGAACACATCAAGAATACAAGATGGCTAGTGTCCTAATGCAAATAACTATACTCTTGTGATCTCAACCTTAGCAACCCATCCAGATATGCTGGCCGCATCCTATATATTATATTCATACTGACTAATTATCTTATGGAGACAGTTCTCCAAAAGATACAGGCGGAATAAGTAAGGTAAAGATGTACATAAACACCAACCAAGCATTCCATTTCCCCAGCAGGAAAAAAAACATCCTTGGTCAATTCTGCGCATAAAAAAATGGTGAAGTTGTTGAGATATATCACAAGTTTTTTTACAGCATAAAAAAAAAATGTTTGTGCATGATATTAAGCAGGAATCACGACATTGCAATAAACTTGCCATTGCGTTATCACTCTGAAGTGTTTCAGCAAGATTGCTTCAATGTCATGTGAGCCACGAATCATCCAAGGAGTTGTGCCACAAACCAACAGGTGGTACTTGTCCATCCACAACACCATATCACAAAATGAGGAATTGACTGGTAGCAATTGCCAAGTGCATACAGGACCTTTGTTTCTCACCTTCGTCTGGTTAAACATCAAATGAAAGGTTGCAACTTCACACACAGGAATAGTTGCGACTTCTATGATCTGAGCAACCTGAATTAACAGAACATTTTCGATAATCAACTCATGTGACAGGCATATTTTTCATTATACAAATAAAACTTAATCACGTTTCCCATGAATATCAAAGCATTAAATGCATTCTGTGTTTAGATGTGGATATCACAATCAAGAAACTGCAAGTCACATATAATGGCTTGAGACCAAGCATGAGAAAAGGCATCTAAGCACAATAAAGGACACAATGCTAGCTTGTGGAAATAGAATCCAACCATCTCTCCCGGGAGATTTGGCTACTTGTTTTTCCATTTTTTCCCCAGTAAAAAATAGAGTAATGTACTCCTTCTGAAAACACAAAAGTGGCTACTCTTTCTGAAAAAACAAAAGTACCCATGGATTCACAATACAGAGGAATTAGCCTTTTTTCAATGCAGTTATGCACTCATTCCACTTGTATGTATAGGCAATACCCTTACCTTCATGTTAGAAGTACAAAATACTAATGCAGTATTCATTTCAAGAAATGCTTCCAGTATCAGATATAGTGGCATCCTAGACAACTAAACAGCAAATACCTTTCAGCAGACAAAGAACTCGAGCGTAAAGCAGTTCTGTTCTTCCCTGGAAACATTTCCTTCAAGTACTTTTCTTGAGTAAAGGTGATTCAATGCAGTAGGCTATAGCAAGAATGTCAAATAAGTAATGCCTAAACAAATGATTGGTTTAAAAAGTAAAAACCGAATCTTAACCCATGAGATTGGGATCCCAAATTGCCCATCACAAAAGCATGAAACTAGAATTGCAAAAAATTAAAAATAAAGGAAAAATGTAATGAGAAATTGGATGAGAAATCTCCCTAGATTTCTTATATACAATCTTCCGTTAGGAAAAATACTGGAGATAGCTGTAGCTATGGCCATATCTCATCCCGCAGTGTATTTGGTGAACCAATGTCAAGAATTGGACTGAAAAATAAAGTATAAGGGAATATAAAACTCTAGGCAACAGTCGGTGCTGCTGCAGTGGTAACCCTGATTGCAGTGGTTGTTTGAGACCACCACGACATCCACCAGGCGACCACTGCGTGATCGCACTCCACCACCTGATGGATCTTTTTTTTGGGGGGGGGACTATGAACCTTCAGTTTTTTCACAGAACCTAAGCAAGTTCAAAGTATGTTAAACATAAACAAAAATACATAACCTGGTCGTATCATGAAAATGTCAGTACACGCACTTCAAGATTGATAGGTAGAACCCAGAATTTACAGTAAAACACAGAACTTTGAAATTTGATATTTTCTTTTTAGGGAGATTGCCTTTCACTTCTTGTTTTATCTAGATAATGCAACTTTTAATACATTATGATCTACAATACAAGAGAAAAAGAAATATCAAGATTTGCATTTGTATGATCCTTAATAATCATTTATGCAAATCCATACCAATGTCTTTAGCTTATCAGGACCAAGAAAAATGATATCCAGATCAGGGTACAGAAAAGTGTGGAGTGCAACAAAAACATCTCATGAACATTTAAAGTTATAAATAATTACTTGGGGTATTAGCAGATATTTAACCACATAATAATGTCAGATGCATTCTGTCTTTGGAAAGAGTCGCTAAACTTTCTTTTAGAGAATGCATGTATGTAGACCTACATGACCGATTAAGGAACTTGGTTGCAAATCACAGATAAGATACTGCATTCATTGCTGAAACTAGAAGCCACCTTTCATGCCGCTGTTGTCGAGATCAGGCAGGGAAACAACAGCCAATTGCTTGTAATTAGATGGCTAGTGAGACAACATCTCCTTAACCTACAGAAACATGAGGTGATTATCTGACACCATGCAGTGAACAACTAAATAAAATGCATGAGGATATTGACTGCATCAAAATGGATATCCAAGAGAAACTCTATTCCTTCTCTCATAAGTTGGAAAGAGTTCTCTATTATGTCCATTCAAATAACCTGAAACTATTATTCTCAAGAAAAGACATCTCAGAAAAGAATGAGCCCCTTGCAAATATCCCTCGAGATGAAATGTGGCAAGATAATACACACACTACCTGAGAAAGGGAATGCTATTGCTAGCCATATTAACATCTCTATGTCACAAAAGAGAATGTGGTACTGCTTTTGATTTGAAATTGAAACCACTGGCAAAGTATATAGTTCTTCATTCTGGGTACTGGGCATAAATAATTATGTAGCCAACACAATGATCCTACACCCTCGATTCCCCAAAATCTGAATAGAAACACCTATGGAATGCATCTCCTGATGTAGACCTGTTGAAATTACATCAGGATTTGAGGTGCAAAGCACCTCCGAAGATAATGTTGTAGTTACATTGTGCCATCTTCTTTACTTTTTCTCAGAAACTAATCAAGTACATAATAAAAGCATCAAAAGAAGATCAACGGTAGCATATTCTACAATTGATGCAGTGTCGGTAATGATTTCTCTATTAAGAAGCAGGGCAACTACGATTTGTGTAAAGTGAGCTAAGCATCCTGCAAAGAGTCCAAGAATCACCATCTCGTCCAAGAAAAGCATATCACAACAACCTCAACATTTCCAAACCCAGAGTAGCTTATATACAGGCAGAGCAGTAGAACTTAGAATGCATATCAAATGAACCCGTCAAGATAAAACTAGCGGCAGAATCCAGCAGAGGTAATCGATTACGGGTGCCACGCATTATGGACACACCTCACGTTTCAATCTAGATTGATGAATTCTTAAATGAGCTTTAGCTCAAGGAGTTGCCTTCAATGGCAAATCAAGCAACCCCTCCCACAACACACCGGCACAGAAAGTTTACTTCTTGCAATACAGCAGGACTTGCTCATTCTCCTACAACAAGAAATTCTTCTCCTTTTCTTCAACTTTAACCTTAGCAACGACGACTCAAAACTGTATCATCAAACAGTCACTCTAGTACTCATCAGACTGATAAGATGGCGGAGGAGAAAGAAACCTGGGGTTAAGCCCATTGGAAGCGCCGGCAAGAAAATCGCGCAGCGGATCTCTCGGGGGAGCTCGGTCGCCGCCGCTTGCCGGTCGAGCGAGTATCCCGGAGGAGGCAACGACTGACCGCACGAGTGAAGAAGCGGAGCAAAATTGTCCGACGTCTCCGGCGAGAGAGAGAGAGAGCGAAACGGGTCGGTTTGCGTAGCGGTGCGAATTATACGGGTCGATCACGCCGTCGGTTTCGGGTCGAGCCCACATGAACCGGCCCAGCCCATTGGACAAAATCACGATATTATAAAATCTTCCCCTCGCTCAACAAATACGGAGGACGAGGTAAAATACTCTCCCCTGTACATACATTTAGACTCCATCTATCTCCCCCAAATTTCTTAAATAGAACTATAAAACCATGATTAATTTTTTTTTTTTGGATGTGTTGGCATTTAACTAAGTGAAATTTATGAAAGAGAGAGAACAAATAAGAAAATGGAAGGAATCAAGTAATATTATGAAAATTTAGAACTGAATTGACATACTTACAATAAATTTAGGACTAATTAAACAATTCTTGCTATTTTTGCCTCAGGGTTACATTTGATCTCCTATCTTGAAAAAATTCTTCAATATATATAATAAATGTGAGCTTACTTGATCTCAATCATTAGATTATATAAATTACATATAAAATTCAGATTATTTCATGGGTGAAATTGATTAGGCTTAGATACCACCTGCTTTAGTAACATGTAAGAAGGACGCCATGACTCGTCTATGTATATATGTATATATGCATGTATGTATGTATATGTATGTATGTATGTCTGTCTATGCAATTACATAGTGACTCAAGAGAAATCTCAAAGGCGATGATCATGTCTCACTTTCCGTGCAATAGAGTAATTGAAAGGGCTGCTTTTTCACCCCCAGATCACATGAAACCCCAGCTCGATCCCCTATCCTTTGAAGTTTTCCCACTTGAGGAGGAAAAGTCAATGTCCAGATTCAACTCTTGACTTTTGATCTTCAACCAAGCCCTGCGTCGAACTTAAGCCCCTTGGACTTGGCCGTCCAGCGCCCGGTCATGATTCACGGAGGTCAAAGGAAAAAGCCAACTTTATGATTTATTAACAAGGTCAAAGAAAGTAGGATTTAACAAAACTCGAATCGAAAAGTCCTCCACCCAAACATACTCCATACGATTTTCTTGGCACCTGCAGATGTTAGTGAAGGAAGAACCCTCTCCAGAGAGAAAATGTATACACGTAATGTTTTATTTTGAAGTAGAAACGCGTATGAAATTTTTATGGAATTATATAATATTCCAGTAAACCAATGAATTATGCTCATTTAATAAAGGATTGTCTTCCCTGACGACCCATTCAAGTCCCTCTTCTTCCCTCGCTGTAATCGGTGAAGTCAAATTCAAAAACTCGTTCTCCATAACCGTGGCAGCCAAGAATTCAAAAATCCCAGAACCGTTCAACGGGTTTGATCAAAGAGAAGAAAAAACGAAGCAATTGCTGGTAAGCCTTGGCAATGGCACGATATAAATACGAGGCCTCCCCCGACGTATTCTCTTCATCGTACATACAAATATTCACACAGTTCGCAGCAACCGAAACAGAAGAAAGTCATAGATTGTCATAAACCAGCCAAGGATGGAGAAGAGCCTGTCTTCAAAAGTAGCAGCCATTGTGATGGTTTTGCTGCTCTTGATGGGAACATGTGCTAGACCAAGTGAGGCGTGCCGGCTTCTTAAAGGCGGCGATGGAGCATGGACTGGTAATACAGAACCAACTCTGATTGTTCTCCAGTCCCTGCAAAAGGGTTCGGCCCCCTGCACCGGGGACTGCAGCGGCTACACTCCCGGAAGCACCACCACCGCTAGCACCACCGGCACCAAGGCCTTCGCGGGCCGATCGACTGTTGGCATGTCTCCACATGGTTACTTGGATGGCGCCTCTCGATCCGGCGTTGCTGCCAATCGTAAATAGTTGGTGTTCCATGTGAAGGACATTTGTGAAGGGAATCCAGCAATTGTAAGTAGAAGAAAGGAACCGATACACAGTTTACTAGCATGAACGAATTATTCTTTTTTTTTTCTCTCTTGAAATTTTCTAGGATGGACAATTTCCATCTGTGAATGTATAACTCGGGGAAACATGTTTGATTTGTTCAATTTATTCATCCAAGCCTAATAAATTACCTAGCAATTTTTTTTAAGTGCAAAAGGTCGGAAGTGATTACTTGACTTTTTTAGCTATCTTGTTATCCGTTGCATTGTCAATTTGTGATTGATGGAAAATCCGAGTGCAATTGAAAGGGTACCAAAGTAAATGTCGCATCTATGGTACCAAGTTTTAAGCCAAAAAAGTCGGGAGAATTGCCACAAAAGTCCTAAACCTATTGCAGTTGTGCCAATTTAATCTTAAACCTTTTTTTTGACCGATTCAGTCCTAAACCTTTTGTGATTGTGCCAATTTAGTCTATCCAACCAAATTTGGTTGACCGGAGCTGACATGGACGCCGGCCGGCACCAGCGATAATATTTTAATAATTTTTTTATTTTTTATTTTTTATTTTTTCGGAATTTTTTTATTGTTTTTTTTTTTTTTTTTTTCTTTTCTTTTCCCTCCCCCCCCCGCGGCGGCGGTGGCCGGCCAGCTCGACGAGGCTATCGGCCACCGGGCGAGGGCCGCGAAGCCCTCGTCGGCGACCTCGCCCAGTTTGGGCAAGGCGGCTTCACCCAGATCTGGGCGAGGTCGGCCGCGGCGAGGCGGCTTCACCCAGATCTGGGCGAGGTGGCTTCGCCCGGCGAGGGTCGCGGCGCCGACCCTCGCCGGCGGCAAGGCGGCTTCACCCCGATCCGGGCGCCGGCCACGGCGAGACGACGCTTCGCCTAGATCCGGGCGAGGCCAACGGCGAGGGTGGCCGGTTTGACGGGGCCGCAACCCTCGCTGGCCGCCGGCGAGAGCTTTGCGGCCCTCACGCAGTGGCCGCCACCGCGCCGGCGGGGCGGGGGGGGAGGGGGGGGGAGAAAAAGAAAGAAAGAAAAAACAAAAAAATTAAAAAAACAATAAAAAATTAAAAAAATAAAAAATCAAAAAAAAAAATTATTAAAATATTATTCCGGCACCGGCCGCGTCACATGGCAGCTCCTCGGAAAAATTTGGCCGAATGGACTAAATTGGCACAATCACAAAAGGTTTAGGATTGAATCGGTCAAAAAAAAAGATTTAGGACCGAATTGACACAACTGTAATAGGTTTATGACTTTTTTGGCAATTCTTCCCAAAAAAATCTAACGAACGACAACTTTTGCCTAGGACAAATTTAGATATGTGCTCTCTATGGGATGTAAGAATTTGGCATGGAGGACTAGCAATTCATATTTGCGGGTTATAATTGGTATTTTTGTTTTCTCGCGTTTAATATTGAATTTCCAGATCTATTAACTTCTGTGTTTATTCGGAATGAAACTTAATAAAACAAAACTAGTTGATAAACTAGAACCAAAAGAAAAAAAAATAGTGGAGAAAAACTGTTGAGTCACATGCATAAAATTTGTAAGATCCATGTAAGAATTAATATGATTTTCATAAAAGAGAAAAATAATAATTGTTAAAGGATAGCAAAAGTCAATTAATTGACAAAGACCAAAGAAAAATGGTAAATAACTCAAATGAGATTAGTAATGTTTGGTAATTTAATTGGGAAAAAGTTAATAAGTCACCCAAATCAAATTGCTGAATTCCTATAAGAGTTGGTAAATTTAGGGGTGAGCATGGTTTCAGGGTAAAATTTGGAACCTCATAACCACATTGGTGGAAACAAGTTTCTGGTTCTAAGGTATACATCATAGGTTCCATGTATCTATTGGAACCTGGAACATAGTAGGTTCTAGGTTCTATGTTCCGATGGGTAGGTACTACATTCCAAAAAATGAAGACAATAGGTTCTAGGTTCCAGGCGAAACCTGGAGCCACTCACCCCTAAGTAAATTTAAGACAATAATAAGAAAGATAAATAAAATTCAAGAAAAGATAAGAAAGGTTGATAATTTGTGAAATATTAAAAGGAGTTAGTAATTTCATATACGTGCCCGTAAGTTACCAATAAGTTAGCAGGAAATTAAGTGATTGATAACTTTTTTTAACTAACAGTCTTTGGATATTCACCCCTTCTTTCAGAAATTTACAAGCACGCCAAAAATCCACGTCCTTTCTTTAATGGAACATTAGCACCGTCTTTGGAAGCGTAAACCAGAGGGAAGACCTACCATGGAACTCTGGAAAACACTTGCATTCAACAACTAAAAATGCGTTCCAACTCAAGCATAGAATTCTGTAACTGGCTACCATATGTGTCCGAACCCTAGACAATGTCAATGGCGGTGATCCTTAGCTGCCGAAACCTTGAGACGAAAAGTCTTTTGAGTCTGGATTCAGATTTAACTTTGATCAGGCAACCATGTACGTGTCCAACGCTGCCTTTGATTTACGACGGTCAAAATAAAAAGTTGATTTTGATGAATTTCAAAGCAGGTCAAAGAGTATTCGAGGTCAAGCGATGCATATTATTCCAAGATCATACGTATTCTATAATACTTTATTTTGCAATGTGTAGATGAAAATTATACGATACGTGATTTGCAAGGATGTATATGGGTATTTTCCTTAAAGTATGCAAAAACCAAAGAACCATGACATTCCAGAAATCCAAGAACCATACTCATTTGAAAAAGAATTGTCTTCCTTGTAGACCAATTCAAATCCCTCTTCTTCCCTCTCTTTTTACCAGCGAAGTCAAATTCTAAATCTGGTTCTCCATATGACCGTAGGCAGTCAAGAATTCAAAAATTCCAGGCCCGTTCAACAGGTTTGATCAAGAGAAGAAGAAACGAAGCAATTGCTGGTGGCCTGACAATGGCACAATATAAATACGAGACCTCCTCAGGCACATTCTCTTCATCGTACACACAAATAGACACAACTTGCAGCAACCAAACCAGAAGAAAGTTATTGATTGTTAGAAACAAGACAAGGATGAAGAAGATCCTCTCTTCAAAAGTAGCAGCCGGTGTAATGGTTTTGCTGTTCTTGATGGGAACGTCAATGCGATCAAGTGAGGCGTGCCGGTTTCTTAAAGGCCGTGATGGAGCGCAGGATGGTAATAAGCAGCCGAGTCTAATTGTTCTCCAGTCCCTGCAAAAGGGTTCAGCCCCGTGCACCGGGGACTGTAGTGGCCACACTGGAAGTAGCACCGCCGCTAGCACCACCGGCACCAAGGCCTTTGCTGGCCGATCAACTGTTGGCATACCTCCACATGGTTATTCTGATCGCGCAGCTCGATCCAGTGTCGCCACTGATCGTAAATAGTTGGTGATCCATGTAAAGGACGGTTGTGAAGGGAATCGAGCAATTATAAGTAGAAGAAAGGAACGGAAACATAGTTTACAAGCCCAGCACGATTTTTTTTTTTCTCCCTTAAAAGTTTCTAGGATGGATAATTTCCATCTGTTGTAGAATGTATAACTCGGGGAAACATGTTTGATTTGTTCAATTTATTCATCCAAGCCTAATAAAATACCTAGCAATTTTTTTTTAGTGCAAAAGGTGGGAAGTGATTACCTGGCTTCATTAGCAATTTTGTTATTTGTTGAATTGTCAATATGCGATTGATGGAAAAATCTGAGTTTAGAGATCCTAATTCTATAACTGGCTACTATACACACACCAATTTTATCTTAATTGTGGACAATGTCAATAGCGGTGATCCTTAGCTGCGGAAACCTAGAGACGGAAAAGTCTTTGTGTCTGAATTCAGATTTAACTTTGATCAGGCAAACATGCACGTGTCCAGTGCGCACATGATTGACGACGGTCAAAATAGAAAGTCCATTTTGTTGAATTTCAAAGCAGGTCAAATAGTGTAGGAGGTCAAGCGATGGATATTATTCCAAGATCATATGTAATACTTTATTTCATAATATGTAAATGAAGATTATATGATACGTAATTTGCAAGGATGTATATCAGTATTTTCTTTAAATTATGTAAAAACCTTCCGACATTGTTATGATATAATCTAAGAAAACTACTATCTTGTTGTAACATTATGAATGAGTAAAGCTTATATACTAAATTGTGATTGGTTCTACTCTTCAAGCTTTTGCCTTACATCCTTGTAGGGTGTGGAAGTAAAAACCCACACCGAAAACTAAATCATCGTTATCCCAATTCTTTTGAGAATGTGGAAATTTAACCCCCCACCTCCCTCTTTCTATGTGAGAAGAGTGGCCACTAGGACAAATCCCAATTGTTAATTGTGGACAATTTGAATTATAAGATTTTCATAAAAAGATTACTTAATTATTGGACTTCAATTTACTTTAATATTCACAACCTCCCCGCCCCTCCCCTCTCCAAATAAATAAATATATAAATAACTCGTTAGATGGTCAAAGAATGTAGGAGTAGCAGAACTTGAGTCGAAAATACCTAGACTCAAAGATACTTCAAAAGATTTTCATGGCACTTGCATATGTTAGCGAAGAAAACACCCTCACCAGAGAGAATATGTATATTATATTATCTTTAAGTAGAAACGAGTATAAACTTTTGACGGTATTATAATTAGATTGTGGCATAATATTCCAGAAAATCTAGAATTATACTCATTTAATAAAGATTTGTCTTCATTGACGACCAATTCTAATCCTTATTCTTCCCTCTCCATAATTAGCAAAGTCAAATTCCAAACCTGGTTCTCCCTAACTGTAGCAGTCAAGAATTCAAAATCCCAGGCCGGTTCAATAGGTTTGATCAGTAGAAGAAGAAACGAAGCAATTGCCGGTAGCTTGAAAATGGCACAGTATAAATACGAGACCTCCTCGGACACATTCTCTTCATTGTACACACAAATAGACACAACTTGCAGCAACCAAACCAGAAGAAAGTTACAGATTGTTAGAAACCAGCCGAGGATGAAGAAGATTCTCTCTTCAAAAGTAGCAGCCGGCGTGATGGTTTTGCTGTTGTTGATAGGAACGTCAATGCAATCAAGTAAGGCATGCCGGCTTCTCAAATCTAGGAAGGGCATTAGGCAAGGGATGGCCAACCACTCGCCAGCCCTCACTCCAAAAAGCTAAAAAAAAAGAAAAAAAGAAGAATTATAAAAAAAATTCAAAAATTATTAAAATATATCAATGTTAGCATCGACTGTGTCACGTAGAACGCTTGGTGTCCACGCTTGCGATTTCCGACCAAAATAAGTCAGATAGACTTAACTAGCGAAATGTGAAAAATGTTTATGACTCGAATGACACAACTAAAATGTTTATGATGGAATTGGTACAAATGTAATAGGATTAAGACTTTTTTGATAATTTTCCCCATAGATGTGCTTGTAAGCTATCTAGAAGTTGTTGGGAAATCAAGTGATAAACTTTTTCTTTTTCTTTTTACTAACAAATTTTTGGATACTCACATACTCTTTTAGAAATTTACGAAGACAGTAAAAATCCGTTTTTTTCAAATGGAAAATTAGAATCATCCTTGGGAGCAAAAACTGGAGGGAAGACCAACCATGGAACTCGAGAAAACACTTGCAATCAACAACTAAAAATGTTCCAACTCAAACATAGAATTCATACACCAGTTTGACCCGAACTGTAGGCATCGTCAACAGCAATTATCCTCAGCCGTTTGAGATGGAAAAGTCTTAAGTCTGATTCAGAGTTTACTTTAATCAACCATGTACATGTCCAATGCTGCTCCCGGTTCACGACGGTCAAAATAGAAAGTCAATTTTGATGAAGTTGAAAGCAGCTCAAAGGGGATACGAGGTCTACTAAACTTGAGTTGAGAAGAGCTCTAAACCCAAACATGCTCCTCTTAAGGATCTTCTTGGAAACAGATGTCTGCAATTTCTGCGATTAGAGATGTTTGTTACATTTAAATAAACTAATCCAAGTATATTATTCTAAGTGAAAAATCCATGGGATACAACTATAACATTCAAGCGATGGATATTATTCCAAGATCAAATGTACTCTATAACACTTTATGTCACAATATGTAAGATGAAGATTATCCCATACGTAATTCGCAAGGATTAATATCAATATTTCTTTAAGTATGTAAAAACTGTTTGGCATTATTATTATAAAATCTTTAAAAAATAATTATTCATACCCACAAAAAAAAAACTTCTATTATGCTATAACATTAATTGTATAACGAATGAGAAAAGCTTACATACTAAATTATGCCAATTCAATCACAAGATTTTAAAAATAATATTATACTTAATTACTAAGCTTTACTAGTAATTCAATGTTCCTTACCAAAGAAAAATTAAGACATTTTGACAAGCATACACAATCTGGTCTAAGCCACAGAGTCTCACGTCTGCCCTACATTAAGTTGGGTTCGACTACAAGGTCCAGGGTCCAAGGATTGGAATCTCTTATCCATTTATCGATGTCTTGGGTTCTTAAGTTCTAATTTGAGCTCGTCCTGGAGGTTTCAAGTTCGAACGTAAGGATCAAGATTTGCAGTGATCTAACTAAGTAAAAATGTAAAGACTTGAAAGAATCATTGCACCCAAACATTCTTCTAAATGCATGCCACTTGAAGAAGATGCGCAATTGGAACCGTTTCCGCGACTATAGATGTTTGTTACATTTAATGAAATAAATCCAAGGATATTATTCAAGCCAAAATCATGGGATATTGAACTGCAATCTTCAAGGGATTAATAGTATTCCAAAATCAAATGTATTTTACAACAATTTATTTGTAATATATAGATGTAGATTACATATTACGAATTTACAAAGGTGCATATTGTTATTTTCCTTAAAATATGTAAAAAAATTTTTTTGCATTGTCATTGGATAAACTAACAACATAATTATCGCACTTCTACGTTAATTGTATGACAAGTAAAGCTTGCATACTAAATTGTGGCAAATTGAATTACAATATTTTACTTAATTATTGGACTTGACTTTACTCTAATATTCACTACTATAAAAAATTAAGACGCTTTGACGAGCATACCCGATTGGATTTAAGCCTCGGAGTCTCTTCTCTGCCCAAAAGTTGGGGTCAACAGCAAGGTCTAAGGTCTAACCATCGGAATCCTTTATCCATTGATCGATGTCTTAGGTTCTTAAGTCCTAATTTGAGTTGGCTCCTGAGGTTCCAAGTTTGAGCGTGGGGATCGAGGTTTGCAGTGGGTTTTTGAGTTTGGCTTTGGAGAGTGTCGCGACCTCCCTCTCGCATCCCGGAAGGCTAATGGCTAGGATAAATGCCTTTTTATCGGTTTAGCCCGAACTCTCCCAAGCCTACCAATTCACGATTTAAGATCTAAGTTTTTAATTTGCAATTCAATTTCATTTAAAAAGGAGTTACCACTAATCAGTTTGGGGTGAGTCGATTAGAAACCCAAGTAAAATATTGTGATAAATATTTTACTTTTGCGCAACAAGAGTAATTAGGATTAATGATTTGATTATATTAGTTAATCATTAATGCTCTTCCGGTACCTAATTTTATTTAAACCCTCAAATTTAATATTCTTTTTGAATTTTTCAAGGATTTTCCATGCATTGTTGAAATAAACATTTTTTGGCTTTTTCTGATTTTTTTTGGAAAATAAAACATATTTTTCGGATTTTCTGATTTTTCTGGAAAAAAACACATTTTTTTTTCGATTTTTTTTAAAATATTTTTAAAAATATTATTATAATATTAAAAGGAACCGGGTCGGATTACCGGGTTGGGATCGACCCAGATCGTCCATCACCAGCCCGAAACATGGGCCCAGCCCAATATTCTTTAATAAAACACTCCAAGCCCAAAAAAACAAAGCTGAGCCCACTTTTGATTTAAAAGAAATACCCAGCCCACCAAGCCAAGTATGGCCCATTAGATCCAAAACCCTAGCCCAGAAACAAAGCAGACCGGGTCAGGCAAACCCGCGAGCTGACCCGGTTTGCTCTTCCTTCGCCGCGACTCCCCTACGGCGACCGAGACGGCGACGTCAAGCGTCGCCCCCTCGCCTCCGCCCAGCCGAGGGCTTACCTTGGCGTCGTCTCAGGTGTCGTGGAGCGGATGGTCGGTCCGAGACTGCCCGGTCGTGTCAAGGCGGCGGCCGCCGTTAGCTGGGACCGGTCGGGAGGACCTCCTCCTCAGCGGAGACCGAAGGCAGCCGTGGGGTGCGAAATGTGTGCGTCGAGCCGGCCAACCGGCCGGCGCCCAGGAGTCCCCACATCACAGGTCCGCCTCGACGAGGGACGGCTGGGCACCGGCGGCTCGGATCTGGCCGAAAGAGGCAGAGAAAAGAAATCTTTCACTGGGGCAAATTGTCGAACAAACGGCGTGCGTGACTAGCACAGAACTGCTCGCCCGGAAGGAGGCGAAACCGGCGTCGGCGACACACGCGGCAACTCGGTAGGGGGTCGGCGAAGGTTTCCCTACGCAGCTCGTGGCGTCGGACAGCGGACGAGCTCGGAAACCGAGCTGCATCCGTCTGCCTCGCGCATCCCCCGAGCCGAGATCCTTGGGGAGCCGACCCCGATTTTAGACCAACAAAGACGACAGAAGGAAAACAGAGCGACACCCACCAGTCGTCGGCTGTCCGAGGTCGCCGAGGCTCAAACGCTTTCTCCCTCAGATCTCTCTCGATGTCTCTCTCTTTCTCTCAGATCTGGATTTTCAGAACCTCTACTCACTCTTTCTCAGATCTCTCTTTTTTCGTCCCCTCCTTCTCCCTCTTTCGCCGCTTCCGCCCGCCTCTATTTATAGGCCGAGGAGCCCGGTCGACGGAGGTGCTCCGACCGGCGGTCCTTGGTGCATCAGCCGGGCTCTCCCTCGGCCGAACCGGCGTCCCCTCAGCTGCCCCCTGTTCCGCTCTGCTGCAACGCTTGCTTTGCACTGAAGACGAGTCCCATCCGTCCGGGTCTCCCGCCGATCTTTGCGCTGCTCCGTTGGGCGGCATTAATGGTGCCCGCGAGGAGTCCCCATCCGTCGCCGGCTACCCTAGCCTCCCTCATTCCGCTCTGCTCTCCTGTTTCTCGCGTGCAGGGAAGAAGAAGAAGGGAAGAAGAAGAAGAAAATGGAGAGGGCCGGGCCGCGAGGGTGAGGGGGACCAAATGGGCCCGGACCCAAGAGAAGAAGAAAAGGCCCAGCCCCCGTGGGCCTCCCTCCTCTCTTTTTTTCTTTTTTCCTTTTTTTTTAAATAATAATTATCCGAAAAATAGTGTAAAATAAGGGAAAATAAAAATTAGTAAAGGTAAATATATTAATACTTAGGTGATGCAAAAATCCTTTTTGTTAGGGCCAAATTAGTTCCTAATTTTCTAGGTAATTTAAATTTAAATACTTAATCAAAATTTAGATGTCAATAGCTGCCTCTCTTTAAAAGTGAGCTTGCAGAGGTTGCTTTTAAAGACAAATTGATACCTAAATTTTGTCCATGTATATGCAATAGATGATAACTAACCTGGGACCAAGTGTCCAAAGCAAAAAATGGCAAAATGCATAATACATACTAAAATGGATAAGAAAAATACCCGCAGTTACTTACTAGGAAATAGTAATATGGGGTGTGAACCCCGAGTTTTTGGCAAATATCAGGATATTTCCTTATTTGATGCTGATATAGAAAACGTACCTGTGATTACTTTCTGACATTCGTGAAGGTCTCTCACCCTCTAGTATAAGTTGGGAATATCGATGTCAACATCTCAAACATTCGTGAAGGTCTCCCACCTCCTACTAAGTTGGAATATCGAGGACGCACATCGGATATCCTTGAAGGTCTCCACCTCCTGATTAGTTGGAATATCGAGAACGCACCTCAGATACCCCTAAAGGTTTCCACCTCCTGATTAGTTGAAATATCGAGAACGCACCTCAGATATCCCTGAAGGTCTCCCATCTCCTAATAGTTGGGAATATAGAGGACGCACCTTGGGTATCCCTGAAAGTCTCCCACCTCCTGGTAGTTGGGAATATCAAGAACGCACCTCGGGTATCCCTGAAGGTCTCCCTCCTCCTAGTAGATTGGAATATCGAGGACACACCTCCGGTATCCTTGAAGGTCTCCCACCTCCTGTTTGCTAGTGAAATGCTAGTGAAAAGTACAGCACGCTTCCTTGATCTGAACTCAAAGATACTCCATAAGATTTTCTCGGCACTTGGAGATGTTTGCTAGTGAAATGCTAGTGAAAAGTACAGCACCCTTCCTTGGCACTTGCAGATGTTTAAAGAATTGTTTCCCTTCCATATAACCACGGCAGTCATTAATTTAAAAATCCAGGCTTGTTCAACAAGTTCCAACGAAGCAATTGTTGGTAGGGTGACAATGTCACTATAAATATGACACAACTAGCCGCAACCAAAATAGAAGAAAGCTATAGATTGTTAGAAACCAGCCAAGGATGAAGAAGATCCTCTCTTCAAAAGTAGCAGCCGCTGTGATGGTTTTGCTGTTCTTGATGGGAACATCTGCGAGACCAAGTAAGGTGTTTCGCCCTATTAAAGGCCACGAAGGAGCGCAGAATGGTAATAAGGAGCTGAGTATAGCTGTTGTCGAGTCCCTGAAAAAGGGTCCGGCCCCGTGCCCTGGGAACTGCAGCGGCACGACTCCTCAAAACAGCAAGACTCGTGCACCACCACCACCAAGGCCTCTACGTGGTTATTCCGATCACGTCCCTCAAGCTGGTGCTGCTGCCGATCATCAAAAGTTGGGAGGCTAGTGAAGGGAATTGAGCATTTGTAAGAAGAAGAAAGGAATTAATAGAGTTTACAGGCACAAATATATTGTTCTAATTTCCATCTGTTTTTTTTTTTATACCGACGAACCGTCGGAGCTCACCCTTCGGGGTCTAATTTCCATCTGTTCTGGAATGTATAATTTGTAAAAACATGTATAGTCTGTTGATATAATCTGCCAAAACCTAATAAATTTGTTGGTAATTTTTGTAAGTGCAAAAGGTTGTTTTCTGTTTTGTCAATTTGCGAATGATGAAGGACCCGAGTTTTGTTGAAAGGGAACCAAAGCGAATGTTGCGCAACAAGGTTTAAGCAAGAGAAGATGGCGTTGCTTGCTCTGCATAGAATTAAACAGCAACCTGAGGGCGAAAACCTCAACCCCCCATGAAAGGAAAATGTAATAGGTTCTGAGTGGAAATTTCCATTTTGTGTTTTCTTATTTCACCGGACCGTTGAATATTATCCTAAAAGGTTCCGCTGTCCACTTTCCTCCCTACGAACTCGTGACTCAGAAGAACGCGGGATCGCTTCCACGTGCGCGCTTCGCAGGCAGCGAGACAACCGACGAGATCGGGCTCTTTTCCATTCGTTCGGGGAATTTGCGGAGAAAACTGCTCGATCGAGCGAAATCACAAGGAAGAAGGGAGAGAAATTTCCACGCACTATTCCGACCCATTGAACAGGCTCGCCGAACACTGAGAACAAGCCCTTTCAGAAAATTGAATTTCACAACCTCCTTATCCTCTTTCAGCTATATTATGTATGGATTTCCCCCTTTCACAAACTCATTTTATGAGATCGTAATGCAAGGTTCTTATTGCTGATCAAAAAAAAAAAAAAAAAAACAGGCTCGCCTATCTGGCGAGGCCAAAGTTCCTCGCTCGCTGATGGAGCAAGTGCCAACGCTCCTTGGCCTCAAGCCTCGCTAGATTGGCAAGCCTCAAGCTTGACGTTGGTGACCACCGATCTAGCGATCGGCAAGTCTGAGCTTGTTAGAGGTTACCTTTGGTCGGTCCCTAGTCGTCGCACCGGCAAGGAAGAAGAAGGAGCAAAAGAAAGAAAGAAAAATTGGAATTAAAAAAAAGAAGAAGAAGAAGAAGAAATGGGGACAAGTAGAAGTGTGAGATAAGAGAGAGAGTAAGTGAGGAAAATATTTTTCCTCATTTGAAAAGTGGAAAATATTTCCTCCTAGTTTAGAAGATTTTTTTCTCTTCATAAAAAATATCTTCCTCAATCAATTCATTTTTCGTAAAACGAACGTATACACTAATGTATTATTTTTAAGTAGAAACGCGTATGAAATTTTGATGGAATTATATAATATTCCAGTAAACCTATGAACTATGCTCATTTAATAAAGGATTGTCTTCCCTGACGACCAATTCAAGTCCCTCTTCTTCCCTCGCTGTAACCGGTGAAGTCAAATTCTAAAACTCGTTCTCCATAACCGTGGCAGCCAAGAATTCAAAAATCCCAGAACCGGTCAACGGGTTTGATCAAAGAGAAGAAGGAACGAAGCAATTGCCGGTAAGCCTTGGCAATAGCACGGTATAAATACGAGATCTCGGAGACCTCCTCCGACGCATTCTCTTCATCGTACATACAAATATTCACGCAGTTCGCAGCAACCAAAACAGAAGAAAGGTCATAGATTGTTATAAACCAGCCAAGGATGGAGAAGATCCTGTCTTCAAAAGTAGCAGCCAGTGTGATGGTTTTGCTGCTCTTGATGGGAACATGTACTAGACCAAGTGAGGCGTGCCGGCTTCTTAAAGGCGGCGATGGAGCATGGACTGGTAATACAGAGCCAACTCTGATTGTTCTCCAGTCCCTGCAAAAGGGTTCGGCCCCCTGCACCGGGGACTGCAGCGGCTACACTCCCGGAAGCACCACCACCGCTAGCACCACCGGCACCAAGGCCTTCGCAGGGCCGATCGACCGTTGGCATGTCTCCACATGGTTATTTTGATCGCGCCTCTCGATCCGGCGTCGCTGCTGATCGTAAATAGTTGGTGTTCCATGTGAAGGACATTTGTGAAGGGAATCCAGCAATTGTAAGTAGAAGAAAGGAACCGATACACAGTTTACTAGCATGAACGAATTCTTCTTTTTTTCTTCTTTTTTTCTTCTTTTTTTCTCTCTTGAAATTTTCTAGGATGGATAATTTCCATCTGTGAATGTATAACTCGGGGAAACATGTTTGATTTGTTCAATTTATTCATCCAAGCCTAATAAATTACCTAGCAATTTTTTTTAAGTGCAAAAGGTCGGAAGTGATTACTCGACTTTTTTAGCAATCTTGTTATCCGTTGCATTATCAATTTGTGATTGATGGAAAATCCAAGTGCAGTTGAAAGGGTACCAAAGCGAATGTCGCATCTATGGTACCAAATTTTAAGCCAAAAAAGTTCAATGGACGACAACTTTTGCCTATGACAAATTTAGATATGTGCTCTCTATGGGATGTAAGAATTTGGCATGGAGGACTAGCAATTCATATTTGCGTGTTATAATTGGTATTTTTGTTTTCTCGCGTTTAATATTGAATTTCCAGATCTACTAACTTCCGGGTTTATTCGGACTGAAACTTAATAAAACAAAACTAGTCTATAAACTAGAACCGAAAGTAAAAAAATAGTGGAGAAAAACTGTTGAGTCACATGCATAAAATTTGTAAGATCCATGTAAGAATTAATATGATTTTCATAAGAGAGAAAAATAATAATTGTTAAAGGATAGTGTTGTGGAAAGGGCGAGCGATCGAACAATAAAATAGATAGAATAAAGAAAATAAATCGGACACCAGATTTACGTGGTTCAGTCGTAGAGACCTATGTCCACGGGGAGAGCAACGACGAATTCCACTATAGAACAAACGATACAACGGAGATTACACGCTTGAGTCACTCGAATATTCTCAGTGTTTCCTAAGCCCCAATTACACCCAATAACTCATGCAGTGTTTAGCCCCACAATTCATCGTGAAATAATTTCTCAATCTCACAAAGGAATTATACACAAATTCTTACCACAAGAATTTAATCGGCTACAAACACTTAAATCTTTTTGACATAATTGCTCGAACGAAATCAACGGAGAAAACTTCTCCCAAGTACTCGATGACAAATCGACACTTCAAGACCTCTTGCATCAACAACGGCCCAATTCTTCTCCACGCATGGCCTCATATATATAGTGGACTTGAGAACTTTCCAATTCTTAAAAGTCACTCTTACTTGGAGTAAGAAAGAATACATAAAAATATAAAATTAAGAAACCCACACCTACTATGATTAGGAATCAAACTTTTGTTTTTGGCTCAAACTCGAGACATATTTTCTACAATCTCCATCTTGGCTCGACGTTTGAGCCAAGTGACAATAGCTTCAAAATTCAAACTCTGCCGTTTCTCTCCCATAGCCCCCGATAGGCTCAACCGCCACAGATATCTTTCAAGTCCAAGTCCCGCTTGAACTTCGCCATAATCGAGGACCTCATAAGAACACTAACTCCGTATGCACCTTTAACTACTATGCAATGATTTCTTGACACAATCTCCTTAACCACAAATAAAGCAAAACCATTGTTGCATCCATATCTGTTAGGAGATCGAATACATACATTGTCAATATCAACAGTTATAGCAACTGTTGGCTTTACAAACTCCACCTCGTTACAACCATCATCTGTGTTGATTACCACATTAGTACCCACAATCTCAGGAGTTTCTGGTTGCAACTCCACCTCAAGCTAAACACCATTCAGATCCGTATAAGCACTGCTATTAGTACTCCTAACCAGAAATATTAGAGACTCGTCAAACGTAACTTCTCTACTGATAACATGTGAATTTAACTCCGGGCACCACAACCGATAACCCCGCTCACCTTGTGCATAGCCTAGTAATATGCACTTTCTTACCCTTCCATTGAGCTTACCATCACTTGCTCGAACATAACACGGGCAACCAAATATTTTAATAATAGAATAATCAACAACGTTACTTGACCACACTTCTTCGGGAGTCCGATGTTTAATTGCAGTCAATGGGGATCTATTCATCAGGTAGCTCGCCGTACTAAGCGCATCCGCTAGAAATCTCCTAGCCATACCAGCACTAGAGATCATTTTGTGGGTCATCTCTAGTAATGTTCTGTTCAACAATTCCGCAACATGTTGTGGTTCATTGGCAATAGTGCGATGTTTCACTATGCCTTCCTTCATGCAGAATTCGTTTAACAGCTTCAAGTAAAACTCCATACTACTATCAGTTTGCACATGCTCGATCATCTTACCAGTCTCATTTTCGATCAAGGCTCTCAATTGCATGATCTTGACAATAGCATCAAATTTGTACCTAAGTACAAACACCCACGTCTTCATCGAGTAGTCATCAACAACTATTAACATATATCTAGCACTCTTCCTAAAAGGAAACTACGACAACTTGCTCTGCAATTTTCGTGGTTTCTTTGACTATCGTACTGAACTACACTTTCCGCCGTTGATCTAAATCACAGCACCTGCATACATTCAGTTTGTTGGCAACATAACCACATAGCAGATTTCTTTCACTTAAAAATTTCAAGCTTCTCTTTTTAATGTGCTCCAAACGCATATGCCACAATTCGGACTCTCGAACATATGCATCCAACGTCTCCGCAGCGAAATTTGTCATTGTCTCACCTTGAAGCTCATACAAGCCATTGTGCTTGATTCATTTCTTTATCACTAAAGCATCTCAAACAACTTTTAGAATTCCATATTCTGAAAAATACCGACACCCAGCTGAATCTAGGGCACTCAAGGAAATTAAGGGTGCGTTTGGTTCGGCTTTGGGGAAATGCATTTGGGAAAATGCAATCCAAGGCACTCAAGGAAATTAAGTTCTTATTCAATTCGACCTCGGGCGGGCGTGCCTCACTCCCCGGGCGGACGCCCTCCGTCGCCCGTCCTCACAATACCATCATGCATTTTGATTTTAATATCGCCAACACCTACAATATTGCATTCAGCATTGTTCCCCAACTGCACTTTACTACTATCTATGCACTAATAAGTAGTAAATCAGTTTCTATTTGGTGTAGCATGAAAAGAACAACCAGAATCCATAATCCATCTATCAAACGATGAATAATCGGTGCGTTCGATTTTAATATCGCCAAGACATAATCGACACTATCCATCCATCAAACGATGAATAATCGCCAACAGCTATATAGCTACAACATCATCTGCAGTATCAACTAAAATTTCCTTACCCTTTTCATTCTTCAACTTAAGGCAATTTCTTCGAAGATGCCCCCTCTTGCCACAGTTCCAATAGATTGCACCACCAGTCCTTGACTGGCTACGTCGGTTCATGTTCTTACTACCACGTGTACTAGTTCTTCCTCTATTTTCACCTACTAAAGTAGTAAATACGGGTTCACCAGATTCTCTTCTACGAATATCCTCACTTAGAATTAAATCTCGAACCCCATCAAATGTTAAGCTTGTTAATCTAGAGGAATTACTAACAACAATAACAGTAGTATTCCAACTATCAGGCAATGAGGATAATAGAATCAAAGCACATACCTCATCTTCAAAGTTAATATCAATTGAACTCAATTGACTAACAATCACATTGAATTTATTGATATGATCTGCAACTGACGCACCTTCGCTCATCTTCAAGTTAAACAGACGTCGCATCAAATAAACCTTATTGATTGCAGAGAGCTTCTCGTACATATCCGATAGAGCTTTCATCAAACCCGCAGTGGTAGTCTCCTTCACGATGTTAAATACGATGTCACGAGCCAACGTAGCTAAATAACACCCATAGCTCGTCTATCCAACAAATCCCAATCAGCTTTCTTCATCGTCTCTGGCTTCTCACCCGATAAGGGCACGTGCAGTTTCATCTGATAAAGATAATCTTCAATATGTATCTTCCAGAAACCAAAATCCTTTCCATCAAATCTGTCGATTCTCACTTTTACTTCTTCTGTTGCCATCGATTCGCTTCCGCTCAGCCAAGCTTGGCTCTGATACCAATTGTTGCGGAAAGGACACCAATAATAAAATAGACAAAATGAAGAAAATTCGGACACTAGATTTACGTGGAGACCTACGTCCACGGGGAGAGCAGCGACGAATTCCACTATAGAACAAGCGATACAACGGAGATTACATGCTCGAGTCACTCAAACACTCTCAGTGTTTCCCAAGCCCTAATTACACCCAATAACTCACGCAATGTTTAGCCCCACAATTCCTCGTGAAATAATCTCTCAATCTCACAAAGGAATTATACACAAATTCTTACCACAAGAATTTAATCGGCTACAAACACTTGAATCTTCTTGGGGTAATTGCTTGAACGAAATCAATGGAGAAAACTTCTCCCAAGCACTTGATGACAAATCGGCACTTTAAGACCTCTTGCATCAACAACGGCCCAATTCTTCTCCACGCATCGCCGCATATATATAGTGGACTTGAGGACTTTCCAACTCTTGAAAGTCACTCTTACTTGGAGTAGGAAAGAATACATAAAAATATAAATTAAGAAACTCACACCTACTAGAATTAGGAATCAAACTTTTGCTTTGGGCTCAAACTCGAGACATATTTTCAATATATAGCACAAGTTAATTAATTGACAAAGACCAAAGAAACATTAGTAAATAACTCAAATGAGATTAGTAATGTTTGGTAATTTAATTGGGAAAAAGTTAATAAGTCACCCAAATCAAATTGCTGAATTCCTATAAGAGTTGGTAAATTAAGGGGTGAGCATAGTTTCAAAGTAGAACTTGGAACCTCAGAACCACACCGGTGGGAACCTATAAGTTTCAAGTTTTAAGGTATGCATGGTAGATTCCAGGTTCCAAAATTTGAAAAACTTGTACCCGATGGTAGGTTTTAGGTTATCGATTGGTGGAATCTGGAACCTGTAACTCAAAACCTAGAATCTAGTACAAGTTTTTATGTTTTTCTTAGTCTATGTCTTCATGCGATTTTGAGATATTTCATGGTATTTGATGATAAGTGTATAATCTAAAACTATTAGTTTAAACTTCCATTTTATAATTGAGAATTTTATTTTTGTAGACTATGTGACCAGTGGAAACTCCAATTGCTTCTTTCATGCAGTTATGTAGGTCAATTGCTTTTTTCAAGATAATGATTCTATATAATAAAAGAGCAATCAGTGCATTAAAACTATAAAATTTCCTGAACACTATTCGACAAATGCATATAAACACTCATTCTCAAATAATCGATAATAAAATTCTTGTTTATTATTATTATTGCGTTTATTTTCATGTTGCTTAACTAAATATGAAAAAAGAATCTGTTGGAATTTGGAACCGACCCTGAAACTTGGAACAAGGTAGGTTTTAGGTTCTATATTCTGATGGGTAGATTCTAGATTTCAAAAAATGAGGAATCTATACCCGATGATAAGTTCTAAGTTCCAGGCAGAACCGGGAGCCACTTACTCTTAGGTAAATTTAAGGTGATAATAAGAAAGATAAATAAAATTCAAGAAAAGATAAGAAAGGTTGATAATTTTTGAAATATTAAAAGGAGTTAGTAATTTCATATACATGCCCGTAAGTTACCAACAAGTTGGCAGGAAATTAAGTGATCGATAACTTTTTTTTAACTAACAGTCTCTAGATACTCACCCCCTCTTTCAGAAATTTACAAGCACGGCAAAAATCCATGTCCTTTCTTTAATGGAACATTAGCATCGTCTTTGGAAGCGTAAACCAGAGGGAAGACCTACCATGGAACTCTGGAAAACACTTGCATTCAACAACTAAAAATACGTTCCAACTCAAGCATAGAATTCTATAACTGGCTACCATACATATCTGAACCCTAGACAATGTCAATAGCGGTGACCCTTAGCTGCGGAAACCTTGAGACAAAAAGTCTTTTAAGTCTGGATTCAGTTTTAACTTTGATCAGGCAACCATGCACGTGTCCAACGCTGTCCGTGATTTACGACGGTCAAAATAAAAAGTTGATTTTGATGAATTTCAAAGCAGGTCAAAGAGTATTCGAGGTCAAGCGATGTATATTATTCCAAGATCACGCGTAGGCAGTCAAGAATTCAAAAATCCCAGGCCCGTTCAACAGGTTTGATCAAGAGAAGAAGAAACGAAGCAATTGCTGGTGGCCTGACAATGGCACAATATAAATATGAGACCTCATCAGACACAATCTCATCATCGTACACACAAATAGACACACAACTTGCAGCAACCAAAACAGAAGAAAGTTATTGATTGTTAGAAACCAGCCAAGGATGAAGAGGATCCTCTCTTCAAAAGTAGCAGCCGGTGTGATGGTTTTGCTGTTCTTGATGGGCACGTCAATGCGATCAAGTGAGGCGTGCCGGTTTCTTAAAGGCCACGATGGAGCGCAGGATGGTAATAAGCAGCCGAGTCTAATTGTTCTCCAGTCCCTGCAAAAGGGTCCAGCCCCGTGCACCGGGGACTGTAGTAGCCACACTGGAAGTAGCACCGCCGCTAGCACCACCGGCACCAAGGCCTTCGCTGGCCGATCAACCGTTGGCATACCTCCACATGGTTATTCTGATCACGCAGCTCGATCCAGTGTCGCCGCTGATCGTAAATAGTTGGTGATCCTTGTAAAGGACGGCTGTGAAGGGAATCGAGCAATTATAAGTAGAAGAAAGGAACGGAAACATAGTTTACAAGCCCAGACGAATTTTTATTTTTTTCTTTTTTTTCTCCCTTAAAAGTTTCTAGGATGGATAATTTCCATCTGTTGTAGGATGTATAACTCGGGGAAACATGTTTGATTTGTTCAATTTATTCATCCAAGCCTAATAAAATTCCTGGCAATTTTTTTTAAGTGCAAAAGGTGGGAAGTGATTACCTGGCTTCATTAGCAATTTTGTTATTTGTTGAATTGTCAATATGCGATTGATGGAAAAATCTGAGTGCCGTTGAAAGGGTACCAAAGCGAATGTTGCATCAATGGTACCAAGGCTAGAGATACAAAAATTGATGGACGACAACTTTTGCCTATAACAAAATTTACATATGTGCTCCCTATGTGATGCAAGAATTCGGCATGGACGATTAGCAATTCATATTCTGTGTTATAATTGGTATTTTCATTTTCTCACATTTAATATTGAATTGCAAGATCTATTAACTTCCGTATTTATTCCAAAATGAAACTTCACAAATCAAAACTAGTTGATAAAACTAGAACAAAAAAAAAATCTGGAGAAAAACTATTGAGTCACACCCATAAAATTTGGCAAGATTAATATAAGAATTAATATGATTTTCGTAGGAGACAAATAATAGTTGTTAATGGATAACAAAAGTTAATTAATTGATAAAAACCAAAGAAACATTGGTAAATAACTCAAATGAGATTAGTAATGTTTGGCAATTTAATTGGGAAAATTTAATAAGTCAACCAAATTAAATTTATGAATTCGTGTAAGAGTTGGCAAATTTAAGACAATGATAAGAAAGACAAATAAAACTCAAGAAAAGAAAAGAAAGGTTGATAATTTGTAAAATATTAGAAGGAACTAGTTATTTTTATAAACATGCCAATAAGTTATCAACAAGTTATCAGAAAATTAAGTGATTGATGACTTTTTTTTTTTACCACGAATCTTTGGATGCTCGCCTCCTCTTTAAGAAATTTACAAGGACGGCAAAAATCCATCTCCTTTCTTTAATGGAACATTAGCATTGATCTTTGGGAGCAAAAACCAGAGGGAAGACCTACCATGGAACTATGGAAAACACTTGCATTCAACAACTAAATATGTTCCAACTCAAGCATAGAATTTTGTAGGGAAATTGATACAAACAGTCTATAAACTTTTGACTCGATGTGTAATTTGATTCCTTAACTTTTAATTTATTCATTGTGGCTTTTAAAGCTTTAACCTAATATGCAATATGGTCCATGAACTTTTAATTTATTCAATATAATACCTGAATTTTTTATACATGTTCAATATAGTTCTTGAATTATATGAAAATGTTTAATATAATCATTCCATAATAATTCAAGACCAAAGACTACATTGAACATTTTTATACAGTTTAGGAACTGTATTAACATGTATCAAAAATTCAAGAACTACATTGAACAAATTAAAAATTTAGGGACAACATTGCACATTGGGATAAAATTTATGAATCATATGGAACAAATTAAAATTTTGGGACTAAATTACACATTGGGTCAAAGTTTAGAGATTGTTTGTATCTTTATCCTAATTCTATAACTGGCTACTATACACACAACAATTTTATCTTAATTGTGGACAATGTCAATAGCGGTGATCCTTAGCTGCGGAAACCTAGAGACGGAAAAGTCTTTGTGTCTGAATTCAGATTTAACTTTGATCAGGAAAACATTTACGTGTCCAGTGCTCACATGATCGACGACGGTCAAAATAGAAAGTCCATTTTGTTGAATTTCAAAGCAGGTCAAAGAGTGTACGAGGTCAAGCGGTGGATATTATTCCAAGATCATATGTAATACTTTATTTCATAATATGTAGATGAAGATTATATGATACGTAATTTGCAAGAATGTATATCAGTATTTTCTTTAGAGTATGTAAAAACCTTCCGACATTGTTATGATAAAATCTAAGAAAACTACTATCTTGTTATAATATTACGAATAAGTAAAGCTTATATATTAAATTGTGATTGGTTCTACTCTTCAAGCTTTTGCCTTACATCTTTGCAGGGCGTGGAAGTAAAAACTCACACCGAAAACTAAATTGTCGACATCCCAATCCTTTTGAGGAGGTGGAAATTTACCTTCTCCTCCCACCTCCCTCTTTCCATGCGAGAAGAGTGCCACACTAGGACAAATCTCAATTGTTAATTGTGGACAATTTGAATTATAAGATTTTCATAAAAAGATTACTTAATTATTGGACTTCAGTTTACTTTAATATTCACAACCTCCCCGCCCCTCCCCTCTTTCCAAATAACTAAATAAATATATAAATAACTCGTTAGAAGGTCAAAGAATGTAGGAGTAGCAGAACTTGAGTCGAAAATACCTAGACTCAAAGATACTTCAAAAGATTTTCATGGCACTTGCATTTATTAGCGAAGAAAACACCCTCACCAGAGAGAATATGTATATTATATTATCTTTAAGTGGAAACGAGTATAAACTTTTGACGGTATTATAATTAGATTGTGGCATAATATTCCAGAAAATCTAGAATTATACTCATTTAATAAAGATTTGTCTTCATTGACAACCAATTCAAATCCTTATTCTTCCCTCTCCATAATTAGCGAAGTCAAATTCCAAATCTGGTTCTCCCTAACTGTAACCGTCAAGAATTCAAAATCCCAGGCCGGTTCAATAGGTTTGATCAGGAGAAGAAGAAACCTAACAATTGCCAGTAGCTTGAAGATGGCACAGTATAAATACGAGACCTCCTCGGACACATTCTCTTCGTTGTACACACAACTTGCAGCAACCAAACCAGAAGAAAGTTACAGATTGTTAGAAACCAGCCGAGGATGAAGAAGATTCTCTCTTCAAAAGTAGCAGCCGGCGTGATGGTTTTGCTGTTGTTGATGGGAACGTCAATGCAATCAAGTAAGGCATGCCGGCTTCTCAAATCTAGCAAGGGCATTAGGCAAGGGATGGCCAACCACTCGCCAGCCCTCACTCCAAAAAGCTAAAAAAAAAAAAAAAAAAAGAAGAATTATAAAAAAAATTCAAAAATTATTAAAATATATCAATGTTAGCATCGACTGTGTCATGTAGGACGCTTGGCGTCCACACTTGCGATTTCCGACCAAAATAAGTCAGATAGACTTAACTAGCAAAATGCGAAAAATATTTATGACTCAAATGACACAACTAAAATGTTTAGGATGGAATTGAAACAAATATAATAGGGTTAGGACTTTTTTGATGATTTTTCTCATAGATGTGCTTGTAAGCTAACGAGAAGTTATTGGGAAATCGAGTGATAAACTTTTTCTTTTTCTTTTTACAAACAACTTTTGGATACTCACATACTCTTTTAGAAATTTACGAAGACAGTAAAAATCCATTTTTTTCAAATGGAAAATTAGAATCATCCTTGGGAGCAAAAACCGGAGGGAAGACCAACCATGGAACTCGAGAAAACACTTGCAATCAACAACTAAAAATGTTCCAACTCAAACATAGAATTCATACACCAGTTTGATCCGAACTACAGGCATCGTCAACAGTAGTTATCCTCAGCCGTTTGAGATGGAAAAGTCTTAAGTTTGATTCAGAGTTTACTTTGATCAACCATGTACGTGTCCAACGCTGCTCCCGGTTCACGATGGTCAAAATAGAAAGTCGATTTTGATGAAGTTGAAAGCAGCTCAAAGGGGATACGAGGTCTACTAAACTCGAGTTGAGAAGAGCTCTGAACCCAAACATGCTCCTCTTAAGGATCTTCTTGGAAACAGATGTCTGCAATTTCTGCGATTAGAGATGTTTGTTACATTTAAATAAATTAATCCAAGTATATTATTCTAAGTGAAAAATCCATGGGATACAACTGTAACATTAAAGCGATGGATATTATTCCAAGATCAAATGTACTCTATAACACTTTATGTCACAATATGTAGATGAAGATTATCCCATACGTAATTCGCAAGGATTAATATCAGTATTTCCTTTAAGTATGTAAAAACCGTTTGGCACTATTATTATAAAATCTTTAAAAAATAAGTATTCATACCCACAAGAAAAAAAGAAACTACTATTATGCTGTAACATTAATTTTATAACGAATGAGAAAAGCTTACATACTAAATTATGCCAATTCAATCACAAGATTTCAAAAATAATATTATACTTAATTACTAAGCTTTACTAGTAATTCAATGTTCCTTACCAAAGAAAAGTTAAGACATTTTGACAAGCATACACAATCTGGTCTAAGCCACAGAGTTTCATGTCTGCCCTACATTAAGTTGGGTTCGACTGCAAGGTCCAAGGTCCAAGGATTGGAATCTCTTATCCATCTATCGATGTCTTGGGTTCTTAAGTTCTAATTTGAGCTCGTCCTGGAGGTTTCAAGTTCGAACGTAAGGATCAAGATTAGCAGTAATCTAACTGATCTAACTAAGTAAAAATGTAAAGACTTGAAAGAATCATTGCACCCAAACATTCTTCTAAATGCATGCCACTTGAAGAAGATGCGCAATTGGAACCGTTTCACCTTTAACAGAGGGACAAATAGTCAATTTGGAAAGAACTTATTGTCAACCGTTTCTGCGACTATAGATGTTTGTTACATTTAGTGAAATAAATCCAAGGATATTATTCAAGCCAAAACCATGGGATATTCAACTGTAATCTTCAGGGGATTAATAGTATTCCAAAATCAAATGTATTTTACAACAATTTATTTGTAATATATAGATGTAGATTACATATTACGAAATTTACAAAGGTGCATATTGTTATTTTCCTTAAAATATGTAAAAAAAATTTGCATTGTCATTGGATAATCTAAAAACATAATTATTGCACTTCTACATTAATTGTATGACAAGTAAAGCTTGCATACTAAATTGTGGCAATTTGAATTACAATATTTTACTTAATTATTGGACTTGATTTGACTCTAATATTCACTACTATAAAAAATTAAGACGTTTTGACGGGCATACTCGATCGGATTTAAGCCTCGGAGTCTCTTCTTCGCCCAACATTAAGTTGGGGTCGACAGCAAGGTCCAGGGTCTAACCATTGGAATCCTTTATCCATTGATTGATGTCTTAGGTTCTTATGTCCTAATTTGAGCTGGCTCCTGAGGTTCCAAGTTTGAGCGCAGGGATCAAGGTTTGCAGTGGGTTTTTGAGTTTGGCTTTGGAGAGTGTCGCAACCTCCCTCTCGCGTCCCAAAAGGCTAATGGCTCGGCTAAATGCCTTTATCAAAGGTTTAGTTCGGGCTCTCCCAAGCCCACCAATTTACAATTTAAATCTGAGTTTTTAACGTACAATTCAATTTCATTACTAATCAGTTTGGGATGGGTCGATTAAAAACCCAAGTAAAATATTGGGATAAATATTTTACTTTCTACGCATAATCGAGAAAACTAGAATTGAAGACTTGATTACACTAATTAATCACTAATGCCCTTCCAGTACCTAATCTTGTTTAAACCCTCAGGCTTAATATTCTTTTTGAATTTTTGAAGGATTTTCCATGCATTGTTGAAATAAACATTTTTTGGCTTTTTCTGATTTTTTTGGAAAATATAAAATATTTCTGGGTTTTCTGATTTTTTTTGGAAAATAAAACATATTTTTCGGATTTTCTGATTTTTCTGGAAAAAAACATTTTTTATTTTTTTCGAATTTTTTAAAAATATTGTTATAATATTAAAAGGAACCGGGTCGGATTCCCGGGTTGGGATCGACCCAGACCGTCCATCACCAGCCCGAAACATGGGCCCAGCCCAATACTCTTTAATAAAACACTCCAAGCCCAAAAAAACAAAGCTGAGCCCACTTTTGATTTAAAAGAAATACCCAGCCCACCAAGCCAAGTATGGCCCATTATATCCAAAACCCTAGCCCAGAACAAAGCAGACCGGGTCAGGCAAACCCGCGAGCTGACCCGGTTTGCTCTTCCTTCGCCGCGGCTCCCCTGCGGCGACCGAGACGGCGACGTTAAGCGTCGCCCCCTCGCCTCCGCCCAGCCGAGGACTTACCTTGGCGTCGTCTCAGGTGTCGTGGAGCGGATGGTCGGTCCGAGACCGCCCGGTCGTGTCAAGGCGGCGGCCGCCGTTAGCTGGGACCGGTCGGGAGGACCTCCTCCTCAGCGGAGACCGAAGGCAGCCGTGGGGTGCGAAATGTGTGCGTCGAGCCGGCCAACCGGCCGGCGCCCAGGAGTCCCCACATCACAGGTCCGCCTCGACGAGGGACGGCTGGGCACCGGCGGCTCGGATCTGGCCGAAAGAGGCAGAGAAAAGAAATCTTTCACTGGGGCAAATTGTCGAACAAACGGCGTGCGTGACTGGGACAGGACTGCTCGCCCCGACAGGAGGCGAAACCGGCGTCGGCGACACACGCGGCAAATCAGTAGGGGGTGGGCGAAGGCTTCCCTACGTTCTCGTGGCGTCGGACAGCGGACGAGCTCGGAAACCGAGCTGCATCCGTCTGCCTCGCGCATCCCCCGAGCCGAGATCCTTGGGGAGCCGACCCCGATTTTAGACCAACAAAGACGACAGAAGGAAAACAGAGCGACACCCACCAGTCGTCGGCTGTCGGAGGTCGCCGAGGCTCAAACGCTTTCTCCCTCAGATCTCTCTCGATGTCTCTTTCTCTCAGATCTGGATTTTCAGAACCTCTACTCTCACTCTTTCTCAGATCTCTCTCTTTTTCGTCCCCTCCTTCTCCCTCTTTCGCCGCTTCCGCCCGCCTCTATTTATAGGCCGAGGAGCCCGGTCGACGGAGGTGCTCCGACCGGCGGTCCTTGGTGCATCAGCCGGGCTCTCCCTCGGCCGAACCGGCGTCCCCTCAGCTGCCCCCTGTTCCGCTCTGCTGCAACGCTTGCTTTGCACTGAAGACGAGTCCCATCCGTCCGGGTCTCCCGCCGATCTTTGCGCTGCTTCGTTGGGCGGCATTAATGGCGCCTGCGAGGAGTCCCCTTCCGTCGCCGGCTACCCTAGCCTCCCTCATTCCGCTCTGCTCTCCTGTTTCTCGCGTGCAGGGAAGAAGAAGAAGAAAATGGAGAGGGCCGGGCCGAGAGGGTGAGGGGGCCACATGGGCCCGGGCCCAAGAGAAGAAGAAAAAAAAGGATGCCTCCCTCCTCTCTTTTTTTCGTTTTTCCTTTTTTTGTAAAAATAACAATTATCCGAAAAATAGTGTAAAATAAGGGAAAATAAAACTGAGTAAAGGTAAATAATATTAATACTTAGGTGATGCAAAAATCCTTTTTGTTAGGGCCAAATTAGTCCATAATTTTCTAGGCAATTTAAATTTAAATACTTAATCAAAATTTAGATGTCAACAGCTGCCCCTCTTTGAAGGTGAGCTCGCGAGAGGTTGTTTTCAAAAACAAACTGATACCTAAATTTTGTCCATATATATGCAATAGATGATAGCTAACATAGGATCAAGTGTCCAAAGCAAAAAATGGCAATAATGCATAATACATACTAAAATGGATAAGAAAAATACCTGCAGTTACTTACTAGAAAAGAGTGATATGGGGTGCGAACCCCGAGTTTTTGGCAAGTATCAAGATATTTCCTTATCTAATGCTGATATAGTAAACGTACATGTGATTACTTTTTGACATTCGTGAAGGTCTCTCACCCTCTGGTATAAGTTGGGAATATCGAGGTCAACTCCTTGATATTCGTGAAGGTCTCTCACCTCCTAGTAAGTTGGGATATCGAGGACGCATCTCGGATATTCTTGAAGGTCTCCCACCTCCTGGTTAGTTGGAATATCGAGAACGCACCTCGGATACCCCTGAAGGTCTCCCACCTCCCGGTAGTTGGGAATATCGAGGACGCACCTCAGGTATCCCTAAAGGTCTCCCACCTCCTAATAGATTGGAATATCGAGGACGCACCTCAGGTATCCTTGAAGGTCTCCCACCTCCTGTTTGCTAGTGAAATGCTAGTGAAAAGTACAACACCCTTCCTTGATCTGAACTCAAAGATGCTCCATAATTTTCTCGGCTCTTGGAGATGGTTGCTAGCGAAATGCTAGTGAAAAGTACAGCACCCTTCCTTGGCACTTGCAGCTGTTTAAAGAATTGTTTCCCTTCCATATAACCGCGGCAGTCATTAATTTAAAAATCCAGGCTTGTTCAACAAGTTCCAACGAAGCAATTGTTGGTAGGGTGACAATGGCACTATAAATATGACAACTTGCAGCAACCAAAACAGAAGAAAGCTATAGATTGTTAGAAACCAGCCAAGGATGAAGAAGATCCTCTCTTCAAAAGTAGCAGCCGTTGTGACGGTTTTGCTGTTCTTGATGGGAACATCTGCGAGACCAAGTAAGGTGTTTCGCCCTCTTAAAGGCCACGAAGGAGCGCAGAATGGTAATAAGGAGCTGAGTACAGCTTTTCTCGACTCCCTGCCAAAGGGTTTGCCCCCGTGCCCTGGGAACTGCAGCGGCAGGACTCCTGGAATCGGCAAGACTCGTGCACCACCACCACCAAGGCCTCCACGTCGTTATTCCGATCACGTCCCTCAAGCTGGTGCTGCTGCCGATCATCAGAAGTTGGGAGGCTAGTGAAGGGAATTGAGCATTTGTAAGAAGAAGAAAGGAATTAATACACAGTTTACAGGCACAAATATATTGTTCTAATTTCCATCTGTTTTTATTTTATACCGACGAACCGTCGGAGGTCACCCTTCGGGGTCTAATTTCCATCTGTTCTAGAATGTATAACTTGTAGAAACATGTATAGTCTGTTCATATAATCTGCCAAAATCTAATAAATTTGTTGGTAATTTTTTTAAGTGCAAAAGGTTGTTTTCTGTTTTGTCAATTTGCGAATGATGAAGGACCCGAGTTTTGTTGAAAGGGAACCGAAGCGAATGTTGCGCGACAAGGTTTAAGCAAGAGAAGATGACGTTGCTTGCGCTGCATAGAATTAAACAGCAACCTGTGGGCGAAAACCTAAACCCCCCATGAAAGGAAACTGTAATAGGTTCTGAGTGGAAATTTCCATTTTGTGTTTTCTTATTTCACCGCACCGTTGAATATTATCTTAAAAGGTTCCGCTGTCCACTTTCCTCCCTACAAACTCGTGACTCAGAAGAACGTGGGATCGCGTTCACGTGCGCGATTCGTTCGGGGAATTTGCGGAGAAAACTGCTCGATCGAGCGAGATCACAAGGAAGAAGGGAGAGAAATTTCCACGCACTATTCCGACCCATTGAACAGGCTCGCCGATCTGGCGAGGCCAAGGTCCTCACTCGCTGATGGAGCAAGTGCCGACGATTCCTGGCCTCAAGCCTCACTAGATTGGCAAGCCTTAAGCTTGACGTAGGTGACCACTGATCTAGCAAGCGGCAAGTTTGAGCTTGCCAGAGTTTACCTTTGGTCGATCGCTAGTCATGGCACCGGCAAGGAAGAGGAAGGAGCAAAGAAAGAAAGAAATAAAAAAAATGAAAAGAAAAAAAAGAATAAGAAGAAATGGGGACAAGTAGAAGTGTGAGATAAGAGAGAGAGTAAGTGAGGAAAATGTTTTCATTTATTTGAAAAGTGGAAAATATTTCTATTTTAGAAGATTTTTTCCTTTCATAAAAAAATATCTTCCTCGATCAATTCATTTTTCGTAAAACGTTTGGAAAATCTAAAAATGTTTTCCTATAAATCATTTACTGTAAAATGAACGTAGCATAATTTACATATTTGCTTCCTATGTGATACTAGGAAGGATTGGCAGTTCTCATAATGCCATGTTATAATTGGTAATTTCTTTTTCTCACATCTAATATTGAATTGCAAAATTGTTAGCTTTTATGTATATTAAAAATAGTGAAACTCAATAAATGGAAGCTAGATAATAATCTAAGCAAAGAAAAACTGTTGAGTCACGCACATAAATGTTAGCAAGTTTTTGAGAAAAAAATAGCAAAAGTTCATAATTAACAAAATCAAAGAAAAGTTGTTAACAACTCTTATAGGAATTTACCAATTAAAGGCCTTCATGAGATACATAATTTTGATGCCATATAGAATTTCGTGGAACTACTGTTGAGGTCGACTCGTTCAAAACCTAATTTTAATTTTTAGATTAACACTTACTGTTATCCTTAGGCAAAAAGTCCAATGATTTGGGACCATGTGTTGGCCTTCTATTAAAAAAATTGACATGGCGAGGGTGTTGGAGATAGGGATTTTGAGGATATATAGTTTGTTGATTATGTATTTAGGTGCCAAAAATCAAGTGGAGCGCCCATCTATCATCATCCATTTCTAACATCTAACACCAAGACTTGTAAACAAAATGTACTACGTAGAAAAACTGCCCAATTGATATCAATCATTGGATTTTGAGGTTGAGTCAACATGATTTAACGGTTTATACTTATTGGATTTATAAACATATGGACAATTTATGCAATTTCTAATAAATAGATAGATATCCACGGAACATGAGGCACGGGATGAGGAAACTGTTGTCCCCAAAAATCAACAACTTGAAAAAAGACGGAACAAAACAAGTCACATATAATTTAGAGCAATCTTTTTTGGGAGTAAAAGTAATCGATCTATATGTGATCGAAAATACTGCACTATAATTATGCTGATCTTTCGCCAGATGGTGCTCAGCAGCACAGCCACAACCCTCTTGTCCCTTTTCCCTAGTTTAATTGGTATCAGGAGTTTCGGATAAGTTCATTGTCTTTATTAAAGTCCATATTAAGGAAATTTCCATGCCATTTACGTCTTACCGTGTTAGAATTGCCACGTTAGCACTTTTAAAGGTTACTCGCGATAACGGGATTTGATTGCATAAAAAAGAGATAGCTTAAGGACCTGATTAGAGAGAGAGAGAGAGAGAATGAATTAAAAAGGACCAAATTTCACGAATGATATAAGAAAGAGGACTACAATTTGGGAAATTCCTGGGTGTTTAATTTAGTATTGGCACCATATGGCGTCGGTGGAAGAGATCTCTGCAGATGTGATCAAGACAATGTTTTAAACTCTGTTCGGGCCCCGCACTGCCGTCACTGAAAATTCGAAAAGGACAAAGGGATATTCATGTCCGGGAATTTGTTGACCCGAGTTTGTCCCTAATCCCACTTTATTTATTCGACCTCATCCTCTTTTGTCCTACCTTTGAATTTGGGGAAAAGTGCCGGAAGAGTTCTAAACCCTTTATATCAGTATCAATTTAGTCATAACCTTTTATTAGTATCAATTTAGTCCTAAACTATTTGATTTGGTGTCAATTTAATCATAAATTTTTAATTAATGCCAATTTAATTCTAAATTTTTTGAATCAGTGTTAATCTAGTTTTAAAACTTTTAATATAGCGTCAAGCCTCGCCTAGCCACTCTAAAGGCTTGAGCCATTGTTGGGGCGACCTTGTAGCCTCTAGCGCCGGCTCGAGCCCTCGCCAGGGGCTGGGCGAGGCTCAACCTTGCCGGATTTGGCGAGGTCAGACCTTGCCCATGGCTAGCGAGGCTTGAACCTTGCTAGATTTGGTGAAGGCAAGCCTTGCTTGCCCTCACGGTCGCTCGCAAGGACTCAAGTCTCGCCAGTTGTCGGCAAGGCATGCCGAAGGTCGGTGAGGTCGACCTTGACCTCGCCAGCCCTTGCCTTTGGCGAGTCATTTAGTCGGCGACCAACTGGAGGAAGGAGGAAAATGGGGAAAGAAAAGAAAAATAAAAAGAATTAAAGGAAAAAGAAAGAAAATAAATAAATAATTTTCTAAAAATTTTAAATATTATTAAAAGCTGTCAAGATTAGTGCCGGTCATGCCACGTTAACCCACCGATGTCCACGTTAACAAAATTAGCAAGAAGACTTAATTGGCACTAAATTAAATGTTTTAGGATTAAATTAGCATTAAGTAAAAAAGTTTAGGACTAAAGTATCACCAATTAAAGATTTATGGCTAAATTAGCACTAAGTTAAAATATTTATGACTAAATTGGCACCAATAAAACGATTATGACTAAATTAATACCAATACAAAAAGTTTAAAATTTTTCTGACACTTTTTCCGTTGAATTTATAAATTACTTCATATTTGACCACCATGGATAGAGACAAAAGGCCTTTAACGCGCATATTTTCTCAAATGACGCTTGACGTAACTGATGATGAAACCAACAAGAAGAAAATCTATTTGGGCCTAACTTGTTCTTGGAAGACGGGAGATAAGATTAATATAAGAGGATCGAAATGTTCTTCAAATTGAAACCATTGAGAAAATAATATTTGTTAACATCTAAATTTTGGCGATTTGTTTAAGTGTTTATTAATTGAATTGGAAAATTAGGGATTAATTTTTAGGGCCTTAACAAAAAATTTGAAATTAAAAAAAAAGGGCAGTCGGGCCGGGTTCGGACCAGCCTTGGGCTGGCCCCTTCCTTCTCTTTTTGGCGCCTGGGCCGGCCCTTCTCCCTTTGTCTCAGCCTGGCCCATTTTTCTTCTTTTTTTTCCTTTCTCGACCCGGCCCGCTCGCTTCTTCTTCTTCTTCTTCTTCTTCTTCCCTTCTCCTTCCACGCGCGGGGACAGAGAGCAGGAGAGGCAAGATAAAAAATGATGAAGCAGGTGCAGGTCAGGGCGGGAGAAGAGACAGAGAGGACAGGGCGAGCGTCTGACCAGGGTGGTCGGAGGGTAAGGTCGGCAAGACAGAGAACCGGGGGGGTTGAGAGAAAAACAGGAGAGAAGAACCGGAGACGGAGGGGAGGACAGAGAGACGGAGACGGAGAAACCGAGAGGAGAAAAATCGGGGAGGGAGAGCAAAATGAGAGAGCAGAAATGCAGAGCAGGAGGTCCTGAACGGCGGAGCGGCCGAGAAGGCCGTCGTGTTCACGGCGGTGAAGCCGCAGCTGGTGGTGGAGGCCCCAAGGCCGGCGACGCTATTGAGTTCTACAAGTCCGCGTTCGGTGCCGAGGAGCTCGGCCGCACCCTTCACCCCAAGCGCAAGGCTGACCAGGAACTCCCCCTCGTCCTCTCCGCTCAGCTCGCGCTCGCTGGCACCGGATGCCTGCTCTGCCTGGAGCGAGAGAAGAAGGAGAGAGAAGACCAGAACAGAAAAGAAGGGAGAGATCCGGGAATCTGAGAGTGAGAGTGAGGCTCGAGAGGGTCTTCTATTGTTGCCGGAGGATCACCTAGCAACCTCCGCCCGTCGCAACCACTGAACGAGCCAGGTTAGTTTATTTATTTACTTTTTTTTCAGGAATACCTGGTTTTTGTAAGGCATCGGGCCGGAGCTCGCGCGGACCAGTTCGCATGAGCCCCGGACCCTGTAGTGCCTCCATTAAGGTTTCTCTACATGCTGCCACGTTTAGGTAGAAGCTTAGGCGCGGTTTGAGTTCGGTTCGAGTCGGGAACCCCTTTGTTTACTCATGCACACCGATTGTTCGATAAAATGCCCAAATGAAGTCCCGAAACCATCATCATCAGATTGGTGTTTAGTAGGTTAGCTTGATATGTTTTGCTCATGTGTGGTAGATCATTGTGTATTTTCGTGATCTTCCTTGTGTTTTCTACGAGAGTTTACTGTCTGTCCGTTTATTTCTTGCGAGTCGTCGGAAAAAATAGACACTCGTCGGAATGGGCGGCCGGAACTCGTGGCTGACGGCTGTTGATGTTGCCTGGGAGTTGGTGAAGTTTTACCGGTTGTGTAGGTGTCGGCATTAGCTTGGTCGAACGGTGTTCGGAAGTGGGTCGATTCGAAAAAATTTGCAGGCGTGAGGGACGTTCGGCAGAAGGTTGAAGACGATGCGGGGGAAAATGCATGCAGAAAAAGACAAAAAGTGAGAAAAAAGAAGAATTAAAAAATAATAAAAAAAGGGAAAAACAAAAAAGGCCAAAAAAATAAAATAGGGGGCAAGGAGATGGGCTTCGTCGCGGGCCTGCTTCGGTTGGGCTGAATTTGTCGCAGGCCGAGTTTTTTAGCTGGGCTAGAAAAATAGAAATCAAATTGGGTTTTCTTTTTTAGAAAAAGAGAATTTTGTGTGGGCCTTACTCGTGGATTTAGGGCCAGCCCGGTTCATTTAGCCCAACCCGGACTGGCAGGGTCCGAATCGGGTCAGCGGGGCCGGGTTTCCTGACCCGGTCCGAGAAAATACATTAAAAATATAAAAAAAATCATAAAAAATTCGAAATTTCAGAAACCTAAAAATTTATAAAAATTTTCGGAAAAAAATATTCGAAAATATTAAAATATTAGAAATTCCAAATTTTTTTTTTCAAAAATCTCAAAAATTCCAAGTTTGTTTTAGAGTTCCCTAAAAAACTTTAAAATAATTCTTGGACCAATTTTCTCTTAAAAAGTGTCAGAAAATCATAGGTGTAAGATTGTGCTTAAAATTGAATAAGCCCTCGCGACTTCACCTTAGGATTTTAATTATCATCAGATAAAATTGCCTTTAATTGCACACTTATGACGCGATGATTATGGTTCCCTCTTTAGTCTAATTATGGTCGTTATTTGTTTATCTCTTAATGATGCAAGGTGTTTATTCTCTTCTGCAATTTATTTACTACTTTCCTTAGTTGCTGATTGTTATTTTGATGATTGCGCACCTGTATGATCACCTCAAATGTTAGTGGATAATTTCAAAATCAATCCAAACTGCCTGACAAAAGTCTTTTTGTGAACAATATTAGGTACCGAAAGGGCACTAATTAGTTAATTAGTGTAATTAAGTTCCCGATTCTAGATTCTCTTGTTGCATAGAAAGTGAGGCACACTCCCATACCTCGTTTGGTTTCTAGCCGACCCCAATAAGCTAGTGGCGACTCCTCATTAGAAGATTTTCATGAACATCCAATGTCATGCGGGGTATGGGCTTGGGAGAGCCCATGTCTAATAAAGGTCCTGGACCTGCTCTTTGGACAATATCCGTAAACCTATTTAGACATTTCTTTTCCCCTCGGAATGAAAAAAATAAGTCGCGACAATGTCGGACATGTTATATGTATGGTCCACTTAAAAGAAACAGGTGTTTATAGGGTTCAAATTACTATCCTAATCACAAAGGACTTTGTGATCCATGTGACTACGTGATCACATAGAAGATCATGCGATATCCGTCAATTAATCAAGAAGTTATAATTTTTTCATAAAAAACCGCGATTTATTATTTAGACAGAAAGCCAGATGGTCTTGAGACACTGTACTTTTGGCAAGGTATTATATTTTAGAAGTCGACATGGCTCTTGAATGAAATGTAAGTGGTGGGACGTTGGGATTTCGCAATAGCAGTCAATTAGATATATGTATGAAAGGTTGAGCTTGGATCACCATGTATTGACTATTTTTTGATAATCTAACATCAGCAACGTTAATATGAGAAACCTAAACCACTGATAAGCCACAAATGCAAAGCCTCTCAGTACGTTTAGAGGAATGTCAACTATAATGAGATTGATATACAGATTATATTTATAAACTAAACAGTCGGGAAAAGTGAAAAATGAGCATTTAAACAAGTGGGGCATTCAACACCAAATTAGAGTTTGCTGTATCATTTAAAAAAAAAAAAAAAAGGCTCTCTGGCAGTCACTGTGGGGTTAAAAAGGAAAAAGAAGGTAGAAGAGAAAAAGAAAAAGAAAAAATAAACAAATTCAAAAAAAATATTATTAAAAATTATCTACGTTAGTGTTGGCTGGCCAAAATTGGCCGGATGGACTAAATTAGCATAATTACAAAAGGTTTAGGGCTGAATTGGCATAATTGCGATAGATTTACGACTTTTTTGGTAATTTTCCTTACATGATGACTAATATACAAAGTAAAAAGTTCTTTCAGTTAAATAGTTTATATTTCTATCATGAAATGCTATAATTTACGCTACTATTAAATTCTATAGTAGATTAATTAACTCGACCCCTTTAGAACATTGGGGTTTCTTTTGAGTGGAATCAGCTCCCTTTCCATTACAAAGAACGAATTTGCCACGTTGATAATTAGATAATTAAGCGTCGATATGCTGAAAAACTACTAATTAGAAGCTTTGCAGTTTGTTAAGAGAATGTCAATGAACAACAAAATTGCTAAGAAATTTAGGAGACTTGATGTATTAAAACAAAAAAATTGAACATGTTTCACCTTGTTAATTGCATATTCTATGCAATAGATGGGAATTAAACATCCAAAAGGTTAAAAGACAATTTATTTGTGCATAACTGCATATGACTATTGTTTTATTCGTACGCATGACTATATTATTATTTCCTTTAAATCTCTATGCTTACAGACTGGTTATTAACTTCTAGGAATTTAATTTACACAACTCACACATTCCCCTTGATATGAGTGTCCTTCTATAAGCTCCAACTATTTGTGATCGGCAGCCACGCTGGACTTAGGGATGCGATCGGAGTAATAACAAGGAGAAGCCACAGCTCGACCGGCGAAGGCTCGGGTGTTGGTGGTGACGGCGACCGGAGTGCAGCCACCCGGCCCTCCGGTAGGTGGGGCCGGACCCTTATCCAGGACTTGGAGAACAAGAACACTTGCCTTATCATTTGCCCAACCTTCCTCGTTGCCCTTATTTAGAATCCTGCATGCCTCGCTTGGTTCCACTATTGTTCCCACCAAAAATTGCAACACAACCACACCAACCGCTACTTTTGAAGCTAGGAACTTCTTCATGTTTTTCGCGTGGTGCCCGTTTTTCTCTTCTTTGTTTTGATTTGGTACAATTTGTGTCTAACACAACAGGTACAATGAAGGACGTCTTTCCTTAGGAGCATTGTCGATCCTATTTTTATTCATCGATAAGCTTATAGATTGTGTGTATTACTTCGATTCTTTTGATCGAACCGTTGGACACGGGTTTTTATTTTTATTTTTGACTGCTACAACAGGAGACTCAATTTAGGTTTTGACTTCACTGGATAAAGAAGGAAAGAAGAACAAGCATTAATCAAATACTAATTTGAGAGGCAATGCAAGAGATACTGAGGCTCACACTAAATGAATTTACCGAGTGATGTGACAAATAATAGATGGTTATATAAGTTAGTAGGCATGTTTAAATAGTAAATAAAAATTTGTCAGATGCATTTGTTTAGCAGAAATCAACAATTTAGAAAAGCTTGCAAAAATGAATTAATGAAAATTATATTTTGTCATCGTGAAAATGGCATTTTTCACAGATGTTGGACTAAAATTAAATTTATTAATCTCTCTATGACTAATTTTCAATCCAGAAATTCGAAGTGGATGATACGAAATTTGATTCTCCGCTTACTGCTTTAAACCCTTTAAAGACCGTGGCTAGGTTACTTGGAGTGTGGATCGCTCCCTCCGACTTTATTCAATCGGTCTCATCCTCTTTGCCTTCCCTTTGAAATTTTATAAAATTTACTTCTTATCTGACCATTTTGAATCATGGTAAGGTGTTCAACACGCATATTTTGCTTGATGATCAAAGTAAAATCTGAATCCAGACTTGGCTTATAATCTCCCAATTCCAGAGCTTCAAGTTAATGACAATAACCGACAGAGAATAATGAATACTAAAATAGAATATTTGATATGTTTTTTTCTGAGTTGAAACCGTTGAGAAAACTAAGAATCGCCCCACAGGATGGTTTCATGAAAAGTTGTTGTCCATAACGTAATTATTCAAATACAAACTCTTCTATGACGATTAACCCACCTGAGCAGGGAAAAGTAATCAGTCAAAATGGAATTCACTGTTCACCTTCTTCTCTCTGACTTCCCCGCACCCCTGTAGCGCCAGCTCGGAGGTCTCCCTGTGGTGTCGGAACCAAGCTCCGTTTCAAGCTGAGTTTTGGAGCAGCAGCAGAGGCGTAGCCGCCCCTATCGCTGATTAAGCTCTTACCCGGCTCTGGCTCGGAAATCTCTCAGCGCTGTGGTGCTTGATTGGCTACCGATTTGAGCTCCGTTCCAAGCTGCGATTTGGAGAACTTGCAAAGCTGTAGCCGGCCCCCTTCTCCGCTCAAGCTCCTGCTCTGGTAAGCCCTCCTCCTTGCGGAATTGCTTGCTATGGTAGGGCTGCTAGGTTTCTGGATTTGCTGGTCTGTCTAGCTCATAATGGAAAAGGGGTCGGATAGCTCAAAAATTGCGTTTGGGATGAGTTATGGGAGAAGCCGGAGCCGTAGTAGGGCCCCCGGCGGCCGTAATTCCTCGCGTGTCCAGGTTGTTAAGGGCAAGAACGCCGCCCCTCTCTCTGCAGCTGGTGGGCGCATCATTGATAGTAGAACAGAACCATCTTTCTCTGGCTTTGCGAACGTAGGGCCGTCTCTTAATCAGAACTCCGCAACAACTGACCAAGGTCAGGTTCTGAGGTCTCAGCAAGTGGGAAATCCACCCCAAATTACCCGCTCTTGGGCAAATGTTGCTAGAGCTGCAACGCAAGGGTATTCCCTTTCTTTCTTTCCCCCTCACTCAGAAGGGGATAATGTAGTGCATTGTACTGAGGAAGACCTGGGTGCAGCTGACCCCATTTGGCATCAATGCCTGGTCGGTTACTTTGTTGGGAAAAAACTTCCCTTTCGGTTAGTTGAGACGGCCCTCAAACATCTTTGGGGCCAACGACTATTAGAAGTGAAGGCCAATGACCAAGGTTTTTACTTCTTTCATATATCTGACCCTGACTTCAGAAGGGAAGTGCTGGAAGGTGGCCCGTTGACTGTGGCACGTGTGCCCCTTATTCTCCAACAATGGCAACCCATGTTGGAGCTGAAAAAGGGAGAGCACTCGTCGATCCCGGTGTGGATAAGATTAAAGAACCTTCCCTATGGTTTATGGTCAGCCACGGGACTTAGTAAAGTAGCTAGTGCTATAGGTAAACCGCTCTACGTCGACCAACGTACCGAACAATTGAAGATGATCTCTTTTGCTCGAGTATGCGTTGAACTATCTGCTTCTAGCCCCTGCTATGATACCATCAAGGTCCTTTTGAATGATGCAACTCGCATTATAGATGTTGAATACGAATGGAAGCCCATATCTTGTCCCAGTTGTGGTATATTTGGACACAAGTGCACTGCAAATGTCCCCAGTCCCTCTAGAACGGTACTCTTGAATAGAGTTGGTGAGCTGTCTAATCTCCCTGCTGATGGGGTCGGATCCTCCTCTCCACCAGCTCCAAATGCTGGCTCCCTCTCTGGTTCGGCCACTGCTCTAGGCTTGGAAGACAGCAGGTTGATGGAAGATGGTAGGACAGCAGCAGCGTTGGAAGGTGATTGGCAGCAAGTCCTGAGAAGACAACAACGCCCGACTGCAGCAGCTGGTGTTCCTGCAGCTTTGGATAGCCCGGTAGCTCCTGTTGCCGGCCCCCTTCCAGCAGCAACACATCAACTCCATACAGCAATTCAGCAGCAACCAGCAACATTCCGGCGGATTCTGCGCAGCTCAACAACAAGAAACAGCGAAGAAGCAAGCCGGCGGCAACCAAGAAAGATTCCATTCCAGTATTCTGCAGCAGCTCGCGCCGATAACAAGCGGCAAGTAAGCGGCAACCAGCAGCATTCCAGCAGTATTATGCAGCAGCTCAGCAGAGAACAGCAGCAGCCCAAGAAGAACCAGCAGATTCCAGCGGACTTTACAAACGGCTCGGAAGAACAAAGATCGCCCAAAGAATAACCAGCCGGCCACCTCGCTTCCGCAAAGATTCTCACGCAGCCGGAGCCTATTCGATCTTCTCCTACCAGACCTTCAGCAACCACCATGGAAAAGATTTTGCAGGACAATGTCCCCCCTGCAACTCAGATGTTTGCTACTGTGGAACCTTCATCTCCAACCTCTTTTGCCTCCGCAGATGACCTAGATGAGGAGCCTACTGCTTTGTTGGATCAGACCTTACCGAGGACTCGTGATGTCCCTCCTCTTGAGGACGATACCTCTGGTTTGCAGCTCACTGAAGTAAGGATAGAACAGGCTGCAACCCCATCTGTCAAGACCAAACCCACTGAGCAAGCTAGTGGGTCTCGGCCTTCATCTAGGACTCCTGCTGCTAAGGCCAAGACTGTAGCTCGCGGGAGGCGTCCCAAAAGGAGGTAGCCCTCCTGTCCCTCTTTTTGACTAATTAATTATTATGTTTTTTGGATGTTGGAATATCAGGGGACTAATGAATCCTATCAAACAAACTGAAGTGAGACAGTTTGTTCGCCTCAATAATATTTCTTTGTGTTGGTATTTTGGAAACCAAGGTTTCAAATGCAAATTTTGATAATGTCTCTTCGGATTAATCCCCGGTTGGGAGTGGGTTTCTAATTATGATTACTCTTCCCGAGGGCGCATTTGGGTTGGATGGAACCCGTTTTTGGTGAGTTATAATGCCCCGCTTTGCACCGACCGGCTTATTCACGGTGAATTAAAGTCTCGAACTGCGGATTGGATTGACCCTTTCTGTGGTATATGGGGAACATACTTTTGTAGCTAGGAGACCTCTTTGGAACAATATCATTAATCTGAGTTTGGCTCTGAAGGATACCCCCTGGATGGTGGCGGGGGACTTCAATGCCATTAGGGACTCCTCTGATCGTATGGGCAGCCCGGACATTTGGATTCCTGCCTTCGATGAGTTCAAGGACTGCCTAGATCAAGCTGAATTGGTTGATCTTCGTTATGTGGGCTTCCGGTTTACCTGGTCCACTTCCTCGGGTGCTCATAGGAAGCAAACGAAAAATAGATCGGGTCTTGGTTAATAATCACCGGTGCACGGCATTTTCCTTATCTCGAAGCGTCTTTTTTGCTCCGGTATCTCGGACCATTCTCCGATGGTTGTGAAGATACTTGCACCTATTTCCCGTCGGATCCCTTTCAAGTTTTTCAACTTTTGGCTCACTCATCCGGACTTCTCTAAGCTGGTGGCTCAGGCTTGGGAGACACAAGTAATAGGAACCCCTATGTTCAAACTTTGTACTAAACTTAAGGTACTAAAAGCTCGGCTTAAGTCCCTAAATAGAGATAACTACTCGGATATTTCTATGCGGGTGACTACAGCCAAGAGGGCTTTGGAGATTACTCAAGAAGCACTACATCAAGACCCTCTGAGTAGCTCCTTGGCGGAAATGGAAAACTCTCAACTCAAGGCTTACTCTGATCTCCGATCTCTTGAGGAGTCGTTTTTTAAACAAAAATCCAGGATCCGTTGGCTTAAGGAAGGCGATCGCAACACTAAATTCTTCCATCATTCGGTCAATCACCGGCACCTTCGTAATCGTATTATATCAGTCAGGGACAGCTCGGGCATTATGACTACCGAATCGGTAGAAGTTCGGCGGGTCTTTGTCTCGTATTTCCGGGACACGCTTGCCCCTTAATATGCCGCTAAGGCCATCTCGCACGAGGATCTCGAGATGCTATCCGTTCCCCCTCTTCGGGAAGACCGGGTTAACTTTCTCTCCCAACCTTTTCTTCCATCGAAGTGCGCGATGCCATGTTCTCCATTGCTTTGGAAACAAAGCTCCCGGCCCCGATGGCTACAATGCGGACTTCTTTAAAAAGAACTGGGACAAGGTTGGCTCCTCGATCACTTTGGCGCCCCGGATTTCCTAGTATCCGGTCGTATGCTCAAGGAAATTAATAATACCATCATTGCACTAGTGCCTAAAGTCCCCAATGCAACATCGGTTTCGACTTCCGACCAATTGCATGTTGTAATACGATTTACAAGTGCATAACCAAGATTCTTTCCTCCGAATTGCTGCGACCCTTCCTTATTTGATCGATCCGGCTCAAATCGCTTTTTGTAAAGGGCCGTAGAATCGTGACAATATCCTACTTGCCCAAGAACTCTTCTGTGGGTTCCTCAATAAGCCCTATGTTCCAAAATGTGCTGTCAAAGTTGACTTTAGGAAAGCCTATGATACCCTTGATTGGGATTTTCTAGAGCAAACTTTACTGATGTTTGCTTTCCCACCATCTCACCGCCTAATTATGGTATGCGTTCGTACCCCTAAGTTTTCCATTTCTATAAATGGCGAACTTCACGGTTTCTTTTCTAGTGGTCGAGGTATAAGACAAGGTGACCCTATGTCCCCATACCTCTTCACCCTGGTTATGGAGGTATTCTCTGGGATCTTAGATGCTCACACTCGACACCCGGATTTCCGATACCACTGGCGGTGTAAAGCCACACGTCTCTCCCATCTTTTCTTTGCAGATGATGTATTCATCTTCAGCAAAGCAAGCCTCTCCTCTATCTCCCGCATCAAAGACGGGCTCACCCTATTCTCAAATTGGAGTGGCCTGATCCCGAATACGAACAAGAGTGAAATTTTTATTTCGGGTGGCTCTGAGACAACTAAGGATCAAATTTTACAAGCCCTTGGCTTTTCTTTGGGTTCGTTTCCAGTTCGTTACCTAGGAGTGCCTATCATAACAACTCGATTGAACAAAGTAGATTGCAATACACTAGTCTGCCACCTCACTTCTCGAGTCCAATCTTGGATACACCGTTTCCTCTCATTTGCAGGACGCCTTCAGCTTATTAAGTCAGTACTGCATGCCATTCAAGCTTATTGGGCATCCATATTCTGGCTCCCTACTTCGGTGGTGGATAAAATTGAGCAAATATGTAGACAATTTCTATGGAAGGGTCCTCTATGGGCACGGGTGGTGCAAAGGTATCTTGGGTGGATATCTCGCCTCCCAACCTCGGAAGGAGGCCTTGGAGTGAGAAGAATCAGGGACTGCAATAAGGCAGCCATGGCCAAACACATCTGGCTCCTCTTCACCGACAAAGAATCATTATGGTGCAAATGGATTCATGCCACATATCTCAAAAGGAAGAACTTCTGGACTTCCTCGACTCCATCCCTTTGCTCTTGGGCTTGGCGGAAGATTCTTGCCTTGAGGGATGAATTCCAACCCCTTTTCGGTGGGAAAATAGGAGATGGAGAGACTACTTCACTTTGGTTTGACCCTTGGCTAAACTTTGGCCCTCTTATTCTCGTTATTTTCGGACAACTACATCTCCGAGTCAGACCTTCCTCGACAAGCAAAGGTTAAGGATCTCTATTCCCCGGATGGGCTCCAGCTTCTCCAAGAGCTGGCTTTATGGCAAATCCCGATTCCCCAACTTTCCTTTGGACAAGATATTCTCACTTGGACTGAGGACCCCTCTGGCAAATACTCGATGGCTTCGGCTTGGAATGCTATTCGACGTAAACACAACTCGGTACATTGGTCCTCTTTTGTGTGGGACAAGGCCTTTGCTCCCAGACATCAATTCCTCCTATGGCTCATTACAAAGAATCGTCTCCCAACTCAGGCACTTCTCATGTCTTATGGCAGAATTCCGAGTGCCATGTGCCCACTTTGTAATTCTAGGCCTGACTCAGTAAATCACCTCTTTTTTGACTGCTGCGTCTCCAAGTCGCTAGCCATATTCTGGGCTGCTAAATGTAATTTGCCTTGGCGTAATTCCTCTTGGACAGACAATCTTCTTTGGGTCATAAAATTTTTGTCTGGAAAGGAGTTCTACCAGGAGATAGCTCGATTCTCCTTTGGCTCCCTTTGCCAACTTATTTGGAAGACTAGGAATGAGATCCTCTTTCAAGGGCACAACCTTTTTGTTCCTGCTTTAAAGCTACATCTCTTTAAGGTAGTGAAAGATAAAGCCCTTACCTTCTCGAAAGTTGACGACTGTCCTAGGAATAGAAGGATGCAGCGCAGTTGGGGGTTAGACCCTCGTATTTTTGCTTTGGAGCCTCCTACGGTTTAGGCTTGGATTTAGGATCCTCTCAGCTCCTTGAAAATCTAGCTTGTTTGTTTTACTAAATTTGGTGTACATGGTACCCTTCCACTCCAGCGACATGTTGTCCAGCTGAGTGCCCGTTGGTACCGTGTCCCCCCCTGCTGTACTAATTATTGACTGATTATATATACACTTACCTTACCAAAAAAAAAAAAAAAAAAAAAAAACCCACCTGAGCTGGTAACTCCTGAACCCATAAAACATCCGTCTAATAATTTCATGGATCATGTTAAATGCACGTTCACGCTCGAGTGGGTGGCGTGACCCAAACATGGATTTTTCGTACTTGACGATGTGAGGATTCAAACCTTATGTCATACGTCTAATCCATACACACAAGTTCTCTCTTTAACTATTAAAAAAAATGAATGGTATGGTTGATAAACCATGTGGATCATTACTCACGTGGGCTTTACGGTGAGACAGACATGAATAAAGATCAGATAGTTTTAGTTTATATGATTTACCAACCATGCAATATCAGCTCGATTATAGTGAACCCTATAAGGTCAAGTACATGTTCCATGGTTCAAGAAGAAACCGATGATCTAGAGTTCAAATTCCTATCTTAATGACGAATTAGGGCCTGCATGGTAACTTGCCAAACAAGAACAATTTCTGTTCTTTTGTTCAGGGAGTAGATTTGGAACAGAAATCCGTTTGTTAAAATTTTTGTTCCCGGGAACAACTTCAAGAATCAGTTTTTTTTTTCCATTTCTTTTTTTTCTCTTTCTTTCTTTTTCCTTTTTTTCTTCCTCCCTCAACCCATCACAGCCCACCGCCACCGTTGCCGGCGCCGCCCACCGTCGGCGAGTGGCTGGGCGAGGTTCGGCGAGCTCGCTGGAGGTTCGCTTGCCCGGCGAGCTCGCCCGGCCACCGGCGAGCTCGGTCGAGCATAGATCCGCTCGGTCGGCCGCCCGGATCCGCCACCGGCGAGGTTTGACCTTGTCGGCCCACCGCTGGGCGGCGTCGCCCGCCAAGCCGACGCCGCCGGGCCTCGCCGGTGGCTGGGCGAGCTCGGCCTCGCCAGATCTGGCCAAGGTCACCTCGCCCAGCTCACGGCGAGGCTGGGCGTCGCCGGACCCCGGCGAGGGTGTCTGGTAGGTCGCCGGCTCCCGGCGAGGGCTTTGGCCCTCGTGCCCGCCGCCGCCGCCGGCCATTGCCGGCAATCTATTAAGAAAAAAAAAATGAAAAAGAAAAGGAAAAAAAAAGAAAATTGTATTTAAATTATTAAAAAATTAAAAAAATTATTTTGGACTAGAAATTTTCAGGTTTTACCAAACGCATTTCTGTTCCAAGAATAAAAATTTTGGACAGTTACCAAACACCTTCAAATGCTTAGAAATTGTTCCCGGGAGCAGAATAAAAAAGAATCACTTCTGAGCAGAAACTGTTCCCGGGAACAGAATCGTTACCATGCGCACCCTTAAAGGCCTTTATGAGCTACATAACTTTGATGCCATATAGAATTTCGTGGAACTGCTATTGAGGTTGACTCATTCAAAACCTAATTTTAATTTTTAGATTAACACTTACTGTTATCCTTAGGCAAAAAGTCCAATGATTTGGGACCGTGTGTTTTTAACAAGGCCTTCTATTCAAAAAATTGACATGGCGAGGGTGTTGGAGATAGGGATTTTGAGGATATATAGTTTGTTGATTATATATTTATGTACCAAAAATCAAGTGGAGCGCCCATCTATTATCATCCATTTCTAACATCTAACACAAAGATTTGTAAACAAAATCTATTGTGTAGAAAGACTGCCCAATCGATATCAGTCATTGGATTTTGAGGTTGAGTCAACATGATTTAACGGTTTATACTTATTGGTTTTATAAACACATGGACAATTAATACAATTTCTAGTAAATAGATGGATATCCACGGAATATAAGGCACAAGATGGGGAAACCGTTGCCCCCAAAAACTAACCTTCTCCTTAGCAAGCTACATCCATAAACCATTGCCCCCAAAAATCAACTTGAAGGAAGACAGAACATAACAAGTCACATATAATTTAGAGCAATCTTTTTTTTCGAGCAAAAGTAATCGGTCTATATGTGTTCGAAAATACTACGCTATAATTACGCTGATCTTTTGCCAGATGGTGCTCAGTGGCAACGGCCACAACCCTCTTGTCCCTTTTCCCTAGTTTAATTGGTTTTAGGAGTTTCTGTTAGCTCATTATCTTTTTTAAAGTCCATATTAGGGAAATTTCCCTGCCATTTACGTTTTACCGTTAGCCCTTTTAAAGGTTACTGGCGACAACAATTAACGGGATTTGATTGCATAAAAAAGAGATAGCTTAAGGACCTGATGAGAGAGAGAGAGAGAGAGAGAGAGAGAGAGAGAGAGAGAGAGAGTTATATAAAGGACCAAAATTCACGAATGATATAAGAAAGAGGACTAAAATTCTGGGAAATTTCTGGGTGTTTAATTTAGTATTGGCACCATATAGCGTCGGTGGAAGAGATCGTTTCTGCAGATGTGATCAAGACACGGTTTTAAACTCCGTTCGTCCCTGCACTGCCGTCTTTGAAAATTCGAAAACGACAAAGGCATGTTCATGTCCGGGAATTTGTCGATCCGAGTTTGTCCCTAATCCCACTTTATTTAGTCGACCTCATCCTCTTTTGTCTTACCTTTGAATTTTGAGAAAAGTGTCGGAAAAGTTCTAAACATTTTACATTTATGTTAATTTAGTCATAAACTTTTTATTGGTGCCAATTTAGTCATGAACAATTTGATTTAGTGTCAATTTAGTCATAAACCTTTAAATGGTGCAAATGTAGTCCTAAACTTTTTGACTTTGTGTCAATTTAATCCTAAAACTTTTAACTTAGTACTAATTCAATCCTTCCAACTAATTTTGGCCGGATTTTGTTGACTTGAATGCCGATCAATTGACGTGGACAACTTTTGTTCAAGAAATTGTTTGTCACTTTTGTTCTAGAAATAGAGAAGTGAAAAATCTTAACTTCTAATTTCTATTCCAAATCTATTTCTGGAGAAAAATTTTGTTCTAGAAATAGAAAAATGAAATTGTATTACTAAATAAATTTCTATTCCAAACCTATTTTGCTAAATAGAGAAATAGAAAAAAAAATAAAAGTGTTTTTATGTGCGCCCTAAGACTCATTCACTAGATGAATTTACTAAGTGAAGTGACAAATAATAAGTGGTTATATAAGTGAGTAGGCCCGTTTAAATAGTAAATAAAAATTTATTTAATGTATTTATTTAGAGGAAGTACGATTTGGAAAATCTTATAAAATGAATTAACAAAATCATTTTCATCATCAATGAAATTGTTTTGGCATAGAAGATTATGAATTATCGTTAAAAATGTATTTCAAAATCACTTTGATTATTCTAGTTTGAATCGGTCGTCAAAAAATAATGTCTCCGGTCTCATCCTTGACGTTCTCTTTCGTTGCCTTATGTCCGCAGCGGCCCAGAATATTAATCATTCTGGGCGTAATTGTTTACATAAGACAATTTTTGGTGTGTCTTTCTTTATTGGCAACTTTTATTATATGCCAAATTAATTTTTGAGTTTTATTTTTTTCATAGTCGACGGAGATGATAACTTCCACGAAGTTCTAATAGTTAGGACATCAACATGCATCTAATTTTTTGCCAGTAGAAATCATTATCTATTCCACACATAAATTATCGCTACGTATACTTAACACCGTTTGTGAAAATAGCATTTTTTACGGACGGTGGACCAAATTTAAATTCATTAATCTTTCTATGACTAATTTTTCAGTCCACAAATTTGAAGGGGATGATACAAAATTTGATTCTCCAGTCATTGCTTTTAAACCCTTACAAAGACCGTAGCTAGGTTACGTGGAGTGTGGATCGCTCCCAATCCAACTTCATTCAATCGGTCTCATCCTCTTTGTTTTCCCTTTGAAATTTATAAAATTTACTTCTTATCTGACCGTTTTTGAATCATTGCAAAGTGTTCAACACGCATATTTTGCTTGATGATCAAAGTAAAATCTAAATCTGGGCTTGACTCATAATCTCCCAAGTCCAGAGCTTCACGTTAATGACAATAACCGGCGGAGAATAACGAAGATGGAAATATAATATTTTATATGTTATTTAATTTAAAAACCGTTGAAAATAATTAGAATCGCTCCACGGGATGGTTTCATGAAAAGTTCTTATTGTCCAATACGTCATTCAAATACAATCTCTTTTACGACGATTAAGCCTACCTAAGCAGGTAAATCCTAAACTAATAAAATTTAGCTAATGATTTCATGGATTGTGTAAGACGCCCTAGGTGGGTGGTGCAACCCAAACATGGATTTTTCACACTTGACGGCACAAGGATTCAAACTTAAATCATGTACCTAATCTATACACACAAATCCTCTTTTTAACCTCTTAGTCAGAAAAATGAATTGTGTGGTTGATAGACCATGTGGACCATTACTCATGTGGGATTTACATTGAGACCAACGTGATTAAAGCTCAGATGGTCTTAACTTATATGATTTATCAACCATGCAATATCGGCTCGATTATAATGAACCCTATAAGGTTAAGTACAAGTTTCATGGTTCAAGAAGAAACCGATGATCTACAGTTCATATTCCTATCTTAACGACAAATTAAAGGCCTTTATGAGTTACATAACTCTGATGTCATACAGAATTTCATGAAACTACTATCAACTCATTCAAAACCTAGTTTTAAGTTTTTAGATCAACACTTACTGTTATCCTTAGGTAAAAAGTTGAATGATTTGGGACCATGTATTTTTAACAAGGCCTTCTATTCAAAAAATTGAGATGGCAAGGGGGCTGGACATTGGGAAGTTGAGGATATATAGTTTGTTGATTATATATTTATGTGCCAGAAATCGAGTGGAGCGTCCATCTATTATCATCCATTTCTAACATCTAACACAAAAGACTTGTAAACAAAATCTACTGCATAGAAAGACTGCCCAATCGATATCAGTCATGGATTTTGAGGTTGAGTCAACATGATTTAACGGTTTATACTTATTGGGTTTATAAACACATGGACAATTTATGCAATTTCTAGTAAATAGATGGATATCCACGGAACATAAGGCACAAGATGAGGAAACCGTTGCCCCCAAAAACTAACCTTCTCCTTAGCAAGCAACATCCATAAACCGTTGCCCCCAAAAATCAACAATTTGAAGGAAGAAGGAACATAACAAGACACATAATTTAGAGCATTCTTCTTTTCGAGCAAAAGTAATCGATCTATATGTGTTCGAAAATATTGCACTATAAATATGTTGATATTTTGCCATGGGAAAAGTACCATAAAAGTCCTAAATATTTTGCATTGGTGTTAATTTAGTCATAAACTTTTTAACTTGGCATCAATTTAGTTCTAAAACTTTTAATCTAGTGCTAATTAGATCATTACGGCTAATTTTGGCTAGATTTTACTAACTTGGACATTGGACGGCTATTGTGGATACTACCGGTGCTGACGTAAACAACTTTTAATAATATTTTAATATTTTATGAATTATTTATTTATATATTTTTTCTTTCCTTTTTCCTTTTATTATTTTATTTCCTTTTTTTTCCCTGTTCTCCTCCTTCCTCTAGCCGGTTGCCTAGCCAGAGGTGAGTGCTGGTGAGGTTGACCTTGTTGGCCTTCGGCACGCCTCGTCAGCCACTGGCGAGGCTTGCCTTTGCCAGATCTGGTGAGGGTTGAGCCTCATCGGGCATGGGGATGCCTCGACCTCGCTAGATTTGGCAAGGTTGAGCCTCGTCCAACCCCTAGTGAGGGCTCAAGCCATCGTTAGACACCATGAGGTCACACCTACGATGGCTCAAGCCTTGCTAGTGGTTGGACAAGGCTTGACCCTCGCCAGATTTAGTGAGAGCAAGCCTCCTCCCACTTGGCCTAAGGCTACTAGCGAAGGCTCGCACTTGGTGCGTTGGAGGCCAGCGAGGTCGACCTCAGCCTCATTGGCCTTGGCCTCTGGCCAATCGCCTAGCCAGTGACTAGTTGGAGGAAGGAGGAGAATAAGGGAAAAAAAAGAAAAAGAAAAAGAAAATAAAATAAATAAATAAATAAATTGAAAAATGTTAAAATATTATTAAAAATTATTCACGTTAGCGCCGGCGTGCCATATCAGTCGACCGGCGTTCACGTCGGTAAAATCAGGCCAAAATTAGTTAGAAGAGCCGGATTGGCACTAAGTTAAATGTTTTGGGACTAAATTGGCATCAAGTAAAAAGTTTAGGACTAAATTAGCACCTATAAAAAGTTTAAAACTAAATTGGCACAAATGCAAAAGATTTAAAACTTTTCTAACACTTTTCCCTTTGCTAGATGGTGCTTGGCGGCATAGCCGCAACCCTCTTGTCCCTTTCCCCTAATTTAATTGGTGCCAATTTAGTCCATATTAGGGAAATTTCCATGCCATTTACGTCTTACCGTGTTAGAATTGCCACGTTAGTACTTTTAAAGGTTACTTGCGACAACAATCAACGGGATTTGACTGCATAAAAAAGAGATAGCTTAAGGACCTGATTACACAGGGAGAGAGAGGACCAAATTTCAAGAATGATATAATAAAGAGGACTAAAATTCTGGGAAATTTCTGGGTGTTTAATTTAGTATTGGCACTATATAGCGTCGGTGGAAGAGAACGTTTCTGCAGATGTGATCAAGACACGGTTTTAAACTCTGTTCGTGCCCCACACTGCCGTCTTTGAAATTTCGGAAAGGACAATGGCTTGCTCATGTCCGGGAATTTGTCTACGCGAGCTTGTCCCTAATCCCACTTTATTTAGTCGACCTCTCTTTTGTCTTACCTTTGCATTTATAAATTACTTCATATTTGACCACTCTAGATAGGGACAAAAGGCCTTCAACGCGCATATTTTCTCAATTCAAGCTTGACGTAACTTATGATGAAACCAGCGAGAAGAAAATCTAGGGCCTAACTTGTTCTTGGAAAACAGGAGATTAGATTAATATAAGAGGATCGAAATGTTCTTCAAATTGAAACTGTTGAGAAAAAAATGTTGGACATCTTATATGTATGGTCCAATTAAAAGAAACAGGTGTTTATAGGGCTCAAATTACTATCCTAATCACAAAGGACTTTGTGATCCATGTGACTCCGATATCACATAGAAAATCATGCGATATCCGTCAATTAATCAAGAAGTTATAAGTTTTTTTGATTAAACCGCAATTTAATAATTAGACAGAAAGCTAAATGGTCTTGAGACACTATACTTTGGCAAGGCATTGTATTTCAGAAATCGACAGGGCTCTTGAATGAAATGTAAGTGGTGGGACGTTGGAATTTCGCAATAGCAGTCAATTAGATATATGTATCAAAAGTTGAGCGGAGGTCTATCTATCGTTAGAGGCTTGGATCACGCATGTATTGACTATTTTTTGATAGTCTAACGTCGGCAACGTTAATATGAGAAACCTAAACCAACGATAAGCAACAAATGCAAATCCTCTCAGTACATTTAGAGGAATGTCAACCATAATGAGATTGATATACAGATTATATTCGTAAACTAAACAGCCGGGAAAAGTGAAAAATGAGAATTTAAACAAATGGGGCATTCAATCTTTATTATCTGGAATACTCTGTTATATTATCTGGAAGACCAGGAATGATATTTTTTTCCGTGGACTCAATCTTAATATCCTTTCCATGAAACTCTATCTTTCTAAGGTGGTAAAGGATAAAGGTATCACTTACAAGTCGGTTGAGGATAACCACAGAAATAGAAGGATGCAACGTAGTTGGGACATAGACCCCCGTATTTTTGGAGAGGAGTCACACTTGGCTTAGTCTAGGATGACCTGGGTTCTTGTTAACCCGATCTTTATGTTGTCTCTCTCATTTTGGAGAGCGCGGTACCTTTCTACTCCAGTGTAAACTTGGTGGAGTATATATAGGTATCGGGCTCTTCCCCTACTGTACAGTTTCTCTGGTCGTTTTAATATAATCTTACCTTACCAAAAAAAAAAAAAAAAATGGGGCATTCAACACCAAATAAGAGTTTGTTGTATCGTCTAAAGTAACAATTTTTTAAACCAACATTTAAAAAAGTATGCTCTTGCTGGAGCCTTGGCAGTCATTGTGGGGGTAAAAAAAGGAAAAAGAATGAAGAAGAGAAAGAGCAAAAATCAAAAATCAAAAATCAAAAAAATAAAAAAATAAAAAAATAATTATTAAAAATTATCTACATCAGCGTTAATAAGCCAAAATTAGTTAGATAGACTGAATTATCATAATTACAAAATTTTTAAGGCTGAATTGGCACAATTGTGATATGTTTAGGATTTTTTTGATAATTTTCCTTACATGATGACTAGTATACAAAGTAAAAAGTTCTTCCAATTAGATAATTTATATTTCTGTCATGAAATGCTATAATTGACACTTTTATCTAATTCTATGGTAGATTAATTAACTCGACCCCTTTGGAAAATCGGGGTTTGTTTTGCAAGGAATTGGCTCCCTTTCCATTACAAAGAATGAATCTGCCACATTGATAATTAGATAATTGAGCGTCGATATGTTGAAAAGCTACTAATTGGAAGCTTTGCAGCTTGTTAAGAGAATGTCAATGAACAACAAAATTGCTAAGAAATTTAGGAGACATGAGGCATTAAAACAAACAAATTGTACCACCCACTTGGGTGGCGTTGCTGGTTCGCGCTCTCTTCCTCTCGCAAAAGGTCGAGAGTTCGAATCCCAGCTTCGTCATAGAGTGACTTAACTGGTTTCACGTGTGTGGTGGCTAGACGTGTGGCCCTGGGATTTACTCCCAGCTGTCGCGGGTGCGGGGTTCCCTGGTCACACAAAAAAAAAAAAAACAAATTGAACATGTTTTACCATGTTAATTGCATATTCTATGCAATAGATGAGAATTAAACATCGGAAAGGTTAAAGACAATTTATTCCTGCATAATTGCATATGACTATTTTTTTAGCGCACACATGATTATATTATGTTTCCTTCAACTTTCTATACTTACAAACTGGTTATTAACTTCTAGAAATGTAATTTCCACAACTCACACATTCCCCTTGATATGAGTGTCCTTCTGTAAGCTCCAACTATTTGCGATCGGCAGTCGCACTAGACTTAGGGATGCGATCGGAGTAACCACGAGGAGAAGCCACAGCTCGACCAGCGAAGGCCCGAGTGTTGGTGGTGTGAAGGCCGGGAGTTTTGCCAGGTGGCCCTCCGGTAGGCCCTCCAATAGGTGGGGCCGGACCCTTATCCAGGACTTGGAGAACAAGAACACTTGCCTTATCATTTGCCCAACCTCCCTCACTGCCCTTATTTAGAACCCTGCATGCCTCGTTTGGTTCCACTATTGTTCCCACCAAAAACAGCAACATAACCACAACAGCCGCTACTTTTGAAGCTAGGAACTTCTTCATGTTTTTCGCTCGGTGCCTGTTTTTCTCCTTTGTTTTGATTTGGTGCAATTTGTGTCTAACACAACAAAAGGTACAATGAAGGATGTCTTGCCTTGGGAGCTGAGTCGATCCTATTTATATTCATCGATAAGCTAGATTGTGGGTATTTCTTGGATTCTTCTGACCGAACCGTTGGACACGGCTTTTTCATTTTTGACTGCTACAGCAAGAGGCTAAGGGTGCATTTGTTTTAATGAAAGTAGTTTCTCGGAAAGTATTTTGCGGACTTTCCACTGTTTGTTTTTCCGAAAATGATTTAGTCAATGGAAAATACTTTCCAGTCAACATAAATATTATGTATTATTTTAGGAAAATGAATTTCTGTGCATGGGAAAGGGAAAACACTTTCCCTCTTTATTAGGTCTTTAGGTCATTCCCTTTTTATTAGGTCATCTCTATCATTTTCAATCATTTTCCAAATGCGATCCAAACGCCTGAAAATATTTTCAATCAGATATCATCAAACACAAGAAAAATAATCATTTTCATAACATTTGAACTAACAAAAAGAGAAGAACCTAAAGACATATAAAGAGGGAAAGTGTTTTCCCCTTCCCATGCACAAGAATTCATTTTCCTAAAATAATATATAATATTTATGGAAAAAGATTTTCCATCGAAAATCATTTTTTAAAAAACAAATAGCGAAAGTCTGGAAAACACTTTCCAGAAACTACTTTCATTGAAACAAACGCACCCTAAATTTGGGTTTTGACTTCATTGGATAAAGAAGGAAAGAAGAACAAGCATTAATCAAATACTAACTTGAGAGGTAATGCTAGAAATACAAGGACTTATACACTAAATGAATTTACTAAATGAAGTGACAAATAATAAGTGGTTATATAAGCAAGGCCTGTTTAATTGGAAATCTTATAAAAATGAATTAACGAAATTTTTTTTATCATCAACAAAATTGTTTTGGCATATAAGATTTAGAATTACCGTTAAAAATCTATTTCAAAATCACAATGATTATTCTAGTTTGAATTTCGGTCATCGAAAAATAATGTCTCCAATCTCATTCTTGACGTTCTCTTTCGTTGCTTGATGTCCGTGGCGGCCCAAAATATTAATCATTCCGGGCGTAATTAATTACCTTAGACAACGTTTGGCGCGTCTTTCTTTATTGGCAACTTTTAGTAGTATATGCCAAATTAATTTTTGAGTTTTATTTTTTATAGTCGACAGAAATGATAATTTTCATGAAGTACTAATAGTTAGGACATCAACATGCATATAACTTTTTACCAATAGATATCGTTACTCATTCCATACGTAAATTATCACTACCTATACAAGTCAAATGTCTTAACACTGTTCGTGAAAATAGCATTTCTCACGGATGGTGGACTAAATTTAAATTCATTAATCTTTCTATGACGAAATTTTCAGTCCACAAATTCGAAGTGGATGATACAAAATTCGACTCTCCGGTTATTGCTTTTTTAAACCCTTACAAAGACCGTAGCTAGGTTACGTGGAGTGTGGATCGCTCCCAATCCAACCTTATTCAATCGGTCTCATCCTCTTTGTTTTCCCTTTGAAATTTATAAAATTTACTTCTTATCTGACCATTTTGAATCATGGCAAAGTGTTCAACACGCATATTTTGCTTGATGGTCAAAATAAAATCTGAATCGGGACTTGACTCATAATCTCCCAATTCCAGAGCTTCACATTAATGACAATAACCCGCGAAGTATAACGGAGATAGAAATAGAGTATTTGATCTGTTCTTTAATTTAAAACATGGAAAAATTTAAAATTGAATTGGTACATGTGCATGTACTTTTTCCCTTAGATGTGTTTGTAAGTTATTAGCAAGTTATTGGAAACCAAGTAATAGATAACTATTTTTTACCAACAGCTTTTTGGATACTTACTATTTTAGAAATTTACCAATATAGTCAAAGTCCCTTTTTTTTTAATGAAAAATTATGATCGTCCTCGGAAGCATGAACCAGAGGGAAGACCTACCATGGAACTCTAGAAAACACTTGCATTCAATAGCTAAAAATGTTCCAACTTAAGCATAGAATTCTGTAACCGGCCGATATACAAATAAGACGTTTTGACAGGCATATTTAATTATTGGACTTTACTTTACATCAATATTCACAACTAAAAAAATAAAAATTAAGACGTTTTGACAGGCATGATCGATCGGATCTAAGCCTCGGAGTCTCTTCCCTGCCCCCACATTAACTTGGGGTCGGCCTTAGGGTCAAGGGTCCAAGCATTGGAATCCTTTATCTATTAATTGATGTCTTGGTTTCTTAAGTCCTAATTTAAGCTGGTTCCTGAGGTTCCAAGTTTGAGTGCAGGGACCGAGGTTTGCAGAGGGTTCTTGAGTTTGGTTTTGGAGAGCCCCATTGTTGAACGATGCACTATTATGAGGCACTATTAGAAGCTCAAAGAAAGTAGGATTAGCCGAGCTTGAGTTGAAAATACCTGAACCCGAAAATACTCCGTGAGATTTTCTTGGCACTTGCAGATGTTTGCTAGTGAAAAAGAAAAAGCACCCTCATCCGAGAGAAAAGATTTTCTTGGCACTTGCAGATGTTGAATAAAGAATTGTCTTCCTTGACGACCAATTCAAATCCTTATTCTTCCCTCTCCGTAACCAGTGCAGTCAAATTCCAAATCTGGTTCTCCATATAACAGTGGCAGTCAATAATTCAAAAATTCAACAAGTTTGATCAAGACAAGAAGGAACGAAGCAATTGCTGGTACCGTGACAATGGCACAATATAAATACAGACCTACATTGTCTTCATCGTACACACAAATAGAGACACAACTAGCAGCAACCAAAATAGAAGAAAGTTTGTTAGAAACCAGCCGAGGATGAAGAAGATCCTCTCTTCAAAAGTAGCAGCTGGTGTGATGGTTTTGCTGTTCTTGATGGGAACGTCAATGCGATCAAGTGAGGCGTGCCGGCTTCTTAAAGGTCACGATGGAGCGTGGGATGGTAATAAGCAGCCGAGTCTAATTGTTCTCCAGTCCCTCCTGCAAAAAGTTCCGCCCCCCTGCACCGGGGACTGCAAAGGCAAAACTCCTGGAAGAGGCACCCCCACTAGCACCACTGGCACCAAGGCCTTTGCAGGGCGATCGGCTGCTGGCGTGCCTCCACGTGGTTATTCTGATCATGTCTCTCAATCTGGTGTTGCTGCTGATCATTAAAAGTTGGGACGTTTGTGAAGGGAATTGAGCATTCGCAAGTAGAAGAAAGGAACCCATACACAATTTACAAGCACAGACAAATTATTCTATTTTTCTTTCTTTTCTTTTTTCTTTTTGAATTTTCAGATGGATGATTTCCATCTTTTCCGGAATGGATAAGTTGGGGAAACATGTTTAATTTGTTCGATTTAATCTATCAAGCCTAATAAATTTGTTGGTAATTTTTTTAAGTGCAAAATGTGGGATGTGACTACCCGATTTTGTTAACAATTTAGTTTTCCCTTTGTCAATCTGCAATTGACAAAAGGACTCGAGTTTTGTTGACAGGGAACCAATGCGAATGTTGCATAACAAGTTTTGAGCTAGAGAAATTTGAGGGGAGGACTGCTTTTGCCTAAATTTACATAAATAAATAGTTAACTAATTAACGAAATAAAAGATATAGTTCTGCATCATAATTTGGGCTTCTGAGACAGATGCGAATATGTAAATTTAGGCAAAAGCAGTCCTCCCCTCAAATTTCTCTAGCTCAAAACTTATTATGCAACATTCACATTGGTTCCCTGTCAACAAAACTCAGGTCCTTCGTCAATTGCATATTGACAAAATGGAAAAGTAAATTGCTAACAAAATCGGGTAGTCACATCCCACATTTTGCTCTTAAAAAAATTACCAACAAATTTATTAGACTTGATAGATTAAATCGAACAAATTAAACATGTTTCCCCAACTTATACATTCCGGAAAAGATGGAAATCATCCACCTGAAAATTCAAAAAGAAAAAAAAAGAGAAAGAAAAATAGAATAATTTGTCTGTGCTTGTAAACTGTGTATGGGTTCATTTCTTCTACTTGCAAATGCTCAATTCCCTTCACAAACGTCCCAACTTTTAATGATCAGCAGTGACACCAGATTGAGAGACATGATCAGAATAACCACGCGGAGGCACACTAGCAGCCGATCGCCCTGCAAAGGCCTTGGTGCCAGTGGTGCTAGTGGGGTGCCTCTTCCAGGAGTTTTGCCTTTGCAGTCCCCGGTGCACGGGGGCGGAACTTTTTGCAGGGACTGGAGAACAATTAGACTCGGCTACTTATTACCATCCCATGCTCCATCGTGGCCTTTAAGAAGCCGGCACGCCTCACTCGATCACATTGACGTTCTCATCAAGAACAGCAAAACCATCACACCAGCTGCTACTTTTGAAGAGAGGATCTTCTTCATCCTCAGCTGGTTTCTAACAACTTTTTTCTATTTTGGTTGCTGCTAGTTGTGTCTCTATTTGTGTGTACGATGAAGAGAATGTATCTGAGGAGGTCTCGTATTTATATTGTGCCATTGTCACGGTACCAGCAATTGCTTCGTTCCTTCTTCTCTTGATCAAACTTGTTGAACGGACCTGGGATTTTTGAATTATTGACTGCCACTGTTATATGGAGAACCAGATTTGGAATTTGACTGCACCGGTTACGGAGAGGGAAGAATAAGGATTTGAATTGGTCGTCAAGGAAGACAACTCTTTATTGAACATTTGCAAGTGCCAAGAAAATCTTTTCTCTCGGGTGAGGGTGCTTTTTTCTTTTCACTAGCAAACATCTGCAAGTGCCAAGAAAATCTTACGAAGTATCTTTGGGTTCAGGTATTTTCAACTCGAGTTCGGCTAATCCTACTTTCTTTGAGCTTCTAATAGTGCCTCATAAAAGTGCATCGTTCAACAATGGGACTCCCAAAGCCAAACTCAAGAGCCCTCTGCAAACCTCGGTCCCTGCACTCAAACTTGGAACCCCAGGAACCAGCTTAAATTAGGACTTAAGAACCCTAGACATCGATCAATAGATAAAGGATTCCGATGCTTGGACCTTGGACCTTGAGGCCGACCCCAAGTTAATGTGGGGGCAGAGAAGAGACTCCAAGGCTTAGATCCGATTGATCATGCCTGTCAAAATGTCTTAATTTTTTTTTTAGTTGTGAATATTAATGTAAAGTAAAGTCCAATAATTAAGTATCCTGTCAAAACGCCGTATTTGTATAGCAGCCAGTTACAGAATTCTATGCTTGAGTTGGAACATTTTTAGCTGTTGAATGCAAGCGTTTTCTAGAGTTCCATGGTAGGTCTTCCCTCTGGTTTGTGCTTCCGAGGACGATTATAATTTTCCATAAAAAGAAAAGGACATTTACTATGTTCGTAAATTTCTAAAAGAGTAAATACCCAAAAAGCTGTTAGTAAAAATAGTTATCTATCACTTGACTTTCTGATAACTTGCTAATAACTTATAAGCACATCTATGGGAAAAAGTATTTGTACCTGTACCGATTCAATTCTAAACATTTCAATTGTACTAATTCAGTTCTAAATTTTTTTCACGTTTTGTCAATTGAATTTATCTAGTCAATTTTAATTAGAAATCATTGGCATGGATGCCAAGCGTCATGCGTGGTATTGTTGACGCTGATGAGGACATATTTTGATAATTTTTGAAATTTTTTATAATTTCTTGGTTTTATCTTTTATCTTTTTTTTTTTTTTGAGTGAGAGCCAACAAGGGTGTTGCGACCCTTGTTGTGGCCGGTGAGGGCTTGGCACCCTTGCCAAATCTAAGTTAGGCAAGGGCATGGCGGCCTCACTCTAAAAAAAAATAAGAAAATACTCGAAAAATTTAAAAAATTAAATTATTAAAATGTCCATGTTAACATTGACTATGACACATAAATAACAGTTAACAAAGAAAGTGGCATTTTAAAAAATTTATGATTGAATTGGCACTAGTGCTAGAGGTATAAGTTTTATTTGTCTTTCTTACTATCGACTTAAAAACTATAATAAAAATGACTTATCAACTTTCTCTCAATTTAGTACAAAGATTGGCATTTTAAAAAATTTATTTTTGATTTAATTTTGACTTAGCTAAAAAGATAAAATAAATAAATAGTTAACTAATTACCGGAATAAAAGATATCATCATAATTTGGGGTCCAAATTGATATTCCAATACCTTCTTGTCATTTCTCCCCCCCACTTTCGCTTTTTTTTTTCAAAAAAAAAAGCAACGAGGTTGCCATGAACTAAATAATTGTTCCAATGGAACCTTTTCTTCTACTGGAGATTGGGCATGTGGATGTCGATACACAATCCAAACCCCTACTCTCTATTCGTTATTATCTTTTTTTTGATTACCACAAAAAATGACCATAAAAAAAGCGTTTTTTTAATTAAAATAAAAAAAGTATGAATCCACTTTTAAGAAACATTAAATCCTCTAAATGATTGTTATGATGTATCATGAAACTTCTTTGAAATGGAAGAATCAAATAATTATCTGTGGTGGAACAAATTATCTCCGATTTCCCCCTCGAAAAAATGCTTCTTTTTGGTTTTCAAAGGAATGTTCTTATGTTGAACCTCAAATTGTATCCCCATGAAGGGAATGCCAAAGTTGAAAAAACAACCTAATCATTCGAATCTTTGTTGTGCCATCTATAAATTAAATTATATGCCCTCTGGTTGAATCATAACGACTTACTTTAATTTTGCCCATCTCCCCCCATAGTATACATGTAAAACTCCATTGGATCCTTCATGAAACATAACCTAGAATTAGATCTTCATTATTGAAAAATCGTGAGCATACATACCATTGAGAAGGAGAAGTGATTCATTAATTAAACCTTCCTAAATCCATATTCTTGTTCTTTCATTCTAGGTAAAAGCCCTAGAAGTATCACCAAATGTAGTAGGAATGATATCAACTAACCCACCCTTTTTTCTTTTGACAAATAGGAAATTCCGAATCCAATTCGGATATTAGAATAGAAAGATTATCATATACAACACAAAATTTCTCCGCCGATTCCGTGTCCATTGACAAAGAGATGTTGTTTTTAGTCTATATCTTTCTATTTCTATACATGGAAAGTTAAAAAATCATCATATAATAATCCAAAAAAGAAATCGAAATAGAAAAGAAAAAATGGAGGTTGGGGATGATTTTGAAATCTTTTCTACTAGGGCATCGAGTATCCTTATGCATGAAGATAATAAATTCAGTCGTTATGGTCGGACCCTATTATGGATTTCTGACCACATTCTCCATAGGGCCCTCTTATCACTTCCTTCTCCAAGCTCGGGTTCTAGAAGAAGGAGAAGAAGGAACTGAGAAGAAGATATCAACAACAATAGGTTTTATTGCGGGACAGTTCATGATGTTCATATCGATCTATTATGCACCTCTACATCTAGCATTAAGTAGACCTCATACAATAACTATCCTAGCTCTACTGTATCTTGTTTCATTTCTTTTGAAACAATCACAAACACTTTTTTGATTATGGATCTACTACCAAAAATTCAATGCGTAATCTTAGCATTCAATGTATATTCTTGAATAATCTCATTTTTCAATTATTCAACCATTTCATTTTACTAATTTTCATATTCCTATTCCTCTATTTCTACACGAATAAAATCGAAAAGAAAATTGGATTAATTAATTTTATTTGATAAAATTAGGATTTCATAAAGAAATTAAGATTATTGTGTATACCAAATTAAAATGACTAGCATTATTCTTACTGATCAGTAAAATACATTAAAAAAAAGAGGATAGAAAATTTGTTTTATGGTAAAAAAGCATTCATTTCAATTATTTCACAAGAAGAAAAAGAAGAAAACAGGGGCTCCATTGAATTTCAAGTATTTCATTTCACCAATAAGATACGAAGACTGACTTCCCATTTGGAATTGCACCGAAAAGATTATTTATCTCAGAGAGGTTTACGTAAAATCCTGGGAAAACACCAACGGCTGCTATCTTATTTGTCAAAGAAAAATAGAATACGTTACAAAGAATTAATTAGTGACCTGGATATTTGAGAGTCAAAAACTCGTTAAGTGAAAAAGGAATTTGAATTATTTGATTTTTTTATTTGATCTTGAATTTTAATAAACTTCTTTTCATTTTCAGCAATTCATGAAAGAATGAATCAATGAATAACCTATGAATGTAACAACTACAAGAAAAGACCTCATGATAGTCAATATGGGACCTCACCACCCATCAATGCATGTTGTTCTTTGTCTCATCCTTACTCTAGATGGTGAAGATGTTATTGATTGTGAATCAATATTGGGTTATTTACATAGAGGAATGGAAAAAATTGCGGAAAATCGAACAGTTATACAATATCTACCTTATGTAACTTGTTGGGATTATTTAGCTACTATGTTCACAAAAGCAATAACCGTAAATGGACCAGAACAGTTGGGAAATATTCAAGTACCTAAAAGAGCCAGTTATATCATAGTAATGATGTTAGAGTTGAGTTGTATAACTTCTCATATGTTATGGCTTGGTCCCTTTATGGCAGATATTGGTGCACAGACTCCTTTTTTCTATATTTTCAGAGAAAGAGAATTGGTATTCCGCGGAAACCCCCGCCCACATTGCCATTCAATATTTCTTGGCCCACTATTGGCCAAACCACCTGGGCACTAGGTCCAATGTGAGTAGGGTCACTTAGCCATACTTCATAATTGGAAAAACGAGCACTATGGAAATACATACCTCTCAGCCAAAGAAAGATAATGGAAAGTTGGCTAAGATGAGCACTAAATACTTTTCAAGAGATCTCCTCCAAATCATTGGTATGGCTATCGAAATCGTGAGCATCAGCATGTAGGTTCCAGATCCAAGTGGTAGTATCAGGATCCTTAGCTATTGTTCTTGAGAAATGACCCGATTTGGTCCACCTTGAAAGAAGTTTTTATGGGATCCCTATCTACAAATTTTGACTTCTGATTTCGGCGAACGAATAATCATTGAGTCCTCCTCTTTCCGGACAACACATTCGGAATTCCCATTTAAGTGAGATTGATTTAACGCTTAAAGTAAGGTGCATATGAAAACTGGACAAAAATTTAAGATTAAAAAGGGAAAATTGTCCAAAAATTTTCGAACCTCTTGCACTTTTAATAGTGCAGTTCTAAACTTTTCAATTTTGTCGATTTCTTTTAGTAAATAATTTTGCCAATTAAAATCTAAATATTTTGACAATGTGCCAATTGAGTCCATCAAGCCATTTTGGTTGGAAATTACCAACATTGACGTTGGTTGTTCTATATAGCATGATTGGCACTGACGTGGATATTTTTTAATAATATTACCAAATTTTCGAAATTTTATAATTTTTTGTTGTTGTTGTCCTTTCCTTTTCTTTACTTTTTTTTGGGTTGAGACCAGTGCAAGTGTTGCAGCTCTCGCCTAGTGAGGACCATGATGCCCTCGCTTGGGGTTGGCATGGTTCACAATGCCCTACTTGGCCTCAATCTGGCAAAGGGCTTATGCACCATCAATTTGGCTGGCAAGAGTATTATTGTGACAAATTTACCCCAAATTAACGTCCATGGCAAATTTATTCTCCGTTAGTTTCCATTAAAGCTTATCTCAAATTATTGAGTTGGATGATATGTAATTGTTAACAGATATATCGGTTTGTAGTTTTTCATAATATTAATTTAATTTAACGAAAATTAACATATGGTAAATTTGTTATAAATATAACAGTTTGGGATTTTTTGTAGTTAAAAATTGGTTTGGGATAAATTTTTCACAAATATATCAGTTTATGATTTTTGGTAGTATTAATTGTTGAAAGTAATGGAGCTTTTTTTTTCTTTTTATTTCTCTTTTTTTTCCGCCCATGTATGTTCGCAGTTTATTTGCCATGTAATTAGCTATCTATCAAACGAATGAAGAATTGTCATAGTTGAAATGGAATGTAAAAATATTTTCTCCAATCACCATATTGACGGCGGAAATATAAGCAATTTGGGCATAATGAAAATTGTCGCTACCGACCGAAAAATAAAAAAACCAAAACAATCGGGCATGATGACATCATTCTCGGAAGTTGTGGACACGGTCCAACTAACGAGTACGTCGAGGACGAGGCAGTAGCTATTTTACGACCGGACCAATTCAAGTTCGTGAGTTCTGATTAACGCTGCTTCTACCTCTTCCCCTTCTGTTCCCTCTCTCTAGAACCAGTGAAGTCAAAAGTCAATAAATTAACAAAAATCAAAGAAACATTGGTAAATAATTCAAAGAAGAGCTAGTAACCTTTGGTAATAAATTGAGAGAAAGTTGATAAGTCATTTTAATAAAAATTGGTAAATTCTTCTAAGAGTGGGCAAATTTAAGACGATACTAAAAAAGACAAATAAAACTTAACAAAAATGTCATATACTTTTAGCACTAATGCCAATTCAATCATAATTTTTTTAAACTATCAATCTTATCCTTAACATTATTACATTTTTTCAATTGAGTCCATGCAGCTAGGGGTGATCGGGTCTAGGGTGGATAGGGTCCAGACCTAGACCCTGTACCCGACCTTGTTATAACCGGTTCCTCTTTTTTGGACCCTGTACCCTACCCTATTTTTATTGGAGCCTATTTTAAACCCAACCCTGTTTTTCCGGTCCGGGAACAGGGTCAACCCTGTTTTCATTGGAACCTGTTTTGCAACAGTTCGATATCCTATACGGTTTCGAATTTTATATTAATTAACGAAAAAACAACAACCCTTCTAACATTATAAGACAAAACAAAAATCCTAATAATGCATAAACATTAGCAATAAATATGGATCTAATATTAGTCTTATTTTCACAAATACTTCTAATATGATTTAATTTGCTTACTCATGTATATGCAACGGAACTCTTATTAAGATGACATCTTTATTGAGTTGAATTGAGAATACTTTAATTAGTGTTACAATATTTAGTAGCATTTGTCCCGCGACTATAATAATAATTGAAAGTGAGACCATTAAAAAAGAAAAATAATACATGAGAACAGTTTTTTTTTTAACAATTCTTTCAAAACAATTCTTCCTTAACGAAGACAAAGAGACTCAAATGCACCGTACAGAGAGACAATTTTTTTTTTTTAATAGGGTAAAAACCGGTTCCGGGTGGGTTTTTGCTTGGACCCTGTTCTTGAACCGATTTCAACCGGTTCCCAAAAACTGGAACCGATTCCCGGATGGGTTTAATCGGGAACCAGTTCCCAGCCCTATTTTCCGGTGGTTCGGTCCGGGTTCCGGATAAACCCGATCCGGTTGCACACCCCTACATCCAGTGACCTTTACTTACTGGCCGTCTTACGTGTCATAGTTAGTGCTAACATGGACAATATAGTAATTTAATTTTTTTAAAAATTTTTAGTATTTTTTTTTTTTTTTTTTTTTTTAGAGTGAGGCTGCCATGCCCTTGCCTAGCTTAGATTTGGCAAGGGTGCCAAGCCCTTGCTGGTCATAGCGAGGGTCCCAACGCCCTTGCTGGCTCTCACTCCAAAAAAAAAATATAGAAAAAAGAAAAAAACAAGAAATTATAAAAAATTTCAAAAATTATCAAAATATGTCGTCATCAACATTAATAGTACCACGCATGATGCTGGGCATTCATGCTAATGATTTCTAAATAAAATTGGCTAGATAAATTCAATTGACAAAACGTGAAAAGATTTAGAACTGAATTGGTACCATTGAAAGGTTTAGAATTAAATCGATACAGGTGCAAGTACTTTTTCCCATAGATGAGCTTATGAGTTATTAGCAAGTTATCGGAAAATCAAGTGATAGATAACTATTTTTTACAACCAGCTTTTTGGGTACTTACTCTTTTAGAAATTTACGAACATAGTAAAAATCCTTTTTTTTTTTATAGAAAATTATAATCGTCCTCGGAAGCACGAACCAGAGGGAAGACCTACCATGGAACTCTAGAAAACACTTACATTCAACAGCTAAAAATGTTCCAACTCAAGCATAGAATTTTGTAACTGGCTACTATACAAATATGACGTTTTGACAGGCATACTTAATTATTGGACTTTACTTTACATTAATATTCACAACTAAAAAAAAAAAAAACGTTTTGACAGGCATGATCGATCGGATCTAAGCCTTGGAGTCTCTTCTCTACCCCACATTAACTTGGGGTCGGCCTCAAGGTCCAGGGTCCAAGCATCGGAATCCTTTATCTATTGATCAATGTCTTGGGTTCTTAAGTCCTAATTTAAGCTGGTTCCTGAGGTTTCCAAGTTTCAGTGCAGGGACCGAGGTTTGCAGAGGGCTCTTGAGTTTGGCTTTGGAGAGCCCCATTGTTGAACGATGCACTTTTTATGAGGCACTATTAGAAGGTCAAAGAAGGTAGGATTAGCCGAACTCGAGTTGAAAATACCTGAACCCAAAGATACTTCGTAAGATTTTCTTGGCACTTGCAGATGTTTGCTAGTGAAAAAGAAAAAAAGCACCCTCACCCGAGAGAAAAGATTTTCTTGGCACTTGCAGATGTTCAATAAAGAATTGTCTTCCTTGACGACCAATTCAAATCCTTATTCTTTCCTCTCTGCAACCAGTGCGGTCAAATTCCAAATCTGGTTCTCCATATAACAGTGGCAGTCAATAATTCAAAAATCCCTGGCCCGTTCAACAAGTTTGATCAAGAGAAGAAGGAACGAAGCAATTGCTGGCACCGTGACAAAGGCACAATATAAATACGAGACCTCCTCAGATACATTCTCTTCATTGTACACACAAATAGAGACACAACTAGCAGCAACCAAAATAGAAGAAAGTTTGTTAGAAACCAGCCGAGGATGAAGAAGATCCTCTCTTCAAAAGTAGCAGCTGGTGTGATGGTTTTGCTGTTCTTGATGGGAACGTCAATGCGATCAAGTGAGGCGTGCCGGCTTCTTAAAGGCCACGATGGAGCATGGGATGGTAATAAGCAGCCGAGTCTAATTGTTCTCCAGTCCCTGAAAAAAGTTCCGCCTCCGTGCACCGGGGACTGCAAAGTCAAGACTTCTGGAAGCAGCACCACCACTAGCACCACTGGCACCAAGGCCTTTGCAGGGCGATTGGTTGCTAGCGTGCCTCCGCGTGATTATTCTGGTCATGTCTCTCAATCTAGTGTCGATGCTGATGAAGCATGGGATGGTAATAAGCAACCGAGTCTAATTGTTCTCCAGTCCCTACAAAAAGTTCCGCCTCCGTGCACCGGGGACTGCAAAGTCAAGACTTCTGGAAGCACCACCACCACTAGCACCACTGGCACCAAGGCCTTTGTAGGGCGATTGGTTGCTGGCGTGCCTCCGCGTGATTATTCTGGTCATGTCTCTCAATCTGGTGTCGCTGCTGATGAAGCATGGGATGGTAATAAGCAACCGAGTCTAATTGTTCTCCAGTCCCTACAAAAAGTTCCGCCTCCGTGCACCGGGGACTGCAAAGTCAAGACTTTTGGAAGCAACACCACCACTAGCACCACTGGCACCAAGGCCTTTGCAGGGCTATTGGTTGCCGGCGTGCCTCCGCGTGATTATTTTGGTCATGTCTCTCAATCTGTGTCGCCGCCGATGAAGCATGGGATGGTAATAAGCAACCGAGTCTAATTGTTCTCCGCCCCCTCGCAAAAAGTTCCGCCTCCGTGCACCGGGGACTGCAAAGTCAAGACTTCTCGGAAGCAAGCACCACCACTAGCACCACTGGCACCAAGGCCTTTGCAGGGCGATTGGTTGCTGGCGTGCCTCCGCGTGATTATTCTGGTCATATCTCTCAATTTGGTGTCGCTGCTGATGAAGCATGGGATGGTAATAAGCAACCAAGTCTAATTGTTCTCCAGTCCCTGCAAAAAGTTCCGCCTCCGTGCACCGGGGACTGCAAAGTCAAGACTTCTGGAAGCAGCACCACCACTAGCACCACTGGCACCAAGGCCTTTGCAGGGCGATTGGTTGCTGGCGTGCCTCCGCGTGATTATTCTAGTCACGTCTCTCAATCTGGTGTCACTGCTGATGAAGCATGGGATGGTAATAAGCAACCGAGTCTAATTGTTCTCCAGTCCCTACAAAAAGTTCCGCCTCCGTGCACCGGGACTGCAAAGTCAAGACTTCGGAAGCAAGACACCACCACTAGCACCACCGGCACCAAGGCCTTTGCGGGCGATTGGTTGCCGGCGTGCCTCCGCGTGATTATTCTGGTCATGTCTCTCAATCTGGTGTCGCCGCGATGAAGCATGGGATGGTAATAAGCAACCGAGTCTAATCGTTCTCCGCCCCGCAAAAGTTCCGCCTCCATGCACCGGGGATTGCAAAGTCACAACTTCTGGAAGCAGCACCACCACTAGCACCACTGGCACCAAGGCCTTTGCAGGGCGATTGGTTGCTGGCGTGCCTCCGCGTGATTATTTTGGTCATGTCTCTCAATCTGGTGTCGCTGCTGATGAAGCATGGGATGGTAATAAGCAGCCGAGTCTAATTGTTCTCCAGTCCCTGCAAAAAGTTCCGCCTCCGTGCACCGGGGACTGCAAAGTCACAACTTCTGGAAGCAGCCCCACCACTAGCACCACTGGCACCAAGGCCTTTGCAGGGCGATTGGCTGCTGGCGTGCCTCTGCGTGATTATTCTGGTCATGTCTCTCAATCCGGTGTCGCTGCTGATCATTAAAAGTTGGGACGTTTGCGAAGGGAATTGAGCATTCATAAGTAGAATAAAGGAACCCATACGCAGTTTACAAGCACAGACAAATTATTCTATTTTTCTTTCTTTTTGAATTTTCAGATGGATGATTTCCATATTTTCCGGAACGTATAACTTGGGGAAAAGTGTTTAATTTCTTCGATTTAATCTGCCAAGTCAAATAAATTTGTTGGTAATTTTTTTAAGTGCAAAATGTGGAATGTGACTACCCGATTTTGTTAGCAATTTAGTTTTCCGTTTTGTCAATTTGCGATTGTTGGAGGACCCGAGTTTTGTTGACAGGGAACCAATGTGAATGTTGCGTAACAAGTTTTGAACTAGAGAAATTTGAGGGGAGGATTGCTTTTTCCTAAATGTATATATTTGCTTCCTACGCAATACAATGGAGGAGTGGCAATTCTCACAATCCCGTGTTATGAAAAAAAAAAAAAAACTGTTGAGTCACACACATAAATATTAGCAAAGTTTTTGAAAGAAAAAACAATAGCAAAAGTTCATAAATTAACAAAACCAAAGAAAAGTTGATAAGTAACTCGAATGAGAATTAGTAATCTTTGATAATTTATTTGGGAAAAAGTTGATGAGTTATCCAAATAAAAATTGGTAAATTCCCACAAGAGTTTGTAAATTAAGACAATGGAAAAAAAGACATATAAAACTTAGTAAAAGATAAGAAAGGTGATAATATGAGAATTATTACAATGAATTAGTAATTTTTTAGACGTGACGGTAAGTTATCAACAAGTAAGAAAAAAAAAGGCATAAACTAGAAGTGCAAAAGTTTTGTACGACTTTTATTTTAATGACATTTTTTTAATTACTTAAGTGTCACTAAAAAGAAATCACTTAGATATCAATTATGAATTGGGTCGCCAAAAATTCAACGTAATTATATTTTATTAATTTCTCAGATTGACATGGTTAGTCAACGTATATTCCCCTAAGCAACATCATTTACAAGGTTTGCTCCAAATATAAACCTTAGATCGCCAATTGAAGGAAATTCCCAAATTCGAAACCCTAACGACCATTCTATTGAAAATTGAAACCCTAATTCGATTTGCTCCCAAAATAAAAAGCTCATTTTGCAAATGGAGAGCCAAGAGCATGACAAGCGACTTAAATTTGCTACAATGAAGCAAAGAAGAAGCAAAATGTTGCTATAATTTTGGGTGATTTGAGCTGAGTTGCTACAGAGGACCGAGCGACGAGCTTCAATAATAGTCACGTTGTAGATGAGAGACCAAAACACTACAAATCAAGCTAGAGATGCTGGGATATAACTAGAACCGCCTAGATCTAATCGGCCACTAGTTTGGTTGGAATGGGAGTGATATCGCAGGAACTACTGGACCGAGCTGAGTCATTAACAACAGGAACTAATTTAAAGTGTTGGAGCGTCGTTGGGACTATTGAATCTCGTCTACTGGTCGCTGCTGTGTCAGTGGTGGCCGAGGATGCACAAACAAGTATTGACGGGCGTCAAGATGAAACTGAGGTGTTGCAAAATGATGTCCAGGGAAAGTGCAGATGGAAATTGAAACTTGCTGGTGCAGTAGTAACCAAGCATAGAGGTAGGGCAATGACGAGCAAGCAACAGTGACGGTGTTCGAGTTGAACGATGTTGGACCCTCCAAGCCCTATTTTGAGAGTTTCAAGTACGACGATGTTTTTGCACAACCTAATCACTTTAGATTGTGCAATGTCGTTATTATTGTCCAAATGAACTTTGTTTTTAAAAAATGCCAACTCATATTCAAGTTTTAATTATAAAAGCCGCGTAAGTTTTTTTTATCGAAATCATCGTTAACTTTTTTGACAAACTGCATTTGAATACTCGCCCATTTTTTCAGAAATTTATAAGCACGGCAAAAATTCCCCCTTTTTTTTTTAATGAAACATTAGTATCGTCCCCGGGAGCAAATGCCAAAGGAAAGACCTACTGTTGAACTCTAGAAAACATTTTGCATTCAACAACTAAAAATGTTCCAACTCAAGCATAGAATTTTGTAACTGGCTACTGTACACATTCTTATTTGAACTGTAGATATTGTCAACAACGGTGATCTTCAATTACGGAAACCTTAAGACGGGAAAGTCAAGTCCGGATTCAGATTTTACTTTGATCGGGCAACCTTGTCCGTGTCCAACGTTGCTCATGATTCATGACGGTCAAAATAGAAAGTCAATCTTGATAAAGAGATTTCAAAGCAGGTCAAAGAATATCCAAAGTCCAAGCACTGGAATCCCTTGTCCATCTATCGGTGTCTCGGGCTCTTTAGTCCTACTTTGAGCTAGTCCTGAAGGTTTAAAGTCCGGGCGTAACGATCAAGGTTTGCAGTGGTCAACTAAATAAAAACGTAAAAACTTGAGTTGAAAGAATCATTGAACCCAAACATACTTCTAAATGAATGCGACTTGGAGAAGATGCGCGACCGGAACTATTTCCAAGGTATTATTCAAGCCAAACAAATCCTTGGGTTATTCAACTGGAATTTTCAGGCGGGGGATGGCATTCCCAAATCAAATGTATTCTATAACACTTTATTTTGTAATATATAGATGCAGATTACACGTTACGTGATTTTCAAGTATGAGTGCACGGACCGAGGTTTGTTGGTTCTCGAGTTTCTAAGGTTGAGTGCACGGAATGAGGTTTGAGGGGGGCTCCTGTGACATATAGCTTATTCCGGTAATTAATTAACTATTCATTTATTTTGATATTGATAAAATTTAGGAGATCGAGAGGTTGGCGATTATTTTTGCGATAACACTTTCGTAGGTGGGATTTTTTTTCCCCTCTTCTTCTTGTGATGTTGAAATTTTGATGTCTTACTCTTTATTTATTTATTCATTCAGACAAACCCACTTGCGGAAGGAATTCCCATTTAAGTGAGATTTATTTAACGCTTATGAAAACTAGATAAAAATTTTACATAGAAGGAGGAAAATCGTCCAAAAATTCCTCAACCTCTTGCATTTTTAATAGTGCAATTCTAAACCTTTCAATTTTGCCGATTTTTTTTTGATAAAAATTTTTGCCAATTAAAATTTAAACATTTTGACAATATACCAATTGAGTCCATTAGGCCAATTTTGGCCAAAAATTATCAACGTCGATGTTGGCTATCCTACATGACATACCAGTACTGGCCTAGATATTTTTTAAAAATATTTTCATATTTTCGAAATTTTTTATAACTTTTTTGGATTTTTTCTTCTTTTTTTTACTCTTTTTTTTTTGGTTGAGATTGGCGCAAGTGTGGCGGCCCTCGCCTAATGAGCACCACAATGCCCTTGCTTGGGATTGACGAGGTCCGTAGTGCCCTCGCCTAGCTCAAATCTAGCGAGGGCTCATGCACCATCAATTTGGCTGGCAAGGGTATCATTGTGACAAATTTATCATAAATTAATACTTGTGACAAATTTGTTCTCTGTTAATTTTCATTAAATTTTACAATCAAATTACTAAGTTGGATGGCACGTGACTATTGACAAGTGTATCGATATGTGGTTTTTCGTAATATTATTTCAATTTAACAAAAGGTAAACTTATCATAAATATAATATTTTTGAATTTTTTATGGTCAAAAATCAGTTTTGGATAAATTTGTTACAGTTATATAAATTTAAGATTTTTATGGTATTAACTCTTAAAAAGAAATGGAGCCTTTATCTTTTATTTCGTTTTTCTTCCCCGCCCCCCATGTATGTTCGCAGTTTATTTGCCAAGTAATTAGCTATCTATCAAATGAATGAAGAATTGTCATAGTTGAAATGGAATGCATAAATATTTTCTCCAATCACCATGTTGACGGCATATTGGTGGAAATATAATCAATTTGGACATGCTGAGATTTGTCGCGGGTGAACAATCGTGCATGAGACCGACCAAAAAAAAAAAAAAAAATCGTGCATGATGACATCATTCTCGGAAGTGGTGGACACGACACAGTTAACGAGTACGTCGAGGACGAGGCATTAGCTGTTCCACGACCGGACCAATTCAAGTTCGAGAGTTCTGATTAACGCTGCTTCTTCTTCTTCCAACTATTCCTTCACTTTAGAATCAGTGAAGTCAAATCCAAATTTCTTCTCCAACTTTAGCAGTCAAAGATCAAAAACCCGCGTCCAACATTTTAATCAGAAGAATCGAAGACATACATAAAACTATAGGCTTTTTCTTCTTCTTTTTTTACGTAAAACCAAAATTTTCGCTTCATTAATTTTGGTTACTGCAACTTGTTCATTCTTGAATCAGTACCTGGTTGAATGCCGGGAAGATAATAGAGAAGAATTTTTTTGGGAGAGAGAGAGTTTTCCCCAACATTAAATAAAGCATCGCTTTTTTGTTCCCTTTGTCACGATGGATGAAAAATTTTCCCCATTGGACCTCAATTTCTTATAAAAAAAATCATGTTGAAGTAAAAAATTAATTTAAAATGCCACGTAAAATGAATTTAATTTAAAAAACCATGTGGGACTTCAAGTGATTGCTCAAAAAAATTTGGAATTGAAGTAAGCACAAAAAATAGGACATTTTTAGACTCCATTTATTTCGCGAAAAATGTAACATTTTTTTTAAAAATATTTTTCATAAAGTCATTTTTCAAGAAAATAAAAATATTTTCTTGTGTTTGATTGAAACTTAGAAATGAAATAGAAGATATTTTTTTGGTATTTGGTATATGATTTAATCTTTTGGAGAAAATTACCAAAAAATTAGAATTACTTAAATTCTTTTTATTTTAAAATTATTTTCTTTTTCTTTATTTTTTTTTTCTTCTTCCCTAATCGATTGCCAGCCACAACGATGGTTGGTGATCAACCAATGGCAAGGCTCCACCTCACTTAATCCAGCGAGGTCGAGCTTGTTTGAGGCCAACAAGGTTGGGCCTCGCTAGATCCAATGAGGCTTGAATTCACTAGTGGCTAGTCGTCAACTGTTGCTGTGGTAGGCAACTAGCTGAAGAAGAAGAAAAAAAAGAAAAAGAACAATTTTAAAAATAATTAAAATCTTGACTTTTTAAAAACAAAATAAAAGAAAATGTGTTTGGTGGAACCAAGTGCTTGTAGAAGCCAAAGAAAGAGGATGGAAAATGTTTTTTCCTTTCTAAAGGTAGAAAACATTTTCCCCATTTTTGAAGGTGTTTTTTCTTTAGCAAAACATGTTTTCTTTGACTAGTTTATTTTCTATAAATTGAATGCTGGAAAATCTGAAAAACTTAACGGGAAACAAATTTTACTTGGGGGAGATGACAAAAATAGTGCATTCGGGCCAAAGAAAATTTAGTTCCTTGACTCACAATTCAAATTCTCCTCCTTTTTTTTTTTGGTAAGGTAAGATTATGATTAAAATCAACCAGAGAACTGTACAACAGAGGGGGGGAGACACGATACCAACATTCACTCAACTGGACGACATGTCACTGGAGTATAAGGGTACCGCGGTCACCAGGATAAATAAAAGACAGGAAAGCTAGAAATACAATGAACCAAAAAGGACCCAAATCATCCTAGGCTAAGCCGAGGGCGGCTCCATTACAAAAATCCAAGGGTCTATCCTCCAACTGCATTGCATCCTTCTGTTCCTGGGGTTGTCTTCAACCGATTTGAAAGCGAGTCCTTTGTCCTTGACCGCCTTGAAGAGGTAAAGCTTCATGGAAGGAGCATAGAGGTTGTGGCCACGGAAGAGAATATCATTCCTGGTCTTCCAAATAATGTAGCAAAGAGCTCCAAAGGAGAAACGAGCTATCTCCTGGTAAAATCCTCTTCCAGACAAGGAATTGATGGCCCAGAGGAGATTGTCCGACCAAGAGGAGTTGCTCCAAGGAAGATTACATTTAGTGGCCTAAACATTAGAGAGTGAATTGGAGATACAGCAGTCAAAAAAGAGATGATTAACTGAATCAGGCCTGGACTTGCATAAAGGACATACCGAATTAGGAATCCTGCCATATGACATAAAGTAGACCTGAGTGGGGAGGCGATTCTTGGTAATCAACCAGAGAAGAAATTGGTGTCTAGGGGCCAATGCCTTGTCCCAGACAAAAGAGGACCAATGAATAGGGTTAGTTTTTCGCCTGATTATGGCCCAAGCCGAAGCCGATGAAAATTTTCCGGAGGAGTCCTCCATCCAAGTAAATGTGTCCTGACCATTAGAGAGGTGGGGAATCAGAATTTGCCATAAATTTAGCTCTTGAAGTAATTGACACCTATCTGGGGAATATAAGTCTTTAACCTTTGCTTGCCTAAGAAGGTCCGATTGGTAGATATAACTGTTTGAGAATACTGAGTTTAGGGGACCAATATCTACCCATGGGTCAAACCAAAGCGATGTGGATTCACCATCTCCTATTTTCCATCTGAAATGGGGTTGGAATACATCCCTTAACGCAAGGATCTTCCGCCAAGCCCAAGAACAATGGGTAGGAGTCGAAGAAATCCATAAATTATTCCTTTTGAGATATGTAGCATGAATCCATTTGCACCATAACGATTCTTTATCGGTGAATAGCAACCAGATGTGTTTAGCCATGGCTGCTTTGTTGCCATCCCTGATTCTCTTTATGCCAAGACCTCCTTCCGGTGGGGGAAGGCAAACATCCTCCCAGGACACCTTTGCACCTCCCGGACCCATGGTTGGGCCATTCCAAAGGAATTGTCTACAAATCTGCTCAATTTTATGTACTACCGAAGATGGGAGCCAAAAAGCGGTGGCCCAAAACGCCTGGATGGCATGTAGCACTGACTTAATAAGTTGTAGACGGCCCGCAAAGGAAAGAAAGCGGTGGGTCCAAGATTGGACTCTAGCAGTGAGACGGCTTACAAGGGCGTTACAGTCCACTTTGCTCAGGCACGATGTAATGATGGGCACACCCAAATAGCGCACAGGGAGGGAACTAAGATTGAAGCCGAGGGCTTGTAAAATCTGGTCCTTAGTGTTCTCAGACCCTCCTGAAATAAATACTTCGCTCTTACTGGTGTTCGGGACCAGACCACTCCAAGAAGAGAATAAAGTGAGCCCATCTTGGATGCAGGAGATAGAGGCGAGGCTAGTTTTGCTAAAGAGAAATACATCATCCGCAAAGAATAGATGAGACAGACGTGTAGCCTTGCACCGCCAGTGGTATCGAAAATTCGGATGCCGAGTATGAGAGTCAAGAATCCCAGTAAAGATCTCCATAATCAAGGTGAAGAGGTATGGAGACATAGGGTTACCTTGTCTAATACCGCGTCCACTAGCAAAGAAACCATGGAGTTCGCCATTTATGGATAGAGAAAATTTTGGGGTGCGAACGCATACCATAATAAGCCTTGTGAGATGGGAGGGAAATCCAAAAGCTTGAAGAGTTTTCTCTAAGAAGTCTCAATCAAGAGTATCATAGGCTTTCTTGAAGTCAACCTTGATAGCACACTTTGGAATATACGGCTTGTTATGAAACCCACTGAAGAGTTCTTGGGCAAGAAGGATATTGTCACTGATTCTCCTACCTTTAACAAAAGCAGTTTGGGCCGAACTAATGATATAAGGAAGAACCGCGGCAATCCTAGAGGAGAATAGCTTAGTTATACACTTGTAAATTGTATTACAACAGGCAATGGGACGAAAATCGGAAACTGATGTCGCATTAGGGATTTTCGGCACCAGGGCAATGATAGTGTTGTTGACTTCCTTAAGCAAGCATCCGGTATCAAGGAAGTCCAATACCGCTTTAGTAACTGAAGGACCAACCTTGTCCCAGTTTTTTTTTAAAGAAATCAGCATTGTAGCCATCAGGTCCGGGGGCCTTATCACTAGCCATTGAGAACATGGCATCACGGATATCAGAAGCCAGAAAAGGTTGGGAAAGAAAGATAACTTGATCTTCCTTGAGAGGAGAGTGGACAACATTCCTGATCTCCTGAATAGAAGGCCTCACAGTCATATCAGCTGGAGCAAAGAGGTCTTGGAAATATGAGATGAAAACATTCTGCACTTCTTTTAAGTCGGTGATCAATTGACCTGAGTTGTCCGAGACAGAGATAATACGATTACGGAGGTGCCGATGGTTGACCGAGTAGTGAAAAAACTTAGTATTATGATCCCCTTCCTTAAGCCAGCGAATTCTAGATTTTTGTCTGAAAATGGACTCCTTAAGAGATCGGAGTTCATAGTAGTCCTTGAGTTGGGAATGTTCCTCTGCCGCCAAGGAGCTATTCCAGGGGTCTAGAAGAAGTGCCTCTTGGGTAGCAAGAAGGACTCTTTTAGTCGTAGCTATCCGCATAGAAATATATGAGTAAACTTCCCTATTTAAACACTTAAGCCTCCCCTTTAGAAGCTTGAGTCTAGCATAGAGTTTATATATAGGATAGCCTGAAACTTGGGCCTCCCAAGACTGATTAACTAGCCTGGAGAAGTCGGGTGGCTCATCCAAAGGTTAAAAAATTTGAAAGGAATCCGACGAGCAATAGGTGCAAGAATTTTTACAACCATTGGTGTATGGTCAGATAATCCTGGGGCCACAAAGGATACTTCAGAAAAGGAGAAGGCGGTGCACCAACATTTGTTGACTAGGACCCGATCAATTTTTCTTTGTTTCCTTCGAGTACCCGATGAAGTGAACCAGGTAAACCGGAAACCCACATAGCGAAGGTCAAATAATTCAGCTTGGTCTAGGCACTCCTTAAAATCATCAAATGCGGGAATCCATATATCCGGACTCCCCATGCGATCCGAAGGATCCCTGATGGCATTGAAGTCACCAGAAACCATCCAAGGACATTCTTTGAGAGAAGAGCTCAAACTAATAAGTTCACTCTATAGGGGTCTTCGAGCAACAAAGGTATGCTCCCCATACACTATCGAGAGAGAAAGTGTAGACCCCGAGTTCAAAAAAAGTACATCGCCATGAATAATCTGGTCAGTACTTGTCCGAGTATTGAAACATACCAAAAACGAGTTCCAACCAACCCAAATACGCCCTCGAGGAGAGTGCTCATAATTTGAAACCCACATCCAGCCAAGAAGTAATCTAGAAGAGAGGTTAAGGAAGGTAGAGGCTGGAACTTTGGTTTCCAATAGGCCAACACAGCATATATTATTACTCCGCACAAGCTGTCTAATCAGCTTGCTTAATGGGATTCATAAGACCCCTGACATTCCAAAAACCAAAAGACATAAAGGTAACTTAGAAAGGAGAAAACCAGGTGGACTATTTTCTTTTTGTTCGTCTTTTACTAGCTGCTGGCTTGGCCTTGACCGAAGCTTTCCCAGATGAAGGACCGGATATGTTAGCCTGCTCAGAAATATGTTTCTCGACAGGAGGAGTAACGGGTGGAGGCCTTAGCCTACTATCCTGCTCAATCCTTACCTCAGTCAGTTGAAGATCAGATGTGTCAGTCTCCAGGGGGGCATTAGAAGCTGATATAACATACTCAGCAACAGGACTTGCTTCAGGAACATCACAGACAACAGCAACATCAGAAGGCTGTGATTTTTGTGCAGCAACAGAAGCTGGGAGAGCACAACCAGCATCACGACTTGCTGCTTGAACACAACCAACAGCGATAACAAATTCTGGACTAACAGCAGTAGGAAGATCAGCACCAGCAGGAGCTGATAGAGCACAATTAGCAGCAGGACTTGCTTCAGGTACATCACTGACAGCAGCAACAAGACCAGCTTGAAGATGAAATTTCTGCACAGCAGCAGAGCTTTTCTCTGATTTAGAACATACAGCAGCGACAGGACCAGCAGCAAGATAAGGTTTTCCCCCAGAATAAGCTCCAGCAACGCCAGGTAAGGAGGAGGAGACACCATGCTCTGGAAGGGCAGCAGCAGGCGTCTCTTGTTCTGACCGGTCAGCACCAGCATTCACCAATCTTTGTGCAGTAACAGCAACAGGATTAACTTGAGATGGACAGACACCGACAGCACCATTATCTCCAGATTTAACAGCAGTAACAACCTCCTCATCCAGATCATCATCTGAGTCGAAGGAGGATGGGGGAACAGGAACGTGATGAACTGGGGTTGGCTATTTATACCTTAAATCAGACATATGGTTCTTCTTGTTGCTGACTTGTTGCCATTCCACTGTAGTAGATGGTATGTTCTCCCTATCAGGTAAGGAGGCAGAGTTAAGCAGGGGAACTTGGCCAACTCTAGCAGCAGGGAGCTTAGAGGGTTGCGCACAAGTCTGGATCGCCGGTTCAGACTCAGAAGGGCAGGGGTTTTGAGCAGGGCACCGATGACCAAAGGTGCCACAAATGTGGCATGACATGAGCTTCCATTCATATTCAACCTCCACTATGCGAGTTTGCCCATTTAAGTGGACTATAATGGCATCACAACAAGGTCTGCAGGCTGCTAGTTCGACACAAACTCTAGCAAATGAAATCATTTTCAAATTCTCCGTATGTTGGTCTACATAGAGTGGTCTGCCCACAACACTCGAGACTTTACTAAGTCCCTTAACCGACCACAGCCCATAGGGGAGGTTCTTTAGTCTAATCCAGACTGGGATTGAAGAATGATCTCCTTTTTTCAGTTCTAGCATAGGATGCCATTGTTGGAGTATTAGGGGCACACGTGCCACTGTCAAAGGACCGCCTTCAATTACCTTCCGTCTAAAGTCAGGGTCCAGTATATGGAAAAAATAGAAACCTTGGTCATTAGCTTTAACCTCTAATAACCGTTGGCCCCAAAGATGTTTAAGGGCCATCTCGACTAACTTGAACGGGAGTTTTTTCCCAACGAAGTAGCCAACCAGACACTCATGCCATAGGGGATCCGCAGCATCAAGATCCTCCTCCGAACAATGGACTTCGTTAACCCCAACAAGGCCAGGATCAATATAAGACAGGGAGTACCCTTTCATGGCCGCTTTGGCTACATTAGCTTAGGACCGGGCGGCTGGGACCGGAGTTCCAGTAGGCTGATGCAACAAAGCCGGCCTTTTATCTGCTGTAATAGGGTTTTGACCATGGCTAGGTCCAGCAACACCCATTCCAGAGGCAATCAGACCTGTTCTACCATCAATGTTGGACTCCACAGCTGCAGAAATGAGAGCTACAGACTTTCCTTTTAGCGACAGATCACTAGATGCATTTCGGGCAGCAGGAGCCCTACTCCTGCTGCGTTGTCGACCACCGCCCATTCCGGGACGGGGTTTCAGGACAGCAGAACTACTAGCCATAGATACAACAGAGCAACCAATACCCACCTAGCCAAACCCAGCAGACCCACCCATCGCAGATCAGATTTGTGAGGAGAAGGTGCTTACCCGAGCAGAGAAGAGATAGAGTAGATGGTCGCCTTTAGCTCCGCTTCTACTCCGGGAGGGAGCTCTCGCCGGAGCCAACAGGGACTTGAACGGCGGCAGCACAATGCCCAAGCTACAGTGGACCGAGGTTCAAAACAGAGAGGGTGATGAACAGTGAAATCCCTTTTGGTCGTTACCTCTTGGGGGGTTTTGTTACTTTCAAATTCTCCTCCTTCTTCCCTCTGTATGACCACTAAACTCGATTCTGAATCTGGTTCTCCATTGCGGTGGCGGTCAAAAATTCAAAATCCCCAGGTCTGTTCAACAGTTTTGATCAAGAGAAGAAAAGTCGAAGCGATTGCTGGTAGTTTTGCATTGGCACTGTAAAAATAGGAGACATCCTCAGATTCATTCTCTTCATCGTACACCCCAATAGAAACGCAGCTTGTAACAACCCAGAAGGAAGGAAACCACAAATTATTAGAAATCAACCAAGGATGAAGAAGATCCTAACTTCAAAAGTTGCAGTTGCCGTGATGATTTTGCTGTTCTTGAGTGGAATAGCAACGGGACCAAGCAAGGCGTGCCGGGTTCTAATTAAGGGCCACGAAGGAGAGTGGGCTAACAATAAGGAGTCGAGTCTAATTGTTCTCCAGACCCTGCAAAAAGGTACACCCCCATGCCCTACTTGCGGTGGATACACTCCTGGACCTAAAAGCGGCACCGCCACTAGCAACATCAGCACCAAGGCCTTCACGGGCTGATCAACCGTGGGCATGCCTCCACGTGATTTTTTTGATCGAGTCCCTCAATTTAGCATCGCCGCCGACCAAAATAATTGGTGTTCCATGCAAAGGACACTTGTGGAGGGGTTCGAGCACTTATAAGTGGAAGAAAGTAACCTATACACAGCTTACAAGCACAGTTGATATATATTTTTTAAGTTTTCATATGGATAATTTTCATATTTGTTGAATGTATAATTTGGGGACGCATGTTTAATTTGTTCGATTTAGTCTTTCAAGCCTACTAAATTTTCAGCAATTTTTTTATAATTGCAAAATGTGGAAAGTGACTACCCCATGTTTCCATGTTTGCAATCTTGTTCTCGGTCCCATTGTCAATTTGCGATCCATGAAAAGCCCAAGTGTTGTTGAAATGGTACAAAAGAATGTGTGTTAAGTGAATTTCTTGGTGGGTACTAAGGTTCAAGCGAGAGAAATTCAAATGGGACAACAACTTTAGCCTTATAAATTAAGATAATTACACAGCTTAAAAATTTGGTAATTTGTATTCATGTATCATAAATGGAATTGTAATCATGTCCATTGTACCATTGAAGAACACTATTTTTTTTTTTTGGTATTTTTATGCTACAAAATTTAGGTATATTAAACTTGTGTCGATGCATGTCAAATTTTTTTTTTTAGGTTGGAACATGTCAATTTTTAGATCGCCTTTTTTGATCTTGTTTAAATGTATTAATTCATATAAAAAATTGTTAGCCCCAGATCACTTTACTTGTTATAGAAAGTTGGAATAAGCAAAATTCTATTCTTCCATACCCAAAATTGTTGGTAGAAAATACTTTTGTGCCCGGATAACTTATTGGTAATGTACATACATCTTTCCTAAAATTTACCAACTTTTTTTTTTTTTTATAGTTAGCAAATTAGCAAATTTTTTATAAACTTACCAACTTTTATTCATTTGACTTACCAACACTTCAAATTTACTCCTACACGAATTACCGACCTAAAATAGAGTGATTTTCCAAATTTATCATATTACAAGACCAACTAGTTTTGAGATATTAACTCTCATTTGATTTATTTACCAAAGTTTAATTGTCCTTTTTAATTCACCAACTTTTCTATTGAGATACCGATTTTTATTTGCATTAGTTAGCAACCAATTAATTATATATACTGTCTTTTAAGATTACTAACCTAAATTACTGTGAAAAAAATTACTGCATAGGATTGGGTTACCAGTTTCCATATGAGTAACTTATCATATTTATTTTTTAGTTTATCAATTTTTTATTGTTTACAAAATTTAATTTGCATTTATAACAACACCTTAAATTTACCAACTTTTCTTTGAAAGTAACAAATTGATAAAAGACAAAGGGATTTTTTTTTCAAAGATATGAGAATTTGGTTATTTAAAAACAAAAAACCAAATCAATTTTGATAATCAACTTAAATAAGAGTTGATAATGAAAAATTAGAAGGTAATTGTGACATTTTGATATTTCTTCATTTCCTAAAATTATTAAGGATATTAAGATAATAATTGGTTTGAATAAATTATTCAATAACTTCAACAAATTACGATGGGTCATTGAGTTTGTTAAGTTGGGAAATTTTCTGGAAAATTAGTTTTAATTTGCCAAGTTTTTCTAAAGATAAGAGAAGTTGGTCACTGAAGAACAAATAAACCAAATAAACATGTACTTAACTTAATTAAGAGTTGGTAACACAAAATTAATTGGTAATGTGACATCTTGAAATTTCTCCATTTCCTAATGTTATTTAAGATGTTAAGGTGATAAATGATTTGATAAATTTGACAAATTACAACTCCGTCATTGAATTTGTTAAGCTAGAAAAATTACTGAAACATTAGTTTTAATATGACACATTACAACTCACTAGCCAATACTAATAAGTTATCAAATCTCATTTGAGTTACTTATTGATATTTACTTTTATAATTTATCTTTTACTAACATTTATTTGCATTTCATAGTAACGCCTAGGAATTTACCAATTATTCTTCCAAATTACCAACTTTAATTAGCATAACTTACCAATGTATTTTCCGATTAAGTTGGGAATTAATTTTAGGTTATCAAATGACTTCCTTCCCAAGTTTATTTTTCTTTTAGTTTTTTTATTTTTCTTATTTTTTACAAATTTTATTTATTTTTCTTAATTACACCTTAAACTTACTGGATCTATATATAATTTTAAACTTCAAATTATGTCATTTGTTGACTTTTCTCTGGTATTATCAACTAGTCACGAGTAACAAATTTTCATATGAGTTAGTTATCAATGTTTACTTTATCTTAGTTCAAAATTTTACCAACTTTTCTATTGAGTTATATATTGGAAAATAAAATTGGAGTCAACGATAACAAAAGCTTACGAATTAACGAAAACCAAGGAAGCGTTGTTAAATAACTTAAACAAGAGCTAGTAACCAACGACTAATTGGTAATTTATTTGAAAAAATAATGATAAATTTAAGGCATTGGCAGAGGCCGCATAAGTTATCATACTGTTTGATATGAATGTCTTGGTAAAAACGTTGGGCACGCGTAATAATTACTCTCTTTTTGTTTGGCAAAAGAGAAATGACCCAGTTTATATCTTATGTCCTTAACACCTTTTCTATCCTTCTGTTCTCCCGATAGCCCCGCTAGACGCAAATCGATTTCCTTTTGTGGATTCTAATTAACGCAGTGATCCTCGGCTGCGGAAACTTCGAGACGAAAAAGCCAAGTCCAGATTCATTGTTCATACAGTGATATCCGTGTCCACAGCTGGGCATGATTCACGACGGTCAAATAAAAAGTCAATTTTTATAAATTTCAAAACAGGTCAAAGGGTATACAAGGTCAACTAAAAAAAAGGGTTAAAACTTAAGAGTTGAAAAGGTCAATGAACCATAAACATACTCCTCCATGGATTTTCTTGGAAACATATGTTAGTAATTAAACAAATCCCACTATTTTCTTAGAGACCGCGTATCGGAGATGTTTATTACATTTACAGAAACAAATCCAATTATGTTGTTCAAGCCCAAAAAGATCCATGGGATATTCATGCAATTTTTAGGCAACGGATGTTATTCCAAAATTAGATGTATTTCGTAACACTTTATTTGTATTACATAGATGAAGACTATACGTGGTATGTAATTGATAAAGATGGATATTTCATATCATTATTTTCCTTGAAGTATGTAAAAAGACTTGCTGTATTGTCATTATAGAATTTTAGAAAAATCTACCATCACGCTTTTACATAAATTATATGACAAATCAGAAAAGCTTATCGTTAATTGATGAACTATTCAACTTCTCCAATATTTGTTATCCCGGAAAAAAAAAAAAAGACATCTGATAAGCATACTGAATTGGATGTACACCTCGGAGTCTCATGTTTGCCCCATGTTAACTTGGGTTCGATCGTAAGGTCTAGGGTCCAAGCTTGGGTACTTAAGTCCTAATTTGAGCGGATCCTTGAGGTTTCATGTCTGGGTGTAAGGACCGAGGTTTGCATTGTATTCGTGAGTTTGGCGATGGAGACATGGTCGAAATCTACGCTCTCAGATCTCATTGTTGGAAGCCTGAGACGTACAGCTGAGGTTTATAGTCTAGTGCCAAGATCCTAAATAACGTACACGATCGTATATTTTTCATTTTGGAAAATTAGATAACTATTTATTTAAGATTACTTTAATATTGATAAGATTACTAGTATTTTTTTTTTCCACTTTTTCTCGTGACGGTTCAAATATAAAAACCGGAAATCAATTGGGACATACTGAAATTTGTTGCGTGTGAACAATTGTGCATGATTACGTCGTTCTCGGACTCAGGGGACATGATACAGAAAACGAGAACGTCAAGGATGGGACATTCTCGAACACGACCAACCAATTCAAGTTCAGATTAACGCTGCTTCTTCTTCTTCTTCGTCTTCTCTTCGCTCTCTGTTTAGTCAGCGAAGTCAAATTCAAATTTCTTCTCCGACTGTGGCAGTCAAAGATCAAAAACTCGTGTCCACCGTTTTAATCAGAAGGATCGAAGAAATGCATAGACCTACAAGCTGTCGCTTGCATATAAATACCAGAGAGATCTCTCACAAGAAAAGGCATCCATCATCGTACATTTCGTTAAACTAGTGAAAAATTGTCTCAAGACCCAAAAAAGCAGACCAAAAAGAGAGGTAAGGAATATAGCTATAAGATGAAGTTCCTGAGAGTTGGTGTGATTTTGCTATTCTTGGTGGGAACACTAGTGGAATCAAATGAGGCATGCAGGGTTCTGATTAAGGGCAAAGAGGAAGCGAGGACTAATGATAAGCCAAGCTTTCTTGTTCTCCAAACCCTGCCAAAGGGTAAGCCCCCGTGTGGGAATTGCGGCGGCTACACTCCAGGAAGGAGAAGCAGCACCCAAGCTAGCACCACCAACACCAAGGCCTTTGCGGGCCGATCAGCCATTGGTCTACCTCCGCGTTATTATTCCGATCGTATCCCTGGATCTGGCGCCGCCGCAAATCGCGAATAGTCGGTGCTCCTGTGAAGGACGCTTGCGAAGGGAATAGAGAAGTTGCAAGTAAAATGATTCAAAGGAATCATTACACAATTTACAAGCAGAAATAATTTATTCTCACTCTTTTTAAATTTTTTGAATGGTTGATTTCCATCTGTTGTAGAATTTATGATTTGGGGAAAGATGTTTAATTTCTTCAAAGCCTAACAAATTTGTTAGCAATTTTTTCAAGTGCAAATTGTGGAAAGTGACTACCCTGATTTTGTTATCAGTATTGTTTTCCGTTGTTTTGTCAATGTGCTATTCACGAAATACCCAAGTGTTGTGGAAAGGATACCAAAGCAAGTCTCGTGTCAAGGATACCGAGATTTAAGCTAGACAATGATAACTTTTGCCTATGATAAAGTTTAATATGTGCTTCCTACGTGATCCAAGGATATGGTATGCAGGATTGGAAATTCATATTTGCATGTTATAATTGATAATGATGTTTTGTGGCATTTAACATTCAATTGCAAGACTTTGAAGCTTCTGTATGTATTCAGAAAATTGAAACTCTAAGTCAAAACTAGTTGATAAGCTAAGTGGAGAAAATATGTTGAATCAGATACATAAAGGTTAGCAAAATTCATACAAGAATTGATATGACGTTTTTTTTTTTTTTTTTTTTTTTTTTTTTTTGTCGAAAGGATAGGACGTTTGTTAGAGAGACAAATAAAAGTTAGCAAACAACGGCTAATGTTTATGGGCTAACCAAAACCAAAGAAACCTTGGTACATAACACGAATGAGAGGTAGTAACCTATGATTAGTTTGATAATCCGATCGGGAAAAAGTTAATAAGACATCCAAATAAAAATTGGTAAGTTTCTATGAGATGGTAAATGCAAGAAGATGGTAAGAAAGGCAAATAAAACGTAGCAAAAGATAAGAAATATTGATAATTTGTGAACTATTAAAAGAATTAGTAATTGCATAGACATACCAGCAAGCTATCAACAAGTTATCGGGAATCAAATGATCCATGATTTTTTTTACAATAGCTTTTTGACACTCATCCACTCTTTCGAAAATTTACAAAGACGGCAAAAGTCCGATTGTTTGTTTTAATGGAACATTACAATCGTTCCTAGGAGCAAAAATAGAGGGAAACCTACCATTGAACTCTAGAAAACTCTTGCACTCAACAACTAAAATGTTCCAACTCAAGCATAGAATTTTGCAACTGGCTGCTGTACACAGTCTTACCTGAACTGGAGACACTGTCAAAGCAGGCCAAAGAGTATACGAGGTCAACTAAATACAAAGTACAAAAACTTGAGTTGAAAAAAATCACTGAACCAAAACATACTCCTCTCAAGGATTTTCTTGTAAACAGATGTCTGTTATTAAACTGCAAATTTTTAGGCGATAGATATTATTCCAAAATCAAATGTATCCATAATATATAGATATGGATTATACATTACGTTGTTCGCAAGGATGCATAGCATTGTTATCTTTAAAGTAAGCAGAAAGAAAAACCTTCCGACATTGTTAATGTTGCATCTTAAGAAACTACTATCACGCTTTTATATTAATTGCATAACAAACGAGAAAAGCTTGCATAGTAAATTATGGCAAATTGGATCACAGGACTTTTTAAACATAATATACTTAATTATCACTTCGTTACCAAAAAAATAATTTAAGATGTTTTGACGAGTATTCTCTATTGGATTTAGTCCTGCGAGTCTCGTGTTTGCCCCTCATTAACTTGGGTAGGGTCCAAGCATCGGAATTCATCTATCAATGTCTTAGGTCTGTTAAGTCCTAATTTGAGTCGATCGAGGTTTGCGATGGGTTCGTGAGTTTGGCTTTGCAGAACCCCAACGAGGAATGTTGTGCTCTCGAGTCTAGTTGTGAATCTGAGACGTATAATTGGAGAAAATTATAAAATATATCCTAAATCTCTTGCAATTTTACCAATTTAGTTATAAACATTTTTTTTTGTCAATTTAGAACTAAGTAGTTCATAAAGATTTTTGATTTTTGACCAAATGGTAATTTGAACTCTAAATCATCGGTTTATTCTTGTACCATAAGACATGTACTTAACCTTAACGGGTCAGCCATTATTGGGTTGATGTTGCCTGGTTTATAAATCATGTATACTAAGATAATCCAAACTTTAACCATGTTGATCTTTTTGTGGAGCCCACACGAACAATGATCCAAATGGGGGGCTTGGTCCACATGGTCTATCGGCCATATAATTCAATTTTCAATGGCTTAGGAGAGGACTCGTTTGTGTGGATCAGGTGCACAATATCGGTTCCATTCCTCCCACCATTGAATGCAAATAATTTCATATTTAGACCGTGCCATGTGCCCTGGTTTGAACTTGCATGTTGTATGAGCCATGAGGTTATTAATTAGTGTTTCATTTATTCAGGGTTTACCTGCTTAGACCGCCGCTATCCTCGCAAAAGAGACTGTACTTGGATAATTGCTTCATGAGCAACAAGAACTTCCCTTGAAACCGCCCCGTGGGGCGATTCTTATCTTTTCAATGGTTTTGACTTAAAAGAACAGATTAAATTTCTCTACTTTCGTCTCCTTACTGCTTCCCATGAACACTTGGAATTGGGAAATTTGTAAAGTCAAGTCCCGATTCATATTTTACTTTGATCGTCTCGCACATGTGCGTGTTGAACACTCTGGGTCAAATAGGAAGAAAATTTTAATAAATTTCAAAGGCTAGACAAAGAGGATGAGATCGATTGAATAAAATCGGACTGAGAAAACTTGTGGCTCGACAAATGGCCAAACACGAACTTTCTTTGTCCAGTTCGAAGAAGACATAAGCGCGGTAGAGCCGGTCTTAAATCTCGATCATATCTATTAGAGTTGAAACATTCTCTTCCCCTGACGTGACATATAACAGCGTCAATGCTAGATTAACCCTCCATACAAGAAAGTACGAAATTATATCTTATTGTGACTGCATTATTAAAAGAAGTTCACCTCTATTGTATCGCACTTTGACCGCCAAGGTCCCGCTCGTTCCCGTCTTTGCTTCACGTATCAAGAGCGACCAACACTCCAAGTAACCTAGCCATGGACTTCGAGGGTTTTAGAAACAGTGATCGGAGAATCAAATCTTGAATCGTCTACTACGAAATTTGCGGATTGGAGACTTGGTCATAATGAATTAATATTTAGTCCACCATTTGGGAGAAATGTTTTTTTCATGAAATAGTGACTAGGAAATGAGTTTTAAACTCAACCCATTTAGATCCATATATTTTAGCATTTAAATTTAAAACCCATATAAAATTGACTTTTCAAAATTGAAGTGACCCATATGTAACCTATTTACATTTTAAATGGGTCATATATGGGTTTAAGACCAATTTCGATAGACCTGATGGTGTCAGACTTTTGACATGTATATGTAGCGATAACTTATGTATGGAATGAATAACAATTTTCTCTGAGTCAAGAAATTATGTACATGTTGATGTCCTAACTATTAGCACTTTGTGGAAATTATCATTTCTGTCGACTGTGCAATAATAAAACCAGAAAATTAATGGGACATATACTAAAAGTTGCCAATAAAGGAAAAAAATTACTTACCAAACGCTGTCTTTTGTAAACAATTTTGACCGCAATGAGTAATTTTCTAGGACGCTATGGACATAATACAACGGAAGACTCCGTCAAGGACGAGATACGAGACATCATTCTTTGATGACCGATTCGAACCAGAATAGTTAGAAAATATTTCCCAATGAAAACTATTTTTAGTAATCTATATTCTTCTATAATTAAACAATTTCGTTGATAATGAATATATTTTTCGTTAATTCATTTCTATAAGCGATACAAGGAATTATTTTTACAGGAAAATATTTTTTAAATTGTTAATTTTCGGTGAAATTGGCTTCCGACCACTTACTCTTTACCACGCAATTTAGCAAATTCTTTAGTCCACGAGTCTCAGTATTTTAGCAATACTCTGCGAATTCTTATTGATTATTACTTATTCTTCTTCCCCTCTTTTACCAGTGAAGTCAACCCAAATCTGGTCTCTTGCTGTGGCGGTAAAAAATCAAAAGCCCGTGTCCAATAATCTGACGAGAAGAATCGAAGAAACACACAGAGACCATAAGCTTATCGATGAATATGAATAGGATCCACGTATCTCCCAAGACAAGACATCCTTCATTGTACTTTTCTGTCGTGTTGACACAAACCGTACCAAAACAAGCAAAAAAAATAAAAAATGAAGTTGCTAACTTCACAAGTAGCAGATCTGGGAAGGGTTTTTATCGAGAGTTAGCCCGGTTCTCCTTTGGAGCGTTATGTTATACCATTTGGAAGACTAGAAATGATATTCTCTTCCGTGGGAAAAGTTTATATGTTCCTTCCATGAAACTATACCTAGTCAAGGTGGTGAAAGACAAAGGCCTCACCTACAAGCCGATCATGGACACCCCTAGAAATAGAAGGGCGCGGCGCGGTTGGGGGATAGACCCCCGGTTTTGGAGTAGAATTGCCTGTTAGGGTGTAACTTAGGATGTGGGTCTCTATAACCCGATCTTCGTGTATTTTAATCTTTTGTTTCTTGGTGAACGCGGTACCCTCCTACTCCAGTGACATGTAGTCCAGTTGAGTATGTGTCGGTACCGTGTTCTCCGGCCCTATTGTATAGTTCTCTGGTCGATTTAATACAACTTACCTTACCAAAAAAAAAAAAAAAAAAAATTCACAAGTAGCAGTTTGTGTAGTCATGTTATTTTTGGTGGGAACAATGGTGGAACCAAACCAGGCATGCAGGGTTCTGATTAGGGGCAAAGAGGAAGATAGTTGGGCTGATGATAAGCCAAGTGTTCCTGTTCTCCAAGTCTTGCAAAAGAGTCTGGTCCGACCTCCCGGTACTCCATGCTACACTCCTGGCGACGACACCACCAACGCCCGGGCCTTTGCCAGTCCTGCCGAGGCTGCCGATCTCAAATAGTTTGAGCTTACTGAAGGACACTTGATTTTCAGGGCATTGTATGTGTTAGAACCAATAATATAGTCATATGCACGAATAATTCAACTTTAACCTTCAAATGGTTGATTCCCATCAATTGTGTATGATATGTAATTAGCATGGTGAAAACATGCTCACTTTGTTTGATTTAGTACTTCAAGTTTTATAAATTTTTTTGGGCATAAGTACAGAGGGAGTGCCACAACTTGGCATGGAGAGACACATAAGTGCCATAACTTACAAATAGTATACTTAAGTGCCACTTTTCAAAAAAAATGGATCACTTCAGTGCCAAGTGATCGAAACATTGCCAGAAATCCTACATGGCATTTTTTTATTAATTTTCTTGCCTACGTGGCTCGTCAGAAACACTAAGTCGGTGAAAAATCAGCAAAAATGACGTCGTTTTGGCTGACGTGGATTTATAAAAATTTATTAATTAAATAATATTAAATAAAAAAATATTATTATAAAATTAATTTTATTTATTTAAAAAAGAAGAAGAAGAAGAAGAAGAAGAAGAAGGGGATCGGCGAGGGCTGCATAGCCCTCGCCGCCGTTGCCATCGCAGCCCCACCCTCGCTGGGAAGGGCCGACGACGGAGGGGGAGGGTCGGCCGGGGTCGCCGGGCCCCGGCCGGCTTGCGGCGAGGGCGGCGACCCTCGTCGGATCCGGGGGAGGGTCATGACCCTCGCTCCAGATCTGGGCGAGGGCCTGTGGGCCCTCGTCGCAGGCCGGCCGGGGTCGCCGGCCATTGGCCGAGGCCCGGCGACTCCGGCTCACCCTCGCCCACCATTGCCGGCCCTTCCCGATGAGGGTGGGGCGGCGACGGTGGTGGTGGCGGCGGCGGCGAGGGCTGCACAGCCCTCGCCGATCCCCTTCTTCTTCTTCTTTTTTTTTAATAAAATTGATTTTAAATTTTTTAAAATCTGACGTAGACAATTTTTTTATTAAAATTGCCACGTGGAATTTTTTATTTTGAAAAAAATGCTCCGTCGGCAAATGAAGTCGCCGGAAAATGGACATATGGCAATTTGGCCGGATTTTCTAGCCGTTGGCACTCAAGTGATTCATTTTGCTCCAATTTTGGCACTTAAGTGTACCGTTTGTAAGTTATGGCACTTAAGTGTCCCTCCGTGCCAAGTTGTGGCACTCCTGGGGTCCGTACATCAATTTTTTTGTAATTAGGTTGTTCGTCAACCCTCAATTGTCTAATTATCAGCACAGCACATTTGTTGTATTTCATGACAATGTAGCCAATTCCATGCAAAAGAAAATCCCACTGTTCCATAGGGGTTGATTTCATTATTCTAGCATAGAATTTAATAGGAATGTAAAGTTTTTTTTTTGGTTTGAAATGTAAGGATAGGAATGTAAAGTATAGCTTTCTGGAAAATCAGGAAAAACTCCTTGTCTTGTGCAATAGTCACCATGTCTGAGAGAAATTTCCTTCGTAAGATAGAAATATTACATACGTTGAATATATCTAAAAGTAAAACCATGTAAAAGACATCTTTAGAAGAATAATTACATTAGTCTTTAACCTTGCAAATAGAAATGTTGAAGTATTGTTTCACATTACTTTACCACAGGTCTTAAATGATATTTATATTTATGCATTCTTCCTTACCTATTAGCTTAAGCTTTTAAGTTAGACTTTTTAAGATGATATCACCCCTCATTGCTTGACAGAGCATTATAAATTTTGGTTTGGACTTTCTAACACAATTATATACCATATGTAGTTTTAATAATCATCATTTGTATTGTATGCTATAAAATTTCAAATGACCACTGTTAACTTGTTTTGTAAAACTAAAATGTTGGGTGAAAGTATCATTTAATATTAAATATGTTAATACTCCCCTTCACAAGTAGATTGGACTTTGGCTTAAAATTAAAGCTTGGATATATATAATAAGGGAAAGTAGTTGAGACTTATAAATTTGAAACTAAGGACCTTTCTACATTAATACCATGAAAAATTTTATAAGACAATTGCCGACTTGTTCTAAAAGCTTAAATTATTAGAGAAAGGTTTAGTTTAATATTTCTAAATATATGAAACTGACCAATGCAAAATCCCAACCTCGCATCAAGGGAAATGTCAATTTTTGAAGTAAATTGCTTTGCCAAAGGTACATGATCTCAAGAGCATTTGGTTTTTTGTTTAAATATGAAATGAACCCGAGAGTACTAACTAGATCCTTAGTGTCTGGTTAGAGGGTAACCTCACTTGCCAGCAGGAAGGTTTTCACCTCCTAGTTGGGCTGCTCCGCTTGCTTAGTAACCCAAAGGAGTTGACAAAACAGTATTCATTATATTAATGTACCGGTGTCCACACACCCAACCTCTCTCAAATTCCCTTCCTTATATTTTTCTTTCTCAGAGAGAGAGAATACAAGAGGTAACATAGCAGAGCCTTTCACCTCAGGGTAGATTTCTGCATGTGTCTTCTTCCTTAAGCCTTTTAAGAATCGCTCAGGTCCAAATGCTTCCGTCTAAAAATTCACCATTTTTAGATTAGTTAATGGCAGTCCAACAATTCAACGTGATGTCAAAGCTATGTCCATCGATGAGTACCTTTGCGATAAGTATGGCAATTTGACCTCTATAATCACCTGTTTCTTCTAATTGGACCGTGCAAATAACATGTCCGATTTGTCTCTCTTGAACAAACAAGGACTTTCCGTGCACGAGCATCCTGTGCAGTGATTCTTTTTCTTTTTTTTCAACGGCTTTAATTTAAAGAACACTTCAATGCTTTTATTTTCATCTCATTACTTGTTTTCCAAGAACACGTTAAAGACCCCAGATAGATTAACTCCTCGCTATTTTCATCATGAGTTGCGTAAAACTTGAATTCAGACAACTCTATGCCGGATTCAGTCAATCACCTGTTTTTTGCGTGCGGCATCTCTAATACCCTATCTAACTACTGGGCTGCCAAATGTAATCTCCCTTGGAGCAACTCCTCTTGGTCGGATAATTTACTTTGGGCCATCAAGTTTTTGTCTGGGAAAGGTTTTTACAGGGAGATAGCACTTTTCTCCTTTGGTTCTCTCTGCAATATTATCTGGAAAACCAGAAATGACATCCTCTTCAGTGGCCATAACCTTTGTATTTCCTCTATGAAGCAGGTCCTTCATAAGGCAGTTAAGGATAAAGCCCTAACCTTCAAATCGGTTGAAGACAACCCCAGAAACAGAAGGATGCAGCGCAGTTGGGGGATAGACCCTCAGATTTTTGGAGTGGAGCCACCTATAACTTAGTATAGGATGGCTTAGGTCCTCTTAGTTCCCTGGGCATCTAGCCTTTTGTATATTTTGGGACCGCGGTACCCATCTACTCCAAGGACACTTCGTTCTGATGAGTATCTGTTGGTACCGTGTATCCCCCCCTCTGTTGTACAGTTCTATGGTTGTTCTATAAAATCTTACCTTACCAAAAAAAAAAAAAAAAAAAAAACTTGAATTCAGAAATTATGCGTATTGAACACATTTTGTCACAACCGACGGTGGTCAAATGAGAAGTAATTTCTGTAAAGTCAAAGGTAAGACAAAGAGGATGAGATCTATTGAATAAAGTGGGCTTAGGAACGAACTCGGGTCGAGAAATACCCAGACATGGACATCCTTTGTCCGGTTCGAAGGGGGCCGCGGGGGGCACGGAGTTGAAAACCGTGCCTTTATCACATTCGTAGAAACATTCTCTTCCACCGACGCCATATAAAATAGTGTCAGTACTAAATTAAAACCCAGAATTTTGGTACGCCATCTCGTGTCATTCGTGGGATTTGATCCTTCATATTTTCTTTTCGTGTAGTCAGGTCCTCAAGCTATTTTATTTATGCAATCAGGTCCTCCTATTAACCGCCGTCCAACGCAATGAGACTTAAATGACATGGCAATTTTTATATTTCGACAATGCTTATGTGGATTTCATTATTAATGAGAATAATGAATTTGACAGAATCTTCTAAAAGCAAGTAAACAAAGGGGAAAAAGATAGGAGGGTTGAGGGTGTGCCGCTAGCCTTGCCCAGCCATGGCGCGCTTCCATGCGCTGAGGCTTCTAGTGGGGTTTGTCCATAGTTATAAAACTAAATTTAAATGTGGATAAAGTTCTTGTTCGTAATTCACTGATCAAAAGACAATTTCCTCCGGTCAGTGATGGAGAAAAACGACTCTTTCTTGATGTTGCTTGCTAAGGAGAAGGTTAGCTTTTGGGGGCAAACGGTTTCCTTGTCTTGTGCCTTATGTACCATGGATATCAATCTATTTACTAGAAATTTTGTGAATTGTCCAGGTGTTTGTAAACCTAATAAATATGAACGTTAAATCATGTGGAGCCAACCTCAAAATCCAACTACTGATATTGATCGGGCAGTTGGCTTCAATTTTCCAATTGCCCTATCTCCAGCAATATGTGTTCCAAAGTTTAATAATGGTAGTTTAAGGAGGTGTTATTGTGTTCCTGGTCTAATGAGCTACTCAACCTGCTCTAGATTTCTCAGCAGCTCGAAGACAACAGTATGGAGAAAAACTGTCTGATTGCTCGGAATTCTTGCGGTTTACAAATTTCGGAGAGGTCGCAATTTGGTAATTCATCAGCAGTCTTTTTACGCAGTAGATTTTGTTTGCTCGTCTTTGTGTTAGATGTTAGAAATGAATGATGATAGATGGACGCTCCACTCGATTTCTGGCACGTAAATATATAATCAACACATTAAAATATATCCTCAAATTCCCAGTGTCCAACCCCCTTGCCATCTCAATTTTTTGAATAGAAGGCCTTGTTAAAAATACATGGTCCCAAATCATTCGACTTTTTATCTAAGGATAACAGTAAGTGTTGATCTAAAAACTTAAGACTAGGTTTTGAATGAGTTGATAGTAGTTCCATGAAATTCTATATGACATCAGAGTTATGTAGCTCATAAAGGCCTGTAATTTGTCATTAGGATAGGAATATGAACTGTAGATCATCGGTTTCTTCTTGAACCATGAAACTTGTACTTAACTTTATAGGACTCATTATAATCGAGTTGATATTGCATGGTTGATAAATCATATAAGTTAAGACCATCTGACCTTTAATCATGTTGGTCTCGTTATAAAGCCCACATGAATGGTGCATATAGTCTATTGATCACACAATTCATTTTTTTTTACTAAGAGGTTCAAAAGAGGATTTGTGTGTATAGATTAAGTACACGATATAAGTTTGAATCCTTACGTCATCAAGTGTGAAAAATCCATGTTTGGGCCGCACCACCCACTTGGGCTCAAACTTGTGTCTTACACGGTCCATGAAATTATTAGCCAGATGTTATTGGTTTAGGATTTTCCTGCTTAGGTAGGCTTAATAGTCGTAAAAGAGATTGTATTTGAATAACGTCTTGGACAGTAAGAACTTTTCATGAAACCATCCCGTGAAGTGATTATAATTATTTTAAATGGTTTTAACTTAAAGAACATATCACATATTCTATTTCCATCTTCCTTATTCTCCGCCAGTTATTGTCATTAACGTGAAGATCTGGAATTGGGAGATTATGAGTCAAGTCCGGTTTCAGATTTTACTTTGATCATCAAGCAAAATATGCGTGTTGACCACTTTGCGATTATTCAAAATGGTCAGATAAGAAGTAAATTTTAAAAATTTCAAAGGGAAAACAAAGAGGATGAGACCGATTGAATAAAGTTGGATTGGGAACGATCCCCACTCCACGTAACCTAGCGCGGTCTTTGTAAGGGTTTAAAAGCAATGACCGGAGAATCAAATTTTGTATCATCCCCTTCGAATTTGTGGACTGAAAAATTAGTCATAGAAAGATTAATGAATTTAAATTTAATCCACCATCTGGAAAAATGCTATTTTCACAAACAATGTTAAGACCTTTAACATGTATACATAGCGATGATTTATGTGTGGAATGAATAACAATTTCTATTGGCAAAAGATTGTATGCATGTTGATGTCCTAACTATTAGCACTTCGTGGAAATTATTATTTCCGTCGACTATGAAAAAAATAAAACTCAAAAATTAATTTGGCATACACTAAAAGTTGCTAATAAAGAAAGACACGCCAAAAGTTGTCTTACGTAAACACTTACGCCCAGGATGATTAATATTCTGGGCCGCTGTGGACGTCATGCAACGAAAGAGAACGTCAAGGATGAGACCGGAGACATTATTTTTCGACGACCAATTCAAACTAGAATAATCAATGTGATTTTGAAATACATTTTTTAGGATAATTCATAATCTTCTATGCCAAAATAATTCCGTTGATGATAAAAATAATTTTCATTAATTCATTTTTATAAGAATTTCCTAATCGTATTTCCTGTAAATAAATACATTTGACAAATTTTTATTTACTATTTAAATGGGCCTACTCACTTATATAAGCACTTATTATTTATCACTTCATTTAGTAAATCCATTTAGTGTATGAGTCTTAGTATCTCTGCCATTACCTCTCAAGTAAGTATTCGATTAATGCTTGTTCTTCTTTCCTTCTTTATCCAGTGAGGTCAAAACCAAAATTTATCTCTTGCTGTGTAGCAGTCACAAATCAAAAGCCCGTGTCCAACGGTTCAATCAAAAGAATCGAAGAATACACACAATCTAGAAGCTTATCGATGAATATAAATAGGATCGACATAGCTCCCAAGACAAGACATCCTTCATTGTAGCTTTTGTTGTGTTCACAAATTGTACCAAATCAAGACATAGAAGAGAAAAACGGGCAGCGAGCGAAAAACATGAAGAAGTTCCTAGCTTCAAAAGTAGCGGTTGTTGTGGTTATGTTGCTGTTTTTGGTGGGAACAATAGTGGAACCAAACGAGGCATGCAGGGTTCTAAATAAGGGCAATGAGGGAGGTTGGGCAAATGAAAACGCAAGTGTTCTTGTCCTCCAAGTCCTGCCAAAGGGTCCGGCCCCACCTACCGGAGGGCCACCTGGCACAACTCCCGGCCTCCACACCACCAACACTCGGGCCTTCGCTGGTCGAGCTGTGGCTTCTCCTCGTGGTTACTCCGATCGCATCCCTAAGTCCAGTGTGATTGCCGATCGCAAGTAGTTGGAGCTTACAGAAGGACACTCATATCAAGGAGAAGGTGTGAGTTGTGGAAATTAAATTTCTAGAAGTTAATAACCAGTTTGTAAACATAGAGAGTTGAAGGAAGCATAATATAATCATGTGTGCGAATAAAAAAATAGTCATATGCAATTATGCAGGAATAAATTGTCCTTAACCTTTCAGATGTTTAATTTCCATCTATTGCATAGAATATGCAATTAACATGGTGAAACGTGTTTTTGTTTGTTTTAATGCCTCAAGTCTCCTAAATTTCTTAGCAATTTTGTTGTTCATTGACATTCTCTTAACAAACTACGAAGCTTCCAATTAGTAGTTTTTCGACATATCGACGCTCAATTGTCTAATTATCGATGTGCGAATTCATTCTTTGTAATGGAAAGGGAGCCAATTCCCTGCAAAACAAGCCCTGATTTTCCAAAGGGGTCGAGTTAATTAATCTACCATAGAATTAGATAGGAGTGTCAATTATAGCATTTCATGAAAGAAATATAAATTATTTAACTAGAAAAACTTTTTACTTTAAATACTAGACATCATGTAGGGAAAAATATCAAAAAAGTCATAAAAATATTACAATTATGTCAAATCAGACCTAAACCTTTTGTAAATATGTTAATTCAATCCATCCAATCAATTTTGGCTGGTCAACGCTGATATAAATAATTTTTAATAATATTTTTTTCAATTTTGTATTTTTAATTTTTCTCTCTTCTTCCTTCTTTTTCCTTTTTTTTTACCCCACAATGACTGTCGAGGCTTTGGCGAGAGCTTATTTTTTTATTGTTGGTTTAAAAAATTGTTACATTAGATGATACAACAAACTCTTATTCAGTGCTGAATGCCCTGCTTGTTTACATGCTCGTTTTTCACTTTTCCTAGCTGTTTAGTTTATGAATGTAATCTATATATCAATCTCATTATAGTTGATATTCCTCTAAATGTACTGAGAGGCTTCGCATATGTTGCTTATAGTTGGTTTAGGTTTATTATATTAACGTTGCTAATGTTAAATTATCAAAAAATAGTCAATACATGCGTGATCCAAGCCCCCACGATAGATAGACCTTCCGCTCAACTTTTGACACATATATCTAATTAATTGCTATTGCGAAATCCAAACATCCCGCCACTTGCATTTCATTCAAGAGCCATGTCGATTTCTAAAATACAATGCCTTGCCAAAAGTACAGCGTCTCAAGACCATTTGAGTTTTTGTCTAAATATTAAATCGCGGTTTCATCAAAAAACTTATAACTTCTTGATTAATTGATGGATATCGCATGATCTTTTATGTGATATTGGAGTCACATGGATCGCAAAGTCATTTGTGATTAGGATAGTAATTTATCTCCTATAAACACCTGTTTCTTTTAAGTGGACCATAGTTATAACATGTCCAATATTATTTTCTCAACGGTTTCAATTTGAAGAACATTTCAATCCTCTTATATTAATCTTATCTCCTGTTTTCCAAGAACAAGTTAGGCCCAAATAGATTTTCTTCTCGCTAGTTTCATCATCAGTTACGTCAAGCTTGAATTGAGGAAATATGCGTGTTGAAGGTTTTTTTGTCCCTATCCACGGGAGTCAAATATGAAGAAATTTTATAAATTCAAAAATGGCGAGCTTGCCCAATTGTCTCAGTCCGGCGATCGGCCAGCCCTCCCCTTTGGCTGGTCGCTGGAGCAAAGGAAGGAGGGACGAGGGAGGAGGAATAAAAAGAAAAAATAATAAAAAATTTGAAAAAAATATTTTTTATAGTCACCGGTGTGGCCGACGACCATGTCGACATCGGCTGGCCAAATTTAGTCGAATAAACTAAACTGTCACAATTTCAAAAGTTTTAGAACTCAATTGGCTAAAAAAATAAGTTTATGACTGAATCAGCACAATTGTAATAGATTTAGAACTTTTTTGATAATTTTCCCCCATTTTGCCAACAAGAAAAGGGAGTAAGTACTACACGTGCTCAACATTTGCCAGGAGATTCATATTAAACAGTGCAATAGTATGCATGGCATGTGCTGTGTCATTTAGTACTTATAGGCTCCGTGAGAGCGGTAAAGAGTGAAAAAGGGAAAACATAATGATGCTGCTAAGACTACATATGACAATGTCTATAGTTCAGATGAGACTATATACGGTACCCAAGTATAAAGTTCTATGCTTGAGTTGGAGCATGACTACTTTCTGAATGTGAGTGTTTTATGGAGTTCACAGGCTTTTTTCCATTCCAAAACCTCTTTTCACACATGAATACGCCATTTTAGTCGAACCTTTATTGAAATTCTAAATGAAGTTTTGACCCTAATTACTCTAACCAGATAATCACATCTGAAGACTTAAACCGCTCTCTCTTTTCTTAGAATCTAGAGGTCTTCGTGGTTTTCTTTTACTGACATGAGAATTTATCATTAGTGATATATGTGGTGCATTTTAGTTATATAGGATTTAAAAAGAAAATTATCGGCAATGAAGTATATGCAATTAAAAAAAGTATCGACCAACAAAAAACTTTTACTGTTCATTGTGCTCTCTCTACTCCGAGCTTCCGCCTTCTGTACCTCAGGCCTGAGGTGGCCGGTCCGGCAGCTACTGCCTCCGCCTCTCCTCACCCTCTCTGCGCTGCGCGGCTGGGTCTCTCGGCTGATTGCGGGGAAACCACATTCCCGGTGGAGAAGCGATTCACCCGGGTAAGACTTCCTTCTCAGTGACTCTGCTCTGGGATGAAGGGGTTAGAGGGGATTATGTAGCTGGATCTCGTTTCCTTGCTAATATAATGGATAAGAGTTATGCTGGTGTGGAATTCCGTCCGAATAGGGGCGGTCGCCATCGCAGCCGAAGTAGGGCTCCGGCTGTGCGAAATGCGTTGGGTAACTCAACTCTTAAAGGGAAGAATGTGGGGCACTTTGTTGCTGCTGGGGAACCCGTCGGGGACTTTAGAACAGGGCGGCCCTCTTCTGAATTGAATGCTAGTGGGTCTGGATTAGAGCAGAACCATTCTGCAGCAGCACAAACCCCAAATGTGATGCCTCAAGTTGCTGGAAATTCGGCTCAAGCCACTCGGTCTTGGGTCAATGTAGCCAAAGCGGCTAGCAAAGGTTACTCGTTATCTTTCGTAGAGCCTAGTGCTGATGGGGAAAACGAAGTGTATTGTACTGAGGAAGACCTTGATGCTGCTGATCCAATTTGGCAGGAATGCTTAGTTGGATACTTTGTTGGGAAGAGACTCCCGTTTAAGCTTGTGGAGACGGCCCTTAAACATCTCTGGGGTCAACGTTTACTAGAGGTCAAAGCCAATGACCAAGGATTCTTTTTTTTCCATATTCCGGATTCTGAATTTAGACGGAAAGTGATTGAAGGGGGTCCGATGACAGTGGCTCGAGTGCCCTTAGTACTTCAGCAATGGCATCCTATGCTAGAAATGAAAAAAGGAGATCACTCTTCTATACCAGTCTGGATTAGACTAAAAAACCTCCCGTATGGATTGTGGTCTGCTACAGGTATTAGCAAAGTGGCTAGTGTAGTGGGACGACCGCTCTATGTGGACCAAAGAACGGAACATTTGCAAATGATTTCCTTTGCTCGGGTTTGTGTTGAACTTGTAGCAACCAAAACCTGTTGTAATGCTATTACGGTTCACTTGAATGGGCAAACTCGAATTGTAGAAGTGGAATATGAATGGAAGCCTGTCATATGTCATAAATGCGGTACATTTGGGCATAGATGCCCTGATCCAGAGGCTGAACCGGTGGGCACAGCTACTGTGCAACCTTCAGAGATACTTGCTGGAAGAAATGGCCAAGGATCAAGCCTCCCAAGGTGCTCTTGCCACAAAGATCATCATCGAGACCACTTCCAGCTGTGGAATGGACTCAAGTCAACAGCAAACGCTCGGCGGGTAAAAACAAGCAGCCAACCTCTGCTTCCTTTGAATCAGCTGACGACCTGGATGATGAATATGAGGCTGCTGATACTGCTGCTGTGGTGTCTGATATGGCTGTTGCTGAGGCTGTAAAGAAGGCAAGTATTGGTGCTACTAGGGCAGAACAGATTGGGCCTGCTACTGCTGATCCGACTGGTCCTGCTGTGAGGGGAACTGCGAATGATGCTGGTGCTGCTAATAATGCTGCTGCTGGTATGGCCGGTTCTGTGGAGACTGATCTCTGCAGCGATCAAGATGAGCTTGCCGCCGCTTGCGACTGCGGCTCTTGTTGATACTACGGTGCTACAAGTGAAGCTCGCTGTTATTGCAACCGATGATGCCGCCGATGCTTTGGTGTTGGCGGGCGGGACAACGACCGGAGTTGTTGTTACCGCATGGCAAAGACCGCCGCTATGCCTCTTGTAAATGCTGAGGGCGATCTCTCTTTGCAGGGCACTATTAGTAGTTCCTCTTATCCAGGTTTGCATGGTGCTCACGAAGGTTGCGCTCCCCGCTGTCTGGAGTAACGGCTGCTGATACTGATGGGAGCCCTGCAGGAGTTGTCTTGGCTTCGGATGCTGGTAGCGGTCATACAGGTCCTGCTGAAGCCGACCGCCTTGCCTCCATCAACTCAGAACCTGCTGTCACAGCATGCCCAGATCAGAAGATGAGACAAACGTCTAGCCACTTGGAGACTAACACACCTGAACTTCAACTTACTGAGGTAAAGGTTGAGCAGGCTAACAGGTTAAGGCTTCCACCTGCTACTTCTCGCGCCAAAGGAAAAAATTCTATTATGGATAGAATATCGGGGTCTCCACCTGGGTCTAATTCTGGTAAGGCAAAACCTATGTCTACCAAGAGACGCCCAAAAAGAAAATAGACATGCTGTCTTCTCTTTGTAGTAGCTTATGTTTTTTGGCTTTTGGAATATAAGGGGGTTGATGAACCCCATTAAGCATGCTGAAGTTAGACAGTTGGTGCGCCTTAATAAGCTATGTTGTATTGGCATTTTGGAAACTAAAGTACCAGCTACTAATTTTCCTATTCTCTCTGATACCTTAATCCCGGGCTGGAAGTGGGTATCTAATTATGAACACTCTCCTAGAGGGCGTATTTGGGTCGTGGAACCCGCTTTTGGTATGCTTTAATATTCGGACTAGTACTGATCAGATTATCCATGGAGATGTGAACTTTTTGAGCACGGGGTCTACCTTATCTCTTTCGGTGGTGTATGGGGAACATTCTTTCGTTGCCCGAAGACCCTTATGGAGTGTACTTATCAGCTTGAGCTCTCTCCTCAAGGATCGACCTTGGATGGTTGCAGGTGATTTTAATGCCATCAAGGATTCCTCTGACCGTATGGGAAGCCCGGATGTCTGGCTTCCTGCTTTTGATGATTTCAAGGTATGCCTGGATCAAGCTGAACTTTTTGATCTACGATATGTGGGTTTCCGATTTACTTGGTCCACCTCCTCCGGCACTCGAAGGAAGCAACGAAAAATTGATCGGGTCTTGGTCAACAACTGTTGGTCCTCTGCTTTCTCCTTCTCGGAAGCTTCCTTTCTAGCCCCGGGCTTATCAGACCATACTCCTATGGTTGTGAGGATATTGGCTCCAGAATCCCGGCGCATTCCTTTCAAATTTTTTAATATGTGGATGAGCCACCCTGACTTTTCTGCAATAGTTACCCAGTCTTGGGAGGCCCGAGTTTCAGGCTCCCCTATGTACAAACTTTATGCTAGACTCAAGTTGCTTAAGGGTCGGCTTAAAAGCTTAAACAGAGAAGCCTACTCTGACATTTCCATGAGGGTGGCTACAGCAAAAAGAGTCCTTCTATCGACTCAAGAGGCACTCCACCTACACCCTGGGAGTAGCTCTTTGGCGGTACAGGAACATACGCAGCTCAAGGACTACTATGAGCTTCGAACTCTTGAGGAGGCCTTCTTAAAGCAAAAATCCAGAATCCGTTGGCTAAAGGAAGGGGATCTCAACACCAAGTTTTTTCATCACTCGGTCAATCATCGACACCTACGTAATCGTATCATTTCTGTCCTGGACAGCTCAGGGCATATGATATCTGATTTGAAGGAGGTACCGAAGGTCTTTGTCGCATACTTCCAGGAACTTCTTACCCCGGCTGTCAGGGTTGTAAGGCCCTCTATTCAGGAGCTCAGGGACCTTATACATTCCCCACTTAATGAGGATCAGATCAACTTTCTCGCCCAACCTTTTTTACCGAGGAGAGATCGGGGGAGGCCATGTTCTCTCTAGCCGGAAACAAAGCCCCTGGCCCTGATGGCTACAATGCTGATTTTTTTAAAAAGAACTGGGACATAGTGGGCCCTACAGTCACTGAAGCGGTTGCTGATTTTCTTGAATCTGGGTGTCTACTCAAGGAAATCAACAATACCATCATTGCTCTGGTGCCTAAAATCCCCAATGCGACATCGGTGTCTGATTTTCGTCCTATTGCATGTTGTAATACAATCTACAAGTGCATCACTAAGATCTTCTCATCCAGAATTGCTGCGATTCTCCCATATGTGATTAGTCCGGCTCAAACGGCTTTCATCAAAGGTAGAAGAATCAGTGACAATATCCTGCTCGCTCAGGAACTTTTTTGTGGATTCCACAACAAACCTAATGTTCCAAAATGTGCCATTAAGGTAGACTTTAGGAAAGCCTACGACACCCTTGACTGGGACTTTTTAGAGACAACCCTTCAAGCGTTTGGATTCCCCAACCATCTCACAAGGCTTATTATGGTGTGCATCCGAACACCAAAATTTTCCTTATCTATAAATGGTGAATTACATGGCTTCTTTGCAAGTGGAAGGGGTATAAGACAAGGCGACCCTATGTCTCCATACCTTTTCACTTTGATCATGGAGGTTTTCTCTGGAGTCCTCAATGCCCACACTAGGCATCCGGATTTTCGATATCACTGGCGGTGCAAGGCTACGAGACTATCCCATTTATTTTTTGCGGATGACGTTCTCCTCTTTAGCCAAGCAAGCCTCGCATCAATCTCTTGCATCCAAGGCGGGCTCAACTTATTCTCTTCTTGGAGTGGGCTTACTCCTAATGCCAGTAAGAGTGAAGTCTTTATATCGGGAGGCTCTGAGACCACTAAGCACCAGATATTACAAGCGCTTGGCTTCAATCTCGGGTCCCTTCCTGTGCGATACTTGGGAGTGCCCATTATTACTTCGCGACTAAGCAAGGCGGACTGCAACGCACTAGTTAGCCGCCTCACGGCTAGAGTCCAATCTTGGACTCACCGATTTCTTTCCTTTGCAGGCCGTCTTCAACTTATTAAGTCGGTGCTCCATGCCATCCAAGCTTACTGGACCTCTATATTTTGGCTCCCTTCCTCGGTAGTAGAGAAGATTGAACAAACTTGTAGGCAATTCCTCTGGAAAGGCCCTTCCATGGGCCCGGGAAGTGCTAAGGTGGCTTGGGACGATGTATGCCTCCCCTTGTCAGAAGGAGGACTTGGAGTAAGAAGAATCAGGGAAAGCAACAAGGCAGCCATGGCTAAGCACATTTGGTTGCTTTTCACTGATAAAGAATCGCTATGGTGCAAATGGATTCATGCCACATATCTCAAAAGGGAGAACTTTTGGATTTCTTCAACCCCTACGCTTTGTTCTTGGGCTTGGCGGAAGATCATTGCCCTAAGAGATGACTTCAAACCCCATTTTAGATGGAAGGTAGGAGATGGGGAAACAATATCGCTGTGGTTCGATCCATGGCTTGATATTGGTTCTTTAGACTCAATATATTCAAATAGCTACATCTATCAATCGGATCTTCTCAGACAGGCAAAGGCAAAGGACCTATACTCCTCTGATGGGGATCAAGTACGCCAAGAGCTGTTATCGTGGCAAATACCAATTCCCCATCTTTCAGTTGGTCAAGACATGTTTACTTGGGCTCGAGATTCTAATGGGAAATTTTCAACTACTTCGGCTTGGGCCACAATCCGGCGAAAAGCTTCCCCGGTGCACTGGTCCTCTTTTGTTTGGGATAAGGCATTGGCCCCTAGACATCAATTTCTTCTATGGCTTATAACCAAGAATCGTCTCCCCACTCAGGCCTACCTCATGACATTTGGCAGGATTCCTAATTCTGTCTGTGCCTTATGCAAGTCTAGGCCTGACTCAGTCAATCATCTCTTTTTTGAATGTCATGTCTCTAATACTCTGTCTAAATTCTGGGCTGCTAAATGTAACCTTCCATGGAGCAACTCCTCGTGGTCAGATAACCTTCTTTGGGCTATAAACTCCATTTCTGGCAAGGGTTTCTACCAAGAGATAGCTCGCTTCTCCTTTGGAGCGCTATGTTATATCATTTGGAAGACCAGAAATGATATTCTCTTCCGGGGACACAATCTATATGTTCCGGCTATGAAATTATACCTTTTTAAGGTGGTGAAAGATAAAGGCCTCACCTACAAGTTGATTGAAGACAACCCCAGAAATAGAAGGGTGCAGCGCAGCTGGGGGATAGACCCCCGGATTTTTGGTGAAGAATTGCCTATGGCTTAGTTTAGGATGATATGGGTTTTCTATTACCCAATCTTCTTGTTTATGATGATATTGTTGGGTGACCATGGTACCCTTCTACTCCAGTGACATGTAGTCCAGATGAGTATGTGCCGGTACCGTGTTCCCCCCCTACTGTACAGTTCTCTGGTCGATTCTAATACAACTTACCTTACCAAAAAAAAAAAAAAAAAAAAAAAAAAAAAAAAAAAGTATATGCAATTAACCTTACCAAAAAAAGTATATGCAATTAATTGTGCTTTGAGATCTCCAATGAGACTAAATTTAAGTAAAAAAAATCACATTTTAGGCGTCAAAAGAAATGCATAAACAATGGAGGTGTTATTGTGCTCTTGGACTGATGAGCTACTCAACCTGCTCTAGATTTCTCAGCAGCTCCAAGACAACAGTATGGAGAAAACTGTCTTATGGCCCGGAATTCTTGCCATTTAAAATTTTTTGAGCGGTCGCAATTTGGTAATTCATCAGCATCCCTTGTACGCAGTAGATTTTGCTCATAAGTCTTTGTGTTAGATGTTAGAAATAGATGATGATAGAGGGACGCTCCACTCGATTTTTGGCATATAAATATATAATTAATTACCTAACTATGTCCTCAAAATCTTAATCTCAAACCCCTTGCCGTGTCAATTTTTTTTTATAGAAGGCCTTCTTAAAAATACATGGTCCCTAAGGATAACCTTATGTGTTTTGGAAATTGAATTCATACAAGTTAATAAGCTGTCTATAAGTACAGAGACTTAAAGGAAACAATAGTATAGTCATATGCACAAATATAATAATATAGTCATATGCAGAGTTATGCATGAATGAATTGTCTTTAAAATTTTGGATGGTTCATACTAGGAAGGTACAAGAGAATCCATTTATTGGGATGTGGTTCATACTCACCACAATTTTTTTTATAATTTGGGCCAGTATTTTATTGATAGTTTGGGACATGGCTCATGAATAGTTATTGAGTATGTATAATATCTTTCTCTTATAATTAAGAGTTGTAACAATGAGGTGAGATGTGCTAATTATAGCAGAATTCTCTACTAAATATAGCCCTAATTCAATGATGAATCAGGATATATTTTGTGTTTTGATTTCTCATTCTCGCATTTACTTTGTGTTTGTGCACATAATCCTAACAATATTGAAGCTATGTAGATCATAGAGTCCTTTGCAATTTTCATCTGAATATTGGAGACCATACAGATAACATCTCCATTATATCTGTCATCAACAAAGGACTTTCCACGCATGGGCATCCTGCGGAGTGATTCCTAGTTTTTCAACGATTTTAATCTAAAGAACATTCGAATCCTTTGATTTTTCTATCATTTCTTATTATCCAAGAACACGTCAAGACCCCAGTATATTTCTTTCTAGTTATTTGCTGCCAGCGATCATCTATTACGTAAATATTTTGAATTGGGAAATATGCGTGTTGAACACATCTTGTCACGATCCACGGTGGTCAAACAAGAAGTAATTTTCTAAATTCAATGGTCAGATAAAAGAGGATGAGGTCGATTGAATAAAATGGTATTAGGAACAAACTCGGGTCTACCAATACCAGTCTTTGTCCATTTCAAATAGAGCAATGTGGGGGCACAACACCTAAAACTGAGTCCTGATCACATTGGTAAAAACATTTGCACGGATGTTATATCTATAAGCTACGTTAGGTAATCAGCATAAAAGATTGCTGACTCTTCTTATTATGCTTTTTTGGGTTTTGGCCCAATTTGTCACCAGTTTTAACAAAATGTACGGTGATGGATGCCTTGTCTTGCTAGAGACATCTCTCGTATTTATATGCAAAAGCCAGTTTATAGTTCCCTCTATTTCTTCGATTCTTCTGATTAAATTGTTTGGCACGTGTTTTAATCTTTGAATGCCACTGTTGGAAAAGAAATCTGAATTTGACTTCACTGGTTAAAAAGAGAGGGGATAGAAGAAGAAGAAGAAGCGTTAATCAGAATTTGAATTGGTCGGTCGTGGAACAAATGTCTCGTCGTTGACGTACTCGTTTGTTGTATCATGTCTTTGACGTCCGTGAATGATGTGATCATGCACGATTGTTCCCACACGGCAAAATTTCAGTATGTCCAACTATTTTCCGAAACTTATATTTCCACCAGTATAATGTCAACATGGTGTCTGCAAACACATTTCATTTGAACTATGAGAATTCTTCGCTCATTGCATGAAACGACACTTTACTCTCAAATGAGGGCAGACATACCTCCATCTTTCATATAATCTTGGTAATAGGATAACTTATTTATCCAGTTTCAAAAGGCACTTTACTTGAAGTGTTAAATAAATCTCACTTAAGTGGGCAGTGACTTTGTTTATGAAAAGGAGAAAAAAATAATTAGACATCAAAATTCAAAAACAAGATTAAAAATGGAAGAAAATCACAAGCAAATTTTTGTGATATCTTCCTATACTTGTTAATGGCGATAGGTGAAGAGGCTCGGACACGGATTTCTTAGTTGGATTTGACTATACACAAACCAAATCAATTATAATCGTTTATAATGATATCGATCTCATGTGAGCTTCAATTTCCCATAATCTAATAGTTGTCGTCGCATATGAGGCGAGGACTTGGGTCGACAATAAAGAATTTTGAGAAAGGGAAAGGCACTTGCGCAAAAGAGAAAATGGATGGGGGGTCAATCTTTTGGATTATCAAAGGCGGAATTGGAAATGGAAATGGATGGGTTTTCAGTGTCTGGCCTTTCTATTCTGTGTTTTTGTATTTTGTTGTTTGAGTTCTAATTATGTTTTTTTTAGTGGCAGGAAATTGAGTTGTCAACATCCTTGTTTCCTTTTTCCTGCGATGATGAGACCGGCGTGATGATAGGTGCCTAAACGGAACTGAGTTCCATTAATTACGGGGTTCTCCCTACACGTGCCTCATCAGCATGGTTGACCTCGTACACTCTTTGACCAGATTTGAAATTTATCAAAATTGACTTGTTTTTGACCGCGTGAGTTACGACCAGCGTTGGCCACGTATATGGGTGCATGATGAAAAGTAAAATCCGAATCCTGACTCGACGTTTCCGTTTCTGATGTGCTATTGGGGCAGCCAAAAGGATAAAAAAGAAAAAAGAAGGTGTCAAAGGCATGAATAATAAAGCATGTCGTTCTCTTTTGCCAAGAGATTCATATTAAACAGTGCAATAGTATGCATGGCATGTGCTGTGTCATTTGGTATTCATAAGCTTTGTGAGAGCGATAAAGAGTGAAAAAGGGAGAACAAAATGATGCTGTTAAGATTATATTTGAAAATGTCTATAGTTCACATAAGACTGTACAGTATCCAAGTACAAAGTTCTATGCTTAAGTTGGAGCATAGCTAGTTCCTGAATATAAGTGTTTTATGGTGTTCACACGTCTTTCCTCTCCTATTTGTTCCCACGAAGGTTTTATTGTTCCATAGTGGATTTCTTTTTTCTTGTTCATGGATTTTTGAAAGAGTGCATAAGTGTCAAAAGTTGTTGGTAAAAAAAGTTAATGTTCACATGATTTAAAGATAATTTGTTGATAACTTACCAATATGTCTAAGAAATTACTGATTTTTTAGAGTAATTCTGAAGTTATTTACTTTTCTTATTGTTTATTAAGTTTTATTTTTCTTTTTTCCCAACACCTTAAATTTACCAACTCTTATTCGAGGGACTAAATTACCAACTAGTCATCGGCTACAAACTCTCATTTGAGTTATTTGAAGAAATTATCCAATCAGTTATATATCTATTGTACATATCAGTTTAGGCATAAACTTTCTCACTTTGCTAATTTAGTCCTAAAATTTTGTATGAAATTCTAATATAGTCATTTTGGTTAATTTTTACCAGAACTTACTCATGTAGTTTTAATTTTGGTTCCATCTCCAACGGTCCACATCGTGACAAGAGACATGGCATCTTTGCCTATGAGCAAACTATGCCAGCCCTAAGATGAGCGTTGTCCTTTATTAGCATGCTAGAAATCTTTTACAAGAAAGTATAAGCCCTTGCATAGTTGCCCCCATGGGATATTTAGGTTTGTGCTCAAACGCCATGCTTGTTTTGCCAACATGGCTTTATTAAAGTCTAGTAGGTTGCAAAAGCCTAATCCCCCATTTTCCTTTCTTCTCTTAAGCACCTCTCATCTTTTCCAATGAATTCTAGTTTTCCTCTCATTAGTTTTCCACTAGAACTGTGCTATTTTATGCTCTATCGCCTTACAAATTGACACAAGGACTTTAAATACAAACATGGCGTATTGTGGAATAGCTCGCACCACTATCTTGATTAGAACTTCTTTTCCCGCCTTGGATATCAATCTTTCTTTCCATTCTTCTAATTTTGTGCTTACCCGCCCAAGGATCCATGTGAATATGTGTTTTTTTGAGACTCCCCAATCTAAAGGTATGCCAAGATAATTCTCTGTCTTTTCTATAATAGGCACCCTTAGTTTTTGCGCCATATTCCTTTTTAGACTCTGAGGACAATCCCTACTGAAATAAACCCCTGATTTATTTAGATTGATTTCTTGTCCTAGGCCACATTGTATTGATTGAGAATTGAAGCTAAGTTCTAACATTCCAAGACTATCCCATCCAAGAAGAATATCGAATCGTCGGCAAATAGGAAGTGGGAGAGGTAGGACACCATCTGTTCAGTTTGATTCCCTTGATGCTACGATCCTTCACCGCTTTCCTCATAAGTGTTGATAGCACATTAGCCTTATAGGGCTCATTATAATCGAGTTGATATTGCATGGTTGATAAATAATATAAGTTAAGAACATCTTACCTTTAATCATGTTGGTCTCATTATAAAGCCCGCATGGGTAATGGTCCATGTAGTCTATTGATCACACAATTTTTTTTTACTAAGAGGTTCAAAAGATGATTTGTGTGTATAGATTAAGTACACGATATAAGTTCAAATCCTCGCGTCATCAAGTGTGAAAAATCCATGTTTGGGCCACACCACCCACTTGGACTCAAACTTGCGTCTTACACGGTCCATGAAATTATTAGCTAGATGTTCTTGGTTTAGGATTTACCTGCTTAGGTAGGCTTAATTAGGCTTAATAGTCGTAAAAGAGATTGTATTTGAATAACGTCTTGGACAATAAGAACTTTTCATGAAACCATCTCGTGAAGCGATTCTAATTATTTTAAATGGTTTTAACTTAAAGAACATATAAAATATTCCATTTCCATCTTCCTTATTCTCCGCCGGTTGTTGTCATTAATGTGAAGATCTAGAATTGGGTGATTATGAGTCAAGTCCGGATTCAGATTTTACTTTGATCATCCAGCAAATTATGCGTGTTGAACACTTTGGGATGATTCAAAATGGTCAGATAAGAAGTAAAATTTAAAATTTTCAAAGGGAAAACAAAGAGGATAAGACCGATTGAATAAAGCTGGATTGGGAGCGATCCCCACTCCACGTAACCTAGCTACGGTCTTTGTATGGGTTTAAAAGCAATGACCGGAGAATCAAATTTTGTATCATCCCCTTCGAATTTGTAGACTGAAAAATTAGTCATAGAAAGATTGATGAATTTAAATTTAATCCACCATCTGGAAAAAATGCTATTTTCAAGAACGGTGTTAAGACCTTTGACATGTATACTTAGCGATAATTTACGTGTGGAATGAATAACAATTTCTATTGGCAAAAGATTATATGCATGTTGATGTCCTAACTATTAGCACTTCATGAAATTATCATGTCCTAAAAGTTGCTAATAAAGAAAGACACGCCAAAAGTTGTCTTATGTAAACACTTACGCCCAAAATGATTAATATTCTGGGCCGCTGGGGACGTCATGCAACGAATGAGAACGTCAAGGACGAGACCGGAGACATTATTTTTCGACGATCGATTCAAACTAGAATAATCAATGTGATTTTGAAATACATTTTTAACGATAATTCATAATCTTCTATGCCAAAACAATTTCGTTGATGATAAAAATAATTTTCGTTAATTCATTTTTATAATATTTTCCAAATCGTATTTCCTGTAAAGAAATACATCTGACAAATTTTTATTTACTATTTAAATGGGCCTACTCACTTATATAAGCACTTATTATTTGTCACTTCATTTAGTAAATCCATTTAGTGTATGAGTCTTAGTATCTCTGCCATTACCTCTCAAGTTAGTATTTGATTAATGCTTGTTCTTCTTTCCTTCTTTATCCAGTGAGGTCAAAACCCAAATTTATCTCTTGCCGTAGCAGTCACAAATCAAAAGCCCGTGTCCAACGGTTCAATCAAAAGAATCGAAAAATACACACAATCTAGAAGCTTATCGATGAATATAAATAGGATCGACATAGCTCCCAAGACAAGACATCCTTCATTCTACCTTTTGTTGTGTTCGCAAATTGTACCAAATCAAAACATAGAAGAGAGAAACGGGCACCGAGCGAAAAACATGAAGAAGTTCCTAGCTTCAAAAGTAGCGGTTGCTGTGGTTGTGTTGCTGTTTTTGGTAGGAACAATAGTGGAACCAAACGAGGCATGCAGGGTTCTAAATAAGGGCAATGAGGGAGGTTGGGCAAATGAAAACGCAAGTGTTCTTGTCCTCCAAGTCCTGCCAAAGGGTCCGGCCCCACCTACCGGAGGGCCATCTGGCACCACTCCCGGAGGGCCACCTGGCCGCACTGCCGGCCTCCACACCACCAACACTCGGGCCTTCGCTGGTCGAGCTGTGGCTTCTCCTCGTGGTTACTCCGATCGCATCCCTAAGTCTAGTGTGACTGCCGATCGCAAATAGTTGGAGCTTACAGTATGACACTCATATCAAGGGGAATGTGTGAGTTGTGGAAATTAAATTTCTAGAAGTTAATAACCAGTTTGTAAGTATAGAAAGTTGAAGGAAACATAATATAATCATGTTTGCAAATAAACAAATAGTCATATGCAATTATGCAGGAATAAATTGTCTTTAACCTTTCAGATGTTTAATTCTCATCTATTGTATAGAATATGCAATTAACATGGTGAAACATGTTCAATTTGTTTGTTTTAATGCCTCAAGTCTCCTAAATTTCTTAGCAATTTTGTTGTTCATTGACATTCTCTTAACAAACTCCAAAGCTTCCAATTAGTAGTTTTTCAGCATATCGACGCTCAATTGTCTAATTATCGATGTGGCAGATTCAATCTTTGTAATGGAAAGGGAGCCAATTCCCTGTAAAACAAACCCCAATTTTCCAAAGGGGTCGAGTTAATTAATCTACCATAGAATTAGATAGGAGTGTCAATTATAGCATTTCATGAAAGAAATATAAATTATTTAACTGGAAGAACTTTTTACTTTATATACTAGATATCATGTAGGGAAAAATATCAAAAAAGTCCTAAACATATTACTATTATGTTAAATCAGCCCTAAACCTTTTGTAAATATGCTAATTCAATCCATCCAACCAATTTTGGCCGGTCACTTTTCCCATATGAATGTAATCTATATATCAATCTCATTATAGTTGATGTTCCTCTAAATGTACTGAGAGGCTTCGCATTTGTTGCTTATAGTTGGTTTAGGTTTATTATATTAACGTTGCTGATGTTAAATTATCAAAAAATAGTCAATACATGCGTGATCCAAGCCCCTACGATAGATAGACCTTCCGCTCAACTTTTGACACATATATCTAATTAATTGCTATTGCGAAATCCCAACGTCCCGCCACTTGCATTTCATTCAAGAGCCATGTCGATTTCTGAAATACAATGCCTTGCCAAAAGTACAGCGTCTCAAGACCATTTGACTTTTTTTCTAAATATTAAATCGCGATTTCATCAAAAAAAAAATTTATAACTTCTTGATTAATTGACAGATATTGCGTGATCTTTTATGTGATATTGGAGTCACATGGATCGCAAAGTCATTTGTGATTAGGATAGTAATTTTTTCCCTATAAACACCTATTTCTTTCAAGTGGACCATAGATATAACATGTCCGATATTATTTTCTCAACGGTTTCAATTTGAAGAACATTTCGATCCTCTTATATTAATCTTATCTCCTGTTTTCCAAGAACAAGTTAGGCCCAAATAGATTTTCTTCTCGCTAGTTTCATCATCAGTTACGTCAAGCTTGAATCGAGAAAATATGCGTGTTGAAGGTTTTTTGTCCCTATCCACGGGAGTCAAATATGAAGTAATTTTATATTTTCAAAGGTAAGACAAAAGAGGATAAGGTCAGCTAAATAAAGTGGGATTAGGGACAAACTCGGGTCAACAAATTCCTGGATATGAACATGCCTTTGTCCTTTTCAAATTTTCAAAGAGGGCAGTGTGGGGCACGCACAGAGTTTAAAACCGTGTCTTGATCGGACCTGCAGAAACATTCTCTTCCACCGACGCTATATAGTGCCAATACTAAATTAAAGACCCAGAAATTTCCCAGAATTTTAGTCCTCTTTTTTATTTCATCCGTGAAATTTGGTCCTTTCTCTCTCTATAATCAGGTCCTTAAGCTATCTTTTTTATGCAATCAAATCCCGTTAATTGTTGATTGCGAGTAACAATTAAAAGTGCTGACGTGGCAATTCTAACACGGTAAGACTTAGATGGCATGGAAATTTCCCTATATGTACTTTAATAAAGATAATGAACTTAACCAAAACTTCTAAACAATTAAACCAGGGAAAAGAGACAAGAGGGTTGAGGCTGTGCCGCTGAGCACCATCTGGCAAAAGATCAGCACAATTACAGTGCAGTATTTTCAAACACATAAAGATCGATTACTTTTGTTCGGAAGAGGATGAGGTCGATTGAATAAAATGGTATTAGGAACAAACTTGGGTCTACCAATACCAGTGTTTGTCCGTTTCAAATAGGGCAGTGTGGGGGCAAAGCACTTAAAACCGAGTCCTGATCACATTGATAAAAACATTTGCACCGATGTTATATATATAAGCTACGTTCGGTAATCAGCATAAAAGATTGCTGACACTTCTTATTATGCTTTTTTGGGTCTTGGCCCAATTTGTCGCTAGTTTTAACAAAATGTACGGTGATGGATGCCTTGTCTTGCTAGAGACATCTCTCGTATTTATATGCAAAAGCCAGTTTATAGTTCCCTCTATTTCTTCGATTCTTCTGATTAAATTGTCTGGCACGTGTTTTGATCTTTGAATGCCACTGTTGGAAAAGAAATCTGAATTTGACTTCACTGGTTAAAAAGAGAGGGGATAGAAGAAGAAGAAGAAGAAGAAGCGTTAATCAGAATTTGAATTGGTCGGTCGTGGAACAACTGTCTCGTCCTTGACGTACTCGTTTGTTGTATCATGTCTTTGACGTCCGTAAATGATGTAATCATGCATATGATTATTCCCACACGACAAAATTTCAGTATGTCCTACTATTTTCTGGAACTTGTATTTCCATCAGTATAATGTCAACATAGTATCCGCAAACACATTTCATTTGAACTCTGAGAATTCTTTGCTCATTGCATAAATAAAAATATTCACCACATACATATCAATTTCTTGTGGATAACTACGTACATGGCAAATATACATGGCAAAAAACAATAGGAAAAATGAGAAGATAACGACACTTTACTCTCAAAAAAAGAGGGCAGACATATCTCCATCTTTCATATAATCTTGGAAATAGGATAACTTATTTATCCAGTTTCAAAAGGCACTTTACTTGAAGTGTTAAATAAATCTCACTTAAGTAGGCAGTGAGGTTTGTTTAAGAAAAGGGGAAAAATAATTAGACATCAAAATTCAAAATCAAGATTAAAAATGGAAGAAAATCACAAGCAAATTTATGTGATATCTTCCTATACTTGTTAATGGCGATAGGTGAAGAGGCTCGGACACGGGATTTCTTAGTTGGATTTGACTATACACAAACCAAATCAATTATAATCGTTTATAATGATATCGATCTCATGTGAGCTTCAATTTTCCCGTAATCTAATAGTTGTCGTCGCATATGAGGCGAGGACTTGGGTCGACAATAAAGAATTTTGAGAAAGGGAAAGGCACTTGCGCAAAAGAGAAAATGGATGGGGGGTCAATCTTTTGGATTATCAAAGGCGGAATTGGAAATGGAAATGGATGGGTTTTCAGTGTCTGGCCTTTCTATTCTGTGTTTTTGTATTTTGTTGTTTGAGTTCTAATTATGTTTTTTTAGTGGCAGGAAATTGAGTTGTCAACATCCTTGTTTCCTTTTTCCTGCGATGATGAGACCGGCGTGATGATAGGTGCCTAAACGGAACTGAGTTCCATTAATTACGGGGTTCTCCCTACACGTGCCTCATCAGCATGGTTGACCTCGTACACTCTTTGACCAGATTTGAAATTTATCAAAATTGACTTGTTTTTGACCGCGTGAGTTACGACCAGCGTTGGCCACGTATATGGGTGCATGATGAAAAGTAAAATCCGAATCCTGACTCGACGTTTCCGTTTCTAATGTGCTATTGGGGCAGCCAAAAGTATAAAAAAAAAGAAGAAAAAAAGTCAAAGGCATGAATAATAAAGCGTGCCGTTCTCTTTTGCCAGCAAGAAAAGAGGGTAATCGTTATACGTGCTCAACATATTACCAAGAGATTCATATTAAACAGTGCAATAGTATGCATGGCATGTGCTGTGTCATTTGGTATTCATAAGCTTTGTGAGAGTGATAAAGAGTGAAAAAGGGAGAACAAAATGATGTTGTTAAGATTACATTTGAAAATGTCTATAGTTCACATAAAACTGTGTACAGTATCCAAGTACAAAGTTCTATGCTTGAGTTGGAGCATAGCTAGTTCCTGAATATAAGTGTTTTATGGTGTTCACACGTCTTTCCTCTCCTATTTGTTCCCACCAAGGTTTTACTGTTCCATAGTAGATTTCTTTTTTCTTGCTCATGGATTTTTGAAAGAGTGCATAAGTGTCAAAAAGTTGCTGATAAAAAAAGTTAATGTTCACATGATTTAAAGATAATTTGTTGATAACTTACCAGTACATTTAAGAAATTACTGATTTTTTCAAGTAATTCTGAAGTTATTTACTTTTCTTATTGTTTATTAAGTTTTATTTGTCTCTCTTCCCAACACCTTAAATTTACCAACTCTTATTTGAGGGACTAAATTACCAACTAGTCATTGGCTACAAACTCTCATTTGAGTTATTTGAAGAAATTATCCAATTAGTTATATATCTATTGTACAGATATCGGTTTAGGCATAAACTTTCTCACTTTGCTAATTTAGTCCTAAAATTTTGTACGAAATTCTAATAGTCCTTTGATTAATTTTTACCAGAACTTACTCATGTAACAATGTGCCACGTAGAATAATCGGTGATAACCAAACCACCATGTCGGAAATTTTGGTAAAAATTAATTAGATGGAATATATTTAATTTTTGCTCAAAAATTCAAGATTAAATTGACAAAAATGAAAATTTTAGGACTGAATTAATATTCGTACGATAGGCTTATCTCTATGGTTAATTTGCCTAAGTGATTCCTAGTGGGTGTTTTTTTATATGTTGTATTTACTTTAATGAACCCATTAATGACCTGACCTTGATTAATCCGAAACTGACCTTACTTTCGGGATGGGCCCCTTTTTCCAGAAAATTATAAATAAATAAATCCGAAAAAAATTGGAAAAATGGTAAGAAAATAGGCCTTGATTAGATAGTTAGATCTTAGTATTAGATTTAGCTTAGTGTCTTTCAGTTGAAATTCATATGTTTTAGATATTTTAGTCAATCTCTTGGATATAGGTTAGTTTTGGTAGATCGACCTTTTAGTCAAGAATTGGATTCGAATTGATTGTAACTCATGGGGGTTATTGTCCCTAGGCTTAATAACGAAGCTGCGTCATATTCATTACCCGACTCATATTGAGTTATCTTACTGTATTCTACACTTGATTTATTCTTTCTACTATTTTTGATGAATTGTTTCTGTTATGTGTTTGGCTTATGTTAGTCGAATGGTTAGGTTACACTTCAAGACCATAATAAATTCCAGAACATTGCATGGACACTTAAGCTACGTTTAGTGGGTTAGATAAAACTCCAGATAGGATATTTTTTATCTTATTTGGTCTTTGATCCTATCAGGAGTTTGGAGTGACTCAAAATATGAATACAGCTGAATATAGCCCGGACAAACCAAACTTTGCTTTACGTAAAATTGTTAGAGTACGATTAACCTCTGGATTTAATCTGGATAAAAAAATCCCACCTGGGGTTGGGATAGACCCGAATAGAATATGTGAAATTTAGGACTCACTCTCTTTCCAATTCCATAGATGGAAAATAAGTGAAACAAGTGAGGGATTATGGCAACCGAGATCAAAGGAGCTCCTTCGCTGCGGCCGAGAAGCAGCCGCACTAGTTGGAGAGGAAGTGGACGTTTTGGTTCGATAACCAATCGAAGCCCTAGCAAGGCACCGCCTCAGGGACTTCTCTCGGCGAGGTCTACACCTTCGACACGGTCGAAGATTTCTGCTGGCATGCTTCGGTTTCGATTTCAGTGTCGTTTGCACTCCTCTATTATGCGTGCCCGTAAAATTCTGTCGTTGATCTGCTGGTTAGGTGGACGCTTTGCTTGTCGTTCCGTTGCTTAGGCTGAATTTGTGTGTTCATGCTGCTCTTAGGTTACCCTTGCCAAAGAGGCTTCTTAGATGTGGGTATCTGGCCTGATGGTGTAATTGATCGGAAACGAGGCGATATTCGCGCTCTTTAAAGAGGATGGATTCACCGCCGTGGAAAGAGAGGTCGTGACAGTAAACACCAAGAGACAACCGCAATCATACCATTTCGCCAACACGGGTTTTGCGTTCATCCAAAATTGACTAAACAATGTAGGGAAAATTGCCAATTTTGCACTTACAAAAAATTGCTAACAAATTTATTAGGCTTGGAAGATTAAATAGAAGAAAGTAAACATGTTTTCCCAAGTTATCATTCTACAACATATGGAAATTATCCATTCGAAATTTTTTTAATATATATAATTCTTTTGTGCTTGTAAACTGTGTATTGATTCTTTGGCCCCAAAAAAAACTGTGTATCGGTTCCTTTAAATCTGTGTATTTGTGGGTACCATTAAGAGAATTTGTCTGAGGATGTCTAGTATTTATATTGTAAACTACCAACAATTGCTTGGATTCTTCTTCTCTTGATCACAACTGTTGAACGGGCCTGGGATTTTTTTAATTTTGACTACTGTGGGTAACGAAGAACAGGCTTTGGAATTTGACTGCACTGGTCATAGAGAGTGAAGAAGAAGATGAAAAGTTTGAAATGGTCGCCAAGGAAGACAATTTAACACTAAGTACTTACGGTCGACTATAATGGATGTAAAATTTGATAAAGCAAAAAGAAAAATCTTAGTAAGTTCTGCCATCTCCTTAATACTTTAAATTGTGGGATATATATATAATTCTCCGGATTTTTTCTTCTTCCTCCAACTCCTACGCATTGAATTCAATGGAGTCATCTTACTTTTCTTTTGGACAAAAATATTAAATCTAATAATTTGATAATACGAAATTTGCAATGTCACCTTTTGTTTCGGGAAAATAATTTACATGACTTCCTAGTTATTAGCATAGACATGGCTATAGAGCTAATTGGAAATTTAAAAATAAAGACTGGCATCTTTGGACCGGAAGCGTACCAAGCGAAGCATAAATGGTGATGATATGTGAAGTGTCCATGTTGGATAATTAGAAAAGAAACGTCTCTATCAGGAGGTGTAGTTCCCACGGAACAAATACGAAAAATGTTAAGAAAATACTTACAAGGCTGGATGGACTATATTAAATAATTTTGTGTAAAACAAAGGTAAGACAAGTAAGTGATGATCAGTTACGTAAAACTCAAATTGGGAGATATGTCGAGTTGAACACATTTTGTCACGATCCACGGCGGCCAAATAAGAATAGTTTTATGAATTCAAAGGTAAGAACAAAGGGGATGATGAGTTTGAATGGATAAAGTGGAATTAGGAAAAAATTGGGGCGACAAATGCCCAGACAGTGTCTAAAATAGTCCTTGCCTCAAATTTCTCTAGCTCAAAACTTGTTACGCAACATTCACATTGGTTCCATGTCAACAAAACTTGGGTCCTTCATCAATCGCAAATTGACAAAACGGAAAACTAAATTGCTAACAAAATCGGGTAGTCACATCCCACATTTTGCACTTAAAAAAATTACCAATAAATTTATTTGACTTGGCAGATTACATCGAACAAATTAAACACATTTCCTCAAGTTATACATTTCGGAAAAGATGGAAATCATCCATCAGAAAATTCAAAAAGAAAAAAGAAAAGAAAGAAAAATAGAATAATTTGTCTGTGCTTGTAAACTTTGTATGGGTTCCTTTCTTCTACTTGCGAATGCTCAATTCCCTTCAAAAACGTCCCAACTTTTAATGATCAGCAGTGACACCAGATTGAGAGACATGACCATAATAACCACGCGGAGGCACGCCAGCAGCCAATCGCCCTGCAAAGACCTTGGTGCCAGTGGTTCTAGGGGGGGTGCCTCCTCCGAGTTGTGCCTTGGCGATCCGGTGCACGGGGCGGAACTTTTTGCGGGGAGGCGGAGAACAATTAGACTCGGCTGCTTATTACCATCCCATGCTTCATCAGCAGCGACACCAGATTGAGAGACATGACCAGAATAACCACGCGGAGGCACGCCAGCAGCCAATCGCCCTGCAAAGGCCTTGGTGCCAGTGGTTCTAGGGGGGGTGCCTCCTCCAGGAGTTGTGCCTTGGCAGTCCCCGGTGCACGGGGGCGGAACTTTTTGCAGGGACTGGAGAAAAATTGGACTCGGCTGCTTATTACCATCCCATGCCTCATCAGCAGCGACACCAGATCGAGAGACATGACTAGAATAACCACGTAGAGGCACGCCAGCAGCCAATCGCCCTGCAAAGGCCTTGGTGCCAACGGTTATAGTGGGGGTGCCTCCTCCAGGAGTTGTGCCTTTGCAGTCCCCGGTGCACGGGGGCGGAACTTTTTCCAAGGACTGGAGAACAATTAGACTCGGCTGCTTATTACCATCCCATGCTTCATCAGCAGCGACACCAGATTGAGAGACATGACTAGAATAACCACGTAGAGGCACGCCAGCAGCCAATCGCCCTGCAAAGGCCTTGGTGCCAGTGGTTCTAGTGGGGGTGCCTCCTCCAGGAGTTGTGCCTTGGCAGTCCCCGGTGCATGGGGGCGGAACTTTTTGCAGGGACTGGAGAACAATTAGACTCGGCTGCTTATTACCATCCCATGCCTCATCAGCAGCGACACCAGATCGAGAGACATGACTAGAATAACCACGTAGAGGCACGCCAGCAGCCAATCGCCCTGCAAAGGCCTTGGTGCCAACGGTTCTAGTGGGGGTGCCTCCTCCAGGAGTTGTGCCTTGGCAGTCCCCGGTGCACGGGGGCGGAACTTTTTGCAGGGACTGGAGAACAATTAGACTCGGCTGCTTATTACCATCCCATGCTTCATCAGCAGCGACACCAGATTGAGAGACATGACCAGAATAACCACGCGGAGGCACGCCAGCAGCCAATCGCCCGCAAAGGCCTTGGTGCCGGTGGTTCTAGTGGGGGTGCCTCCTCCCACGGGAGTTGTGCCTTGGCATCCCGGTGCATGGGGCGGAACTTTTTGCGGGGGCGGAGAACAATTAGACTCGGCTGCTTATTACCATCCCATGCCTCATCAGCAGCGACACCAGATCGAGAGACATGACTAGAATAACCACGTAGAGGCACGCCAGCAGCCAATCGCCCTGCAAAGGCCTTGGTGCCAACGGTTCTAGTGGGGGTGCCTCCTCCAGGAGTTGTGCCTTGGCAGTCCCCGGTGCACGGGGGCGGAACTTTTTGCAGGGACTGGAGAACAATTAGACTCGGCTGCTTATTACCATCCCATGCTTCATCAGCAATGACACCAGATTGAGAGACATGACCAGAATAACCACGCGGAGGCACGCCAGCAGCCAATCGCCCTGCAAAGGCCTTGGTGCCAGTGGTTCTAGGAGGGGTGCCTCCTCCAGGAGTTGTGCCTTGGCAGTCTTCGGTGCACGGGGGCGGAACTTTTTGCAGGGATTGGAGAACAATTGGACTCGGCTGCTTATTACCATCCCATGCTTCATGGCGGCCTTTAAGAAGCCAACACGCCTCACTTGATCGCATTGATGTTCCCATCAAGAACAGAAAAACCATCACACCTGCTGCTACTTTTGAAGAGAGGATCTTCTTCATCCTCGGCTGGTTTCTAACAAACTTTCTTCTATTTTGGTTGCTGCTAGTTGTGTCTCTATTTGTGTGTACGATGAAGAGAATGTAACTGAGGAGGTCTCGTATTTATATTGTGCCATTGTCACGGTACCAGCAATTGCTTCGTTCCTTCTTGTCTTGATCAAACTTGTTGAGCGGGCCTGGGATTTTTGAATTGTTGACTGCCACTGTTATATGGAGAACCAGATTTGGAATTTGACTGCACTGGTTACGGAGAGGGAAGAGTAAGGATTTGAATTGGTCGTCAAGGAAGACAATTCTTTATTCAACGTCTGCAAGTGCCAAGAAAATCTTTTCTCTCGGGTGAGGGTGCTTTTTTCTTTTTCACTAGCAAACATCTAAAAGTGCCAAGAAAATCTCACGGAGTATTTTCGGGTTCAGGTATTTTCAACTCGAGCTCGGCTAATCCTACTTTCTTTGAGCTTCTAATAGTGCATCGTTCAACAATGGGGCTCTCCAAAGCCAAACTCGAGCCCTCTGCAAACCTCGGTCCCTGCACTCAAACTTGGAACCTCAGGAACCAGCTTAAATTAGGACTTAAGAAACCAAGACATCGATCAATAGATAAAGGATTCCAATGCTTGGACCCTTGACCCTGAGGCCGACCCCAAGTTAATGTGGGGCAGAGAAGAGACTCCCAGGCTTAGATCCGATCGATCATGCCTGTCAAAACGTCTTAATTTTTATTTTTTTAGTTGTGAATATTAATGTAAAGTAAAGTCCAATAATTAAATATGCCTGTCAAAACGTCTTATTTGTATATCGGCCAGTTACAGAATTCTATGCTTGAGTTGGAACATTTTTAGCTGTTGAATGCAAGTGTTTTCTAGAGTTCCATGGTAGGTCTTCCCTCTGGTTCGTGCTTCTGAGGACGATTATAATTTTTCATTAAAAAAAAAAAGGGACTTTTACTATATTGGTAAATTTCTAAAAGAGTAAGTATCCAAAAAGCTGTTGGTAAAAAATAGTTATCTATCACTTGGTTTCCCAATAACTTGCTAATAACTTACAAACACATCTATGGGAAAAAGTACTTGCATATGTACCAATTCAATTCTAAACATTTCAATTGTACCAATTCAGTTCTAAATTTTTTATGTTTTGTCAATTAAATTTATCTGGCTAATGTTAGTAAGAAATCATTGGCATGGATGCCGAGCGTCATGTGTGGTACTACTGACGCTGATGAGGACTTATTTTAATAATTTTTGAAATTTTTTTATAATTTCTTGGTTTTTTCTTTTTTCTTTATTTAAATATTTTTAGAGTGAGAGCTAGCAAGGGCATTGCGACCCTCACTGTGGCTAGCGAGGGCTTGGTACCCTTGCCAAATCTAAGCTAGGCAAGGGCATGGCGGCCTCACTCTAAAAAAAAGTAAAGAAAAAACCCAAAAATTATTTTAAAAAAATGTCCACGTTAACACCAACCATGACATGTAAGATGACCAATAAGTAAAATTGGCCAGATAAACTCAATTAGTAAAACATAATAATGTTAAGTATAAGATTGACATTTTAAAAAATTTATGATTGAATTGATACAAGTGCTAGAAGTATATGACATTTTTGCTAAGTTTTATTTGTCTTTGTCACTATCATCTTAAATTTACCTACTCTTAGAAGAATTTACCCATTTTTATTAGAATGACTTATCAACTTTCTCTGAATTAATTACCAAAGGTTATTAGCTCTTATTTGAATTATTTACCAATGTTTCTTTGATTTTTGTTAATTTATTAACTTTTGACTTCACTGGTTCTAGAGAGAGGAAACAGAAGAGGAAGAGGAAGGGGAAGGGGAAGAAGCATCGTTAATCAGAACTCTCGAACTTGAATTGGTCCGGTCGTAGAACAGCTAATGCCTCGTCCTCCACGTACTCGTTAGTTGTACCGTGTCCACCACTTCCGAGAATGATGTCATCATGCACGATTGTTTTTTTTTTTTGGTCGGTAATCATGCACGATTATTTACCCGCGACAATTTTCAGTATGTCCAAATTGATTATATTTCCACCAATATGCCGTCAACATGGTGATTGGAGAAATATGACAATTCTTCATTCGTTGGATAGATAGCTAATTACATGGAAAATAAACTGCGAACATACATGAGCGGAAAAAAAAAAGAGAAAAAAAAAGATAAAGGCTATGTTACTTTTAACAGTTAATACCATAAAAAATTATAAACTGATATATTCATAATAAATTTATTCAAAAAAAAAATTTAACCACAAAAAATCACAAACTATTATATTAACGGAATTAGGTTAATATTATGATAAATCACAAATCAGTATACTTGTCAATAGTTACGTATCATCCAATTCAGTAATTTGACTATAAGATTTAACGGAAAATAACTTTACCACAGGCATTAGTTTAAGGTAAATTTATCATAATGATACTCTTGCAAGCCAAATTGATGGTGCATAAGCCCTCACCAGATTGAGGCTAGGTAGGGCATTGCGAACAGTGCCAACCTCAAGCGAGGGCATCGTGGTCCTCGCTAGGCGAGAGCTGCAATGCTTGTGCTGGTCTCAACCCAAAAAAAAAATTTAAGAAAAGGAAAGGGAAAAAACAAAACAATTATAAAAATTTCGAAAATATGAGAATATTATTAATAAATATCGACATCAACGCCAATCATGCCTCGTGGAACAACCAACGTCCACGTTAGTAATTTATGGCCAGCATATTGTCAAAATATTTAGATTTTAATCGGTAAAATTGAAAGGTTTAAAACTGCACCGTTAGAAGTGCAAGAGGTTCAAAACTTTTTGGACAATTTTCCCCCTTTTAATATTAACTTTCTATCCGGTTTTCATATGCACCTTACTTTAAGCGTTATTGAGCAAGATTCAAAGCAAGATCTTGCATTATTCTTGGCCACAAGAGACGAGCAGATTGCGTCTACGAGGAATCTCGGAGAGTGATTGGAGGGAGATGTAATATTCAGCTCTTTTGTTGACTGGTGGGACCCACTTGGGTTTTAAAAATAGAAAAGAAAGAGTTGAAAAGTCAAAAAGGAGAATGAGGGAGAATAAGTGGGGGGTTTATTTTCATTCGCAGAAGCTGAACCAGTCGGGAGAGAAAAGAGAAGAGAGAAAAGAGAAGAGAGGGAGAGAAGAAGAAAGGGAAAGGAGGAGAGGGTTTCGCACGTGCGCGCCGCGAGAGCCTCGCAAAGCCGACTCAACTAATTTACGCAACACCCGGTGAGTACACGTGCCTCTTATTCCTCCAATCAAAGCATATTTCCGGTTTAGGGCTCAAATTCGGAATAGGGAAATATTGAGCGGCGAAGTCCGATTTTTGAGTTGTTGAGCCACGAAAATTTATAAGAATGGTAGTTTAAGACGTCATGGACTCATGGGATTTTACGGAATTGGATTTGAGCTTGTGGTTTGTCCGAAACGGAATTTTGAACTTCCCCGCGCACAGTAAACAGTATGCGCGCGGTGACTGTGGGGTCTGATTTTGTCGGTTTCGGCTCGAAATTGGATTGTCCTACTAATGGGTCTTCTAGTGCTCGGAATTATCTTCATTTTGACTACAAGATTGCTTGGATCGGAGTTCGGATGAGAAAGTTATGGCATAATCAAGTTTTGCACCCTAGTCTCGCTTCTTGAACGGCTTTGAATAAATTGCTTTTGTTAGGCGTTTCGTTAGCACTTAGGGGTCGTTTTATTAGTGTTAAGGCGTGATTTAGTTGTCTCAATAATTGAGGTAGAGTTTTATCGGGTTTTAACTCATTCCTCAATTATTTGTTAGGACCGCGAGTTTGACGATTCAAATACCGTTTTATTGGATCGTAGGCTACGAGGTGAGTGGTACTATATCTTCTTTGAATTTGTAAAATTCATGTGAGAAAATTATATGGATTATATATGGTATGGGATTATGAAATGACATTATTATTGCATAAAAAATCGGATCGGGCATGGACTACCTTTTGATTGTTTATAAAGGTTTGGAAATCATATTATGCAAAGTATTGGAAGGCAAAATATCTTTATAAGTGTTTTGCAAATGGTTTATGGAAAAGTATGTGGATGACTTGAGAAATGGTGGATGACGATATTGCAAAAAGTAATTTATTCGGTTTATTATATTGATTCATGGATTGACTTTTTTGGTATTTGAGGATGGTTATTTTGCTCATTATTGCTGTGAGCCTATTGAGGGGCATGTTGGTATGCATACCGGGTAGGATATCCTTCTGGGCCGAGCCACTGGCATTATAGGTGGAGACCTTGCCAATGGGGGAATCTTGGTCGCCTTGTCACAAGGCGTTATGTCGTGACCATGGTAAGAGGTTGAGCAATAGATTGGTCAATGGATGGACCATTGACGTGTGATTTTTGAATGGAGATTATTCAATGGACTTGACCATTGATTATTATATTGTGATGGTTATTTAAATGAGTTTTTCATATGAGTATAAAAGTAACGCCTATATGATTCATTATGTATTTTATATATTGGATGGAGTTTAAAGGTTATGGGATTTCTTTGAATCCATGCATAGTGCTTGTCCGATCTGCTTAGAAGATATGTACTACTCACTGGGCGGTGGTTGCTCATTCCACTCATCATTTATGTTTTCAGGTTCCTCGGTTAGCGGCGAGTAAAGCGAGAGCGCTGTTGGGGGGAAACTTTTGATTCTTTTTGGGTATGACTTGAGGAATAAACTTGTTTAGTGTTTGTTATCTTTTGGGTTGGCTGAATTCGATTGTTAATATTATTTTGGAGGATTATAGAAACTCGATGTATAGCCAACGTGTTGGTCTATCTGATATATATATGGGTTTGAGTTACATATATGTTGATATCAGGTTGTTGGTTATATTGAGGATGCGTCCTTCGTGTGGAAGGACGGCCGTGTCATATTCCATTTTCTTGCAGTTTTGGGGTGTGACATCTTTTGGTATCAGAGCTTAAGTTTTGATCTTTTTAGAGATAGATATGGGACGTTGTGAGTTGTGTGATAGATTTTGTGCGTTAGTCTTTTAGGTACTAAGGTGCAGTTTCATTCTTGGATTCAGGTGATCATGCGTACCGACTCTGAGACGCTTGCCTCGCTTCGTAGGAGCGGCAAAGGCAAGCGAGTCGCTACCCCTAACACTAGAGATACGCCTCAAGCTTCTCGAGGTGCAGCTTTAAGGAGGAGACTGGAGGACCGGTTTGATAGGAGCCCTGATTTGCCTGAAAATATGGAAGAGAACCAAGAGCCACCTCCTTCAACTGAGTTTGAGCAGGCGATGATCCACTGGTATCGCCATGCAAGGGATCTAAGTGGAGATGGAACTACCAGTTCAGGCACCCTTGCCCAATTCAGGAAGGCGAAACCTCCAACTTATGATGGGAAAGCTGATCCTCTTATGGCCGAACGATGGATTAAAAAGATTGATGGGATCTTTAGAGCTGAAGGGATCCCCGAGGATCGGAAGGTTAGATTCGCCACCCAATATTTGGAGGGAGGAGCGGAGTACTGGTGGGAAGGGATGAGGCCAGCCCTTGGAGGTAGAGATGCTACCATATCGTGGGAGGACTTTACAAATGTTTTCAATGCTCAGTTCTTTCCTGTGTCCTTCCAATCAAAGATGAAGGGTGACTTTGTGAATATATCCCAGGGTGACTCTACAGTATTGGAGTATGCAGTCCGCTTCAATGAGATGAGCAGATTTGCGGAGCAGTTTGTAGCTAATGAGAAAGATAAGGCTGACCATTTCCTCAGAGGACTCCGACCTGAAATTAATTCCGTGCTTGGTCCTTTAATGCTGGCAACTTATAAGGATGTGCTAGAACGAGCAATCATCGTGGAACAAGGCAATTTGAAGCAGGGCACACAAGGAGCACCTCAACCCAAGAGGTTTAGGCCCACAAATTTCCAAGATGGTCGTACTGGTGGTAGTGGAAGAGGAAGAGGTTTCAGTCGGCCAGGACAGTTTAGAAATCCAAATAACCAGAGCCCCTGCAATACATGTGGAAAATATCATAGCGGTTAGTGTCACCAGAAATTGGGAGTGTGCTTCTCATGCGGGAAGGCAGGACACATGCGGCGAGATTGTCCTACACGGAGGAACCCTACCATTGGGAATAGGTCATGTTACTTATGTGGACAGCAAGGGCATATATCGCACCATTGTCCTATGCGAAGGAATGTCCCTTCCATTGATAGGCCCCAAGGGAACCAACAAAGACAAGGTACAAGTGGAAAAGTCTTTGCAATGACAAAGGAGGATGCGGAGGCATCCAACGCAGTTGTTGCAGGTAATATTTCTATTGCCTCACAATATGCTTATGCGTTATTTGACCCAGGTGCTACGCATTCCTTTATTTCTACTGAATTTGCGAAGAAACTTGATATGTTACCTGCACTTCTTGAATGTAAATTGCGTGTTGATACTCCCACTGGAAACTCCTTGATTGCTCATCATGTATTCAAGAGATGCTTGCTATGGATTAATGATGTCGAAATGCCTATAGATCTAGTGGAGTTAAATATTCGAGACTTTGACGATATTATAGGTATGGATTGGTTATCTACATATCGTGCTACTGTTGATTGCTTTTCGAAGAAAGTGATATTTAGACTTCCAAATCAACCCGAATTTTCTTTTTCGGGAAGTTGTCAAGACACTTTTCCAAGGTTGATCTCAGCTTTGCGAGCAAGGAAACTTTTGAGAAAGGGTTGTTGGGGTTATCTAGCTTGCGTAAAAGACACGAGTAAGGTTGTAGTGGAGTTGGAGAATGTTCCGGTTGTCAGAGAGTTTCCAAATGTGTTTCCTGAGGATTTACCAGGTTTGCCTCCTGATAAAGAAATTGAGTTTTGTATTGATTTGATACCCGGCACCGCACCGATCTCTAAGGCACCATATCGAATGGCACCTACTGAATTGAAAGAGTTGAAAACGCAACTACAAGAGCTTTTGGATAAAGGTTTTATTAGGCCTAGTGTTTCGCCTTGGGGAGCTCCAGTTCTATTTGTGAAAAAGAAAGATGGTAGTATGAGACTTTGCATAGACTACCGAGAACTTAACAAGGCAACAGTCAAAAACAAATATCCTTTGCCTCGGATTGATGATTTATTTGATCAACTTCAAGGAGCTCAAGTATTTTCCAAAATTGACCTTCGTTCAGGATACCATCAGTTGAAGATAAAAATAGATGATGTGCCTAAAACTGCTTTTAGAACAAGGTATGGCCATTATGAATTTCTTGTCATGCCTTTTGGATTAACAAATGCACCAGCTGCTTTCATGGACTTGATGAACAGGGTGTTCAGGGAGTACCTTGACAAATTTATCGTGGTGTTCATTGATGACATACTAGTGTATTCGAAGAGTTTGGAGGAACACGAGCAGCATTTGAGGTTTGTTTTGCAGATTTTGCATGAAAAGAAGTTGTTCGCTAAATTTAGTAAGTGCGACTTTTGGCTTGATCATATAGAATTCTTGGGTCATGTAATCTCGAAGGATGGCATATTAGTGGATCCAAAGAAGGTGGAAGCAGTTGTTAAGTGGAATCGCCCTACTAATGTTACAGAAGTGAGGAGTTTTCTTGGGCTAGCCGGTTACTACAGGCGATTTGTGGAAGGATTCTCAAGGATTGCTAGTCCACTCACTCGTCTAACTCAGAAGAGAGTTAAATTTGTATGGTCAGATCAGTGTGAACACAGTTTCCAAGAGTTAAAAAGACGGCTAGTGTCAGCTCCCATACTAACCCTACCTTCAGGAAGTGGCGGCTTCATAATTTACTGTGATGCATCTAAAGAAGGGTTGGGTTGTGTTCTTATGCAAGGTGATAAAGTCATTGCCTATGCTTCTAGACAATTGAAAACACATGAGAAGAACTACCCCACTCATGATTTGGAGTTAGCGGCGGTTGTGTTTGCCTTGAAGATATGGCGTCACTACTTGTACGGTGAAAAATGTGAAGTTTTTACCGATCACAAAAGTCTGAAGTACATCTTTACTCAAAAGGAATTGAACATGAGGCAAAGAAGATGGCTAGAACTTTTAAAGGACTATGACTTGTCTATCAATTACCATCCAGGTAAAGCTAATGTGGTGGCGGATGCCTTGAGTCGTAAGTCCTTTGGAAATATGGCAACTTTACTCACGTCTCAGAAACCTATCCTTGAAGATATGAGGAAGTTGGACTTAGAGGTATTGGTGCATCATCTTGGTGCTCAATTAGCTAACCTCCGAGTACAACCGACATTGATTGACAGGATTAAGGCTAAACAGGACGAAGATCCTCAATTGCAGAAATTCAGAGAGGGTGTGGAAGCTGGAAGACAAGTGGATTTCAGTTTACATGTAGATGGGTCCCTAAGGTTTCATGGTCGGCTATGTGTTCCTAATGATTCGGAACGAAAAAGGAGATATTGCAGAAGCTCACGGTACTAGATTCTCTATTCATCCGGGAAGTACTAAAATGTATAGGGACTTGAGAGAGAACTTCTGGTGGGTCAACATGAAGAAAGATGTGGTAGAATTTGTTGATCAATGTCTAGTTTGCCAGCAAGTGAAAATTGAGCATCGAAACCAGTGGGCATTACAACCCCTAGAGATACCTAAATGGAAGTGGGAGCATATCACCATGGACTTTGTGGTTGGTCTACCGAGGACACCAAGTGGTAAGAATGCTATATGGGTGATTGTTGATCGATTAACTAAGTCCGCACACTTTTTGGCGTATCGATTTGGCCTTTCAATGGAAGACATGGCCAAGCGATATGTTAATGAGATAGTGAAACTTCATGGAGTTCCAATAAGCATTGTTTCTGATAGAGATCCTAGATTCGTGTCTAACTTTTGGAAGAGTTTGCAAGGAGCGTTGGGCACTAAACTCAACTTGAGTACAGCTTTTCACCCGCAGACAGATGGGCAGTCAGAGAGAACAATCCAAACGTTAGAGGATATGTTGAGATCATGTATCATTGACTTTGGCGGTTCTTGGGATGAACATCTACATTTGGCAGAATTTTCTTATAACAACAGTTATCATTCCAGCATTAAAATGGCACCTTTTGAAGCTCTGTATGGCAGAAAATGCATAAGTCCTATTTGTTGGGACGATGTTGGTGAGAAAAGACTACTTGGCCCTGAGTTCATTCAACAGTCAGAAGAAAAAGTTAGGTTGGTTCGAGAACGTCTTAGAACGGCTCAAAGTCGTCAGAAAAGTTATGCAGACCTTAAGAAACGCAAGTTAGAATTTAATGTAGGTGATCACGTATTCCTAAAGGTTTCTCCTACAAAGGGCGTAATGAGATTTGACACCCGTGGGAAGTTAAGTCCAAGATACGTAGGACCATTCTTGATTTTGGAAAAGATTGGTGAAGTTGCTTACAAATTGGCCTTGCCGCCGGCACTCTCAGGTGTTCATAATGTCTTTCATGTATCCTTGTTGCGAAAATATGTGCCAAATTCTGATCACGTACTGGATTTTTCACCGTTGAAATTAAGAGAAAACTTGACGTATGAGGAGCGCCCTATTCGCATCGTCAATAAGAAGGATCAAGTGTTGCGACGACGAACTATTCCTTACGTGAAAATACAATGGCAAAATCATACCGAGAGAGAGGCTACTTGGGAACTTGAGGAGGAAGTGAAACGCAAATATCCGCATCTATTTGAGGATTAAGACAAGTTCAAATTTCGAGGATGAAATTTTTTTTAAGGAGGGTATGATGTAATATTCAGCTCTTTTGTTGACTGGTGGGACCCACTTGGGTTTTAAAAATAGAAAAGAAAGAGTTGAAAAGTCAAAAAGGAGAAGGAGGGAGAATAAGTGGGGGGTTTATTTTCATTCGCAGAAGCTGAACCAGTCGGGAGAGAAAAGAGAAGAGAGAAAAGAGAAGAGAGGGAGAGAAGAAGAAAGGGAAAGGAGGAGAGGGTTTCGCACGTGCGCACTGCGGGAGCCTCGCAAAGCCGACTCAACTAATTTACGCAACACCCGGTGAGTACACGTGCCTCTTATTCCTCCAATCAAAGCATATTTCCGGTTTAGGGCTCAAATTCGGAATAGGGGAAATATTGAGCGGCGAAGTCCGATTTTTGAGTTGTTGAGCCACGAAAATTTATAAGAATGATAGTTTAAGACGTCATGGACTCATGGGATTTTACGGAATTGGATTTGAGCTTGTGGTTTGTCCGAAACGGAATTTTGAACTTCCCGGCGCACAGTGAACAGTATGCGCGCGGTGACTGTGGGGTCTGATTTTGTCGGTTTCGGCTCGAAATTGGATTGTCCTACTAATGGGTCTTCTAGTGCTCGGAATTATCTTCATTTTGACTACAAGATTGCTTGGATCGGAGTTCGGATGAGAAAGTTATGGCATAATCAAGTTTTGCACCCTAGTCTCGCTTCTTGAACGGCTTTGAATAAATTGCTTTTGTTAGGCGTTTCGTTAGCACTTAGGGGTCGTTTTATTAGTGTTAAGGCGTGATTTAGTTGTCTCAATAATTGAGGTAGAGTTTTATCGGGTTTTAACTCATTCCTCAATTATTTGTTAGGACCGCGAGTTTGACGATTCAAATACCGTTTTATTGGATCGTAGGCTACGAGGTGAGTGGTACTATATCTTCTTTGAATTTGTAAAATTCATGTGAGAAAATTATATGGATTATATATGGTATGGGATTATGAAATGACATTATTATTGCATAAAAAATCGGATCGGGCATGGACTACCTTTTGATTGTTTATAAAGGTTTGGAAATCATATTATGCAAAGTATTGGAAGGCAAAATATCTTTATAAGTGTTTTGCAAATGGTTTATGGAAAAGTATGTGGATGACTTGAGAAATGGTTGATGACGATATTGCAAAAAGTAATTTATTCGGTTTATTATATTGATTCATGGATTGACTTTTTGGTATTTGAGGATGGTTATTTTGCTCATTATTGCTGTGAGCCTATTGAGGGGCATATTGGTATGCATACCGAGTAGGATATCCTGCTGGGCCGAGCCACCGGCATTATAGGTGGAGACCTTGCCAATGGGGGAATCTTGGTCGCCTTGTCACAAGGCGTTATGTCGTGACCATGGTAAGAGGTTGAGCAATAGATTGGTCAATGGATGGACCATTGACGTGTGATTTTTGAATGGAGATTATTCAATGGACTTGACCATTGATTATTATATTGTGATGGTTATTTAAATGAGTTTTTCATATGAGTATAAAAGTAACGCCTATATGATTCATTATGTATTTTATATATTGGATGGAGTTTAAAGGTTATGGGATTTCTTTGAATCCATGCATAGTGCTTGTCCGATCTGCTTAGAAGATATGTACTACTCACTGGGCGGTGGTTGCTCATTCCACTCATCATTTATGTTTTCAGGTTCCTCGGTTAGCGGCGAGTAAAGCGAGAGCGCTGTTGGGGGGAAACTTTTGATTCTTTTTGGGTATGACTTGAGGAATAAACTTGTTTAGTGTTTGTTATCTTTTGGGTTGGCTGAATTCTGATTGTTAATATTATTTTGGAGGATTATAGAAACTCTGATGTATAGCCAACGTGTTGGTCTATCTGATATATATATGGGTTTGAGTTACATATATGTTGATATCAGGTTGTTGGTTATATTGAGGCTGCGTCCTTCGTGTGGAAGGACGGCCGTGTCATATTCCATTTTCTTGCAGTTTTGGGGTGTGACAGGAGAGAGAGAGAGGGAGCTTCTCTGGGAACTTTCGTTTGCTTAGTACATTCAGGTTCTTTAATCTGTTCAAAGCAACGCAGTTACTACTTTGATTATTGAGTCTTATATTATTGTTTGCACACCTACGGTGATCATCTCTCTCGTTAGCGATTTAGGATTAAAACTAACGAAGATTGCATGCAAAGCATTTTAGAAATCAAGAGAAAATGGACTGAAAATGCGTTAAATTAATCTATCGTAATCAAGTAATCGTATCCATGAATTTATGATTCACAGAAGTAAACTACACCTTGCATTGTCTAATCAACCTATAGCTAATTAGTAGCAACTCCAAAAGGCAAGTTTAATATTAAGATTAAATTAAGTACAAAGTTGCAATTGGTATGGACTCAAGAGAGCCTGTGTTATGCATAGCCACTATCCCTTTTGGGTATAATCATTCGTGCCCACTTAGTAATCAATTATCTTTTCTTTGGTAGTTTGCAATAAAGAGTAACCATTAAAACTACCGACCTAACCATTGGGGTTTACGCTAATAGCCACCTTTGCTACATGAGAATGGGGAGATGGAAGATTTGAATCCCCATCTTCTCAAAAGGGTTAGGGTGGGGACATTTACTTTTAAGTGTGAGTTTCGATTCCTACGCCTTATAAAAATGTGAGACAAAAGTATGAAAGTAAGTTGAAAATTAGAGTATGATTTTAAAAAAAAAAATTGCCAACCTGACAATTTCAAGACGATGAGACTTAGAAGCGGGGCTGCCGCCTCACCTCACCTCACATATGGTGAGCTAATCCTCTAGATTTTGGAACTGCTCACCCATATTTGAAGGCTCGTTATTATCGATCACCACTTTATTTTCTTTTTCTTTTTGATAAGTTAAGGCAATGATAACGACCCCTCTGCACGTTATCAAGTCCTACCCTTATTACGAAATATTCAAATTGCATCTTGACTTTCAAATTGCATCATGACTATTCTACATCACTCATGATTCGAAAGTATGAAATTAGCAAACTTGTTACTGTAACCTCACCAAGATGTAAAAAGTCAAGAAATCTTTTCACACGAAATATATTGCAGTTTGATGACTCAACATGAATTATTCAAAGTTTCACTTATGATGTAACTCAAACACGTGAGTTCTATGCATTGCTTAGAGCTCTTTGCATTGCGAAGAGTATTGTACCGGTGTCATGCTCCCCCAGAGTTGTGTCTAATGATTGGGAGTTTGTCCATGGTTTGATTTCCATTTTACAAAGGTCATATTTTCTTCCATCTCTAGTTGGATCCCCAATCAAACTGGTAGGTTATGAGCTTATGGATCCACTCAGATAAAAACTTAATTGAATATAATTGTGGGTAAAGTTCATGCTCATAACACACTAATCAAAGAGAGTTTTCTCGGACGGTGAAAAACAATGGCTCTTTCTTCATTCATTGCCGGCTAAGGGGAAGCTTTCTTTCTGGGGGCACATGGTTTTCTTGTCCTGTGCCTTATGTTCTCTAAATTACAACACAATAAAGATAACCAACTTCAATGTCCACAGTACTTGTCATATGAAAATGTCTATTCTTTCGCTAAATCGTCCTATAAGAAAGATAATTTGATCATTTAAGTAATTACTACTTCTCAATGTGTTCAGTAATTTTTAATATAAAAGAAAAAACTGTGTTTAAATCTTTTCGCTCACTAGTACTACGATGTGTAATTAGTGGCTATCTTATAAATGGAAGTAATTAATTTTTCTTAGTAACTTTTAATACAGAAAAGTATCAAGTATTGTTTGGTCAATAAATTTTCCAATATATGTGATATTCATATGTCATTAGTGATTCTCATATACATCAAAGTGACTTGCATTACTCCTAGTAACATGTTATGTGCTAATAATTGTCATTTACTCTTGATACCCCCATGCAACTAGTAATTTTCATGTATATAGAAATAACTTTTAATACTCTTGGTATTTTTAATATTGCAAAGTAACAACTTGAACGTTGTTTTGTAAGTTCGTAACTCTTCATTCACTAGTAATTTTCGTGCACATTTAGGCGTCAATGTTGGAAAACTATTGATTGGATGCTTCCCAATTTGTTGATAGGACGTCACTGTATAAGAAAATTGCCAACAAATCTATAAGACTTAGTCGATTAAATCAAGCAAGACATATTTCACCAAGATACATACTCCACACAATAGATGGAATTTAACAATCGGAACTCTTATACAATTTATTCTTGCAAAATAACTATATTATCGGTTCCTATGAACCTCTATACTCGCAGCTGCTTATTGCCCTCTAGGAATTTTATTTCCACCACACGTACATTCCCATTGATAAGTGTCCTTTGGTGTGCTCCATCAATTTGCGATCGGCAATTGCCCCATGACTTTGGAACGCGACTGGATTAACCACACCCGGAGGAGCCATGGCTCGACCGGCGAAGGCCCTGGTGTTGGTGGTGTCTGCAGCAAGTCTGCGGCCGCCTGGAGTGTGGCCATGATTATCCCCAGGAGGGCTGGTTGGACCCTTTTGCAGGGATTGGAGAACAAGGACGCTCTCCTCCTTACCCTTAATCAGAACCCTGGATGCCTCATTTGATTGCACTAGTGTTCCCACCAAGAATAGCAAAATCACACCAACTCTCGGGAAATTCTTCATCTTTTAGCTATAGCTGCTGTTTTGGATCTCGGTACAACTTGTCACTAGTCTTAAGAAAAAGTACGATGAAGGCTGCCTCCTCTTGTGGGAGGTATCTCTCGTATTTATACGCAAACACCAGCTTATAGTTTAATGTTTTTCTACGATTCTTCTGATTAAATTGTTGGCCACGAGATTTTAATTTTTGACTGCTACAGTTGGAGAAGAAATTCGGATTTGACTTCACTGGTTAATAAGAATTTAAATTGGTCGATCGTAGAGCAAATTTCAGAACGTCCAAATTTCAAAATTACAAGAAAAATTGGAACAAAATTACAAGCGGAAAGTGTCGTTACAAAATTAATTTCAATCTCTCAATCGTTAAATTGTATCAATATTTAAATTGTATCAAACAGATAGATACCTGACTTAAAAAAAAAAAATCTGATTGTGTATTATAATTTGGGAGTATGGCACTAGACTTTGAACGTTCGCTACATGTCTCAAGTTCCCGACAACCGGACATGAGAACGCGACATTTGACCTTGGGGGGCTCTGAGGCCAAACTCACGAACCCACTACAAATCTCTGTCCCTACACTCAGACATGGAACCATGGGGACTGGCTCGACTTGGGACTTTTTTTTTTTTTTTGGTAAGGTAAGTGTATATATAAACAACCAAGAACTAGTACATCAGGGGGAACGCGGTACCAACGGCCACTCAGCTGGACAACATGTCGCTGGAGTGAAAGGGTACCACGTAAGCAAAATGAACAAAACTACAAAGCTAGAGCTAGACAGAACTGATAAGGAACTAATTCCTATCCTAAACCATATATGGCTCCAAAGCAAATATATAGGGGTCTAATCCCCAACTTCGCTGCATCCTTCTATTCCTAGGACAATCATCCACTTTGGAAAAGGTGAGGGCTTTGAACCCGAGAGATCAGTAGATAAATAAGGGATTCCGATGCTTGGACCCTGGACCTTGCTGTTGAACACAAGTTAATGCCGGGGTAGACATGAGACTCTGAGGCCTAGATTAAAACTAGTATGCCTGCTGAAATGTCTTGATTTTTTTTTTTTTTTTGTAAGGATTATTGAAGTAGTAATAAAAGCTCAATAATTTTGTAGAACATTTCTTATATATAGATATCTTGTGGTCAAATATTGTTGTCGTTTAGTACGCAAGTTTTTTCTCATTTGTTATACAGTGAATGTAAAAGTGTGATGTAGGTTTTTGATGCTATAGTAATAATGCTGAAAGTTTTTTACATACTTATTAAAAGACGATATACATCCTTGCGAATTTCTTACCGTGTGATCTTCTAGCAATAAAGTGTCATGAAGAAACTTAATTTTAGAATAATATCCATCGCCTGCAAATTGCAGTTTAATATTTCTTAGGCTTTTTTGGCTTGAATAATGTCTTTGGAGTTATTTCATTAAATGTAACAATCATCTCTGATCCACAATTCCGGTTGCCAATCTTTCACAAATTGCAATATTTGATCATAGTTGCACCGTCACTACTGGAGAGTAACGGTTCCATCGTGTGATATGTTAAGTATTTTCTTAACATTTTTATGTTCGTTCGAGGTGAACTACACCTGCTGACAGAGATGCATCTTATTTAGTTATTTAACATGGACAATTCACGTTACATAACCTCGTGGCACTTTACTTCTCTTGGTATGCTTCCATACCAAACACGCAAGTACTTTGGTTTTAATTTCCAATTAGCTGTATAGTCATGTCTGTGCTAATAACATAGAAGCAATGTAAGTAAATTTCAAGGTACAAGTGGTGGCATTGCGACATTAGTTATTATATTTTGACCAAAAGAAAAGGTTAGATATCTACACTAAATCAATCCAATGGATTTTAATGAGGAAGCCGAAAATCCAGAAAAATTTAAGTTAAGAGAATTGACTTCATGTCTAAATATATATTGAAATTTTATATATGTGAAGCAGAACACATCGAGACAACTAAAATAAAATAAAAAATATTAGAATACATGGAATAACATCGAGCCTGTCCATACATTTGATTCGATTGACACTGGTGAATATAAACTGTGTCCCCACCACATCATGTGATCCAGACATATGGATCCTCCATCTAGTTGGATATTACCTTTTCCTTGCACAAGTTCTTGTTCATAGCAACAGAGGTCCACATACAGTATAATTAGTGTCCACAATGAGAAACCCTAGCTGCCAACCTAGTCTTAAACTTTGATATGATGGTATCAGTTGAGATAATCCGATATGTTATCATTTGGAAGTAGCATCGCTCCTCATCTCGCTCCTGTAATTGCGCTATCAGCAATTGATTTTGTCATGAACGCACATGCGTGCACATGTACAGTGTGAATGTTACCACTTGCGAAAGTTCATAACTTGACCTGGGTGATGGTTGAACAGAGAATAGAAATTCTCCAGACGGAATGCTTCAGAGCAAACGTGTATTCGTATGCTGCTATGCCACTGTTCCTCTTCAATTGTTGCGAAATTAACGTTTCTTTGTCGGTGATGCAGAAGCCATGTGTCGTGCGGGATCCATTGTGTTCTTCGACAGGAAATCAAGAAAAACGAGTGTTGACTTTCTCAAAGATGGGCATAGCTACAATGCGTGGAATTCCAATTCAAGTTAAGTCTCTCTTTCCAGCGAAATGTAACAAACACGCAATAGAGACGACGTTCATCTCAATACAATATCAATATACACGAGCATTGCCTTCAGGGTTAAAGAATTTTGAATGACGCAAGTCCAAAAGAGCAAGCCCCAATCCGACCACACGGAAACATGCCAAAACATACGGTCCTACAATTACACCTAAGAAAGGGGCATCGAAAACAGCGTGGAATTCCAATTCGAGTCCAAAAGTCTCATTCAAACATATGTACGGATTACGCTCAATAGAAACAAATGCTCATGTAAATAATCACAAAATACAGGAACGCGTCTCGATATTCAGCATAAAAGAACCCGAATGACTAGTCCAGATTTGCTAAATCTTGTTGACATGTTGCTCATGGTGGAAACCAAGAGTTCATGTATTGACCCAGCGTGCAGAGTCGGCCACGGACAGCATGCGTGCTCCTGTCTTTGTGCCGTATGAAAACTTTCCGGGTTATTGGCCCGCGTTGATACTTCAGCTTTTTTCTCGTCTTTCTTCGGTCACTGGTCACGAGATTTGTGAGTTTTGAAAGTTAATTGTGAGTCAATTCAAACTTAAAGCGCTTGATTCGTCCACACGGCTTCATTAAGTAAAACAGCTAGAAGGTCAGTTGCTATTTTGTTTCTGGTCAACGTAAGGGTATTTCGACGGTATGAATGTTGTTTGAGCAGCAAGTAAAAGAGAGCGGTGCGGCAATCGATTGAGAAAAGGCCTCCATTTATGTACACATTGGTTAAGCATGGATGCGACAATTAAGCAAGTTAATTACTTTCATTTTGACGAAAGCGACCTCATGTCACATTGTAGCTAGTCTTACATTTTGAAAATTCCGTTGTTTTCTTAAATATGATTGACTTGATTTATTAGCATGGAAGTCGGGCGAAGTTAATAGGGAATCTGATCCAACTAAATCTGAATGGGATGTATATCACTAAAAGCCCTATAGAATTTGTTAGGATACACGTGTGAATTGTATTAGAGAAGTAATCCCACATTGGAAAATTGATTTGGTGTGAAGCAGTTAATATATACCAGTTAACCCGTAACTCATTAGCTTAAACTTTTGAGTTAAGATGGGTCCAACTGGACATATTGACGAGCTCGGACTTGGGCTTCCCCCTTAGAGATCTCCCCAAGAAAATGTATCGAATTTCTACTGCGCACTCCCAACAACTGGTATCAAAGCCGATGGTTGCGGTTTCTGGACAGGTGGGCGCTGTGGAGTAACAACGCGGGCCCATGAGGATGATGTTGGGCCAGAATGATATCTAATTTAAGGAAGAGTGGACCTAACACTGGAGCTAACACGTGAGGGGGAGATTGTTAGGATACACGTGTGAGTTGTGTTAGAGAAGTAGTCCCACATCGGAGAATTGATATGGTGTGGAGGAGTTAATATATAATAGTTGGCCCATAACTCACTAGCTTAAGCTTTTGAGTTAAGGTGGGTCCAACTAGATATATTGACGGGCTCGGACTTGGGCTTCCCCCTTGGAGATCTCCCCAAGTAAAGGTATCGGACTTTTGCTGTGTACTCCCAATATTAACAATTTAATAATTCAAAAACCCAAAATTTTAAACCCGACAAGTAGGATTTGAAATGGTTCTGTGGATTCTTTGAGCAACCCTTAATTTGTAAACCTTCTCGAGGTTATTACGACAATTTATGAATGTTAAGAACAAAAATTAGTATAACATGACATTTTCAATAATGGTCACCATATTTTTTTTTACCTAGCTTCCGGTTATAGTTTAATTATAAAATTTTGTTCATTGAACTTAAATTCATTCAGTGTTATATTTTGAGACTCCGTGGATTTCTAATTGGAGATATACAATTCATGAGTTTTGAATAAACAGTCAAGTTTGCAAACTTGAGATTGCTGATTCTATATGAAACATAAGGCCATTGTTTATTGCAAAATACCATGGCGAGTTGCAAGTACTCGACGGGAAGTGAGGGTTTGGATTATACTGTACTCCCCGATGAGTTAAGGACGGGTTTGTTTATCACAAACACGAAATGGGTTGTCACGGTTAAAGTTAAAATTTTTAAAGGTTCGGCAATGCGAAACTGTTTTTCATGATCAGACTCGGCTGCATTTCATTCCATCAAAATTTACCAGGTGATTCAACTTCTGAGAGAATGATCCACTTCCATGAACTCGAATGGGAGGATCTAGCATCATCTATGAAATATTCTGTTTATTCTAGTGCTTTTCATAATACTAAATACGTATTTCTTTACTCTCCTTATGTACTGTCTGTAGTTATGTTTTCAATGATGTTAGCAGTTCAGAAGTTTAATAAGGAAAAAAAAAAATTTGAGAATTTCCTTAATTATAGCTTATAAGCTTCAATTAACTTCCACATTTTTTTTTTTGGTAAGGGTAAGTAATATTAATCAGCGAAATAACTTTACAAAAGGGTAGGACCCGGCACCAACACACACTTGACAGAGCAACGAATCACTAGAGTGGAGGTGCCAAGTTCACTATGAAGAACCAACTGCAACAGCTTTACAAAAGATCCAAAACGGATTGATACACTCCTGTCATGTCTCCTCACAAAAAATTTGAGGATATAATCCCCAACAGCGCTGTAGTCTTTTGTCCCTGGGAGAGGCTACTACTGCTTTAAAAGATAGTGCTTTGTCCTTAACCACTTTGATTAGTAGAAGCTTCATAGTCGGCACGCATAAGTTGGCAGCCCGAAACATAATATCATTCATGATCTTCCATATGACATAGCATAGGGCAGCAAAGGAATACCGGATCATATCAAAATAAAAGCCTTTTCCATCAAAGGTGTGTAAGGCCCATCGAAGATTTTCTGACCAACCACGGTTCCTCCAAGGAAGATTACATTTGGCAGCCCAAAAATTAGCAAGTGAATTTGTGATATGACATTCAAAAAATAAGTGATCAATAGAGTCAGGACATAAATTACAAAAGGCACACAGCACCGAAGGAAGTCTGCCATGAGACATGAGAAAAACCTCGGTAGGAAGCCGATTCTGTAAGATCAGCCAAAGAAGAAATTGGTGTCTCGGGAGTGTAGCTCTGTTCCAGACAAAAGAAGCCCAGGGTACTCTAGTTGCTTGCTTCCGGATGACTGACCAAGCTGAGGCACTGGAAAAGGTTCCTGAGGGGTGAGGCACCCAAGTGAGAGAATCCGGTAGTTGGTTAAGTGGAGGGATGGAAGCCTGCCATGCCTGGTGCTCCTGAAGGAAATCTTGCCCAGCTAGTGTCCATAGATCAGCAACCTTTGCATCTCTTGAGAGACCCGATTGATAAATATCAGTGTCCGAAAAGACTAAGTTAAGGGGGTCCATATCCAGCCATGGATCAAACCACAAGGAAGTAGACTCACCATTTCCAATCTTCCATTTGAAAAAACCTATGACAGCTTCTCTCACTGCAAGGATTTTCCTCCAAGTCCAAGAACAGAAGGTCGGAGTGGCAGCTATCCAAAAATTCGTCTTTTTAACGTGCATGGTGTGAATCCATTTGCACCACAAAGATTCTTTATCGGTGAATAGAATCCATATGTGCTTAACCATAGCAACCTTGTTGCTATCCCGAATTCTCCTAAGCCCAAGGCCGCCTTCTTGTTTTGGGTGGCACACATCCTCCCAAGATACTTTTGCACCTCCCGAGCCAAGAGTTGGTCCCTTCCAAAGGAATTGCCTGCAAATTTGCTCAATTTTGTATACTACAGCAGAAGGTAGCCAGAAGATGGACGTCCAGTAAACTTGGATAGCATGCAAAATTTAACTTCCACTTGCACCCTCTCAGGTTCAAAAAATTTCTGAAGTTTGTCTTAGATTATGCACTCTATGATTGCTTTGATATTTTCTAATTTTGCATCGAAGTTTGATTCCCGGGCGTAATATGTAATCGTATTCTAACATTTTGATATGGAAAGTATCTGATTTCCAGACTAGAAGAAAAAGATGCAAGAGTTTTTCTTTTCAATTTCATAATATTTCTCTTAGTTAACGCTCACACTCAGAGATGGTCTGAAACTCCTACAAGTAGGGGTTTGCAATAATTATTGTGACTCAAATGAACGTTAGCAATTGAAAGTGTGTTGGTAATTTAAGAGTAAAAAATAGGTAAGTCACTTAGATAAAGATCGATAAACTCATAAAGTTAGCAAAAGATAAGAAATGGCAATAACTATTAAAGTTACCAGCAACTTATCGAAAGATCAGATGATTGTTAATTTTTCCTATTACTTATGAAGCTCCTCCAGAAATTTACCAAAACGGAAAAAATAGTCCATAGAGTTGCATCATCCTTCCGAACGTCATATAATGACCAATTGTCCTACGACAGGCCTCTACTATAGAATTGTGCTTCTTCCCAACTTTTCATAATCAGCTAAAGCGATTCAAAGTTGATAATTTTTTACACAAATTAACACGTTAAACACTACTATGGCAAATCCAGAAGTGACATGCATTTACACAAATTTTATATACATAAGTTAACATGACAAATAAAAATTTATTGTTTGTCAATGAAACGAGTACAACATCCAGTTACGATGCATGAACACTACTGAATCCTTCATGCCAAATCTTTGTGTCATTTAGGAGTGCATATCATAATTTTTTACAGGCAGAAGTTAGTGTCCCATCGAATTTCTCTAGCTTAATTCTTGGTACACGCCAAGAAACTTGGCGCAACATTTGCTTTGTTACCATTTCAACAACACTCAGGTTTCTCACCAATCCCAAATTGACAAAACAATGAAGAACAAAACTGCTGACAAAAGTTTTAAAAATATAATAAAAAACTGTTAACATATTTATTAGGCTTTAAGGATTAAATCGAACAAATAAAACACGTTTTCCAAGTTATTCATTCTACAACAGATGAAAATTATCCATCTGGAAAAAAAAAAAAAAAAAAAAAGATAGAATAATTTGTTTATGCTCGTAAACTACGTATTGGTTCCTTTTCAACCTTTTTTACACGACTACTCAATTCGCTTCTGAAGTGTCCTTTGCACGGAGCACTATCTATTTACGGTTGGCAGCAACTGCAGATTGACAGATGCGACCAGAGTAATCATGTGGAGGCACGCCCACTGCTGATCGACCCGCGAAGGCCTTGGTGCCGGTGGTGCCAGCGGTGGTGCTGCTTTTGGAAGTGTAGCCGCTGCAGTCCCCCGTGCATGGAGCCGAACCCTTTTGCAGGGACTGGAGAACAATCAGACTCGGCTCTGTATTATCAGCCCGTGCTCCATCGCGGCCTTTAAGAACCCGGCACGCCTCACTCGGTCTCGTACATGTTCCCATCAAGAGCAGCAAAACCATCGCGACAGCTGCTACTTTTGGAGAGAGGGCCTTCTTCATCCTTGGCTGGTTGCTAACAATCAATGATTTTCTTCTGTTTTGGTTGCTGCAAGTTGTGTGTCTATTTGTGTTTACGATGAAGAGAATGCGTCTGAGGTCTCGTATTTAAATTGTGCCAGCGTCAGGCTGCCGGCGATTGCTTCGTCTCTTCTTCTCTTGATCAAACCTGTTGAACGGGCCTGAGATTTTTGAATTCTTGACTGCCACGGTTATGGAGAATCAGATTTGGAATTTGACTTTACTGGTTACAGCGAGGGAAGAATAAGGATTTGAATCGGTCGTCAAGAAAGACAGTTCTTTATTAAATTAGTATAGTTTTTAACTTTTCCGGAATATGATGCCAAAATCTAATTATAATTCCATCCAAATTGTATACATATAACATATAAGACATAAAGTGAATTCTCTAAATTCTCCAGATTTTCAGCTTCTTCCTTTTGACTCCTTTGCATTGATTCAATGTAGTCATCTACCTTTTCCTTTTCGTCAAAATATAAAATCTAATAAATTTATCATGCAAAAATTTGCAATTTCACCGTCTTTACCGCAAAAATAGCTTAAATTGCTTTAATAAGAATTTGAACTGGCCGGTTGTAGAATAGCTAGTGTCTCATCCTCACCCTTGACGAACTCGTTTGCTATATCATTATACATTTCTTGTTGGAAATTTCCTATAATGGACTTACATTAATTAATTAATTTTCTATTTTAAATAATCGGGTCAATGGATATTCCAATATATGTTAAATTTTAAGTGATCTTATTGAATTGAGTTTTGGCATCTATCGATAACGGGCCTAATTGAGCAGTAAAGTGTAGGCAATTATGTTCAACTGAAGCCCATGATGAGAGGGACCTAGTTAACATACTATTAATTATGGTTTGCTAAATCTCCTCTCTAGCCTATAAAAATATAAGTTACACATATCAGTCGCTTAATTCCATTAAAAGTTGCTATACTGAAATAGATCATAGAGAGAAAGATTTAATATTCTAATAGATTGCTGATTACCGTCAATCTAATCTATTTTTCTTCGAGTGAAGTTATGGCTCAAACAGGTACGTTTTAATTTTGTCGTGCATATCGATTTTGGTGTTTTACATTCATATATGAATCTTATTGTTTTTTATTAATTAGTTGTTTATATGGAAAATTTCTACATTTCTTCATTTGTTGCATCATGTCAATCCAAAGGAGTTCGAGGATGAGGCAGAAAATCCGGAAAATTAAGTTAAGATAATTGACTTCATGCCTATGTATTTAATGAAATCTAGACAAATAAAGAAAAAGGATATTAAGATACACGGAAGAACATGGAATGTGTTAACAAGGCCCGACGGCTCATTTTTAGCCCGAATTTTAATTTGATTTTGGGAACCGACTTCTTAGTAATATCATGACTAAATACTTGTTCATTTATTTTGGGATTTTCCGTTGGACACGGAAGCGTAAGGTTAATTAATTAAAGTAACTAAGGTTAGTTTTATTGGTTCTTCAACAAACCAAGGTTAGAAAATTCGTAACTATGGTTCCATTTCTTTTGTTTTCTTGCTGTCTTTACTGTTTTCCAGCCGGATTTGACCACCACCGCCCAAAGTGTAGTTTAGGAAGCCAATTAACCTTTGTTAACCATGGTTAATAGTAACCAGCGCTGTTTTTGGCCCATTTCGGCCACCGTTTGTTTGTTGTTTATTTATTCCCCTAATTTCCGATCCAAGTAAGTTAACTTCCTAATCCTTATTTAGGGGTTAATCTTGCTTAGGGGTTAATTAGTGTATTTGTGTGTTTGTGATTAATTAAGGTTGATTGGTTAATTAGGCTGGTTAATTAAGGCTGACTAGGGTTAGTTAATTGACCATAGTTAGTAATAAAGTAACTAAGGTTAATTAATTAAAGTAACTAAGGTTAGTTTTAAAGTAACCAAGGTTAGAATTTAACTATGGTTAGGTTAATTTGACCATGGTTAGGTTAATTTGTTAACCATGGTTAAGTTTATTTATTTTTATTTATTTATTTAATTTCGGACGAATTTACTGTTCACGGATTGACATCGTTCACAAATTACCGTTCACTTGGATTCTATTTACTATTCACGGCACTTGTTCATGCAGTAAATTTTGGTTTCAAATTGTTGTGTTCTTGGTTGTTATGCTTTCTTGAAGTGCCGATTGTTAATTATATGCGTGAATAATGATGAAATGCATGATCGAAGATCGAGTGGAAGTGAAAGTGTTTGATTTATTGAGTTATTCCCAGAATTAGGGAATGTACGTGATTGTTGATTGTTGAATTTGGAATTTTGGAATTGTCGAGTGATACCGCATGACATATTACGTGGGTTATTTGAAATGGCATGTCGCATGAGCATGAGTGCATGAGCGATGTTACATTCACGACCAAGCAAAAGCAAAGACAAGAATGAACTGCTTCTTGAGGTGTTGCATGGTCGATTAAAGTTGATAGCCCGGTTGAGCCGGATGACCGCCAATCCTTCGGGGTTGTGCCGTGACCATTGGGTCGCCTGACAGTGGTCAGATGCGGAGTCGCGGTTGAGGCCGGGCCCATGCTCCTTATGGAATGCCGTCGGTGGGGGAGAGCCCATGACGTCGCCGTGCCTCACGGGGAGGACGATGCCCGTTTACGACCGCTTGACCGCCAACCATAAGGTTGTGCCGTGGCCTAGAGGGTCGTAATAATCGGAGCATGTGTGGGCAGTGTGATATGAGAAAGTTTTGTGTAATGCTCTGATTATTTGCATGCCTCTTACTGTTGTTGTGAGGCGATTGAACAGAATGTGTCCACCACACTAGTAACTACGGCGAGAAATTCCAACTGCCAACCCATTATTAAACTCAGTTATGACGGTATTAGCCAAGATAATCTCAACATATATGTAGATTTTGTCACCACCGAACATACGCACGCATGTACGGTTCAAATGATACCGATTGTGCAAGTTTATCTCCATATCTAAAATAAAAATTCCTAAACGGAATGCCTCGCAGAAAATGTATATCGGTATGCTGCGAAGCTGCTGTTCCCCCTTCCGCCTGTTGCGAAATTCCTGTTTCGTTTTCAGCGGTGCAGAAGTCAAAACTCGTGCGGGATCCTCGTGTCCTTGGACAGAATGTCAATAAAAACAAATGTTTGACTTCCTCAAAGATGGGCATAGCTACTACAGCGTGTGGAATTCCAATCAGAGTCTCTAGTTTCAAACGAAATGTAACAAATACGCGCAATCGAACCAAAGTTTGTCTAAATACGATATGCACGAGCATTGTCTCTACGTTCAGGCCTCAGTATCAAAGCATTTGAACTTTCCAAAACACGTGGTCCTACAATCTTACCTAAGAAGAGGGGCATTCCAATTCAAGTCCAGAAATCTCAGTCAAACATATGTTACACTCCCGTGCAGAAGAAGCAAAGGCTCATCCGAGTAGTCCAATTACACAGGAACCACGTCTCGACATTCGGCACCAGAGAACCTGAACTACAAGTCACCCAAAGACTTTCACAAAACCTTGTCGACGCGTTGCTCTTGGTGGGAACAAAGAGTTCGTGCATCGACCCAGCATGCAGTGTTGGGCACGGAAAACATGTCATGTTCTTAGAAGCTGCTGCCTCGTGTTTTGCTTGTGCGTTCGTCCTCTGCAGTATGAAAGCTTTTTTTGGGTTTGTCGGGCCACGCGTTGACTTGTGCATCCCCACATTTTTCTTCTTCTTTTTCTTCGGTCGCCGGTTACGAGAATCGTGGGGTTTGAAAAATTAATGGCGACTCAATTCAAACTTAGAGCTTTCGATTCGTCACCACAGGAAAAAAAAACATAAAAAAAGGAGGGTCAAATGCTGTTTTGTTTCTGGTCAACATGGGGGTATTTCAACGCCATAAATGTCGTTTGAGCAGCAAGGAAAAGAGACGGGACTGTGGTAATTCATTAAGAATAGGCCTCCATTTACATCCGTGATGACGATGGTTAAGCATGGATGCGTTGATTAGGCAAGTTGATTACTTTGATTTTGATGGAAGCGATCGCATGTCACATTATAGCCACAATATTATATTTTGAAAATTTTTATGTTTTTTAACGTATCATTGACAGTGACTTGATTTTTTGAGAGGGAAGTTCGAAGGGAACAATAGGGTATCCGACCCGATTATAGCTTAATGGGATGTGATTTGGAAAAGTGGGACGGGCTAGGGCCAACCACTATTAATACGGTGGAGTTTGAGATAAGTTTGGAATTTTACAATCAAGAAACCCGATATGCAAACCCCATAATTTGTTACTATTAAAATGCCTCTGTTTCCTTCATTTTCTAAATGTAGTAAATTGAAGGGTTGATAAGAAAGACAACTAAAATTAAGTAGAAGATAAGAAAAATCGAAAAATTTTGTAAACTATCTAAAAGAGTTAGTTAAATTCATGAGTGTTGTAAAATTATCGACAAATTGTCAGTAAATCAAATGACCGGCATAATTTTAACGATTGTATTTTAATTTTATCAAAACTCTTTTAAAAATTTACCGGTACAAAAAAAAAAATCTATTTGGTTAAATCGACCTTATGAACGACATGGAATCACCAATTCTCCTAGCACAGGCCTCTACTTTGCGCCAAACAACGATGGAACCACCAAAAAAATTATCAAAATTAGCAGATGTTGACGTTTCGTCGTGCCACGTTCCTTGACTTTGACCTTTGTAATCCTAATTTTCGAACCAACTTCAGAAGTAAAATTACATCGTGACGCGCTCGTCATGTGTATGAAACAAAAAGAAAACTAATATTCAATTCTCGCCAGTTGACCCACTCATCCTTTCACAATTTTCTAATTCTCTCGAGACAGAAAGTCAACATTCAAAACACGTCTCAAAGGAATTTGAAGACAGAAAGGGCCCATGTGTCTATGAATAACCAACATATAGACACACATCCTTTCCAAAAACCTAACTGCTCCACGACAACATCATGAATAGCAAGATTATCAAAAAAAATAAAATCTTAAACATTTTTCACTCATATCAATTTATTTTTAAATCTTTTAATTTGTTTAATTAAGTCTTAAACCTTTGACGATTTAACAATAAAGTCATTACGGCTAATTTTGACCAAAAATTGTTAACATTGACGTCGGTCATCCTACATGGCACAGTCAAAATTGATAAAGACAAAATTTGCAACTTTAAAAAAAAAAATTGAACTTTTTCCTTCTCTTTTCTTTGTTTTCCTATTTCCCTATGGCCGGCACATATGGTAGTCTAGTTGATGACCGCAAACCATGATGATTTAGCAATCACATATACACCTTGTACTTGATCTACTTAGTATTTAACGTCACAATTTGATAGCCTCATCATCAATAATACATCCCATTAGAGCTGATTTTTGCATTCTTGATGCGCCAATTGATCAAGTGAAATGTTTTCCTGATGCTGGGTAGCATTGTAAGCACCGCAACTAGGACATGTGGTCCGTCATTCATACTCTCTTATCGCCCAATGGTCATCCTACATGCCAACAAAGTTCGTAAGCTTGCCATGGCCCGACGAGAGAGAGAGAGAATATGTCAGGCAGAGTCATTGTAATGGATGGCTGGTGGTGTGACGTTGACCGGCAAGTGTGTTGGGGAAATATTTTCCAACATGGATAGAACAATGAAATCAATATGGGTTCAAATAAAAAGAGTAATTAAATCAGATTTTGAAATATGATATTACTTTCTTTAATGATTTATTCTCCCCCATGAAATTGCTAGTGGTCACCAGCAAATTTTCTCCAAATTACAATAAAGTCTCTATGAGAATACTATATAGTAATTTTAGTATTTCTTAAAAGTCTTTCTAGAAAACAATTGAATAGATAACTGCAGATTTGGAAATAAGACTTGAAAAAATTATTTCTTCTCATTTTTCCAAAAACCAACATATAAAATAACATAGGCAACTCTTGGTGAAAGTTATAAAGTTAACAAAGATATCCCATCGGAAGAAGTTGCAAAATGAACAAATATATCATTTCGAAAGAAATTGCATATTAATAAATGTAACCTTTGGAAAAAGTTGCGAACTGAACAAGTATAATTTCCAAATTTTGTTTTAAAATGACACATATAAAAAAATTAGGAATAATTCCTAAATAAATAAAAAGTAAAATAACCATAACTCATTCGTAAATAGTCACACTATTTTCAATAAGCGCTATGGTTAACTTTTGTAAAATAAATCCAAATTTTTCAATAAATAAAAATAATGATTATTAGTTAGTGTCAAATTTTATCCATATGTATACTCACATCTTTTTGATGTGAGATAATGCACTTCTTAATTCATTTTACAAACAAACTACCAACAATCCTCCACTTTTATTTATAAAACAAAAATAAAATAAAATGTTAAAAATATGCAGCCAAAATTTCCATGAAATTAATATATATACATAAAGGCATCTTTCAGTTAAATTTTTACTTAGTGCAAGTATCTCAAGACTCTATCAAAGTGACAAATAGCTCTACTTTATATTTATACTTTTAAACAATAAAAACAAACATACCGTACATATACTAACCTTTTGTTTCAACAAGAAGTTCTATATTACTCCGCACCATTATGACCTCGTGCTTAATCTTGTTTCATAAGCTTTCTAGAAAGCAACCCTAACTTTCATAAGAAACAGCACACTTCTAAGCTCATATAGATGAAATATCTATCATGTGTTTTTGTTACTATTAATACATTACAAAGTTGAACTATAATTTATTAAGAATTCAATTCAACCAACAAAATATAACGACGATACCGACTTCTCATATCAAGGCTACGTCAGTATCAAATAATCACATTCAGTAGCTCATTCTTATCCATTAAATCTTGTACCTAGTGATGTTTTAGAAAAATGTTAAGTTACCATTGCTGATGATTTTAGTTAAAGGGTTTCAACCTTATTTCTTACAAGGTCATCTTTACCACACCTCTTGGTAAAGTCTTTATAAAAGGATTGGCCAAATTTTTGATTGACCTCACGTAGATAATTGTTATGGTACCATTTTTTAGTCAATTGTCTCACATATTTATGCCTTAGGCTAATATGTCTAAACTTATCATTATGAATACTATTATAAGTTCTTGCCAAAATAACTTGACTATCACAATGGATAGAAAATATGAGGATAAGACTAAATCATTATTTGATATCCAACAACAAATTCCTAATCCATGTAGCCTCTTTCTCAATTGCTGCTAAAGCAATTATTCACATTCTGTATTTGAGTGAGTTATACACATTTGTTTCTTGGGTTTCTTGCTCTCCCAAGAAACAACACAACCATCAAATGCAAAATCCATTCAATAGTGGTTTGTTTATCACCCATGCTTATAATCAAATTAGTATCGGTGTATCCTCCTAATATAACCAAATTATTATTATAAAACAATCCTAAATTTTTAATTCTCTAAAATAACCCAAAAATTCAGGTAATAACTTTTCAATGTTCTATACGTAGATTACAAATATTTGTACTCAACTTACACACGGAATAAGCAATATCGAGTCAATATAGTGCATTGTGTACATTCCTTGTAGCACTCACATTAAAAATTCTCTACCATGAATCAAATGGATTACTCATTTCTTTAAATCCTAAGATATTGAAATTTGTTCAACATCTTTTCCAAATAATCATTTTGGCTTAACAAATAACCCCTACTATATTTTTAACTTTAATACCCAAGAAAATATATATTTCGTGCAAATCTTTCATTTTAAAAATAAAAGTTAGATACTTCTTAGTTTCAATGATTCCAGTTATATTAGTTACAAAGTCTGCTTTGGATACCACAATCCAAGAATATTTCTAGAGGCATCTAATCGAAACTATGCATCATCAAATTTTCATGCTCAATGAAATAAATATACCAAATATAGAAAACTCATGTGGAATCGCTATGATGCCTCTCTAACTTCTATAGACATCATAAAATCATATGAGGCAAATTTATGTTGCCTTATTAACCTCAAAGGAAGAGTGAGCATAATTTTTTTTTTTTCAATAGCTTCACCAAGACAAGCCAATGCTTGAACAAAAGATTGCCCTATAATAACGATGACTCATCATCTCAGCAAGAGCTTTTGATTTTGTGCAACCAAATTCGTCAACAACAAAAACAAAAGAATGTGTCCGAATTTTGACCTCAAGACAAGCCAATGCTTGAACAAAAACCCAAAAAAAACGGCCAGAATTTCTCAAATGCAGAACCAAAAAGGACATGCTTCTAGCAATTAGAACATTTCAGGACAAACTAGTAGAGATAAAACAATCGGGCATGAAACTACCATCTCATTTTACCATGTCAATCTAGCAAGACGACAATCCCATATACCAAATGGACCAAACGCGTAAAATCAATAAAGATCACCGATTATGGCAACGGGACAGTGAAATGAATCAGAATAACATGGAAGGAAGTACTAACCATTTGCAGAAATTCACATTTCAAGTCAATGAACCTCGTGAAGAAGCTTATCTTCCCTGATTCATGGCACACACGGAGAACGACAGCAAATGGAAGACCACCGACTAAAAGTGGGTCTTGAAAATGAAGAACATCTGAGAAATTTCTCAAGATGTTGTAATCGATGTTGGCGGGTACTCGATTACGTCGTCTGCATCATTCTCGTTGTTGTTGTCATAGATGAACCAGCGTTGCACTCCAATTCATGCGCGGTAAAAGAACCATTCCCTGCATATTCCTGCACTGACGCACAAAAGAACCAGGAGACACATTCCGATAAACATTGTAGTGTCCCACTCTCATGACAATATTGATGCCGCCAAGTAATGTGATATAGAGATCTCTAAAAGCATGGCGACAATGAGAGGGGAGAACGTGGCGAATATAATCCACCGGTTCGTGGCGACTAATTCCCCAATCAAAGAAGGAGATATCATTTTTTTTCAGCAGTAACCTCTCGGACAAATTCTGCACGGTCAGTACGTAATTCACGGAACGCGACTCTAGTTCCCTCAAAGCAAAGACGAAGTGCTTCATATGTTCGGAAACCAGAAGTTTTCATACCAACTCATTTCAAACTTTCAGGTCATCGAATTTCGATCTGGAGAAGGGCCATAGAGATTGCAAACTCCAAAGGAAAGAAAGCGCCATTAGGACCACATTGACTCCCTTCCACTTCTATCCGAAACTAAAGAAAATTCATAAAGAAGTTCATTCGCCCGAGTTCTTGCATGGTGCACTCTCAAGCCCAAAACAGAAATTTCTCCGGAGGATTCACAGAATTTATACAGAGCAAAACGCATTGCATCAAATCATGTCTTGAGTAATGACTTTGATAGGCTCTGACTCCATTGTTGCACAAATAAATCCTTAAATTGTTGGAGAAATATTTCGAACATGGGTAAAACAATGAAGTTAATGTAGTTTCGAATCAATAGAACAATCAAATCGGATTTTGAGACGTGATATCACTTTCTTTAAGGATTTATTTGCCCCACGAAATTGCTAATCACGGCAAATTTTCTCCCGAATACAACAAAGTTTCAATGAGAATATTATATAGCAATTCTAGTATTTCTCCAGAACTTCTCTTGGAAACAATTGAAAAGGTAGCTACAATTTTGGAGATAAGACTAGAAAAAAATGATTTCTTCTCGTTTTTCCAAAACCGACATGTAAAAGAACATAGGCAAATCTTCGTGAAAGGTTGCAAAGTTAACAAAGATCTACGGAAGAAGTTGCAAAATGAACAAATGTATTCTTTCAAAATAATAACGAATAAATGTAACCCTTTAGAAATGGTTGCAAACTGAACAAGTATAATTTCCAAAAGTTGTTTTGAAATGACATATATAAAAAATTCTGAATAAATAAATAAAAAGAAAAGCAACTGTAACTCCTTCATAAATAGTTGTACTATTTCAATAAAACGCTATGGTTAACTTTATAAAATAAATCCAATTTTTTCAATAAATAAAAATAATGATGTTAGTGCCAAATCATATCCACATGAGCACTCATATATTTTCAATATGGGACAAGGCACCTCTCAGTTTTTTTAAAAAAAAACTACCAACAAAGTGTCCTAGCCGTGGTATTGACACTCCTGCAGCAAAACTCTTCCATCATCAATCATTACGTGTATCTTAATATATATTTTCTGGTCGTTCCAGAATTTAGTTAAGAAAAAAAGGGCATTTTTTCCCATACAAATAGATTTCTGTAAAAATTGATAAACGTTAAAAAAGATGCTACTGAAAATAATCGCAAATCACTAGATTTAGAGGTAATTTACGGACACTTTGATAAAAGTAGCAATCTTTAACAGTTCGCAGATTGCAAACTTCCCTTCATTTTTACCGATTTTTATTTACATTTTTCGTCAACATTTCAAATTTACAAACTCTTATGTCGTTTTATCAATATCTGTTTGAGTTTCTTATTGAATTTTTCTGATTAAAAAAATAGTTTTAAGTTACCTACTCTAATTTTAATTACTTATAAACTTTTTTTTTTTTGTAATTTATCAAATTTTGTTACTTTGACCAATTTTTATTTACTTTTCTCACAAATACCATGAATTTATCAATAACTATAGGAGTTTACCAATTTTTATTCGCATTTACCTGCTTCTTTCCCAAGAGGTTAATAATTTTAGTTTACTAACTCTCTTTCAAGTTTCTTACCAGCGATTTTTTTTTCTTGTTTTTTGTTTCATGCTTGTCAACTTTATTTGTCATGCTTACTAACCGGGCTCTTTTTAGAAATTACCAACCTTAATTAGAGTGATTATGAACTTTTGTCCTATTAAGTTATCAATTAATTAAGCGTTACCAGCTTTTTTTTAAGTTAGTTACCGAAGTTTATTTGATTTTTTTTAATAAATGAAAAGCTCCTCTTTCTGAACAATAATACTTTTCTTGTGGTTGACAATTTTTTATTTCGCTTGTCTTTTAAATGCCTTATCAAATTTAGTTTAGGGCATAGTGCATACAATATAAATAATTAGAACCATTTAAATATTTCGACTGGAACCCAAGTTAAAATTAGATCTGTTTCATTATTGTATGTAATTTTAAAAAATTATTTCTAAAAGAAAGTAATATTAAAAATTAAAATGTATACAGTTCGTTAGCACATCCAAACTGGCTACACTTACAAGAGAAGAGTTTATTTTCTTTTTTAGGGGTTGATTTAATGACCGTTAATTAAAACTGAGTTAATCTCACTCCAGTTGCTTCGTAAACATCACTTTCCTGATTTAGACTCTAGAGTAATCATCGATGGATAGGTGTGAATCCTAAACAAAATAGGAAACAAGCAACTTAAAAGGATACGTAACTTTCCTAATCAGAATTGTACAAGGATTTAGTTCGACATTAAGTGCAGAATATTTCTATAAATACACACAATATGAAATATTTCTTCAGTGATCAGCTTCCAAATAGTTTCTTCTTCTTCCATCACTTCAATCATCAGTACGTGGTTCCTTTCCTTTCCTCTTGCCTCGTTCAATCAAAGATCGAAAGATTCGAGAAACACGATTTTCTTCCGATCAAACTGAGTCGCGTCACCGTTGCCTGCAAACTATGGAGATCGTATCCTTTGATGTTCTTCCAAATGATGTCGTGGTGGAGATCCTTGCTTTTGTCGCCAACAACTCCATGGACGATTTCTTCAATGCGAAAATAAGGTATCCGTTAATCTTTCCCTTCAAAGGTTGCAGAGAATTTGATAATCTGGGGCTTATTAGGTTTCATTTACTAATACGGGGATAATAAATATTTCTAATGCTTTATTTTTTTCCTATATTACTCATCTCTGAATTATACATGACAGAGAAATTCTAATGGTGCTTTTATAATTGCATTGCCGTGATGTTATTCATCCAATTAAGCACCCTCGCTAGATAGATGACTTTGATTTATGAAGATTTTTAAACTCGATTTAGGCATACAAACTTGATTATGTTTTCAAAGTTATTGGAACCCAATGGAATCCGACGTTAGAAGATATAATACAGTGTCAATGGTCGAGTACAAAGAACCATTGCAATTGTTATACTAACATTAGAATTTATGATAATATGCTCATATATAAACTGTACATATAAAACAAGTTGTTCCTGTGAAATTGTTGCTGATGACGTCAAAGAATAACTAGCGCCATAGATTAATCTTCTATATAGCCGTAAACAAGTCCTTTCCCCAGTATCATGCCTGATAAATATTAGGAACTTAATCATGAGATCTTATTCTTATCATTATTTTGTCCCTGCAGTTGCAAAATCCTTAATGAGTTAGCCGAAGAAGACTACATATACCGACATATATCGCTCGACAAGATTTCAAAGATATTGTGGTGGCATCCCCAAGAGGGCAACGCCTTCATTCAGAGGTGCATCAAATGTGATAATTTGGAAGCCTTGTACACGCAAGGACTGGTACGTGTTTAATTGTATGATTTATCTCTCCAATTTATTCTTCATAACTTTGTTCAAAGCCAGAATTTGACCATTTGTAATTGGTGAATGTTGCAGTATGAGTACATAAGTTTCGTGAAGGCTGAGCTAGGAATGGAGTTACTCGAAAGGGCTGCCCAGATCGGGCACCTTGGAGCTTCCTACGTCGTTGGGCTCCTCCTGATCGGCAAGGGTGGCGAGTTTAAGAAGGAAGGAGTTCGGCTGCTAAGGAAAGTCTACGCGAGCGGGCGGGTGGTGGAATGCCGCAAGAAATACCTCGACGTCATGCGTGACATGTGGTGGAACAACACGGCAATCTTCAGTGGAGAGCCTTCTAGCTATGACTGCCGGATGCAGAGCGAGCACTGCAAGAGGGGAGGATGGGTGCGCGACATCGACCATTACGACAACACAGAATGCGAACAATGCATTTGTCGAGCGGAGACAGAGATTTTCTACAAATATGGCAAACGCCCGTGATCACGAGAGGTTTTATTTTCTGCCAATGCAACCTGGTTTCACAAGATGAGAGAGAAGCCAAATCGAAGCGTGGAATCACCGGGAATTTTGGGGACATATCAAGGAAGATCCTCTGTTCGCAACATGAATATTTTGGAGACATACCAATTAGTCACCGAAGTGTATTTGGTTCTTTCCTAAATGATCAACATCTCTTATTTCTGAACAATAATACTTTTTCTTATCTTTGTCAAACTTTTATTTACCTTTTCTTTTCAAATGCCTAATCAAATTTGCCAACGATCATATACAAGTTGCCGACCTTTACGAAAGGTAGAAAAATCCGGATTAGTGATGGATGACATTTATTAGAGAAGAAAGCCAAAACTTGCATTTACAAGAAAAACTGAGCCAGCCCTGAGGAAAAAAAAAAACTAAAAACCTGCGTTCACCCATTTAGTTTAGGGCATAGTGTATTAAATATATAATGATTAAAACCGTTTATATATTTCGACTGGAGCCCAAGTTAAACTTATATCTCTTTCATTATTGTATGTAATTTAATATACTTTTTTATTCGAAAAGAAAGTAAAATGTAAATTTAAAAGGTATAGGGTTCGTTAGCACTTCCAAACTGGCTAAGCTGACAAGAGAAGAGTTTATTTCGTGTTTTTTAGGGCTCGATTGCATGACCGTTAAATAAACTGTGTTAATCTCACTCCAATTTCTTCGTAAATGTCACCTTCCTAATTTAGACTCTAGGGTGATCATTGATGGATTGATGTGAATCCTAATCAAAATAGGAAACAGACAACTTAAAAGGGCACGAAACTTCATATTGAATCAAATCTAATTTCCTAATTAGAATCATACAAGGATTTATTTACATAAGCGGAGAATATTTCCATAAATATACATTATATGAATTCACCCTTCAACTATCGATCAAGTTTCAAGTAGTTTCTTCTCCTTCTTCGATCACTTCAATCATTATTAGCATACCTCCTTTACTTTTGCTTTTACCTCGTACAATTGAACACCGAAAGATTTGAGAAACACAATTTTCTCACAATCATATTAAGTCGCATGACCATTGCCCGAGAAATATGGAGACCTCCGATGTTTTTCCTAATGATGAGCTGTAAAAAAAAGTTAATAAAATTCATGAAAGTGTCTTTAAGTTACCAAGAAATACCGACAACTTTTTCTTCCAATCGTTTTTTAAACGTACGAACTCTTTTAAGAAATTTACCGGCACTGAAAAATTATTCGATCAGTTTCATCGTCCTCGTGAATGACATGGAATGACCAATTCTCCTAGCACAGGCTTCTCCCGGGCGCAAAACGACGACAGAACCAGCCAAGGCATCCAAAATTAGCAGATAACGACGTTTTCTTGCGCCACGTTCTGTAATCCTAATTCTCAAACCAACAGAAAGAAAAGTAACTAACGAAATATAATTACATCGTATCAAGAACCGCTCCCCAGGTGACGCACTCGTAACATATGAATACAAACTACATAATTCTTGCATTTGATCCATTCATCCTTTCATCATTTGACCCGTGTCAAAGCTCAAAACACGTCTCCAAAGATTTCGAAGTCAGACACGTCCTGTATGGTCTACAAATACCATCACATAGACAGAAAGCCCTAATCAAATTCCTACGTCCTCAACGACACCACCAATCGACCCACCAAAAACAATGAAGTTCCTAAGAGCAGTTCTAGTGTCCATTCTTGTGCTTTCGCTGCTTAGATTCGACTTCACCGAAGCGTGCAGATCGCTCCACGAAAGAGATGAATATCAGGATCAATAACCCCATCACTTGTTCAACGTATTGCTGAAAGGCCCGGTCCGTCCTCCCGGGAACGGGTGCAGCTACACCCCAAGCAGAGGAGGGGCGTCTTGCATGTAGACCAGAAACTTCACAGGGCACACCACGGTTGTTCTGGCTCATCCGGTCGGTCATGCGAGTGACAAGTAGATGGTTCGATCCGGCGTGGCTGCGGATAGGAGGAAGTGAACGAGCATTAATCCACGAGAACTTCAAATCGCAACACTGACGATTTTTTCATTGGAAGTCTTCCCCCGATTGTTTTCTCGCTCTCTGCTTCTCCGTTGTTTAACGGATGAAATTGCTCTTTTTTTTTCCCGGGGGTATGAAAAGTGAAATTTACGCCTGTGAAGCAATAAAGAGAAACACAAAGTACATCCTATAGAAATTTTTTCGCTGCGATTAAATGTAGAGATATAGTGACATTATACAATTTTCACTAGTGCTTGATCATCAGCTGTCCTTTTTCTCTCGCCCGATCCACAAAGATGCATTTTGATTGATGAGCACGAAGCACAATTACGGAGCAATCATATGAACACCTTCACCTTGTGCTTGATCCATACAATGTTTAATTGGAGGTTAAAAATGGGTGAACCCACCCACTTGCGACTCGCGACTCGCAAAGTCACCTGACCGCTTGTTGTCCCACCTCCGTCACGTTAGAGCTGACTTTGCATTCTTTATGTGCCAATTATTCAACGGAAAGGTTTCGCCATGGCGGGCAACGCAAGCACGGCAATTAGGACGCGGCTGTCGTTCACACTCTCTCTGTCACCCGAAGGTCATCCTACGTGCCAAAGAAGTTCTTGAATTGGTCCTGATTACCAGACTCTCTCCTTCTCTAGAGAACCAGCCAGCTCTTTATCCGTCGACTATGGAGCTAGATCTTGCAGTGTCGATGAGAGCGAAGTCGAATCCAGCTTTGCAATGGCCAGACTTTGGAGAGAGAGAGAGAGAGAGAGAGAGAAACAAAATGCGGAAGTTGACTAGCAGGAAGAGACAACTTAACACAATGTCGACAGAGTTGTTCGGACGCAGTGCTGGCGGTGCGACGTTTGCCGGCAATGTTCAAGCGACAATGTTTACCTTGCTCCAACAAAACCCCCATCATTGATCAGTCATTAACATGGATCTTATTTTGTGCTTGTCCTCTTCTATCAGGAAAATTAAAAAAAAAGTTATAAACCTATTGTATTTATACTAAATTAATTATAAGCATTTCAATTATGCCAATTTGATTGTAAACTTTTTCAAGTTTTGCCAATTGAGCCAATCTGGTCAATTTAGCTAGGAATCACTAATGTAGACGAAGGCCATCATACATGGCACGACCAACGCTGATATGAATAATTATTTTATTTTTAATATTTTTTTTCATTTTTTTTCATTTTCTTTTTTCTTTTATTCTCTTTTCCTTCTATTATATTTTTCCACTGTGGCTGGCAAGGGACTCCAGAGCTCACCAAGGGAAAAAAAAAATTAGAAAAGAAGGAAAAGGTTAGAAAAGAAAAATAATTAATTAATTAATTAATTAAATCAATCAATCAACAAAAAATGTCCACATGATCGTCAACCGTGCCACGTAAGACAACCGGCATCCACGTCACTGATTTCCTATCAAAATTGGCTAGATTCACTCAATTGGCAAAACGGAAAAAACTTTAGAATTGAATTGATATAATTGAAAATTTTAAAATTAAATTAGTACAAATGCATAAATTAACAATTTTTTTGATAATTTTCCCTCTTTTACTCTAGTACGATTCTATCATTTCATTGAATTATACATATTCTTTTTCTTTGTTGGTAGATTTTCAAAGGAGTCAATAAGCATTAAAAAAAGATGAGAGGTAAGTGTACTCAAAATTCTAAAACTTGTCATGAAAATGCAACTTAGTTCTAAAACTTTCAAAAAGTGAAATTAAAATTCTAAAACTTGTCACAAAAGAACAATTGAATTATAAACTTGGTTACCGATGCTTATTTGACTTTTGCTAAATTATTAACTTTTTTTTCTTTCTGAACAAAAAAAAAGTACTTTTCTTCTCTTTAAAAAACTTTTATTTACCCTTTTTCTTACAAATATCTAATCAAATTTGCCAATGATTAGATGAAATTACTAACCTTCCCTAGAGAGGTAGGAAATTTTGGATTAGTGATGGGTGACATTTATAAGAGAAGAAAGCCGAAACTCGCATCCCCAGGAAAACTGAGCCTAGCTTGAGGGGAAAAAAGACATAAGCACCCCTGAGTATCAAAACTTGGTATGGGGAGACATTGAAGTGCCAAAAGTTACAAAAGGTACACTTAAGTGCCAAAATCGGAGAAAAAAGATCAATTAAGTGCTAACGGCGAAAAATTCCGGCCAAACTACCACGTGTCCATTTTTCGGCAAGTTTATTTGCTAACGGAGCATTTTTTTTCAAAATAAAAAATCCACGTGGTAATTTTAATAAAAAAATTTATTCACGTCAGATTAAAAAAAAAGAGGAAAGGGGATCCGACGAGGGCTGTGCAGCCCTAGCTGGGCAGTCGTACCAATCTAATCTATCCATTCAAAGAAGTACACTTTAAAAAGTGATTAATTTATTAAAGGATTGATGATTGTAGAGAAATTAAAAAAATTTAGGGCTAATTAAGTTCCTCTTAAAAATATGACGCTAATTCAGTTTCTTCAACTCCAGGGGAAGCTTGCTTTATCGTTAAATAAATAAATAATTAATTATATTAATTTACCTTCTGTATTATAGAAAATTTGATGATAAAAAGGTATAAAAGATTTTTAAGAGTATAAACATTTTCTAAAAATATTTTTTTTCAACAACAACAAGCCTGATAAATATTAGTAGGTAAATCACCAACTCTTATTCTTGTTAATATTTACTCCATGCATTTGCAAGATCTTAAATAAATTAGCTGAGAAGATTAAATAAATCAACAAATATCTCTTGATGAATTTTTAAGGGCATTGTGTTCCGAAGAACGCAATGCCTTCGGTACATCAAATGTGATGATTTGAAGGCTTTGTATATGCAAGGATTGGCACGTGTTTAATTACATGATCTATGTCTTTAATCTATTCTCTGTAATTTCATTCAAAGCTAGAAATTGACCATCAACAATTTGTGTTCGTTGCAATATGAGTATGTAAGTCTCGTGAAGGTGGAACTAGGAATGAAGCTACTGAAGAGGGCCGCGCAAATCAGGAGGAGGAGACTGGGAGTTGAGAAATGGAAGTTTTGCAAAGGGTGAGTGAGATTGGTGAATGGGCACTTAACCGAAGAAGGTGTTTGACTGCTTAGACAAATCTACGCAAGCAGGCGAGTGGTGAAATGCTGCAAAAAGTATATCGATGTTGTGCACAACCTATGGTCGAACAAATAAGAGGGTTTTCTTGAAAAAGGGTTTAGAGTGGATATTTTCTCAAATAACACATTAAAGTGGCCAATTTAGTCTCAAATAAGTCCTCGAGCTCTCCATGCATTTCTCGTGCATTTTGCAAGTATCTTGTAAATATCTTTTGACGAATCTTGATTCCTCATGGTTCATAGCTTGAATAGAATTGTCTGCATTCATTAACATTATGGATCACTTACGGAGTGCACAAAGATAGTCGAACAATATTACTCGTCTATCGATTGATTGAATACAATCGGTGTAAATGAGCATATAAAAGAATAGAATCTTGATTCCAAAGATAATATCTTTGTGTAAATGAGCACAAAGATCATCAATCAATATCACTGTCTTTCACTTACGCAGCCTAGTTTCATGATTAATTAAAAAAAAAAAAAGATAAAGTGGAGACGAAAGAGAGAACAGCCAAAATTGAAGCGTGGAAGCGTCAAAACTTAGCAGTCACATCGACAAAGTTAATTTGTTCTCATGATGAAATTCACCGCATCTGTCGATTCGTTGCCATTTGATCAAGAACATAATTTTTCTCTGTGCCACCCCCATAAACGAAGAAACTGTGTGCACCTGAGAAACTCTTGGAAGAGATTCAAGACAGCACCTCCAGTCTCCCCATAATCTGTGAATCTGTGTTGCTAATCGGTCTGATGTTTACCATTCATAATAGGCCATGCTCTTTCAATCAGGCATCGTGCGAGAATTTCACCACCCATTGCCCAACTTTTCCTTTTGCACACAATCGATTCTCCGATTATATGTGAAAAGAATCGATGCTGCTTTTATGATACTGAATGCAAGCTCACGATATGATCTAAATATTACCTCATGCAAGTCACTCCTAATTGTATTTTTTAGCCATGGTACGTCATTGCTAATCGGGTTAGCAAAAGAAGATAAAGAAAAGCGAGAGAAGAAACAGAGTACTGCTAAATTTCATGCACCAGCAGCCACAGTCCCTCTGCTAATGACTGCTCCAAACATGGTTTGCAGAAGATCAGAGCAATGACTGTTGGCACAAAAACACCGATTCATAAATCACAACACGTGGCCCAAGCATATGGAAGTACAGAAGAAATGACGAAAATGTAAACCAGTGCTTATTTTTGCGCATCAAGTTTGACAACCTGAAGGTAAATAACGAACATTGTGAAGAATAAAAGGAAAGTTAATGCTAGCAAGCTGACAATGACAGAGTCCAGAGGTTCAAACACTACAATCAAAGTGGTCTTTAACTTCTGCATCAGCATACTGCAGGCTAATTAAACAACAAAAATCACTCTGCCACATCTTTACTTAACAAGCTTGTCCAAAAGCTTATATATGAATACAAACATTAGCTGTCAAGATATGCATCTAAATTTACTAGTCAACGACCTACATCACTCAAATATCTCACCAACGAATCCAGGGCAGGTGGCCAGATTCACCTCACGCATGGAATTGAAAAGTTGAGATTACTTTGAAAGAGCAGCCGCAAGCTTCTCTTTCAGTTGTTCAGCACCACCAGCTTGAGTCCTGATGGAGAATGTATGCATCACTTCGTTACCATCCTTCATGGAGACATCGCATTCTGAAGCAACCTGATGATTTCTTAAAGTTTTTATGACTTCAGAAGCCGGATGAGCATCCAAGGGACAACTCACCGTCACAAGTGCATCATCATGTCTCTTCTGAACATCAAATTCGGGCACTAGCTGTGGATTATGCTTATTGTTAACCATGTCCTTCTCGGTTTCAAGGACCTTGATTTTCGTCTGGAGATCATTGATATATGTAATGGCATCACCGAGAAGCGATGCCTTGTCCATCTTGGAGATGTTGGGAACAACGGCTCTTAATGCATAAAACCGCTGATTAAGCTTCTCTCGCCTCTGGCGTTCTGCTTCCACATGATTGAGCGGCTCTTCTCTCCCATTAGCAGGCTTCCTTCCTCTTTTCCGTGGCTTTCGGTCATCAGCATGGTGAGATGACTCGTCCTTGTGTTGCTCCAAGCCAGAAATTCTTGTCTGAGGACTGAAACCCCCAATGACAATTTGGTTTGACTGCGAAAACAGTTTTGCCTCATTGTCGCTAGGATATCCATTTGATGTACCCCCATGAAACTGATTCGAATCAACTCTCTGTGCATCAAACGTTTCTGAAGCAAACATGGAATCATCTTCCACCTTGGGGGAGAAGTTGATGGTCACTGATTGAGATTTTACACCGCCCAAACTCAATTCCTGCCCAAAAATTTTTGGAAGTACCTTCGTTTTGTTAGAAGCAGGACCTCCCAACAATGTCCTCACCATCTCTACAACTTTTTGTTCTTCTGGAATCGCTTTGACCGAACCAAGCTCCACAACACCATTCTTCAAAGGCACAAATGCCACCGTCTGGAAGCCAGCCGACTTTGCAAGGAATGACCTCGATTGATAATGATCCAAACAAGCCAGTGCATCTGAAGCCCAAATTACTCTATTGGACTTCAAAGACCCCATAGGACCATATGCAGAATCGGACTGAAAAGAAAAGTACATTGAGGACAGATAAAGCATCTCCACATCTGAGACTCCATTTAACCTTGCAGCAAAATTATCATCCAAAGACCCACCGAAACTGCTATGAAGCTTCTGCAACACCAACTTGTTCAATTCCTCCTTTTTCTCAACTCTATCCGATTTGACATTTTGGTGGGAGCTTCCATCTTCAGCTGCGCCAACCTTTGTGTCACGACAATGTCCGTCACCCCAAATTAAAGCACTTCCGCCAGATCGTAAGCATGTGGCATGCCAGAAAACAGCATAATTCCAATTAGACCCCTCCACAAGCTGAGCTAGCCCTTGTTGCACACCCAAATCACCAGGCAACGTAGCATCGGATGCAGCATTTCCAGAAGATATCAAAAGCTTGCACGCCTCACTACCCACCACAGACTCAACTGCCCTCTTGTCATCTTCATTTGCCCAAAACTTCTCACCCATTTTTTGCCTCCACATTTATCGAAACGAAAACCCTAATCCCTCCAGTAGAACAGATGACTGACTAATCGAACCTCTAGCGAAACACTATCCGACGAATTATGAAGCTCCAAGGCCTCTAAAATAGCATCAACAAAAAGCTAAGACTTCAAGAGTCTCAAATCTGCCATCTCAGCGGAAGTATTTCGCAGCCACTCGTGAATATCGACCTGCCATTAGAAACCCACGGAACACGAATCTAGCAGGAATACCTCAAACCCTTAATTTCTAATCCAATTTCAAGGACACCCGAAAAACCCAGATCTTCAAAGAACCCACCCACAGATCGATGAGATCTTGAATCACGCGCACAACAAGAGAGGACGACGACCCAGTAAAGCAAAAACCAGGCTCACGCAGTAACACAGACCCATCGAAGCCTCTCGAACAGCAATGAAGCGAAGTCCCTACTCCGAAATAAGCTGAGAAGAGTTCTAATCGAGAAGAGGAGTGAAACCCATCCTCAGTAACATCCAAAGTGTACCTGCCGTGCCGGTGGGAGGCTCCATCGTTGATCTTGGAGACGCCCGGGGTGTCGCGTGAACGGACAACAAGGGAGTCAAAGGAAGTTCTTGATTCGCGTTCCTGGGCAAAACAATCAATTCAAGATCGAACTGGGAAACCTTTCGAAGTCCCAGACCCTCTTCTTATCCCCCGCAGCTTTCCCAATTCTCGACCAGCCCTCCTCCTCTGTCCTTTGCGGTCAGCAGCTAGCACACAGAGAGAAAGAGAGAGCGTTTCCTCTGTAGCATTGTTGCGATTTTGTCCCTTTCCTCGGTCACTATTTACCACACGCGATAACACGTCCACGACAATTTCATCAGTTAACGCACACGAATCACGTGCTTACCAAATGGCGGACACCATCCTAGGAATCATCTCGAGTTCCAAATATCTGAGTGAGACGCGTGTGTTCCTCACAGTTGATTTCGTAATCAAATTGTTCCACGGAAGTTTTGGTGTCTTGGCAAAATTATTCCGAATTTTTTTTTTTTTTAGCCAAATTTCGTCTTTCGAAAACCAAATGCTGAAACCACCTCTCCGCCCATCCACTTTTCATCTATTAACCCATATAGTTGCTTTGCAAAAGATTTCTCAAAATCATCGTTAGAATTATCGATTTTACCTTAAAATGGACATGTTGGTATGGTGTTTCATGACCTCGTGCAAGATACATACACTGACATACCGTCAATGGCACTAGTAGATATAAAAGATTATGGAATTGATATGTGTAGGCCTCGATTAATATAGTATTGTACACTCAAGGGTCCAACCCCTAATCAAATTCCCAATGTTTTGGCCTTTATATGATGGATTTGGTTTTTTTTAATACGTAATTTATATTTTGAGCCATAAAATATACAAGCTCGATTTTAAATGTTTTGCGCAAGATGAATTATCAGAATAGAGATTAGTTTTAGGGTGTGTTTGTTTCGCAGAAATCGTACCATTTTTTAAAAATGTTTTCCTAGAAATCATTTTTCATGAAAATGATTAGTTTTCTTGTGTTTGATAATATATTATTGAAAATATTTTCAGGCGTTTTGATCGCATTTAAAAAATGATTGAATAACATTTGACTAACAAAAAGGAAAAGACCTAAATATCTCATAAAGAGGAAAGTGTTTTCCTTTCCCTTTCTACGCACGTAAATTCATTTTCCTAAAATAATACATAATATTTATGTTGACTGGAAAGTATTTTCCATTGACCAAATCGTTTTTGGAAAAACAAACAACAGAAAATCCGGAAAACACTTTCATTGAAACAAACACACCTAAGGGTGCATTTGTTTCGTGGAAATCGTTCCATTTTTGGAAAATGTTTTACAAGAAATCATTTTCCATGAAAATGATTAGTTTTCTTGTGTTTGATGATATGTGATTGAAGATGTTTTCAAGCGTTTGGATCGCATTTGGAAAATGATTGAATAACATTTCTGTTGATTGGAAAAAAAAAGAGAGAGTTTGGAGAGTAAAAGAAAATGACATAGATGACTTAATAAAAAGGGAATGACCTAAAGACCTGATAAAGAAAGAAATTGTTTTCCTCTTCCCATACATAGGAATTCATTTTCCTAAAATAATACATAATATTTATGTTAACTGAAAAGTATTTTTCATTGACCAAATCATTTTTGGAAAAACAAACAGTAGAAAATCCAGGAAACACTTTTCGAAAACTATTTTCATTGAAACAAACACATCCTAAATTTCACATCCAAAACTAAATGTCCCTACCCTTCTTAATTCCATTATCATGGCTGCCATGATAGCGACCTCAACGTGAGGCTGGCATTGTACGAAATGAGGGCAATTCAATATTTTTGCTCATGGGTTTTCTGTTTGAGGATGCGCAATGGTGTTATGGAAAAGAGGAAGAAAAACAGTATTGAAGTGAAAAGTGGGGAAGATACACAGTATTTTATCGTTTATTTTTGTCTTCCATTGTAATTATAAGAAGAAAACTTCTATTAGATTTTCGTTCGTGAGCATACGGGAGCAAAAACACGTTTCTATCAATGTTGTTTTTGGACTGGTCGTTTGAAGTCTACGCTCCACACTTTACATAACAACACGCAATGCTCTTTGCATTCACATAGTCAAGAGCATTCACATAGTCAGTCACGCATTTTAGATAGTCACGCATTTAATTAAGGATCGACAAGATTGGCAATTGAAAGGGATGGCATTTGGAATTTCTCTGCCGCCCTTTATGTTGAAATTAAGTTTGATTTAAAGAGACTTTAATCAGATTTGGTGTGATTCATGTGGTCAGCCATGCATCTTAGGTTGTCACATTAAAGTTCGGCAATTAAAAGGGATGGCGTTTGGAATTTCGCCTCTGCCCTTCATGTTGAAATTAAATTTGATTTAAAGAAACCTCAATCAGATTTGGTGCGATTCACGTACTCAGCCACGCAACGCATCTCAAACTGTCAATTAAAGTTAAGATTGGGAATTGAAAGGGATGGCATTTGGAGTTTCGCTCCTGCCGCCGCCCTTTAAGTTGAAATTGGATTTGATACAGCCCTTTATGTTGAAATTAGATCTGATTTAAAAAAAACCCTAGTCAGATTCGGTGCATTGTGCCTTTTAATCGAGAACGCGATTGTCAAATCAGTTACCTAACGAAGGAAAGATGATAAAGATTACTTTGATTAAACCATGCATCGGAAGAAACTAAATTTGGTATGTAAAATGATTGAGGCGTGAAAAGGGGCGGCGGGTCAATAGGTGAAAATGACTAAATCCATTGTCGGGGCGAATTTTTTATTTTAACCCATCCAAGTTTCAAAATCCGTGTGCTGCGGGGTGGGGTAATCTCCTCAATTACCTGAGGGTGGTGAATTAGTTGACGTAACTATCTCATAAATTCCGAAAAACAAAGAAAAGGAATTACGAGATATTTCACCTTTAATTGAAATATTACGTCCGACATCAAGAATCGACACATACTGTTACTTCATTAATAACGAAATGTGTCAGTTATCCATGAGTGATAGAAAATTGACATCAATGGTTCAAAACCATCCCTCGTCCATCTTCTTTCATTTTATTCAAAGACTATGTTTTGCAGGCTTGAAAAGGGTTTACCATCAGTCTTTCTCTGAGCCGTTTCTGGTGACATTTTCTGACTATGTAATTATTTCACCAACTATTTTCATGGTAGGTCCTCACACCTTTTTCACATTTAACACGAAAGAAGCCACGCAAATACTCAGAGAATCGAAAATTTTATACGTGGATGATTAAAGTAGCCCGTGACTTTTTGATAGATATAAAGATGGGAGTTATTTTATTGATGAGTTGACATTGACAAGAAGAAAGAGCGAGGTCAAGCATCCAACAGCAAACGCACAGAAAACTGCAGCAGCAACCGGGGGTTCAACCGAGGCGAAAAACGATTCAGGTGATATGCGGAACTCGAGTGACCTTCCCATTCCTATCGACAAAAACCCAAACCCTATCGCACCTGAAGTCCCTCGGCACCGGGGACCCATCCAGCAACACCCTGGCTTTGACGTTGTGGTTCTCTCTCTCCACGATCCCCGCGGCAACATTCCCGCTTCGTCCGACGAGCTCCGGCCACGCGCTCTTTCCTACAGAAAATCGTTTCGGGAGTGAACTAGAATGAAGACGCCGTAAACTCGGAGCAAACCGATTGATGGGAAAACCAAAGAATCAATAGTGTGAATTACATAAGAGGCATGAATTTTGGCACTACGAACGAATTTAGCGAGCCGTGAATTCCTTTCTGGGTAATCTTGGGAATGATAGTTTAGGATGTTACCTGGACAAGATCTTAATTCCTCCATCCTGGATGTGTGCTTTGGAAAGTGAAAGGACGGGTGCATTATATGGGGGCAAGCACCTTCTGCATTTTCTCGGTGTCAAATTGCTAAGAAAGAGAGGTGGCATGACTAGGTGATTCCTTGGATTGCACACGGGATGTTCTGTCAGTATGCTAGCCAACTACGTGGACCCGGAGGTATCCAAGGCACGATGGCCGGAGGAAGTGACCAAGCCAAGACTGACCGAACAGGCTTTCATGTTTCTCGGTGTCTAGTGTTTCATGAGTACTCTAGATGTTCTTGACGTTACTGTCGGGAATGTCCAACTCGTATTTCTGGAGAATTCTTGTATGACGGGGTAGATGGTAGATGAAAAGATAGATCGGACAAAAATTTACGGTTGATAGGGATCCTTCTCTTTCATTTGTATCATTCCATATCTAACACTATGAAAAGTGTAAGAGTATTCTCCTCTTGAACACTTGTCTCTCTCTCTCTTCAAATTTCTCTAGAATTCGAGATGGGCTAAGTGAGCAAGCGAGTGAGCGACATATAGAGAGAGGAAAGTTGAGACACCTTAGAGCCTAAAGGGCGAGTTTGTAGTGAACTCATAAAATCCTTCGAGGAAAAGTGTTGGCGTTCGAAAAATAATTTCGAAAATGTCGAAGCTAAGTCCTGCCTTTTTAAAGCTATAAGCTCAAAACCAAAATCAACCATTTCGTGTTTGAGGAATATGGACTCTTAGCCGTGAATAAAAAAAGGGGTATTTTCCCTTGAGCTAGGTGAATTGAACCTTCTTTATGGACTTAGGCGTTCGATGAACAGATCTTAGAGTGAATAGTTCCAATATATGATCGGGCATAGATCTTGTCAGGCAAATTAGGAGTAGAGCCCCCCTAAAAATTCAGATATTTGAATTAAGCAATAATCTAGTTTGTTTCCGATGGTTGTTGAGCCAAGTTCAAAAAATTTTCGAGCACTTTGATCGAGTTACTAGAACTTCAGACCTTATGTAATAGGTGACCCGCCATGTCATGTATATAATTGAAGGATCCATGTGTACTAAGCTCACGGACAGAAGTAAAGGCATAGATGGGGCATAACATCTCCATTCAATATTCTTTCACTTGTCTAACAGGAAGAATCGTTGCTTCTTCTTAGTGACGGGAGTGGATCCATGCGGAATAATCTCATTCCCATGGCAACGCTCCACCGCCATCACGAACTAGCGGGCCACGGCACATTGGGCCTCGGATCCGGGGGTTTGGGCAGCCATTTGGTGCGGCGGTTGGGACCACGGGGGCCATGGCGACGAGCGATGGAGGGCGCCGTCATGACCGGGGCCGGCGAGCAAGAGAGGATGAGAGATGAAGTGGACAAACATGAGCCAAGGAGAGGAAGGACGGTTAGCCATTGTCGTATGAACCTGATAAATGTGAGCCCACTTCACGTGACAGGAATGGAATAATCAGTTCCTAATCCGATCCAGTTGCAAGATAGAATAGGGAACAAGACTAGGAGGATCGGATCACAATTTTGGGAACTGGGGTCTTAGGACTAGGAACCGAACTAGACCATTGGCTTTAGTCCAGTCTGGTCCAATGGAACTGGTTACTTTTTTTCCTCACTAAAGAATGACAATGCATAACGAGAGAAAGTAACAAATTTTAAAATATTAACGGAATGTATGATAAGTAAAAAGTTATTGTGTTGTAATTTATGGTACTATTGGACGATGTAGTATTTAGTTCATATTTTACTAATTTTTTGCAGAAATAATAACTAAAAAAGTATACGTAGTCAGTCTGGTCTAGTCTAATTCTCTATTGAAACCAAGAATCAAATCACTCAAACATTTATTCCACTTTTAGGAACTTGGAATTAGATTGATATTCCCAAGAACCAAACCAAACTGACTGTTTCGGGACGATTCCCGATTAGGGGGTCCATTTTGCACACCCCTGGCACATGCCACGTTGAATTATGTGGATTCACACTGCGCCCAGTTCATCCAATATTGTGCGAACTAGGTTCACATCGCCGGGATCGTTCCATAAATTTTTGAAGAAGGGAGGGGAGAGAGAGGGGAACACAGGCGAAGGGAAAGAAAGGAAAAACCGTCCACAAGCGCTGAAGAGGATCGGTGGAGGATTGGCAGCATGGAATCCACACACGATAATCACGGAAGAGAGATATTTATTTTATGCGTGTCATCATGACACATGATACTGACACATGACGCGGAGATGTGACATACATGGTTCCTCTTTTCAAACTTACACATGCAAAGGAAAAATTGTCCAATAAAATCGTGAAGTTTTTATATTTTTGTTAATTTAATCATAAATATTTTAATTTTATTAATTAGTTATAAACATTTTTTCATTTTATTGTTAAATAAGTCAATTTAATTAATTTTAGTCGAATACAACGGTAAAAGTTATATTTTGTCAATGTCACGTAAAGGCAACATCGCACTTGATGTTGGCGGGGCCAACAAGGACGCCATCATCCTCGTCCCAAAGGCGGGGTTGTTTGCACTAGTGGACGCGAACTAAAGGAACCCTAGTAAAGATAACGAAAACGCGTAATGGGATGCGTCGATTCGACTGATCCAACCCGATGCCGACCTGATCGTCGGTCTAATATTTCCAGATCGATCTCAGTCGGGACCGATCGACGGTGACACGCGAGCACCGATGCCGTATGATTTCCAAAGCCGAGGCCACGAGATCCATACGTGTCGGGTCCGCCTAAGGACGCAAGGACAGTGGCACGTGGGCGGGTTGGCTTTTCGAGCGCGTGAATCAATTCATACAAAATCTCAAAAGCAGCCCTCCAAATCCCAAGTTGGTCCCAGGTTTTTCCGTGATGGGATTTGATATTTTCAAGGGAGTAAATGCGGTCCTGGGCTGCAATTGTCCAGTAGGGAGATGCGCAGCGTACAAGGCCTTGTTGCGATTTTTACGTGGCGGATCGATGCCCGACGTGACTTTTCTTAATGATATTCATCAAAATGTGGCTGGCATGAACTCTCACTTTATAGGAATTGATATTTGCTCTTACATTGGTAGTGATGTGAGCATCAAGATGTTTCGATTACGTCAATTGGAAAAAGAAAAGGGGACCGAAAATTGCCACTGTACTCAAGCGAAATACCTTAGTTGAAGGAAAAGAGGGAGAGATGAAGTCATTATTATCATTGTATGCATAGTATAAGGAAGAAATAAGACCCTAATTTAATGCGAGAGATCCCCTCGCCAGATCTGGCAAGGCCACCTTGGCTTGGGCAAGGCCAACCTCGATAGTGCTCGTCCTCACTCGACTAGGCCTCACCTCCACCAGTAAAAGGAAGAAGAAAGAGAAATAAATAAATAATTTTAAAAACATGAAAATATTATTAAAATCTGTACACTTGAGTATCGTTCGTGTCATGTAGGGTGGCCAACATCCACGTCAGCAAATTCTGACTAAAATTGGCCAAATGGATTTAATTAACAAAACGTGAAATATTTAGGATTGAATTAGCAAAATTGATCGATTTATAACTGAATTAGTAAAAGTACAATAAATTTAAGATTTTTTGGGTAATTTTCTCGCGTATACAAGATGGCCCCTGCTAGCATTACGGACTATCAAACGGTCAACAGCCAAAGCCACACATTTTTTTCTTGGAGGTAACTTGAAAATTGCTTGAATTGATTTTAATTTTTCGACTTCCCATATTTCTGTGGCCCAGGTCTGGCCGGAAGGCTGCTAGTGATGGGCTAAACATTCCCCCACCATCGTGGGCCCTTGCGATTGTGGGGTGGCAAGCCCTCCGCCTGCCTTTTCCTTCTCCTTTTTTTTTTTTAAAAAAAATTTTGCTTATGTTTTTAATAAGCAAACTTGTCAATGTTACAGGCTTAATTTTTTTCGTCATATTTTGATCCAAAGTCTTATAAGAATGGATTGGTAATATCTACATTTATAAGTTTGCGCAATCTAATTGAAAACCTTATTAAGATAAATGACGTAGCATGTTAAATCTTTTAAATCGATAAGATGTGGAGTTGTTCATGGTACTATAATTTTTTATAGGTTTTTTTTTATAAAATTTCTAAATTACTTTAGCCATAAAATGGCTAGTTAAAACTGTGGTTAAATTATTTAAGGATGATCGTTTTTTTCCTTGAAGAAAATATTTGGGATTTTTCATCATCTTAAAATATGTGATTTTTAATCATACAACTTATCAGTAGAGTCCATTAAAGTCATATAATTCAATTATGTGATTTTTTTTTGGAAGAAAATATTACAATTTCTATTCATGGGATAATTAATTATACAAATAATCATGCAAATAATAGTCACGTATAGAAGAAAATATACGATAGTTTCTTAGGATTTAATCCTTTCTTATTCTTGATGAAATGCAACCCGCTTATTATGATGAGTTCGTATTGTATTTACTCCAACTTACTTTCTCTCTAGTATTCACCTCGTGTTATAAAAAATTGTAAATAATTCAAAAATCAAAATATCATTAAAAATATCTACATCAACACCGATCATGCCACATAAGATAGTTGATGTTTATGTTAATGATTTCCGGCTTAAATTGGTTGGATTGACTGAATTTGTGTCAATATGAAAATGTATTAATTTAATTGAAAAGTTTAGAACTGAATTGATATTAATGCAATAAGTTTAGGATTTTTTTAGAACTTTTCTTGAAAATCTTCAATTCTATAGGACGCTTTTTTAATGTCTCGGTAAATCTCAATCGTTGAAAATTAACAGTGCTCTTCCCGTCATCCGAATTGTCACCTCGCCTAACCTAATCTATGATATTCACGACAATATGTACGAGAATTTAGTTTTTCAGTGATGTCATAATTAAAAGTCTAAAATTATCCGACATAAAACCGTTCGTTTCACGGAAAATGTTACTTTTCTGGAAAATATTTTTCAAGAAGTTATTTTCCAGGAAAACGTAATTATTTTCCGGTGTTCGGGTAAAACTTGATTTTGAAGTGGAAAATATTTTCTGCTGTTCGCTTGGGAAAATATTTTCCTTTATAAACTCTTTTTCAATATTTTTTTTATTTTTTAAAATCGTTATTTATTATTTTTTAAATAGATTATTAATTTTTTTATTTATTTTGTGTTCTCTCCTTCCTTGGCCAGTCGTCGGCCATGCCTCAAGCTCGCCTTGCTAGCGAGGCTCGAGGCTCGCCTACCTCTGGCGATCTCTCATGATCAACTCACCGGCAAGGTGAGCTCAAGGCGATGAGGCTCGGGCCTCACAGATCGGCATCGCGAGTTATGCAGCTTCAATTCGGAAAGTAGTTGAACTACCAAGAGGAAGAAGAAGTACAACGCCATGCAGAAGCTAAGTGAGGGAGATCGACCAATTAGGGCAAGCGATTGACTTTGTTCTACTTTAAAAAGGAGGGATTCGATTGTTTTGAAGGGAGCAAAGAGAGGCAAGCACGAGGGCGCTGGGTTCGTGAAGCGAGGGAAGAGAGGATTATAGTTTTTTATTTTGAAAGGGGGTAAATTTGGAAATAAGTTTCCGTCTTGTGACACTCGGGCGTCGCCGATCTGGCGAGCTCGGCTTGCTGTCGTCGGTCACCGGCCATTGCCGTGGCCGACGACCGCCGAAAAAAAAAAAAAAAGAAAAGAAAGACAGAAAAATAAAGAAAAATAAAAAATAAAAAATCGATTTTATTAAAAAAATTGATTTTATTAAAAAATAACAAAAAATTCGAATTTATGAAAAAAAATCTAAAAAAAATCTAAAAATAAAAGAAAGAAGTGAGGACTAATGGAGAGTGTAAGATAAGAGAGAATGAATGTGGAAAATGTTTTCCACTTTTCAAAAGTGGAAAATATTTTACCTCACTTTAGAAGATTTTTTTCCTTCATGGAAAATGTTTTCCCGATGAATTTATTTTCCGTGAAACGAACGTCGGAAAATCCGGAAAACATTTTCCTCAAGTTATTTTCCGCAAACGAACGGGCCAAAATGAAAATACATTGCTTTTTTCCAATTTTCAAAAATAAAAGGCCAACAAGAGGCCCAAGTCCCTCCAAAGAACCTTGCGAAAAGGGCTTCGGGCCCTTTTATGTCCGTCCCTCCAGCCCACACGTTCTTGCAAATAATTATTATTACTTTTTAAATAAATCGTTCGTTACTCCCGAGAAGCCGTTTGCACTAATTAAACCTTAACAGCAAGCAACTGCATGTTACTTTTCATAAATTTGTCTAATCTGTAACCCTACGAAATTGGTTATCTCATTTCAAGAAGTTGACCGATAACTTTTCCAATTCTAAAGGCAAGGATAGTTATTAAATCGAGATATAGATCCTGAATGGATATCTTAAATTTGCAAATTGCAAATCAAAAAATAGATTTATACGTAATATCCGGTGAAATACCTAAGATAAGTATTGCATGCCATGGAAATATATAATTTCTGTGATTGATGTTACAAAATGTGAAATTTCGAGTAAGATTCATGATCAATGCATATATAATCTTAATTTCAAGTTGATGCAATGATTTTATGCATAGGAAGATGTGATCTTTTTTCCTATTAACATGTAAGGATTACTTTTGTGACATCTAGGAATTTTTGAATTGGCCATGGATCGACCGAGCCAACCATCCTTGGCCATACGACCATCTTGCCCAATTATGAAACGGCCATGGAATTCTCCCCTTAGCAATGAATAGATTGTATTCGCCAATGCAAACGTTTTGATCACCGTCTTACATCATCGCTCACATCAAGACCCCCTAATGATGGACTTGTATTTGTAGAACTCATGAATCACCTCACTACTAACAATCTACCTCTTAAGCCATCATTACCCTGAGATCATACATGGCTTCAAAGGAAGCCATCTTCCATTAAAACCATACCAAGTGACTTCCCAATGATGGAATTGTATTTATAAAACTTATGAATCACCTCACTATTCATCAATGTACCTTCTAGGCCATCGTTATCCTAAGGCCACACATGGCTTCAAAGAAGGCCATCTTCCATTGAAACTATGCCAAGTGACCTCTAATGATGGATTTACATTTATGAAACCCATAAATCACCCCACTACTCATCAATCTATATCCTAAGCCATCATTACCCTTAGGCTATACATGCCTTCACAAGAGACCATCTTCCACTAAATCATGCCAAGTGACCTACCATGATTATGCTAGGGGTCACATATACCTCTCAAGGGTGTCAAACCTCTTTCTTAGCTTGGTTAAGTAAGATAAGGTTATTAGGCCATTTGCACCTTCCATAAATGAGAGTAATGATGAAGGCCATGGAATGGGGACTATATAAAGGGGTTGTCCCCAACACATCTCACCACCAACTTCTCTCTCTCTCTCTCTCTCTCTCTCTCTCTCTCTCTCTCTCTCTCTCTCTCTCTCTCTCTCTCTCTCTCGTTGGCCACTCACCACACGTTGACCGATTTTGCTCTAAACACCCATACCTCTTTTAGGTAAGTGAATTCACTAGAGACTAAGTTAGGTTTATCCACACTTGATTAGTGCTTGATTTGATGTTCATTTGATGAATTGTTGTTCTACGCTTGTTACACTGTCAGATGATGCCTATCATGCATTATGATGTTTAATGATGGAGAATCATAACAATACACTTGCTTGTCCTTGCTTGTGATGATCACATGCATATGAGGCTATAATGAATATTGTTCCGTCATCCATGTGAAGATAGTCCGACAATGCCTTGTTTATTAAGATGCCCCGTTTGGGACGGGATGTCCTAAGAGTATTTTGAGATGCCGCAGGGGTTATAATGCCTTGTCTAGGATGGGATGCCCCAAGGAAGGGTTGTTAATCGGGATGCCACAGAGTTTTGATGCCCTCTTTGTGTGGATATAAGGATGCCCCAAGGAGTGTTTCAAGATGCTGCAAGAATTGCAATGCCCCATGTAAGACGAGATGCCCCAAGGAAGGGTTGTTAATCAGGATGTCGTGGAATTGCGATGCCCCATCTAGGACGAGATACCTCGAGGAAGGGTTGTTAATTGGGATGCAGTGGAATTGCGATGCCCCGTTGTGTGGATACAAGAATGCTCCAAATGAGTCGAGATTTCACTTACTATGCTATGGCTCACTCTTTTGTTTTTATGGATCCACCTATCGAATGATGTTTTGGGATTCCCGTATACATAGATTCAGAATATTAAGATATACCAGTATCAGGATCCGAGATAGTGTATGTTAAGCATAGTTCCATTGTGTGGGTGGATGTGAATTTACCCAAGCTTTTTCCTTACCTTTCCATTGCTTGGTACATTAAGATAAATGGCGATACAGTCGGACTTTTAAGAGGTTTCAGGGATGACGATTGAGTAGACAAGTTGGAGAAAGAGATCTTCAACCGGCAACGTAAAATTGTCTTTTGTATAGGCAGGTTTTTGGTTAGTATGTAAATAGATGACCTAACCTATTCCCAAGTCTTTTGTATTTTATGACTAGTTGGACATGTTGTCTATGTTTATAAGATTTATGTGAATATAAAGATGCATATATTCAATAGTTTTTTATATTATATTATATTATATTATATTGACTATTGCAAATTTTTCCTGTATGAGATAAGGTGATTGCTTCCACATGCATAATTATATCGAAAGATTAACATATTCAAATAGGCAAGTGCAATGGTTATATACTTGAAGCGTCAAAACTTTCAAATATGAATCTCTATTTTTTTTATTGCACTATAAAGTGCGAAATTCACTATTAATTTTTTCATAACTATCAAATACAGCTTATATTGTTGAGTATGATGAAAGAGCATCTCAGTCAATCGAATAGATAGATATGTATTGAATCGTAAATTTACTAATCAAATTGATAAATTCGATTGCGACTCATGAGATTACTATTTCACTCGGGCACGTATACAGATATTTCTAATTGAATCGAGTCGTGCAATCCGAATTGAGAATCGAACGATTTTGATGGCTACGGAGTGAAAGGTATTGCTTTTCTCCAATTAATCAATTTATTCTCTTAGTATACGTGAGCAAAGATGTCATAGGATGTTTTTCTGTTCAAATTGATGCTTTTGGCTCTTACCCACTAAGCAAAGACGTCATAGGATGGCAGATTAGATCAGCTGTATTTTATGGAAGAGCATATTGTCTTTTCCTTTGACATTTAAGTGCAACGCACACTAGATTATCAAAAATGCTCGGTCAGCCGAGTATCTTATGTGATTCAATATGAGCCCCGCACATTGACCGGACTTGCAAGAACTAGATAAACGGAAGGGAAGTCACGTTTTTTTTTTTTTTTTTTTTTTTTTTTTCATGATCTTTTCATTGATTTCATAAGATTGGACATTAGTCGAAATTTGTTTGGGAGCAAGTTATTTTACGTGATATAGCTTTGCTATCATGAAATGGTCTAAATTATGTGCAGTGTTTGCATTCCCAACTCCTATGAAGTTAAATAGTGCCTCTTGTACACCAAAAGATTATTTGAACTCTCACATGGGTAACGCTAGATTGGATGCTTACATGTAGCAAAAAGTGTCAGAAAAATCTTAGATCTATTGCATCCTGAAGGATTGAATTAGCATTGGATCAAAAAAATTATGACTAAATTGATACAAATGCAATATGTTTAGGACTTTTTTGATATTTTTTCCCCTTACAGGTGCCTTCTACCACTTTAAATCCCAGTTTTTAGTAAATTCTATGGTGAACGCATTGCGAAAGCATTCTAATCCATTGTTGAAGGGTACTCTTATGACGAGGAAACAACATTCGTTGCCTTAGACCCCAAACAGCCATGATACATATTTTGTCGCCATGGACTACTATGACAACGATCTCTCATTCCGTCGAAAGTCGGGTGTCTATGGAGACAAAACGAGGAATTTTGTCACCATTGCTTGAAGCTAGGGCAACAAAATGTCGAATTTGTGTGGCGGAGGCTCGGCGATGGAAATCCATAGCTTTTGACGATGAGATATGGCGGCCGACGGCAACGTTGCAGTAAGCCAGATCTTTTGTAGTTTCACACATCACAAAATGAAAAATAATCTCATGATCGGATCATCAACCTTGTGTTTTAGCTCATGTTTTTTAATCCCTCAATCCAATCGATACATTGTGGAGCTGAGGTCAAGATATTGTTGAGATGTGGTTTATACTAATGGCACGGGAGTCCCGAGGTCACCAGATAGTGCTCCTAAGCTACCAGAGGGATTTAATAATTTGGACCCATATTTTATTGATAATTTGAGCTTGAGCTTATGAATAACTACCAAATATATAATATCTTTTTTTTATAATTGATTGATGTAACAAAAAGGTACAATATGCTAATTATAATGGAATTTTTTACTAAATGTAACCCTAGTTTAAATGTGAACCTTGATACAATTTTATGTCTCAAATTCTGTTTCTCTCTTTTATTCTCTATTTCATTGTGGTTGTGCGTCGAATATTAACAGATATATCAACTTAAAATTGGTTTTCGGGTTATTTTTAGTAACGTGAGATGGTCGGAGAAATAACTTATCATGATAAGGGGAGCCTTATACCAGCTTTAGTAGGGAAAAATACAAAAAAAGTTATAAATCTATTGTATTAGTACCAATTCAGTTTTCAATTAAACCAATTTAGTCATAAACATTTTCACATCGATAGCAATTTAGTCCATCTGGTCAATTTAGGCTGGAAATTGGTGACGTGGATGTCGATAATCCTACATGACGTTGCTGGCGCTAAAGTGGAGATTTTAAAATAATTTTTATTATTATTTATTATTAACATTTTTTACATCTGTATTTTTCCTTTTTTCTTTTTTTTTTTTTTCTTTTCCTATTCTTTTTCTTTGGCTCGTGGCCAGCACCGGCCACAGGTTGGGGCCGGCAAGGGCGTCATGGCCATAGGCCAAAGAAGAAGAATAGGAAAAAAAGAAAAAAGTGTGAACAAAACATTGTGTACGCCTTAAAATCGAAATATAATAAATCTTGCTTATAAATATCCCAGCCACTCTTTTAACCTCTCCGCAAGCACATGAAATCCTAGAACCCCACGAAGGATATCAGATTTTAGACCCCAACCACCACGCGATCCACGATGATCTCCTCCTCATTTTCCACGACCATGTCGTGCTTCTTCGATCTCTTTCCTTCGCTTTCTCACTCCATCGTCTTCCCGTCGCTGTTCATCGCTATCAGCATCGTCTTCTTCCTCTTCCGATCGTCGTCGCCGCCGCCCTCGAAGAACCTCCCGAGAGTCTACCCTATCTTCGGCTCCTACTTCTCGTTCTTCGCCAACCTCAAACGGCGGATCGACTGGACCGCCGACCTGGTCCGGAACTCCCCCTCGGCGACCTACGTCTTCCACCGTCCCCTCGGCGGCCGCCAGGTCTTCACCGGCAACCCCGCCAATGTCCAGCACATCCTCAAGACCCACTTCAGCAACTACGAGAAGGGCGAGGTCTTCAAGATGACCCTCCGGGACGTCCTCGGCGATGGGATCTTCAATATCGACGGGGAGTCCTGGAAGTTCCAGAGGCAGGTCGCCAGCCACGAGTTCAATACCCGGTCGCTGCGGAAGTTCGTCGAGACGGTCGTCGACGCTGAGCTGAACGAGCGGCTCGTGCCTCTCTTGGCCTCCGCTGCCAAGAGCGGGTCAGTGATAGACATGCAGGACATCCTCCAGAGGTTCGCCTTCGACAACATATGCAAGATTGCGTTTGGGTACGATGCCGAGTATCTGTCCCCATCGCTTCCTCAGCCGAGAGTAAGTATTGTCCAGACTCATTTTATTAAACTACAGATATAAAATATGTGTAGTTTAGGGTGAGCCTTGCCAAACAACCCAAATTTCTGTCAATCACGTCACTCATAGAACGATTTGATATTCGACAGGCGAAGTTCGCAGAAGCGTTTGAAGATGCAGTGAGAATAAGCAGCGAGAGGTTTCAAGAATTCTTCCCCGTGATTTGGAGGATCAAGCGTTTCTTCAACGTAGGATCCGAGAAGCGCCTCCGGGTCGCCATCTCTGAGGTCCGTGAGTTTGCGAAGAAAATCGTGAAGGAAAAGAAGAGAGAGCTGAGCGAGAAGTCGTCGCCCGAGTCAACCGCCGACGACCTTCTGTCACGGTTCTTGAGCTCAGGCCACTCCGATGAGGACTTCGTCATCGACATCGTTATCAGCTTCATACTCGCCGGCCGGGACACCACATCGGCGGCGCTAACGTGGTACTTCTGGCTGCTCCACAAGAACCCGCAGGTGGAGGCCAAAGTCCGCGGTGAAATCATGGAGAAGTCTGACACACACGCTGCATGGTACGATGATGTGAAGGATATGGTGTACACGCATGCATCGCTGTGTGAGAGCATGCGGTTTTACCCGCCGGTGCCCCTCGACACGAAGGAGGCGGTGAGCGACGACGTCTTGGAGGATGGCACGGTGGTGAAGAAGGGGATGAGGGTGACGTACCATCCGTACGCGATGGGGAGGCTGGAGCAGCTATGGGGAAAGGATTGGCCGGAGTTCAGGCCGGAGCGGTGGTTGAGGGAGGCGGAGGATGGCAGCGAGAAGTGGGCGTTCGTTAACAGGGACGCGTTCACGTACCCAGTGTTCCAGGCGGGGCCGAGGATTTGTCTGGGGAAGGAAATGGCGTTCCTACAAATGAAGAGAGTGGTGGCCGGGGTGCTGCGGCAGTTCAGGGTAGTGTCGGCGGCGGAGGAAGGGGCGGAGCCGATGTTCATTTCGTACCTGAGCTCGAAGATGCAGGGTGGGTTCCCGGTAAGGATTGAGGTGAGAGAGTGAGCAAGGGAATAAGGTACAATGTTGCTGTTTTTTAACCTCGAATAGTGTTCGATGCTATGCTTATATGACGTGGCGCGATTGCATTGGACGCTTGAAACATTTTGACAATATCCCGCTTCAAACCTGCCTATAAAAAATTACAATATGTACTGTGCATCCATCATCCGCAGGTGGCTTTGACTAATGTATTGCTCCCGGCAATATGTGATGAAGCCGCAATGATTTGACCCGTTCTACGTTAGGTCAAAATTATCAAGAAAATCTTAAATTTATTATATTTTTATTAATTAAATTTTCATTTTTTTATATTTTACCAATTGAATTATAATTTTTTTTTTCGCATTTCATCAATTTTTAAATTGAAAATCATCAACGTTGATGTCAATAGTTTCATGTAAAATGGTCGGCATTGACTAGGGTAATTTTTTATAGTACAATTCAATCTCTACTCCACAGAGAGAGCCGGCCATGACAATCTACTATTCAATTGGAAATTACAGAATTACAATCACTAATACGTTCAGGTATTTTCTAGTCATATATTACATTTCTAAACCATAGTGGTTAGCTTCGTGTCATTGTTCAATAAAATATATCATGGGGAATTATCTTGGATCTTGAAAACACTAACCTCTCCCGGGAAGAAAACACCCCGGATGATTCTCGTTAGCTTCTTAGAGGGATAGAGGTTTCTCCAAAAGTGAGGATTGAGGTGAGAGAGTGCAAAAGGGAAAGTCAAACTTTGGAATCTGTATGAATTTGAAAGTTTCTCATTTTCCACTCGCGCAAGTAATTTGAATGTTTCTCATTGTCCGACGTGGCGCGATTGCATTGGACGCTTGAAACATTCTGACAATGTCCCGCTTCAAAACGCTGCCTATAAAAAATTACAATACGTACCGTGCATCCATCATCCGCGGGTGGCTTTGACAAATATGTTGCCCTCGCAATACGCGATGAAGCCGTAATGATTTGACCTGTTCTACGTTGGTCAGACATCAAAGGGAATGGTCAAAGTAACCATCCGGGATCGTGATTGTTTGGATACGACCTTATAGTTTACGTATTACTCAGGAGACTCAACGGAACTGTAACATCAATCTCCGCCAAAAAACAAAAAACAAAGAAGGAAGAGAAAGGATAAAACTTGGAAAAGGAAAGCTAAGAATATAGTATCGTGGGAGAAAATTATCCAAAAGGTCCTAAATCTACTATACTTTTGCCAATTGAATTTGTTAATTGAGTCATAAATTTTTTTCATATTTCACCAATTATTTTATTGAAAATCTCTAACGTGGATCCTAATAGTCCTACGTAAAATGGTCAATGTCGACTGGAACAATTTTTTATAGTTCAATTCAATCTCTACTGCACAGAGAGAGCCAGCCACGATAATCTACTATTTAATCGGAAATTACAGAGTTACAATCACTCATACGCTCAAGTATTTACTAATCATATATTACATTTCTAACCCAAAGTGTTTAGCCTCGCGTCATTGTTCAATAAAATATATCATGGAGAATTATCTTGAATCTTGAAAACACTCGCCTCCCCCCAGAAGAAAACACCTCGGATGATTCTCGTTAGCTTCTTGGGAGGTTAGAGCTTTCTCGAAAAGATGGCCCCGACTTACTATCTTCTTTTGTTGGAAGTAATTGTTACTAGTACTCCATGTAAATGCACTATTTGTCATACATACAAGTGCACATAATCTTCCAATGAGAAATCTTTCTTTACTACTAGGAAATGAGCCGACTTTGTTAATCGGTCGACTATTACCCAAATCAAATCATTTCTTATTTGACTTCTTGGAAGTCCTAAAACAAAATCCATAGTAATATGTTTCCATTTCCATTCGGGAATTTTGGGTGGTTACAATAATCTGCTAGGTTTGATGTAAACATATGTGGCCGGGATTAGCCGTGTTCTCTTTACCACTTATGTAAAATATAAAGTATGTTGTGATGTTGTATCTCATGTTCCCATGTTCTTTGTGTTGGGAATTGTATGTTCACGTATTCTGCTTGCACATAAGTATGAGACAAATGAATTCAAGATGATGACAAAGCCTAGGATGTCGCAAAATAACCCGCAGCTTGGCCTCAAGTCTAGGGGGTGTAATAGTTTTTTTGGTATCAGAGCAAGGGTTATCACCAGGAGTCATAAGGTGCACTGGAAATTGTATGATATAAACATTAGGAAGAACATATCATGCATGTGATTGTTTATTTGATTGTTCTTTCTTTATGAAAGTGGTGATTACTGACATTGATTGTATTGTAGAAAATTCCCATAGAACTCTATAACTGTAATCCTTAGCAGTCAGTATGAGTTCCCAAGACCCAGCGATTGCCCACAGAAAATCAACTCAGGACCCAAATGATTCGAAAGGAAAATCAAGACAGGACCCCCGACTTGATGGAATTTTGCAAGTCCTAACTAATGTTGGAAGCTTGATGGAACAGCAGTGAGCCTCCGTTTTCACTAATGCCTCAATGTTTGGAAATGGGAATGGAAATGGAGACCGTCTGAAAAGTGGATCGGTCGAAAGTTCTTAAAGTTGAAGCCTCCGAAATTTGCAGGAAACGAAAACCTTGATGAGGTTGAATCCTGTATTGAAGAGCTTGAAAAGATCTTCAATCTTTTGAGGTGAATTGCAGGTCGCCTTGACGGAAAAGAAATTGCACGTGTCGAATGGATCAGAGAAGGTAGGGTTCCTCTACAAACCATTCGAGCTAAAATTGATTATTGTTCCTATGGAGTCCGAACGGTCTATGGAGTATTAGGCATCAAAATTTGGATATTTGGGGAATTGTATGATCATTGGATTTATACCAATGAACAAAAAAAGAAAAACTTGAGCAAAAAATTAAAAATTCGAATGAAAGCTCTAAATAAAGGATCCATTACTCTAGATGTATTCGATGTTCTGGTGAGGATAAAGTGACTTTGGCAGTGTACCAATTACAAGGTAACAGCAGTCACCGGTAGAAAGCCACCAATAGGACAATATTCCTTGAAGGCACTCCTATGACTTGGGATACCTTTACATAAGCTTTCAACAAGAAGAATTTTTTCGAAAGTGCTCAAGATAGGAAGATGACCGAATTTCTGCACTTGCAGTCCAATGCCAAATTTACTGAATTGTCAAGGTATGCTCTCCGATTGATCGAGAATCCGATTGATCGAGCTAAAAGATTCAAAGATGGCCTTAGGCTTGACATTTAAAGTCAGCTGGTGCCCTTGAACCTCAAAGATTATAATGAACTGTATGAGTGGGCTCAATTGATTGAAAATGATTTGCAAGAACGTGTTGCTGCATTGAATTTCCAAGGGAGATCCTCTCATTCAGCCTTCCGTCCTAATCAACGACAAGGCAAAAAGTCTGTGCTAGGAGGAAAACATGTGTTCAAAAGGAATAAGAAGCAAAAAGTGAATGCGGTGTTATTTGAAGTATGCCGTAATTGTGGGAAATACATAGTAACGCTTCTTGTTTAGCTAGAAAAGGAGTATTTTAAATAATTTTTTAATTTTTTAAAATTTTTCCCTTTTGTATTTTTCCTTTTTTCTTTTTATGTTTTTCCTATCCTTTTTCTTTGGCCTGTGGCCAATACCGGCCACAAGTGGGGGCCGGCGAGGGCATCATGGCCATAGGCCAAAGAAGAAGAATAGGAAAAAAAAAAAGTAAAAAAATTAAAAAAAATTTAAAAATTTAAAAATTACTAAAATTTTATTTTAAAATATCTACGTCGGCATTAGTTCACATAGGATCACTAATGTTCACGTCATCAATTTTTGGCCTAAATTGACCGAATTGACCGAAATGGTATAAATGTAAAAATGTTTAATACTAGATTGATTCAATTGAAAAGTTTAAGAATGATTCAGTATAATGTAATAGATTTAAGATTTTTTTAATATTATTTGCAACTTTTTTATGTTCTGAAACGAGAGTGCAAAATAAATTAATAAATAAATAGAAAAGGAGATCGGTTGGGAAGATAGAGGATGGTGATTCCGTCGTGCCGTACGTCAATCTTCTCGGTCTTCTCGGCTATGAAGCACGACTTTCAATTCAATTTTCTTGGCGTGTAAAGCTTCGACAAATCGGGTAGGCCGCCCCCCTGCGAAACGTTACGGAAGGAGCAAAATCGCTTAAAAAGGAAAGAGAAAAACTCCATGGCTGCTCAGCAGGATCCGTTCGATATTTGTGTATATAAGGAATTTACGTAAGGGAAACCGCCGGTGTTTCTGTACTTTTTTTACACAGACAGTCGTAAAACAAAATGAACCCCCCCAGATGCGGTGTCGAGCTCCAAGCGACGATGAGCTTAGATCCAAAGTAGAGCTCGATGCCGTGGCGAGCACAACCTGGATCCACTTCGTGCTCGGCCAAGGTCGCGACGGAGAATGGTAGGTGAGGGATGGGGGAGACGAGCTTGGTGGTCGCGGGCGACACCGGTGGAGAGGGACCGAGGTGTGAGTAGTGGGTTGGGTGAGGGACTCGGGCAGGAAGGAGTGTTGTCTAGTATGTAAGTTTCGATTGTTGAGTGAGGTAAGTTGGATGGAAAATGATAGGCTTGCAATTAAGATTAAAATCGTCAGATGGACCTTGAAATGGAATATGTAAAGTGATATGGGTAGAAGGATTAGGGGTAAGTGGTTCCGGAATCGGTCCAGATTTCACTTGAAGCCAACCTGTTAGGACCGATTCCTAAATTTTTAGAACCTGAAACCTACATTGCATATTTTGGAACATGTAACCTACACTGTTATAAGTAATGTTATATATGTATTATTAATTAAACAATTATAATGAATCATTATCTTTGATGACTACTATTTATTGTTACAATCCACTTACTACAACTTATATTTAGACACATAATTAATATGAAATATTAATAAAATAAATTTCTCAATTATAAATATATCGGAAATGGAAGTTCATAGTTCTAGATTGCACACTTATTATTAGACAACATAGAATATCACTGGATTGTGCGAAGAAATAGATAATAAAAAAAACATAAATATTTAGATTCAAGTTTCACCAAGTTCCAAGTTTCACATATAACCTTGAACTTACCCATCCAAATTGGTTCCCAATTTTTTGAATTGAAAACATACATTATATATCTTAGAATCTAGAACCATATTAGTTTCACCGATTCAATACCCAATTTTACCTTAAAATTATGCTCACCTCTAAAGAGGATGGTGTATGATACATGTGAAGTAACTATATCTAATTTTCAAAACATAGAAGATAGTAAAATCAAAAAATACCCTAAAAAATATCACCTCTCTTCGCGCGACCCAGCCAAGGGCCATTGGAGGTCGTACAACCTTGAGCGACCTCGAGCGAGGGAGGGTCGCTCGACCCAGCGGTGGTCAACCCAAGCGCTATGCGACCTAGGCGACAGTCACCTAGGTCGAGCAACCCTCGCCGAGGGTCGCCAAGGTCATGCAACCTTTGGTGGCCCTCGATTGGGTCGCACGACCCTCGCCGAAGGTCACCTGACCTTGGGCAACCTTAGCCAATGATCACCGGCAGCTGTAGCCCTTCGCCGGTCCGATGAAGGATTGCCTCCATTTTCAATAAAAAAAAATTAGGAGCAAAATCGGAAATATGAAGAATTACCGATAATAGTTTTGAAATGAAAAAATTAATTTGAGCATTCGGCTAAATGCGAAAGCCCAAAGCTAGTGACTAGCTTTGGGCTTTCAATATTTTTAAGGCTGGCTTTCAACTGAAAGCCACATTCAAAGTTAAATCAAACGATCCAACATTTCTCTAAAGAGCTTTTATGTCCGAAAGCTACTTGGAAATGTTAAATCAAACGCAGCCTTAGTCCCATGCATGCCTAGAAAATAGGACCCTGCGTAGGCTTTGTGGAAACATCCCCGGTTGTGAAACTTTCCATATTATCATAGTCAAAAGAAGATACATTTTCCCAGCTCACCAAGGTCGCCTAGAAGTTTCTAAATGAAAAAGATTTTGTTATGTAGGAAAAAAACCCATGAAAAAAAAGTGTGAATTTTTTTCTTTGCCACTCGTGCGAGTTTCCTTCTAGAATCCCCCCGCGTTCACATGTAACCTGCTGTGCTAGTTGATAAGTCTTGTTCAAATTAGTCTGGCGTCTTTATAATTGCACCAGTATGATTGGGCCGCGGTGAAATCAAATAACCTCTCGATAATCATGAAGACATCTCCGGTCACTTTTATGGCATAAAAGTCAAAAAGTACTTCGCATCTTTGATTTAAAAGTCCAGAAATGGAGAAAAAGTCCAGAAATGGGACGTCCATTTAGAGAAGTGTTATTCCAAGAAGCGTGCGAAGCTCTGAAATAGTAAATGTCATATTATTTTAAGACTATAGTAAACCTGACGAATGCCGATTCGTCACGTTTTTCAAAATACAATATCATTGGAACTTTTAATCTTCCTTGCGAAACATGGTGGAAACATCTTGCCTCTGAAAAGTGTGGAAAACACGACGTTATATAATGAAGAAAAAAAACATATCGTGTGCGCCTTATAATCGAAATATAATAAATCTTGCTCATAAATATCCCAGCCACTCATTTTAACCTCTCTGCAAGCACATGAAATCCTAGAACCCCACGAAAGATTTCAGATCTTAGACCCCAACCACCGCGCGATCCACCATGATCTCCTCATTTTCCACGACCATGTCGTGCTTCTTCGATCTCTTTCCTTCGCTTTCTCACTCCGTCGTCTTCCCGTCGCTGTTCATCGCTATCAGCGTCGTCTTCTTCCTCTTCCGATCGTCGCCGCCGCCGCCCTCGAAGAACCTCCCCAGAGTCTACCCTATCTTCGGCTCCTACTTCTCGTTCTTCGCCAACCTCAAACGGCGGATCGACTGGACCGCCGACCTGGTCCGGAACTCCCCCTCGGCGACCTACGTCTTCCACCATCCCCTCGGCGGCCGCCAGGTCTTCACCGGCAACCCCGCCAATGTCCAGCACATCCTCAAGACCCACTTCAGCAACTACGAGAAGGGTGGGCTCTTCAAGATGACCCTCCGGGACGTCCTCGGCGATGGGATCTTCAATATCGATGGGGAGTCCTGGAAGTTCCAGAGGCAGGTCGCCAGCCACGAGTTCAATACCCGGTCGCTGCGGAAGTTCATCGAGACGGTCGTCGACGCGGAGTTGAACGAGCGGCTCTTGCCTCTCTTGGCTTCCGTCGCCAAGAGCGGGTCAGTGATAGACATGCAGGACATCCTTCAGAGGTTCGCCTTCGATAACATATGCAAGATTGCGTTCGGGTACGATGCCAAGTATCTGTCACCATCGCTTCCTCAGCCGAGAGTAAGTATCGTCCTGATATAAAATATGTGTAGTTTAGGGTGAGCCTTGCCAAACAACACAAATTTCTTTCAATCACATTACTCATAGAATGAATTGATATTCGACAGGCGAAGTTCGCAGAAGCGTTTGAAGACGCAGTGAGAATAAGCAGCCAGAGGTTTCAAGAGTTCTTGCCCGTGATTTGGAGGATCAAGCGTTTCCTCAACATAGGATCCGAGAAGCGCCTCCAGGTCGCGATCTCCGAGGTCCGTGAGTTTGCGAAGAAAATCGTGAGGGACAAGAAGAGAGAGCTGAGCGAGAAGTCGTCGCCCGAGTCAACCGCCGAAGACCTTCTGTCGCGGTTCTTGAGCTCAGGCCACTCCGATGAGGACTTCGTCATCGACATCGTCATCAGCTTCATACTTGCCGGCCGGGACACTACATCCGCGGCGCTAACGTGGTACTTCTGGCTGCTCCACAAGAACCCGGAGGTGGATGCCAAAGTCCGGGGTGAGATCATGGAGAAGTCTGACACACGCGCCGCAGGGTACGATGATGTGAAGCATATGGTGTACACACACGCATCGCTGTGTGAGAGCATGCGGTTTTACCCGCCAGTGCCCCTCGACACGAAGGAGGCGGTGAGAGACGATGTCTTGGAGGACGGCACGGAGGTGAAGAAGGGGATGAGGGTGACGTACCATCCGTACGCGATGGGGAGGCTGGAGCAGCTATGGGGAAAGGACTGGCCGGAGTTCAGGCCGGAGCGGTGGCTGAGGGAGGCGGAGGATGGCAGCGAGAAGTGGGCATTCGTTAACAGGGACGCGTTCACCTACCCGGTGTTCCAAGCGGGGCCGAGGGTTTGTCTGGGGAAGGAAATGGCGTTCCTACAAATGAAGAGAGTGGTGGCCGGGGTGCTGCGGCAGTTCAGGGTGGTGCCGGCGGCGGAGGAAGGGGCGGAGCCGTTGTTCATTTCGTACCTGAGCTCGAAGATGGAGGGCGGGTTCCCGGTGAGGATTGTGGTGAGAGAGTGAAAGGGAAAGTCAAACATTGAAATCTATATGAATTTGAAGTGTAATTTCTCATTTTCCACTCGAGCAAGTAATATGCAATGTTGCTGTTTTTCAACCTCGAATGATGTTCTATGCTATGAATGTACGATGCGGCGCGATTGCATTGGACGCTTGAAACATTTTGACAAAGTCTCGCTTCAAACCTGCCTATAAAAAAATTGCAATACGTATCGTGCATCCATCACCCGCGGGTGGCTTTGACTGATATGTTGCCCTCGCAAATTGTGATGAAGCCGTATTTGACCCGTTCTACATTGGTCAGACGTCAAAGGGAATGGTCAAAGTAGCCATGCGAGATGGTGATCGTTTGGATACGGAGAAAATATTTCTCTGCATTCGAGCTTTTAGCTTACGAAATCACTCGGTGGGCACATCAATTCCCACCAAAACAAGAAGAAGATGAGGAGAGAGGATAAAATGTGGAAAAAGAAAGCTAAGAGTATAGTATCATGGGTGAAAAAATTATCCAAAAAATTTTAATTTTTTTTTATGTTTTGTCAATTTTTTAATTGAAAATCACTAATATGCATGCTAGTAGTCTCGTCTATAATGGTTGACACTGACCCAAACAATTTTTTATAGCTCAGTTTAATCCCTACCTCATGGAGAGAGTCGGCCATAATAATCATCTATTCAATTGAAAATTACAGGTACAATCACTCACACACTCAAATATTTTCCAGTTATATATTACATTTCTAACTTATGTAGTGTTTGGCCCCACGTAATTGTCGAATAAAAAGACATTATGGAGAAGTATTTTGGAGCTTGAAAGCACTCGCCTCTTTAGGAAGAAAACACCCCATATGAGTCTCGCTAGCTTCTTGGGAGAACAGAGCTTTCTCGAGAAGATGGTCCCGACTTCCATCTTCTTTCGTGGGCCGCGCATGCATATCTCTGCGTTAGAGATAAGCAGAGCAACCGTCCGGGATAAAGCAGGCGGACATATTCAGACTGCACTCCAGGACTTTACACGTTGGGAAGCACTAGAGGACAGAGAGTGTCCCTTCAACAGTAAAACATCACTCAAGGGATGGGCGTGGAGCACGTTACGGCCTTTAAAGAGAGAATCTCCTTTTTCTTTCTTGACAGGATCGGTAAAAGAGAAATGTGATAATCATGAATGTACACTTGGGTTTTAAATATTTCAAAAAGCACAGCTGATTCCTATAATTTGTCAAGTTTATTTTAATCGAGTCATTCTGTTATTCCATCTGACTAGACTAATAGAAAATGTCGACATATCTTATTTTATTATCTTCTATAAGATGCATGGCGACGATGTGGCGCCCACAAAGCACTATGTCAGAAACATATTCAAAAATTAAAAAGAAATACAAACTGAATTAGATTAAAAAAAACTAAACATTGAAAGATACAAATTGCAAAAAAAATAAAAAAAACACGAACTAAGTAATGTCCTAGTGGCCATCGCTGCCCATCTCACTATTTTGTATCAGGTTGAGCAATGGGCCGATCTCCTACTTTAGAGTTAGGGATTTTACTTATTGGGTTGTGACTCACTCTTCTGTTTCTACATATTTGTAGGATAGATACACTTGTCAAGCCATGTTTGGGGATTCCCGTATAGATAGATTTGAATATTAGGATATACCAGTATAAGGATCCAAGATAGTGTATGTTAATCATAGTGCCATTGTTTGGATGGATGTGGATTTACCTGAGCTTATTCCCTACCGTTTCGTTGCTAGGTGCATTGAGATAGATGACAATTCAATCAAACTCTTAAGAGGCTTCGGGGGCCTTCTTCAATATGATGATTGATTAGACAAGTCAGAGAATGAGATATTCAACTGGCTGTGGAAAATTGTCTTTTGTATAGACAGGTTTTTGGGTAATATGGAAATATGTGAACTAACTCCTTCCTAGGTGTTTTGTATTTTGTGACTATTTGGACATGTTGTTTATGTTCATAATAATTATGTGAATATAAAGATGCATGCGTTCAATAATTTGACTATTGCAAAATTTTCTCGTATAAGATGTGGTGATTGCTTCCACATGCTTTCAAATAGGCAAGCACAATGGTCACGTACATGGGGTGTCACAACTTTCAAATATAAATCTCTATTTTTTTATTGCACTGTAAAGTGTGAAATTTACTATTAATTTGTTTGTAACTATCAAATACAACGTACATTTATTGAGTATGATGAAAGAGCATCTAAGTTAGTCGAATCGATAGATATGTATCGAATCGTAAATTTGCCAATCAAATTGCTAAATTCAATTGCGCGGCAAGATTACTATCTCATTCAAGCACTTACCATAGAGATTTCCAATTGAATCAAGTCGTGCGATCCAAATTGAGAATCGACCGGTTTTGATGACTACGGTGTGAAAGGTTTTGCTTTTCTCCAATTAATGAATCCAGTCTCTTAGTATACGTAAGCAAAGAGGTCATAGGACGAATTTCTGTTCAAATTGATGCTTTTGACTCTTGCCCGCTAAGCAAAGACATCATAGGATGGCAGATTAGATCCGCTGTACTTTATGGAAGAGCGTCTCGTCTTTTCCTTTGATATTTAATTGCGACTCACACTTGATTATTAATATGCTCGGTCAGCGGAGTAGCTCATGTAATCCAATATGAGCCCCGCACATGGACCGGACTTGCAAGAACTAGACAAACGGAAGGGAAGTCACCTTTTTTTCTTTTTCCCTCATGATCTTTGCATTGATTTCCTAGGATTCGACATTAGTCGAAATTTGTTTGGGAGCAGGTCATTTTACGCGATATAGCTTCGCTATCATGAAATAGTCTAAATAACGAGCATGTTTGTGTCCCCAACTCCTATGATTAAGTTTATAGTGCCTCTTGTACACCAAAAGATAATTTGAATTTCTTGCATGGGTAACGCTAGATTGGATGCTTACATGTAGCAAAAAGTGTCGGGAAAGTCATAAACCTATTACATCCAAAAAAATTGAATTAGCACTAGATCAAAAAGTTTATGTCTAAATTGACATCAACGTAATATGTTTAGAACTTTTCTGACATTTTTTTTTCCTTACAAGTGCCTTCTACTACTTTAAATCCCAGTTTTTAGCAAATTCTATAGTGAATACATTGCGAAAGCATTCTAATCCGTTGTTGTAGGGTACTCTTATGTCAAGGAAACAACGTTCGTCGCCATTGACCACCAACGGCCAAGGAACATATTTTGTCGCCACGGACTACCTATGACGACGAACTCCCGTTCCATCGAAAGTTGGGTGTCCATGGAGACAGAGAGGAATTTTGTTCACCGTTGCTAAAAGCTAGGGCAAGAAAATGTCGAATTTGTGTGGCGTTAGCCCAGTGAGGAGGGGCTTTGGCGGTGGAGGCTCAGCGACGAAAATCCATAGCTTTTGACGATGAGATATAGTGACCAATGACGACGTTGCGGTCGGCCAAATCTTTTATAGTCACACATCACCAAATGAAAAATAGTCTCATGATCGGATCATTGACCCTGAGTTTTAGCTCATGTTTTCTTATCCCTTGATCCGATCGATACATCACGGAGCTGAGGTCAAGATATCGTCGAGGTGTGATTTATACTCTCAATGGATAGAATGGCATGCAAGTCTTGAGGCCAATAGATAGCGCTCCTGAGCTACTGAAGGGTTTTAAAATTTGAGCTCATATTTTATTGGTAGCTTGGGCTTGAGCTATGAATAACCATTGAATATATATAATGTGTTTCTCTATAATTGATTGATGTAACAAAAATGTACGAGATGCTGATTATAGTGTAATTTCTGCTGAACATAACCCTAATTTAAAGGTGAACCTAGACAAAATTATATCTCGAATTCAGTTTCTTGCTTTTATTCTCTGTTTCATTGTAACCGTGTGTCGAATCCTAATGGATATATCAACTTAAAATTGGTTTTCAGGTTATTTTTAGTAACATGAGATTGATAGAGAAATAACTTATTGTGATCAATGGAGACACTTATACAGTTTTAGGTTCCGTTCGTTTCATAGAAAATAATTTTTGGAAAATGTTTTTCGGATTTTTCGACATTCATTTCGTGAAAAATAAATTGATTGGGGAAAACATTTTCCATGAAGGGAAGAAAATCTTCTAAAATAGAGGAAGATGTTTTCCACTTTCAAATAAGGAAAAACATTTTCCTTCTATTTTTTTCTTTTGCTTCTTCTTCCTAGCTAGTCACTGGCCACGTGATGGCCAGCAATTGGCCAAATGTGACCTTTGGCGAACACAAGCGTCAAGCTCGAGGCTCGAGGTCGGCGAGCTAGAGGCTCTTGCTAGCCAATTAAGCAAGTGTCGAGCTCGCTAATCGCGAGCCTCGCTAGATGGGCCAGCTAGAGGCCCTTGCTCGCCGATTGAGCTAGCGTCAAGCTCGCTAGCCTTGAGGCTCACCGGCTTCAGGCCTCGCTAGATCGGTGAGCCTCGAGCTCAATGCTCATGCTCGTTGATCTAGTGAGCGGCAAGCCTGAGCTTGCCAGAAGTCGCCTTTGGCTAGTTGCCAACCACTGCGTGGCTAGCAACTGACGAGGAAGAAGGAACAAAAAAAAAAAAAGGAAAAAAAAAAAAAAAAACATAAAAAGAAATTTAATTTAAAAAAATGATTAAAAAATCGTTTGTTAATAATAAAATAATAAAAAATCAATTTTTAAAATATAAAATAATAAAAAAAATTATTGAAAAAGAGTACATGGAGGAAAATACTTTCTTCATCGAACATCAAAAAGTATTTCCTGCTTTCTTTTCAAGTTCAACCGTAGCGAAAAATAACTACACTTTCTCGGAAAATGACTTCTTGGAAGATATTTTCCTGAAAAGTCATACTTTTGACGTAACAAAGGGAGCCTTGGTATGTTAAAAAATGAGAGTGTAAAATAAATAAATAAAAAGGAGATTGGTTGGGAAGATAAAGGACGGTGATTCCGTCATGCCGTACGTCAATCTTCTCTGGTCTTGCTGGCCGTGAAGAACGACTTTCAATTCGATATTCTTGGTGTGTAAAGCTTCGACAAATCGGGTAGGCCGCCTCTTGCGAAACGTTACGGAAGGAATAAAAATCGCTTGAAAAGGAAAGAGAAAAACTCCACGGCTGCTCAGCAGGATTCGTTTGATATTATTTGTGTATATAAGGAATTTACGTAAGGGAAACCGCCGGTGTTTCTATACTTTTTACACAGACAGTCATAAAACAAAATGAACCCCCCCAGCTGTGCTGTCGAGCTCCAAGCCACAATGAGCTTAGATCCAAAATAGAGCTCAATGCCGTGGCGAGCACAACCTGGATCCGAAAATAGGGTTGTCTAGTATTTAAGTTTGGAATGTCGAGTGGGGTAAAGCTGGAAGGAAAATGATAGGCCTGTTATTAAGATTAAAATCGTTTGATGGACCTTGAAATGGATTCTCGAAAGTGATTTGGGTAGAAGGATTAGGGGCTAGTGATTCGGAATCAGTCCAAATTTCATCTTAAATCTAACTGTTACAATCGATTCCTAAAATTTTTAGAATTTAGAACCTATGCTGCATATTTTGGAACTTGGAACCTATACTGTCATAGGTTCGGAGTTTACCAAAGTTCCACTTATATTATTAATTGAACGATTATAAGGAATCATTACCCTTAACAACTATCATTTATTGTTACAATCCACTTAACATAACTCATATTTAGACACATGATTAATATGAAACATTAACAAAATAAAATTCTCAATCATATATATATCAAAAATAGAAGTTTAGGGAAGTAGTTTTAGATTGCACATTTGTGCGAAGAAATAGATAATAAAAAAAGAAAAAAACTAAGATTTGTTCCAAGATTCAACTTTCACCAAGTTCCAAGTTTTACCTAAAGTCTTGAACTTTTCCATCAGAATCGATTCCGATTTTTTCAACTTGAAATCTACTCTATCTATCTTAGAACCTGAAACTGAATCAGTTCCACCTATTCGATACTTGATTTTACTTTAAAATCATGCTCATCCCTAAAGAAAATGGTGTATGATACATGATAAGTGACTATATCTAATTTTCAAAATATAGAGGATGGCAAAGTCAAAAACTACCTCCGAAAATATCGCCTCTCTTCATCTCTGTCCCTTCCATCAACATTGAGATCGACCTAGGATGTCGGTGACGGCAATTCATGCTCGGCGATAAAGTTGACTTTGTCCACCAAGACGTCTTTTTAACTGCCTTAACTTCTAAGCAAGGTACACATAGTAAATGCGCACGAATTGATCTCATAGAAACCATTACTTGCAGCTCACGCCTCTACTGAGGAAGCCTCTTTCGAGATTCCTTAGTCTCATGCATGCCCATAGAGTAGGTCTCTACGTAGGCTTCGTGGAAACATCCCTGGTTGCGAAACTTTCTATTTTGTCAAAGTCGAAAGAAAGAATCATTTTCTCGACTCACCTAGGTCAGCAAGAAGTTTCTAAATGTGAAAATTTTTGTTATGTAGGAAAAAACTGTGAAGAAAAAAAACAGTGAAATTTTTTATTTGCCAATTGTTCCAGTTTCCTTAATCCCACGTAGTTTACATGTAACCTGTTGTGCTAGTTGATGAGCCTTGTTCGAATTAGTCTGGCGTATTTACAATTGCATCAATATGATTATCCTGCGATGAAATCAAATAATCTCTCGGGAATCATAGCGTTAGGTCAGGTTCGGAGTGAAAATGCATGAAAGTGGCATAAAAGTTAAAAGAGTACTTCGTATCTTTGGTTTAAAAGTCCAGAAATAGTACGTCCGTTTAGAGAGGTGTTATTCAAAGCAGCGTGCCTTCAAAGTTACGCTCTGAAATGGTAAATGTCATATTATTTTAAGATTATAGTAAACTTGACGAATGCTGATTCTTCACGTTATTCAAAATAAAATATCATTGGAACCTTTGACCTTCCTAGCAAAACAAGTTGGAAACATCTTTGCCTCCGAACACGACATTATATAATGAAGAAAAAAGACATTGGGTACGCCTTGAAATCGAAATATAATCATAAATCTTGCTTATAAATATCCCACCCACTTATTTCAACCTCTCCGCAAGCACATGAAATCCTAGAACCCCACGAAAGATTCCAGATCTTAGAACCCAACCACCACACGATCCACCCATGATCTCCTCCTCCTTTTCCGCGACCATGTCGTGCTTCTTCGATCTCTTTCCTTCGCTTTCTCACTCCGTCGTCTTCCCGGCGCTGTTCATCGCTATCAGCATCGTCTTCTTCCTCTTCCGATCGTCGCCGCCGCCGCCGCCCTCGAAGAACCTCCCGAGAGTCTACCCTATCTTCGGCTCCTACTTCTCGTTCTTCGCCAACCTCAAACGGCGGATCGACTGGACCGCCGACCTGGTCCGGAACTCCCCCTCGGCGACCTACGTCTTCCACCGTCCCCTCGGCGGCCGCCAGGTCTTCACCGGCAACCCCGCCAATGTCCAGCACATCCTCAAGACCCACTTCAGCAACTACGAGAAGGGTGGGGTCTTCAAGACGACCCTCCGGGACGCCCTCGGCGATGGGATCTTCAATATCGACGGGGAGTCCTGGAAGTTCCAGAGGCAGGTCGCCAGCCACGAGTTCAACACCCGGTCGCTGCGGAAGTTCGTCGAGACCGTCGTTGACTCGGAGCTGAACGAGCGGCTCGTGCCTCTCTTGGCCTCCGCCGCCAAGAGCGGGTCAGTGATAGACATGCAGGACATCCTCCAGAGGTTCGCCTTCGACAACATATGCAAGATTGCGTTCGGGTACGATGCCGAGTATCTGTCCCCATCGCTTCCTCAGCCGAGAGTAAGTATTGTCCAGACTCATTTTATTAAACCACAGATATAAAATATGTGTAGTTTGGGGTGATGCCAAACAACACAAATTTCTGTCAATCACATCACTCATGGAACGATTTGATATTCGACAGGCGAAGTTCGCAGAAGCATTTGAAGACGCAGTGAGAATAAGCAGCGAGAGGTTTCAAGAATTCTTCCCCGTGATTTGGAAGATCAAGCGCTTCTTCAACGTCGGATCCGAGAAGCGCCTCCGGGTCGCCATCTCCGAGGTCCGTGAGTTTGCGAAGAAAATCGTGAAGGAAAAGAAGAGAGAGCTGAGCGAGAAGTCGTCGCCCGAGTCAACCGCCGACGACCTTCTGTCACGGTTCTTGAGCTCAGGCCACTCCGATGAGGACTTCGTCATCGACATCGTTATCAGCTTCATACTCGCCGGCCGGGACACCACATCGGCGGCGCTCACGTGGTACTTCTGGCTGCTCCACAAGAACCCGCAGGTGGAGGCCAAAGTCCGCGGTGAAATCATGGAGAAGTCTGACACACACGCTGCGTGGTACGATGATGTGAAGGATATGGTGTACACACACGCATCGCTGTGTGAGAGCATGCGGTTTTACCCGCCGGTGCCGCTCGACGGGAAGGAGGCGGTGAGAGACGACGTCTTAGAGGACGGCACGGTGGTGAAGAAGGGGAATGGGGTGACGTACCATCCGTACGCGATGGGGAGGCTGGAGCAGCTATGGGGAAAGGACTGGCCGGAGTTCAGGCCGGAGCGGTGGCTGAGGGAGGCGGAGGATGGCAGCGAGAAGTGGACGTTCGTTAACAGGGACGCGTTCACGTACCCGGTGTTCCAGGCGGGGCCGAGGGTTTGTCTGGGGAAGGAAATGGCATTCCTACAAATGAAGAGAGTGGTGGCCGGGGTGCTGCGGCAGTTCAGGGTGGTGCCGGCGGCGGAGGAAGGGGCGGAGCCGGTGTTCATTTCGTACCTGAGCTCGAAGATGCAGGGTGGGTTCCCGGTGAGGATTGAGGTGAGAGAGTGAGAAAGGGAATAAGGTACAATGTTGCTGTTTTTTAACCTCGAATAATGTTTGATGCTATGCAAATATGACGTGGCGCGATTGCATTGGACGCTTGAAACATTTTGACAATATCCCGCTTCAAACCTGCCTATAAAAAATTACTATTCGTACCGTGCATCCATCATCCACGGTGGCTTTGACTAATATGTTGCTCTCGCAATATGTGATGAAGCCGCAATGATTTGACCTGTTCTACGTTGGTCGGACATCAAAGGGAATGGTTAAATTAATCACGCGGGATTGTGATCGTTTGAATACGGCCTTATAGTTTACGAATTACAGAAAACTCAACAAAACCATAACCTCAATTAAATTCTAAATTTTTTCACATTTTACCAATTAAGTCATAAATTTTTTCATAATTTGTCAATTTTTAAATTGGAAATTACTAACGTAGATGTCGATAGTTTCATGTAAAATGGTTGGCGTTGATTAAAACAATTTTTTATGGTACAATTCTATCTCTACTCCATGGAGAGAGCCGACCATAACAATCTACAATTCAATTGGAGATTATAAGATTTACAATCACTCATATGCTCAAGTATTTTTTATTCATATATTACATTTCTAATCCATAGTGTTTAGCTTTGCATCATTGTTCAATAAAATATATCATGGAGAATTATCTTGGATCTTCAAAACAGTCGCCTCCCCAGGAAGAAAACACCCTGGATGATTCTCGTTAGCCTCTTAGGAGGATAGAGCTTTCTTGAAAAGATGGCCCCGACTTACTATCTTCTTTCGTTGGTCGTGCATGCATATATTATAAGCCCATCATTTGGGATCGAGATCGTGCGACGACTTAAGCTTTCTTAGATCGCTTGGTATCTTTGAAGCGCTTAACCCAAGCCTTCTTCGGATCATCGCCACTCAAGTTTACCTGAATCATAGAGAGAGAAAGTTTAGAAAGGAAACTCTGGAAGAGAATAGAACTTTGATTCAAAAATGATTGGATGGTTACAATGAGGGAGAGCACACCCCTTCTTATACTATTAGCCCTTATATTACAACTATTGATCGAGTTTACATTCGGCGGACAAGATTTTACCTTCCCACCAACCAACTAAAAGCATTTAAGCCAAGAAAACTCTAGATTTCAGCACAATTATCGTATTACCTGTCCCTAAGAACATTATAGAAGCTCTTGGAGAATCCCAAGGGCGAATTGGGCATTTTCCTTGTTCATGTACAATCCCATGATCATGAAAATCTTGGATCCATGACACATATCTCTGCATTAGAAATGAGCAGAGCAATTGCTCGAGATAAAGGAGGTGGACATGTTCAGATTACACTCCAGGACTTCACATGTTGGGAAGAAAAAAAATATTGACTGCATCTGATGTTCCTGTGTGGTAAATAGGAAAGCACCTTAGAGTACGCCACATGTCTGGAGTGGGCACAGAGTTGTCAGACCAAATTTTTGAAAACTCTCTCTCCCTTACACTTTCTCTCTCTATCTCTTCACGTCTACTCTATCTCTTCTCTATCTAAGCCCTCGATCTACCCCTTCTCTCCTCTCTCCCTTTGACACCACCAAGCCCTCGAGCAATTGCGCACCGACCGACAATCATTGCGCCCGACCGATGGTCCCCTACTTCACCCCTTCGACTTGTCCTGCTCTATCTCTTCTCTCTCCAAGCCCTCAACTTTCCCTCCAACGCCTCAAGCCCTTGTTCGACGAACGAACCACCGTGCCACCCCCGACGATCACCGCGCGCCAACCAACAACCATCACACCCGACCAACAATCCCCCGCTTCACCTCTTCGACTCCGGCTTGTCCTAATCCGTCTCTTCTCTATCTAAGCCCTTGATTTGCCCCTTCTCTCTTACTTTGACGCAACGGTGGAGTCAATAGGTGAGCCGAGATGGAGACGAAGGGGCAACACAATGGCTTGTCAGTTGAATGAGGGGTCGGTGATTCGTTGGAGGGAGAAAGAGGGGCAAAGTCGAAAGTGTATGGCAAAGAGAGAGGGGGCAGATTGGGCAAAGAGAGAGAGTAGTGGTCATTGGTCGGCGGTTGGGCTTGGAGGGAGAGAGAATCAAGCGCGGAGAGAGAGTCAAGCAAAGAAGTGAGAGAAAAGGGGTAAGGTGAAGAAGTGTAGGGGAGAGAGAAGAAGTGATGCTCAATTTCAAAAAATTGGCCTAACAACTTTGGGCTCACTCAAGACACATGGCACACTTTGAGATGCCTTTTTATTTCCTACATTGCAATGTGAGATGCAGTCAATATTTTCTCGTGTTGGGAAGCACTAGAAGGTAGAGAATATCCCATCAATAGTGAAACATCATTCAAAGGATTTGGCATAAATCACATTGTCTTTAAAGAGGGAATTTCCTTATTCTTTCTTCACATAGTTCGTAAAAAAGAAATGTTATAATTAGGAAAGTATAATTGAGTTTTAAATCTTTCAAAAAACACAGTTGATTCCTTTAATATGTCAAGTTTGTTTTAACCGAGTCATTTTGTTAATTCCAACTAAGTAGACTAACAAAAAATGTGGACTGTCTTATTTTATTATCTTTCATACGAAGCATGGCAATTATGTGGCGCCCACCAAGCACCACATCAGAAATATATTCAAAAATAAAAAATGAATACAAACTGAATTAGATTAAAATAATTAAAAACTAAATGTTAAAAAGATACAAAATGCAAAAGAAAAAACACAAACTAAATCATGTCACAGCCCTTTGCCAATGGCCACTGTTGCCACAAAGGGTTGGTAGAGGTCGCCCGGGTGAGGATCACGCCCTTCCCAAAATGTGGGCTAGTAGGTCCTCGCCAGGCTTCGGCAAGGCCTAGGTGGCGACGACAAAGGCTATCGGTGAGAGCTTATTCCTCTTTTTTCTTTTACTTGGTTTTTAGAAGAAAAAAATCCTTTTTAATTTATTTAATCTAATTGAAGGAAAATTTGAAAATGAAAATAATTTTAAAAAATGCACTGTAAGAGAGAGAAATTAATATAAATTAATGACACGTCAATATTTTCTGTTTATTAATGGCAAGACCTACATTTTCTACTAAGAGGGGAAAATACATAAGTTTAGAGGTATTGCCTAAAAGACAGGCCCATGACCCATGATTAGGCAAACCATACCTCACACAATTGGGGTGTTCATAGAAGTTTTTTGATAACGAGTCACCATTAGTTTATTAGAGTTGGCTAGAAACCAAGTAAAGCATGTGAGTGCACCCCACTTCCTATGCAACTAGAGAGTCTAGAGTTGAAGACTAAATTACACTAATTAAACAATTAGTGCCATTTTGGTATTGAATCTTGCTCATAACCTTTGTCAAACAATTTGGATTGATTTTTGATATATCACTAATAAGTGAGGTGATCATGTAGGCACGCAATCATTAAAATAATAATTGGTAACCAAGGAAACATTAAATAAATTGCAAGGAAAAAATAGGAATCTAGCACTAAGGAATAAATAAATGACAATCCTAATTAGGACAAAGGGAAGCTAACCATTATATCAAAAGTGCGCAATCAAGAGCATATGTCTCTAAGGACAATCGAAATCCTAAAATAGAGCTATAAGGGCTTGTTCAAATTTGAGCACAACCTTAAATCAAAAGGCTTCCACTTTTTAAGAGAAAAATTACCTAAAAATTGTCTTTAAGCTTTTTGAGGAATTCTAATTTTTTGGAATTTTTTAAAAATAATTTTCTGAATTTTTAATATTTTTAGAATTTGTAGAATTTTTAATGTTTTTAATGTTTTTTTAATTAATATATTTTTTGGAATTTTAGTATTAGAAAAAAGGAATTCGGACCCGGTCAAAAGACTTGGTTCGACTAAACCAACCCGGACCCTATTGGTCCAGGTTAGGGTCCGGGTTGGACTAAAAACTCGGCCAACTGTGAATCCCGCTCGAAATCAGCCTATCATTCCCTTGGGCCCATGATGCACTAGCCCACCACCAGCCGAAAACTAAGTAGAAAAATGCATCCAATTTCTCTACTCTATTTTCTATTTGGCTTTTTCTTTTTTTTCTTTTTAATTTCCTTATTATTATTATTATTATTATTATTATTTTCTCTCTCTCCTTGCACCGTCTTCTTCTCCCATGAAGTCTCACCCAATCGGCAGCACCAACCGGCGATCAGGCCATCACTAGACCACCACCCGTTGTCGGTTGTCTGGTCCAACCGCTAACCACTGGTTGGCCGACGGCCATCACCGTCGCTGGTGAAAGGCCAGATTTCCGAGCCCTAAAATTTCGCATGAGCAAAAATCCGCCGATTCGAGTACTATCGCCAGCATGAGCAAACAACACAATGGAGGGGACTCAAACTCGCACGAAGACGGCACCACAAAAACAAATTTCATAAAAACCATTTCCGAAGCTCACTTGGACATTTCAACAAACACCTGGAGTTCATTGGCTAGAGGGAGAACCTAAGCTCATTCGGGACATGGATTTGAGCAACAGCAAGGCTCGGCCAAAGCAAATAAGTGAGATCCAGGCCTCATTCAAGCATTTCAGCGAACAGGCGACGAGCATGAGTAAAACAAGGAGTTCCCGACTCAAGCGGAGCTCAAACACGGGTCTAGACTCCTAAGCAAGCATAACAAAACGTACAACTACATCAATGGAGGGCCGACGGGGTCGGAGCTCGCCCGAACTGGTCGACCGCCGAGCTCCGACCCGACAAACAGAGCAACTGCTCTCGGGCAGAGGACCTACCTATTTCAGAGGAGGGCTGCGGCGGACGAACGGACCTCCGGCGACGGCCAAGCACGCTCTCGAGCTCACTCTCTCTCTGTGGCTCGCTCTCTCTCGCTCAAGCTCTCTCTATCTCTCCCTCTCTCCCCGGATTCCTCTCTGAAGAACCTCTCTCGAGCAGCTCACTCCCTCCTTTCTCTCTGCCGAAGAATCAGACCCCCCTCCAAAAACCAACTCTCTCCCTTTTATCTCGTCTCTTTCAGCCCTCCAAGGATGACGCCAGCTAGCCTGCAGTCGTCCTGGCTGGGTGTCGCGTGCGCGACATTCCTCGGCGTCCTTCGCTCGTACGTTGTCCTTCGGCCAACATCCTTGCATTTTTGTCGGGGGATCCGTCCAAAATGTGAGGGAAAAGAGAGAAGAAGGAAGAGCAGGCCCAGCCAGGGAAAGAGGAGAAGCGGGCTACAAGGGGGAGAAAGAAAAGAAACCCTCTTCCTCCTTTTTCTCTCTCCTTTTCTAGTAGTTTTATAATTATTTTTTTTTGAAAATTTTAATAATTAATACTAGTGGTGCAAATGTTCATAACGTCTATATGCAATGTAAATTAATGAAAATTATTTTTGCTAAGGGTTAGAAATTAATCCACAATTTTCTATGCAATTTAAAACCTAAATAAATTGACAAAATTTAGATGTCAATAGTTAAGTTGGACGGAATTAATGAACTGACTTGATTGTACCAACTTAACAAGTTTTATGATTTGGTTATATTTTGTGAAAGTTTTAGCTCTTAATTAAACTTTTTAATAAGTTTTAGATTTCTAATGCACTGATCCTAAAATAAACCATGACCAACTTGAATGTTTACTTCTAATAAATGCAACTGAGAAAATTGTTCATATATTATGGACCACTCACATACTTTTATTCAAGTCAGGTCTTGTAGAGTTTTATTCTTATGTTCAGCAAACACCATTCTATAGTGATGTCCTAAAGACAGTGCGGTGTTTCACAATTCCTTAATTCTCACATAACTTGATAATTTTACCACAGAAGTTTATGTAGGTATCGGTTGCTTCTTAATTAGTGCCTTAAATTCTTGAGTTGAACGGACTTTTTGGATTTGTGCTTTAGAAAGTGTAGCTATACCTTTCTTGAGTAATCATCGATAAATTGACATATGTCGGACACCTCCTTTTGAAGAAATCAAAGATAGGCCCCAAATGTTTGTGCGCATGTGCATGCACGCATATATAACCTTGCTTGGATGAATGCATATACTAACTTTAACATAACTAAGTTAAGTTTGAGTCTAACTCAACTAATGAAAGTACAACAATTCCCATCACGATTTCTCCCATAAGATAATAGAGAGGATTACCTTCTTCCCTTTCATCACTATCGTGGCAAATTTTACACCCAATGTCATCAAGTATCTCCCAAAAAATCAGGTTCTTCTTGAGCTTCAATTCACGCCTCACGTTTGTTTGTGTGTGTTTTACCCCATCAAGCATCCAAATTCAAACTATCCTTATCCCTACAACCTTGCATGCCGAGTTTTTCCCCATCAAAACTTTATCACTGTCTATAGTATTGTAAGTAGTAAGCCAATTCCTATGATGAGTAATGTGATAGGAACACTCCGAATCTAGAACTCGTTTGTCTCGACAAATAGGTAATTACAAACAAGACAACCTCTGCACCACTAGAGTTCTCCTCAACAATGTTTGCCACACTACTTGCTCACTACCTTTGCCTTTACCAAGGCAAAGTTTCGTGCAATGGTGTTAACGGTTGTAGAGATTACTTGGATATCACTCTTTGTGAGAGATTGTGAGAGATTTGGGTATTCATCTCTCAAGTCTATCAATATTATTTGTGATAATATTAGTGCGCTTTATATGTCGATTAATCTAGTTTTTCATGCAAGAACTAAACATATCTAATTGAATTATCATTACATGCGAAAAAATTGCTCTTGAAACACTTGTGACTAAGTCTATTTTGTATGCTAATCTTATCATGAAATCATTGTTTAGAAAGGCATTTGAAAACTTATGTTGCAAATTGTGAATTTGGAATTCTCCCCATTGCCAATTGGGAAAAGAGTAGATGACCGTGCGGTGAAAATTGCAAATCAAACTGTTGCTTCACCACCTCAAAATTTACCAACGAAAATTGTTGACTTGTTTAATTGGTTTCCTTATAAAAATTAAAATCGGAAAATCTCACTTGGCGGGATTTCCTCAAATTTCACTAAGTGAGATTCCTTACATATGAATAAAGAAAAAATAGCAGAACAAAACATATAATTCTGAAGCAAATACATACCAAAACATAGGTGATTACAAACAGAAAGACATATGTTGTTAATTTAGTAGAAAGATTTAATAGATTTTAAAGTTTTAAAAAACACTTCAAATGTTGACTTTGAGACTAATAACTAAATAATTGTACGCTCAAATGGCTCCTCATTTTTTTTTTCTCAAATCAAGTTGCTCTACAAGGACTCTCGGATGATTTAATCAAGATTGGTGATATCAATTATGCATAATAACATATGATTATATAATGGTACTGTCTCTCTTGGAAAAGAGACGGTGCCTTCCCTACCTTTAATTTTCCTAAGGGAACCAATTAAATTGGGATTTCCTTTGGGAGATTTGGATTGAAATGTTAGTTATTGGGATTTCCCTTAATCCCTCTAAGTAAAATTTCTTAAATGTGAGTATAATAAAAACAAAATAAGAGAAATGATAAACTTGAACAACCACAAATTTCTTAAATGTGAGTATAATAAAAACAAAATAAGAGAAATGATAAACTTGAACAACCACTAAACATCCAAAATAATACAAAAATTATGATTAATAACCACTTACAACCACCAATTGAGCTGCCATAACCACAAGCTTATATCGAGCAGTCATGACATCGAGCTTTGTAACTTGAAAGTCCAGTGGTTGTGACCGCTGCAACTATGATTACCGCAAGCTAAGAGCTTGAGCTCGCGGCTATGGTGGCCACAATGGTCCTCCATGAGCTTGAGCTCATGGCTATGGCGGCCACAATGGGCCTCCATCTCTCTCTCAAGCCACAATTGTTTGATGTTGTGCCTTTTTGGCTCATCATAATTTTTAACGAATGATAACATGACATGTGTATTTCAACATGACACGTGTATTCACCACCATCTATATCATTAAATCTGCAATCCATGGCAACAAAAATCGACCATCGAGAGAAATTATAACGGAAGGACTATACGTTTACATTTTCTAAAAAGTTGAGGGACACTTTTTAATATAAAAAAAGAGAGAATGGTGATTTGAATTTTTGGACAAAAATAAAGGAACGATGGTGATATTTTTCCTTATATAAAATAAAAAACAAAACCTTCATTCCATCATATGTATTTGTTTTGATATAGCTTCCTTGTTGAATTAATTAAGGTTAGCAAATATAATAATGTATTGTTTAGATCCCAACAAAAGTACAATCGATTGCCCATTTCTCTGAGATGGAAATTGTGGCCCACAATCTACCATCGTCAAACGACTGTGGCCGTCAGGCTAACTTCTCCCACAATTTGAGCATTTGAGGAGAAGTAAATGCACTGATTTATTAATCATAAAAGAAGAATTTGGAGATGTATATCAAAATCACAAACTGAATTTTGGAGATACTGGAATCAAGAGATTGATGACTCATGTAATATAATATAATCGTCTCTTCATTTATAATTTTCTATTGTTGTACGTTTCTCACAAAGGGTAACTCTTGTAATATCTTTATATAATAAAAATCATCAAGAATTCGACGTCTTTGTTCTCTTGGTCGAAACCGACGTTGCTGCGTAGAGGTCACGCCTACCTCTTTCTGTCTCTCTATCGGTTCGCATCTGCCGTTTCCAGGACAGAATCTTTGGAGCCTTGACTTGTCCTAAATAGTAAATATGATTGGAATCATCTGCCTCGGAAAGCTCGAATACGGCATATACATGGGAGAATATTCGGTGCTCCTTAAATCCTATGATGATCAGATGCAGGTCGATGAAATCCTAAAAACCTACGAAAATAATCAGAGCACAATCGCCACATACACAACCGATCTCGATTTCCTCCTCCTCCTCAACCATGTCATACTTTGATCTCTTTTCTTCACTTTCCCACTTCGTCATCTTCCCATCATTGTTCATCATCACCGGCGTCGTATTCTTCTTCAAATTGCGGTCACCGCTGCCGTCCTCATCCTCGACGAACTCCCAAGAGTCTACCCTATCGTGGGTCCCTTCTTCTCATTGCTCAACAACTGGAGAAGGCGGATCGATTGGACCGCCGACCTCATCCAGCACTCCCTGTCAGCAACCTACCTCTTCCATCACCCCCTCGGCCGCCACCAGGTCTTCACTGGCAACCATGCGAACGTCCAGCACATTCTCATGACCCACTTTGGCAACTACGAAAAGGGTGGGGTCACCAAGACGACCTTCCGGGTCCTCCTCGGCGATGGAATCTTCAACGAGGATGGTGAGTCCTGGAAGTTCCAGAGGCAGGTCTCCAGCCATGAGTTCAACACACAGTCACTACGGAAATTTGTCGAGACCGTGGTCGATGATGCTGAGCTGAACGAGCGCCTCCTGCCACTCCTGGCTTTTGTGGCCAAGAGTGGGGCAGTGATAGATGTGCAGGACATCCTCCAGAGATTCGCCTTTGACAACATATGCAAGATCGCGTTCGGGTATGATGCCGAATATCTCTCGCCATCACTTCCTCAGCCGAGAGTAAGCATTTCCCAGACTCATTCCACTAAATAACAGATAAAACAGTGGGAGATTTAGCGTGAGTCTTGCCAAACGACACAATTTTCTGTCGATCACATGACTCATGAATGAGTTACTTGCTTGATACACGACAGGCAAAGTTTGCAGAAGCGTTTGAAGACGCGGTGAAAATAAGCACCGAGAGGTTTGTCGAGTTGTTCTCTGTGGTTTGGAGGATCAAGCGTTTCTTCAACGTCGGATCCAAGAAGCGCCTCCAGATCACGATCTCTGAAGTCCATTAGTTAGCGAAGAAAATCGTGAGGGAAAAGAAGAGAGAGCTGAGCGAGAAGTCATCGGCCACTGAGGACCTTCTATCGCGGTTCTTGAGCTCGGGCCACTCCGATGAGGACTTTGTCGTGGACATCGTCATCAGCTTCATACTTGCCGGCCGGAGACACCACGTCAGCGGCGCTGACATGGTACTTCTGGCTACTCCAGAAGAACCCAGAGGTGGAGGCCAAAGTCCGTCTCAACGGGGTATGACGATGTGAAAGAGCTGGTCTACACGCACGCATCGCTGTGTGAGAGCGTGCAGATTTACCCGCTGGTGCCGCTCGACACTAAGGAGGAGGTGAGGGACGACGTCTTGGAGGACGGCACGGTGGTGAAGAAGGGGACTAGGGTGACGTACCATCCGTACGCGATGGGCAGGCTGGAGGAGCTGTGGGGAAAGGACTGGCCGGAGTTCAGGCCGGAGCGTTGGCTGAAGGCTGCGGAGGACGGGGGTGAGAAGTGGGTGTTCGTTGGGAGGGACGCATTCACGTATCCAGCCTTCCAGGCGGGGCCGAGGACTTGTCTAGGGAAGGAAATGGCGTTCGTGCAGATGAAGAGGGTGGTGGCCGGGGGGCTGCAGCAGTTCAAAGTGGTGCCGGCGGAGGAAGAAGGGGCGGAGCCGGTGTTCGATTCGTACTTGACCTCGAAGGTGCAGGGTGGGTTCCCGGTGAGGATTGAGGTGAGAGGGTGAAACGGAAAGTCGAACTTTGGAATCTATGTATCAATAATTTTTCCCTTTCAACTTATATATTTATTTTCATATATTTTAAGTATCTCCGGGATCTAAAAATCGATATATAATCCAGTCATGCAAGATTGCAAGTAATGTACATATTGTTGTCTTAACATTGAATAATGTTGGATATTAAGAATGTATGACTTGGCGTGATTGTAACGAATGCTTGAACATCAATGTTGCATATATAATGAATATTGTTGGACTAGGCTTGACCTTGATGGACCTAGGTGAGGCATCGAGATCTCAAGCATGGCCTTGATTGACCCAAGAGGGCACAAGCATCCGAGACCTAGCCTCTATGGACTTGGGCCCTAGGCATGGGTGCACGGTCCTAGGCACAAGCATCGAGGTCTCGGCCAGGCCTTGATGGACAAGGGCTCAAGCATCAAGGACTCAAGCACTGGCACCGGGGTCATAGTCCCAACCTTGACATACCCTATTCGGAGCGCAAGGTCTAGGGCCTTGGCGCTATGGACTTGAGACTTTTGCTTCAATGGACCCAGGTTCAGGTGTTAGAGATCTGGGCACAAGCATCGAGGTCTTAGGCCCGGCTATCATGGACTTAGGTTGGGGTGTCAAGGAGTTATGCAACGATATTGAGAGTCCTAGGCCCAAGCACGGGTGTTGATGTCCTGAGCCCAACCTCTATGGACTTGAACTTGGCCCTCCCAATGGATTTGCCCCGGCTCAAGCCTACCATCAAGGGTCTAGGAGCTAATGTTGGCGTTTCTGCACCCAAACTAGAGTTTCCAAACTAACTGCTGATATTTAGTCATATTTTAGAAGATAATTTCTGATTTTACAAAGAGGAACTCATCTTCCTAAATTTAAACATGATTTTTTAGTTGATTAAGGAAAATATTTGTCATTGTCTCATTTTCCTAAAATCCAAATGCTTGAAAATGAGAAAAAAAATTTTTCGAGAAATAAATGAAGCCTATATATACATTTGACCTTAGTTCGAAATAAACGAAATAACATACGGGTTGGTTCCATTAAAATCTAAACACAAACTATGTGTTAGAAACATGACTCTGGTACCACAAATATTGTGAGGCCATTACTAATTGTTTTACGATATTAAACTTATAGGTCAGAGAAAATCATAAAAAACTTATAAATCCTGTAGATAAGTGATTTGTTGATACTTTAATAATACGTTTCATTTCGTTTTAATTTCAAGCTTTAACTACTGCGTTTTTCTGTTGAATTTGAGTGCGAAATCAAACCAAAATACACCGTGTAATCACTTCTCATTTGTTGTTCAAACCCCCTGAAGTGCTTTGAGCCTTATTATGTTCTGAATCTTGTCTTTTATTGTCGAAACCCTTTGAGTTAGTAATTTCTGACCAAAAATAAAAGACATCTCTCCTCATTTGCTCGATTCAAGATTATGTTTTTGTGTTTGTGTTGTGCAAACATTAATGCGTGTGCCTATGTTAGAGATATCAAACTTTATTAAAAAGAATTTTAAAAATGATGTGGCATCATATATTTATGTTTTTGAAATTAGTGACTCAAAAATTAGGCCCTATGAGTTCGTTCCATTTAGTAGTAATTACAAACGTCATCATTAGGAAATAAAATTTAATGTGATTTTTTAGTACATATAGCATTCTTTTACCAATTAATCCAACATGTGCTCCATGTCCTATAGTAGTAATCCCAGCTTCGTTATGTCATATCAATTTAGATGATATCTGATTGTTCAATTGGGGAGAGTAAAATTTAATTGATTGAAGTAAATAGAGTGGGCATGAGTTAAGAGCATGACATGTGATGACGAAGTCATGATTAGGGTTTGTACTCCACTCGATAATAATTCGGACCTCGGATTTTAGTTAGGGCCAATTTGGTCCGGCTGGCATCTGACATGGTAATCCAACTTAGTCATTTGACTCTTGTTTAACCGATGCGTCAGCAAAAATTGAAAAGAAAATTAAATAAGCAAGAGAAATTAGAGAAAAAAAAAGGAGATCAAACAAAAATTTCAAAAAAAATAAAAATAAAGAAGTAGCGGTGCAATTGCACAGAGGTTAGAGAGAGAAAAGGGCGGCGGCCAACAGGCCCGACCCTTGGATGCTCGGTCCTTGAGAGCGCCAATCGACCCTCACTGGCGATTAAACTCGCATCGAATGAGGGGTAATCAATCCCCGTCTGGTGGGAAACGGGAGGATTGGATCTAATTTTTGAGATCGGGAATTGGATTGAACATTATGAGGACTAAGAACCGATATCTTAGTAGCGTTAACACCAATATGCCACATGCGATACAACACAACATAATACACCGGCATATTATTTTTCAAAAAATAGAGAATTTTGACACGTTAAAACACATTATATATTAAATGTATATTTTTATATTACATGATAAATTTTCATTTTTATGATTCTTTCAATCAAATTAATTTAATTCAAATTCACAAATAAATAAATGATAAAAAGAGTTTAGAATGAATTTATACTAAAAACATTAATCCATCATTTATTAATATCATTTATTTTTTCAATTTGACAAATTCAACTCCATTCCACTAATCTATAAAAAGCAATCAACATTCTAGACTCGAGCGTAAGAGTGTGTTGGAAAAAGAGAAAAAAACAAACTTGTGAAATGAATTGTGTATCACAAGAAGTGAGAGTTAAAAGAGAAGAGAAGACTAGATTTTTCTTCTCTCCCTATTTATTTTTATTATTTTTATACATTTACATTTTGACCATAATTTATTAAACATTTTTTAAATTGACCTTGTGCGTGTCGAAATTACATGCCGGAATTCCAAACCCGTGTGTCAAAAATTCGAACTAGCGTTTCGAAGAGTATCAAGAGAGTTGACTATGCGTTAGATTTTCCAACACCTGTTGATTAAGTGTTGGACATGTGTCTGAGTATTAGACACGTGTCAAAGTATCCAACATGATATATAAACTTCCGGATGGTGATGGTGCTTCCTAGCCAATCACTTGGTAATTCTGCCTTCAAATTTCAACATTCTGAAGGTAAATCTTTACCCAAAAAATGGCACATAATAGACCAAGTAAATTAAAAGAAATATAAAGTCGATCTAGTTGATTGGGCCGATTTGTTAAACTGACAACTTCAGGAATAGCTCAGCATGGGTTGGTCCAGTTCGGATGATTTCTGATTTGATCGGTCTAATATGCTCATCCCTAAATTCGTCTTCCCACATGAGAAAGTGAGGTGGAAGGTTCAAATCATCTTCTTATGGGGGTTGGCATGAAGAAAATAAGTTTCAAATATAAGTTTTGACTCTTGTGTGAGTGAGTTGAGATTTAAACTTAAACATATATAAAAAAAATTCATTGTATGTGCTTTAACAAGGGTAAGCAGCGCATTTCAGATGTTGAGCCACACAGATTTTCTAATCCTTTATAAATTAATAAAAAGAAAACATAAATATGATAATGGGAAAAGAAAAGCAATAATTGCATGAGTGCCCGTACGTTTCATACTACAATAGGTTATCATGTCCCCTCCCCCAAGAAAAAGCCATTAGGATAACGACGGGAAATAACCGCAGTTCCATTCTCCCATCATTGTTGACATCCCCTCATTACGCCGTAAATTTATTTATGTGCTCCACTCTTGATTCTCCACTGTTGATTGATCATCTTCACTACTAAAAACAGTAAATTCTGAAATCTCCACTGTTGATTGATCATCTACACATTCCCGCCTAACCCCATCCGCTGCATTACCAAATAAGCGGTTTGCTCTATCACTTGTTGATTCCTTAAAGGGTCTTGTGCCTGATTTCCCTATTCAATTGAATCTTTGGTGGTGAAGGGGGCTGAGCACCGTGATCTCTAAGCCCTCATTACGACCTATAGGGTTGGTATCTAGGGATTGACCCGATGTTTATCGGATTCACTACTGGCAAATCATTGTAGGCCCCTTTTTGATTAGCTTCGGGAACGGGTTGCTGTGGAACATTTCCTTGCACATCCATTCCTGATATAGAAGGATCAACAATTACCCTTCCTGGGTTGTTCCCTTCGGATCCTCCTGTATGCGCACCGAAGGATTCATTGATCCACTTGGGCCTGGTCGATCTCTCTAACCACCCAAATTCTGATCATTTGCACTCTCAGTCCTTTGCAAAATTCTGACTGGCTGCGCTTGACCCGAACCACGAGGGGCGTTGGACTATGCAGGAATGACCATCGGTGTGGATCCCAGGCCAGTCTGGCCTCCTTGTGCCACATATGTTTGATTAGTGGCCCGAAACTGGAAGCAAGTTCGGCTACCAGATTCGTGAATAGAGGCGTCAGAATCTCAGACAAATGATTAACCATGTGGATGGTCAAATCATTTTGTTATTCTTCAAACATCCTTCTCATGATGTTTATCACCACTGTATTCGGGGCCAAATCCCTCCTCTGCTCCTCAATTCGATTCCGATGGATATCTTCAGAATTTATACCTATGTTGACATCATCAATTGGGCCTGCATTCTGGTTGGAAGTTTCAAAACGAGCAAGTCTCTTTGCCACATGCTGCGGGGACTAGTTATCCTCGCAAGCAGTAGTGCGACTGTCCTGGTTCCTTGTTTTTGCCATTGGCACCTCCTAGAAACGGAACACACTGGTCCCACCAGGGCATGCCCAAAAGATGTTTGCCGGGGAATGGTTCCTCCGACAAATATCTTTTACCAGAGAGGCAAATTTTTAGCTTCATTATTTGAACAGGGTCCTTAATCATTTCGAAAAGGAAGCGACTAACTCTACATTAAGGGTGATAAAAGGAAAAACAAGAGATAAGACGTATGATAGGAAAAATAAAGGTGCGATAATAAAGAAAATGGTAGACAAAAAATATGTGTTTTTGTGATTGTTGATTTGTCAAAAGATCTTTTACAATCGTATCTCTTTGGCTATTTATAGCTAGTTCTACAAATAACCGCTCTCTAGTAGTTACTATTGATTTCAAATTGCTTCCAAAAACTTCGGTACCGCGCCAATGAATGTATTATCTAATCCACAGTGTTGTCGGTACCAAACCTTAGAAACCATCTCCCTTCTTATCATCTTGCTCCCGAGCGATTATTGGGTGCGTTTGGTTCGGTTTTGGGTAAATGCACTTGGGAAAATGCAAATATCTTTGGACTAAAGGGGTTTCCCAAAATGCAAATAGCTATTGGTAAATTTTGCATTGTGAAATAACTTTAACCTAAATGTCATTCGGTAAATACCACATTTTGTAAAAGACTTTTTTGCTAATTTTTTTTCAATTCCACCCTCTGACAGCCAAATCTGGTTGCCAAACAGCCTTGCCTGAGGTCGCGCGACCTCAAGCGGCAGTCGCCAACCCAGCACCCCCAAGCGACGGCCGCCACCTCGGTCACGTGACCCAAGCGAACGCCTCCGTCGCCTCGGTTCGCATGGCCCCAGCGAACAGTTGCCCGGGTCGCGCGAACGCAAGTGATGGAGGCGTCCGCCTAGGTCGCCTCTATCGCTGGGTTCATGACCTAGGCGTGCGACCGCCTAAGGTCACCGGACCTCAAGCAACGCTTGGATTGCACGACCCAAGCGATGGTCACCGGACCTCAACGACGCCTGGGTCACACGACCCAAGCGTGCGATCGCCTGAGGTCACGCAACCAAGGGCGGCAGTCGCCAGCGTCGAGGGCCCCTTGGCCGACGATCGTCAGCTTCGTTGGCCCACGGAGAAGATAAATAGTTCCAACTTGTATTCCTAAAATGCAACTTCCCAAAGCACCTCCTACCCTGCATTCAACCAAAATCCTTTGAGGAGTCTTGAAGATGCAATTGCATCTTTCCAAAGTGAGTCCAAAAGCTTAACCAAACGCATTTGCATTTGGCTAAGGGACTTTAGAGTCCTAAAGCCCATTTCAAATGCTGAACCAAACGGGGCCATTGATACCGAACCATCGGCATCTCTAATTGGGCTGCCTTGTTCCCTCATGGACCGGACTTAATGGGCTTCCTTTTTATCGCTGGCCCAGCGAGCTAATTTTGGCGCCAACAAAGAGCATGTGGTTTAACCGCTGGTACCCCTAGACACGAAGGAGGCGGTGAGCGACTGTCTTGGAGGACGGCACGGTGGTGAAGAAGGGGATGAAGGTGACATACCATCCGTACGCGACGGGGAGGCTGGAGCAGCTACGGGGAAAGGACTGGCCGGGGTGCTGTGGCAGTTCAGGGTGGTGCCCGTGGCGGAGGAAGGGGAGGAGCCGGTGTTCATTTCGTATTTGAGCTCGAAGATGGAGGGCGGGTTCCTGGTGAAGATTGACACGAAAGAGTGATGAGGGAAAGTCAAACTTTGGAATCTATATGAGTTTGAAAGCGTAATTTCTCATTTTCCACTCGTGCAACTAATGTACTATGTTGCTGTTTTTAACCTCGAATAATGTTCTATGATATGAATGTATGACGTAGCGTGATTGCATTGGTGGCTTAAACAATTGCATAATGTCACGGTTCAATCCTGCCTAACAAAAAATTACATTACGTACCGTGCATCCATCATCCGCAGGTGCCTTTGACTAATTTGTTGCTCTCGCCATATGGCATCTTGGGAATTAATCTTGTTTTATGTGAGGAATCCTATGTTGCTCTCGCCATATGGCATCTTGGGAATTAATCTTGTTTTATGTAAGGAATCAATCTTGTTTTATGTAAGGAATCCTATGTTGCTCTCGCCATATGGCATCTTGGGAATGAATCTTGTTTTATGTAAGGAATCCATGATGATTTGACCCGTTCTACATTGGTCAGATATCAAAGGGAATGATCAAAGTAACCATGCGAGATTGTGATCGTTTGGATGTGAGCTTATAGTTTATGAAATCACTCAGTAGACACAAGGAAATTGAAATATCAATCCCCACCAGAAAAAGGAAAAAAAGAAAGAAGAAAAGAGAGAGAAAAGAATAACACCCGTAAAAAGAAAGTTAAGAATGTAGTATGTGGATGAAAAAATTGTCTATAGAGTCATAAACCTATTGCAAATTTATCAATATTTTAAATATTTCAATTTTGTCAATTGAATCCTAAATTTTTTGATATTTTGTCAATTGAGTTTATTCGGCTACATTGGAAATCGCTAACATGGATATCAATAGTATCATGTTAGATAGTCGACATTGATGCAAACTATTTTTTATTAATTTTTTTATCCTTTATATAATTTAACCCATAAACTATTGGTTAACGTTTAAATATAATCCTCACTCTATAGGGAAAGCCGGCTTCAATAATCTACTATCATTTCTCATGTTTGGTGTAATCCAATATAATATTCAAAAGCTTTGAAAATCTCACTTGCTCACAAAGACGATACTTTCCAAACACGGCCAAGACTAGCACTATTTTGAGCAATCACGTTTTCACTGGAGCTCCACCTCCTCTTCCTTCAACTTTGAAATCTTCCAATTATCAGCACAAAGTCTTAGATTTGAGTAGATGACAAGATTGGGCGTTGACGCATCACGACAAAATCAGGTGACCACCGTTTAGAACCCAACGTGCGAACGCCTAAAATCATGCGTTTCAATTTTTTTTTCTTTTTCATTTTCAAAGACGACTTTTCGAATTGATCTATCAATTTCAGTCATCCATCAGCCATAGTCTATTCGGTTTGGCAATTGTCAGAGGACGATCGACTAGACGGTGATGACGATCGACATTGGTTAGAGACAATAACTATTGCACGGTGGTCCTTGCGCAATGGCTAGCTAAGCAGACTTCATCACTCTATTGCTGGAAGGAAATTGTAATGTTTGATTGTGATTGTGCGTTGAATTATAAGGATATATCAACTTAAAATTGGTTTTTGGGTTATTTTTAGTAGAGTGACTTATCGTGATCATTGGGAAGCCTTATACCAGCTTTAATATGCTCTGAAATGGTAGGGCAAAATAAAATGAAAAAAAGGAGATTGGCTGGGAAAATAGAGGATGGCGATTCCGTCATCCCGTTACGGGATTCCCGTACATCAATCTTCTTGGGTCTTGCCGGCCGCGACATAAGTTTCAATTTTCGACAAAAAGAAAAAGACAAAAAAGCAGAACTATCCATTCGATTTTCTTGGTGCGTAAGCTTCGACAAAATTGTAATAGGCCGCCTCCTCTTGCGAAACGTCACGAAAGGAAGGAAATCGCGTAAAAGGAAAGAGAAAACTCCATATGGCTACTCAGGAGGATCCATCATTAGATGTTTGGGTACGTAAGGAATTTACGTTAAGGGAAACCGCCGGTGTTTTTGTACAGATGTAGCGTCAAGCTCCAAGCCGCAATGAGCTTAGATCCGACATAAAGTTCGATGCCATAGCAAGCACGACCTAGATCCAACATCGAGCTCAGCCAAGGTTAGCTTAGATCCGACATAAAGTTCGATGCCATAGCAAGCACGACCTAGATCCAACATCGAGCTCAGCCGAGGTTGCAACGGAGAATGGTGGGTGAGGAACGGGGGAGACGAGTGTGGTGGGCGTGGGCTGCACCCGGCGGAGAGGGGGCTGAGGTGAGTTGTGGTTGGGCAGGAGTGTTGTCTAGTTTGTAAATTTGGAATGTTGGAAGGGGTAAAGATGGAAGGTAAATGATAGGCCGGTAATTAAGATTAAAATTGTTAGAGGAATCTTGAAATGGAGTCTCTAAAGCGATGTGGGTAGGAGGATTAAGGGTGATGGGTTCCAGAAGCGGTCCATATTCCACTTGAAACCTACATGTTGAATTTGATTTCCAAATTTTTTTGAACAAAGAACCTAGAATTTACGTTACATACTTTTGAACCTATATAGATTCCAGGGTCTATCAAAATGTATATTTGTATTATTAATTAAACGATTGCAATAAAGCATCATTTTTAATGAGCACCATTTATTATTATAATCCAATGAGTGCAACTCATATTATGAAATATTAATAAAGTAAAATTCTCAATCATAAATATGTTAGAAATGGAAGTTCAAACTAGGTGGTTCTATATTACACACTTATCATTAAATACCATAGAATACCACTAGATTGTGCAAAGAAATAGAATAAAATAAAATAAAAAACACAAAAACTTGTTCCAAGTTTCAAGCTATCTAGAACCTTAAGCCTACCAATCAAAACCAATTCTCTAATTTTTGAAACCTAGAATCTACTCATACATATCTTAAAACCTAAAATTGGATCAATTCTTGATTATTTGATTTTCAAAACATAGAGGATAGCAAAGTCAAACACTGTCCCCAAAAATATAAGCCTCTCTTCCTCTCTACCCCTACCATCGTTAACATTGACACTACACCTCTGGTGCCACTCAATACTCTTCGGCCCCCGCCAACCCCCCTCCTCATTCCACCCTCTCATGTTGACCACCAAGATCAAGGTAAATTGCTAGTGATTGCAGTTCTTGCCCAGTGTTTTAGGTGAATTGAAAGTGCACAATATTAACAATATTAACAAATAATAAAGTGATGAGTGAGTGTCATTCCTACCGGGATTGTTTTTTTTTTATTATCCAATTACTTACCGAAAGTGATCAATTCAAAAATCTAACTAACCAAATTGAAAAGACAAGTAAAAAGTGAACTAAACCAATTAAAAGACTAAAATATAAAAGAGTCAAAAATTAAAGGATTCAAAAGTTAATTAAAATTGCAAAGTAAAACTAATTTAAAGCAAACTGAAAATTAACAAGGCCAATTATCAAGATTTTAACCAAATCACAAAGCGTTAGAGCATCCAACTTCATTTAACCATTCATAATCAATTTTCTTAACTTATCATGTAACAAATTAATTTCCAATTGTGTTGGCAAAATTTTCTTAAGTTGGATTATAAGCTGACCTCGGTCTAATAATCCCTAAATAAGTATGTTAAACCACACTAACCTTAGATGAATTTAAACTACCTAAAAACATTAAGTTCTTATAGAATTCATGGATTCAATATAAGTAGTCCCAACCTAAATCTATTACCGTAACCACACAAATAACTTAGTGCACCTTGACTTAGATTTAATTTATGATTCAATATCATTAATGCACATGCACACAATTTCCATCCAGTATCATGCATACATAAAAAATTATTCAAAAAGTTGGCCAAATTTTTAAAAACATTATGATCAAGATATAGATCATCACAATCAAAACAATTTTATTACATAAGAAAGTCTTGAAAATCAATCAATCATGATTAAGATCCATTGTAACTCTAACAAAAGAAATTTAAAACATAATAAAAGCTAAATTAATAAAAATTAAAGAGAACATAATACTAAATTAAAACAAATTTACTAATTTGAGATACAAGGAACTTTGGGTTTGTTTCCTCCTTCTCTCCTTGACACATGCCAACTCCACTAATAAAATAGAAGAATAAAAACTAACTAAGAAAACCCAAAATCTTTTGCAAAGATGGCATCTCCAAGGCTTCTCTTATTATAGGCAGCATAAGAGCGGTTTATATAGCCTCCAAAAATTTGCCATGGGTCAACTCCCATCAGGATTTGAAAAAAATTGATTCTTATCTCCTTGATTTTCTTTAAACCTTATCCTTAATTATGGCTAAATTCTCCAAATTTTTGATTTGGGCTGGTTTTTCTTCAAGATAAAATATTCTTATTGTAATATTCTAAAAGATCTGAAAATATTTCCTACAAAATTTAATAAAATTACATGAGTAGCAATTGAATTTACCCAAAATTCATCAAAATTTAGTAAATATCAAGATTAAATTAGTAAAAATACTCTATTAAAAATAGAGTTATTAATGTGATTGATTTTATCCACTAAGACATCTTTTAACTACCTTAACTGCTAGGCAACTTGCACATGAAAAATGCACATAAGTCGAACTCATAAAAACCATTACCTGATGATCACGCTTCCATTGAGGAAGCATCTTTCGAGATTCCTTAGTCCCATGCATGCCCAATAAATAGGACTCTCTCTCTCGACCACCAAGATCGAGGTAAATTGCCGATGATTGTGATTCATGCCCGGTGATGCCGGTGATTGCGATTCTTGCCCGGTGATGCGATTGATTTTATCCACCGTGACATCTTTTAACTCCCTTAACTACCAGGCAAAGTACACATAAAAAATGCACACGAATCAAACTCATAGAAACCATTACCTCTGATCGCATCTCCATCAAGGAAGCATCTTTCGGGATTCCTTACTCCCATGCATACCCAAAAAATAGGACTCTACGTAGGCTTCACGGAAACGTCCCCCAATTGCAAAATCGTCTATTTTGTCAAAGTCAAAAGAAAGATTTTGATTGGTGGGATATCTGCCTTGAGTTAGGAGACCCCACAATATCACTTCTTGTATTCCCTCCTATCTGGCAAGAAAAAAATAGGATGGGAATTTGGGGTCTTTGGTAGTGAAGGTAGACACCTTGTCAGAACTTCGTTTTTAACTACCACTGACTAGGCAAGTATAGTAACCTCTCATGCCCGAGGTGAAAAGGTGGGTCTTCAAAATCCCTACTAGGTTGACCGGTGCTTCACATAATGCCTTCTAATCAATTTGTCGACTTGATATCCTTGATTATAGGACACTGTGCGAAGAAATATTTTGTTTGGAAAAATATATATATAGGAAAAAAGCATGAAATTTTTTCTTTGCCACGCATTTGAGTTTACTTACGGAATCCCACATCGTTTATATGTAACCTGTTGTGCTAGTTAAAGTCTTGCTTGAATTAGTCCCATGGTAGTTGCACCAATATGATTGGGCCACGATGAAATCAAACAAGGTTTCGGTAGCATAACAATCTTAGGGTAACTATAAGAATAATGACTTGTAATGAGTCATACATTCTTAAAAGAGTAATTCTACGATAATTTTTAATTATTTATTATTTGATTTTTTGTGATTTGGAATAGATTATTATTCTCGTAATAGATTAAAAACTATGATGTAATAATTTATCAATAAGATAATATCTTGCTAATAATAGAGTTAGGAGAGGTTAGGGGGTCACTTTCGTGACATAAAAGTCAAAACGTGCTTTGGCTTTTTCGGTTTGGAAATGGTACATCCATTCTTAAGGGAGTGTCATTAAAAGGAGCTAGTGAATTCTTTTGTCGACCTAGTATCCTCGATTACAAGATACCGTGTGAAGAAATATTTTGTTTGGAAAAATAGGTATATATAGGAAAAAACTGTGAAATTTTTTCTTTAACACTCATTTGAGTTTACTTATGGAATCCCGTGTCATTTACATGTAACCTATTGTGCTAGTTAAAGTCTTGCTTGAATTAGTCCCATGGTAGTTGCACAGATATGATTGGGCCACGATGAAATCAAATAGGATTTTGGTGGTATAATAGCCTTTGGGTAACTGTAAAAATAACAACTTGTTATAAGTCATAAATTCTTAAAAATTCTTAAAAGAGTGACTTTACGACAATTTATAATGATTTATTATTTGATTTTTTGTGATCTAGAATAGATTATTATTTTCATAATATATTAAGAACTGTAACGTAAATAATTTATCAATCGGATAATTTCTTGCTAATAATAGAGTTAGGAGAGGTTGGGGGTTCACTTTTGTGACATAAACGTTAGGACGTGCTTTAGCCTTTTGGTTTAAAGTATTGAAATGGTACATCCATTATCAGGGGAGTGTAGTTAAAAGGAGAGAGCGAATTCTTTTGTCGACCTAGTACCCTTAGTTACAAGACACCGTGCAAAGAAATATTTTATTTGGAGAGAGAGAGAGAGGGGGGGATCGTGAAATTTTTTCTTTGCCATGCATTTGAGTTTACCTATGGAATCCCACATCATTTACATGTAACTTGTTGTGCTAGTTAAAGTCTTGCTTGAATTAGTCCCATGGTAGTTGTATAGATATGATTGGGCCAATGAAATCAAATAGGATTTTGGTGGTATAATAGTCTTTGGGTAACTGTAAAAATAGCAACTTGTTGTGAGTTATAAATTCTTAAATTTTTTTAAAAGAGTGACTTTACGACAATTTACAATAATTTATTATTTGATTTTTTGTGATCTAGAATAGATTATTATTTTCATAATATATTAAAAACTGTAACGTAAATAATTTATCGATCGGATAATTTCTTGCTAATAATAGAGTTAGGAGAGGTTGGGGGGTCACTTTTGTGACATAAACGTTAGGATGTGCTTTAGCCTTTTGGTTTAAAGTATTGAAATGGTACACCCATTCTCAAGAGAGTGTCGTTAAAAGGAGCAAGTGAATTCTTTTGTCGACCTAGTACCCTCAACTACAAGACACTGTGCGAAGAAATATTTTATTTGGAAAAAGATATATATATAGAGAGAGAGAGAGAGAGGGAGAGATAACGAGCGAATTCTTTTGTCAACCTAGTACCCTCAACTACAAGACACTATGCGAAGAAATATTTTATTTGGAAAAAGATATAGAGAGAGAGAGAGTGTGTGAGTTAACGAGCGAATTCTTTTGTCGACCTAGTACCCTAAGCTACAAGACACTGTGCGAAGAAATATTTTATTTGGAAAAAGATATATATATATATATAGAGAGAGAGAGAGAGGGGAGAGGGGGGGGAAATCGTGAAATTTTTTTCTTTGCCATGCATTTGAGTTTACCTATGGAATCCCACATCGTTTACATGTAACTTCTTGTGCTAGTTAAAGTCTTGCTTGAATTAGCCCCATGGTGGTTGCATTGATATGATTGGGCCACGATGAAATCACAGAGGGTTTTGATAACATAATAATCTTTGAGCAACTGTAAAAATAACAACTTATTGTGAGTTATAAATTTTTAAAAGAGTGACTCTACGATAATTTATAATTATTTATTATTTAATTTTTTGTTATCTAGAATAAATTATTATTCTCATAATAAATTAAAAACTGTGACGTAATAATTTATCAATCGGATAATATCTTGCTAATAATAAAGTTGGGAGAGGTTGGGGGTCACTTTCATGACATAAATATCAAAACGTGCTTTGGCTTTTCGGTTTAGAGTCCTCAAATGGTACATCCATTCTCAAAGGGAGTGTCATTAAAAGGAGCGAGGGAACTCCAAGTCTGAAACAGTGAATGTCATAGTTAGTAAAGAGAAATTGACCCAACAATCTCTAAATTTTAATTTAATATATAATTTGATCCTTAAATTTTAAATTTATTCGATACGGCCCATGAACTTTTAATTTATTTAATATAATCTATGAACTTATGGTACATGTTTAATATAGTCTCTGAACTGTATGAAAATGTTCAATATGATCATTCCATAATTATTTAAGACCGGAGATTACGTTGTATATTTTCATATAGTTCAAGAACTATTTTAAATATGCACCAAAAATTCAGAGACTATATTGAACAGATTAAAAGTTTAGAACCATAACATTTAACAAATTGAATTATTTGTGCCATGATCTCATTAGTTAGCTTATTTGTGTCATTATCTCGTTAGTGAGCTTGACGAATGCACATACGTCACGTTTTTCCAAAATGAAAATCATTGGAGCCTTTCATCTTTCACCAAACATGGCAGAAACATTATATAATCATAAATCTTGCTTATAGATATCCCCCCCACCCCCTCCCAACTCATTCCAACTGCTCCGCACTCGGATGAAATCCTAAAAGCCCTACGAAAGATCTCAGAGCCCCAACAATTACACGATCTCCTCCTCCTTTTTCTCGATCATGTCGTGCTTCTTCGATCTCTTTCCTTCACTTCCTCACTCCATCGTCTTCCCGTCGCTGTTCATCGTTGTCACCGCCGTCTTCTTCTTCTTCTTCTTCTTCTTCTTCTTCGGATCGTCGCCGCCGCCCTCCAAGAACCTCCCGAGAGTCTACCCTATCTTCGGCTCCTACTTCTCGTTCTTCGCCAACCTCGAACGGCGGATCGACTGGACCGCCGACCTGGTCCGAAACTCCCCCTCGGCGACCTACGTCTTCCACCGCCCCCTCGGCGACCGCCAGGTCATCACGGGCAACCCCGCCAACGTCCAGCACATCCTCAAGACCCACTTCGGCAACTATGAGAAGGGCGGGGTCTTTAAGATGGCCCTCAGGGAAATCCTCGGCGATGGGATTTTCAATATCGACGGGGAGTCCTGGAAGTTCCAGAGGCAGGTCGCTAGCCACGAGTTCAACACCCGGTCGCTGCGGAAGTTCATCGAGACGGTCGTCGACGCGGAGTTGAACGAGCGGCTCTTGCCTCTCTTGGCTTCCGTCGCCAAGAGCGGGTCAGTGATAGACATGCAGGACATTCTCCAGAGGTTCGCCTTCGACAACATATGCAAGATCGCGTTCGGGTACGATGCAAAGTATCTGTCCCCATCGCTTCCTCAGCCGAAAGTAAGTATCGTCCGGATATAAAAGATGTGTAGTTTAGGGTGAGCCTTACCAAACAGCACAAATTTCTGTCAATCGCATCACTCATAAAACGAGTTATTCGATGTTCTACAGGCGAAGTTCGCAGAAGCGTTTGAAGATGCAGTGAAAATAAGCAGCGAGAGGCTTCAAAAATCCTTATCCGTGATTTGGAAGATCAAGCGTTTCTTCAACATAGGATCCGAGAAGCGCCTCCGGGTCGCGGTCTCCGAGGTCCGTGAGTTTGCGAAGAAAATAGTGAAGGAAAAGAAGGGAGAGCTGAGCGAGAAGTCGTCGCCCGAGTCAACCGCCGACGACCTTCTGTCGCGGTTCTTGAGCTCAGGCCACTCCGATGAGGACTTTGTCATCGACATCGTCATCAGCTTCATACTTGCCGGAAGGGACACCACATCGGCGGCGCTGACGTGGTACTTCTGGCTGCTCCACAAGAACCCGGATGTGGAGGCCAAAGTCCGGGGTGAGATCATGGACAAGTCCAACACACACGCCGCGTGGTACGATGATGTGAAGGAGATGGTGTACACGCACGCATCGCTGTGTGAGAGCATGCGGTTTTACCCGCCGGTGCCCCTCGACACAAAGGAGGCGGTGAGCGACGACGTCTTGGAGGACGGCACGGTGGTGAAGAAGGGGATGAGGGTGACGTACAATCCGTACGCGATGGGGAGGCTGGAGGAGCTATGGGGAAAGGACTGGCCGGATTTCAGGCCGGAGCGGTGGCTGAGGGAGGCGGATGATGGCAGCAAGAAGTGGGTGTTCGTCAATAGGGACGCGTTCGTGTACCCGGTGTTCCAGGCGGGGCCAAGGGTTTGTCTGGGGAAGGAAATGGCGTTCCTCCAAATGAAGAGAGTGGTGGCCGGGGTGCTGCGGCAGTTCAGGGTGGTGCCGGCGGCGGAGGAAGGGGCGGAGCCGTTGTTCATTTCGTACCTGAGCTCGAAGATGCAGGGCGGGTTCCCGGTGAGGATTAAGGTGAGAGAGTGATAAGGGAAAGTCAAACTTTGGAATCTATATGAGTTTCAAAGCGTAATTTCTCATTGTCCACTCGCCCAAGTAATGTGCAATGTCGGTGTTTTTTAACCTCGAATAATGCTCTGTGCTGTGAATTTATGATGCGGTTGCGATGACGTCGCATGCTTAAACAATTCCACAATGTCACGATTCAAATCAGCCTATCAAAAAATTACAATATATACCGTGCATCCATCATCAGCCGGTGCCTTTGACTAAGATGTTGCTCTAAATATAGCATCTTGGTAATTAATCTTGTTTTATGTAATAAATCTGTAAAGATTTGACCCGTTCTAAATTGGTCAGACGTCAAAGGGAATGGTCAAAGTAACCATGCGAGATTGCTATCGTTTGACCCGTTTTGGTATAATTTTTGTCCTATTTTACTTGTGTTAGAGACGAAGGGAGTATTCAAAGTACTCGTACAAGGTGATGACTACTTAAGTACGGAAGTGTATCTACAAATCATTCAACAAATAGGATAAAAAGTATAATAAAAAAAGAAAAAAAAATTTGTCGGTAGGTATGAGGTAGGGTAGTGTAGCTCTATATTAATACTTTTAAATCGTTCATGGCGGTGATTCACCCTCGTAAAGAGAAAAGGAAACTTTATTTGTTTCATAGAAAATGTGATATTTTTAAAAAATATTTTTCAAGAAATTATTTTTTAGAAAAATGACAATATTTTTTTATGTTTATTTGAAACCCGAAAATAAAATGAAAAATATTTTTTTGTTGTTTGATAAAGAAAATCTTATTTGATTTTCTCAAATTGATAAACATTATTTGGGTGCTAATAATTTGCACATAGGTAACAAGGGAATAGGGTCTCAAGCCCAGCCTTAATGGACCTCAACTTGAGGTTGGTCTTGATGCACTCGAGCACTCAAGTATTGAGGCATAGGCTCCGGGGTCCCAATCTCCACCTTGATGGACTCAGGCGTGGGTGTCGAGCACTAGGGCTTAGGTACAAAGGTCCCAAGTTCGACCTCGATGGACACAAGCCCAATCTCGATGGACTTAGGCCCAAGCGCTTGGCCTTGATTAACCCGAGTAGGTGCTAGCATCCATAACTCAACCTCAATGGACTTGGGATTTAAGCATAGGTACCCAGGTCACGAGCTTGGCCTTCGATGGACATGGGCCCAATTGCCAAGCACTCAAGCATTGGCATAGAGGTCATGATCCCAACCTTGATGGACACAATCCTGAGCGCAAGGTTTGGAGCTTAAGCGCAATGAACCCAAGTCTAGCCTCAATGGACCCAGGCTTGGGTGTTAGAGATTTGGGCACAAGCATCGAGGTCTCAAGCCTGGCCTCTATGGACTAGGGCTAGGGAGTCAGGCAACCGTACCTAGAGTCTTAGGTCAGGCCACAAGCGCTAGTGTCCTAAGCCCAACATTTATGAACCCAAGCCCGGCCTCTTTGGATTTGGGCTTGGCCTCAATGGATCCTAACGAATCTAGTCCCAAGTCGAAGCCATTGTCAAGGTTCTAGTTAACAAATGTTGGGGTTCTTGTACTGAAACATAGAGTTTTTGAACTAAGCACTGATATTTTATCATATTTTGAAAAATGATTTTCGAATTTATAAAAATGAAATCATTTTCCTAAATTAAAATATAGAAGTTTTGTTGACTAGCAAAATATTTTCCGTTGGCTTATTTTTCTAAATAGTCCAAATGTTGGAAAAATAAGGTAATTTTTTTTTTCCACGAAACAAATGGAATCTAAATGTACGGTCGACATAGTTTGAAAAGGGAAATAACTTATGTGTTGGTTCCATTTAAATGTAAATAGCAAAATACATGTTAGAAAATGATGGAAGTTGACTCCGACACCATAAATTTCGGGGGACCGCTAATACACATGTATAAAGAGCATATAAATCTCATAGACAAGCGATGTGAAGATACTTTAATGATTCATTTCATTTCGTTTTAACTTCGAATTTTAATTATTGTGCTTTTCTGTTGAATTTGAGTGCAAAATCAAACCAAACCACACTAGTAATATCTTCTAATTGGTTGTCCAATCCTTCTAAAGCCCTTCGAGCCTTAATATGTCATGAATCTTGTCTTTTCTACTCGAAGTCTTTGAGTTGGTAAACGAGAAAGGTCATTTCTGACCCAAAAATAGAAGATATCTGTTCCCATTTGCCCGATTCAAGAGTGTGTTTTTGTGTAACAAATTAACAATAAATAGGCTTCTTAATCGTAAATGGTAAAATCATCTACCTTAAAAAAATAATTTATCGTGGACTGCGCCAGTGTGATTGCACCGTTACTCCCTACCTAGCACAGAGCAGTTTGGCCATCCATTTCGTTTTTGTATAATGGGCAACCGAATATAAATTTGTTGTGGAAAACCATCCATTTTGCATGTGCGCTGTATTTTGAAGAAACAAATATAATGATATTCAAGAAAAGAAATTTATGAGGAATTGACTATCAATTTTAGATGATGAATATTGGTCCAAAATTTTTTAAAAAAAATGATATCACATAGCCAAATGTATGGAAATTTACATATTGTAACTAGAAATATTCACATTTAATAAAATTTTGCAATTATAACATAAATCGAAATTTTTTTGTATGCTGTTATAACCGTTATAGTAAAAAAATTCATCATTGCACTTGAATACAACAAAAATTCGTCAAACGTGGTCATGAAATGCTTGAAAGAAGTGTGCAATTGGTCCATTCATGAAATCTTGAAGGGTCCAATTGGTTTTTTTTTTCTAAATTTCACGACATTACCTCTTTGACTTTTATTCATCGTGAAATATTTAGAAATTTTCAAAATGTTTAATATCAAATACTAAAATTGTATGACTAATTCTTTTCTAAAACTTCGAGAAAATTCCAAGTAATAAGTTTCTCCTGTAAGTAGAAAAGATTCATAAACCTTAACTTAATGTGTAATGTGATTTTTGAACTTTTTTGTTTATTTAATATGGTCATTGAACTTTTAATTTATTCAATGTGATTCTTGAACTATATGATAATGTTCAAAGTAGTTTTTCTATTAATTCAAGATGCGGGACAATATTGAACATTTTCTTGTTAGTTGGTCTAAGGACTAAATTGAATATTTATTAAAAGTTTAGGGATTATATTAAACAAATCAAAAGTTTAGAAACCACATTGAACATTGGATGAAAGTTCATGGACTACATTAAACAAACCAAAACTTTAGAAACCACATTGCACATTGAGCCAAAGTTCAATGATTATTTATGCCATTTTTACTATAAAATAAATATTTTTTAAATGGGTGTCTTATTACTATTATTATTGTGAGGGAAATTCCCAATAAAGGCCTAAGGTGCCATCATTATCTCAAATAAGGGCTTGAAATGGACATTATTTTAAATAAGGGGTTCAAAGTGCTTCATTTTCTCAAATAAGAGTCTAAAGTTTATCTTATTTCAAGTATCCATATTAGTCATAAAGAATGGTCTAAATTCACCAATTGTGAAGGGTAATTTTATGTTTTTAAAATTTTAAAATCTTCCTCTTTTTTTTTGTTTCTTTTCATAAAAAAACTTTAAAAAGGGAAAAACACAAACTCCCTCCCACCTGTGATTTGGGCGAAGGTCGTTTGCCCTCACCCCACCCTAGCAACCCTTGCCTAGCGCCCCCCAACCTCAAGGGTCATTGGCCATTGCCACCACCCCACTAGCGATGGGGCACTCGCCTATGTTTTTCATTCTTTTTAAGTTTTATTTCTTTAAAAAATTGTAATATAATTTAATTTAAATTAAAATGTGTTTGGATGAAAATTCCCTAATTGACTAGAATATTTTGCCGACCGGCGAGATTACATCTTTATTTAAAACAATCATAATTACTCTAGGTCCTTTTTTGGGATTGATATGACCACTCAATATCCTTATTTGAGATAAGGTCTATTTTAATCTCCCATTTTTTCAAATGAGAGCACTTTGGGCTATTATTTTAAATTTTCTCTTATTATTATTATCATTAATAGTGGTGGTAGTTCGCGTTTTCTTGGCATTATTTTGTCGTTTGTGTCAAAAGCACGTCGGAGGAACCGGACAAGGCGGCACCGGTCATAAGGTTCCGAGGGACGGTTTTTTTTTGTGTGGCTAACAATGGTCCCGTCACCCATGCAAGAAGTGACGGACCGTCACGCAGACATTTCCCCATGAAATAAAAACATAAGATAACGGGGATAATATAATAATTGCATACGGGTCCGACCAAACAAAAAATAATAATAATAATAACAATAATAACAGCATGAGTGCGCGTAATTTCATGCTACAGTGGGTAACCTGCCTTTTCCTTTCCCCCCGCGCCTATAATTTTGGTTAACTTCCGATCGCCATCGTCACCCGCTTCGCTAACTGCCACACTCCGCCATGCATCTCTCCCTTCCACACACTTCCGCCGCCGCCACCGCCACCGCCGCCGCCGCCGCCGCCGCATCGCCATTGTCGCTCTATCTCCTGCTCCCGCCGCAGCACTAGAAGCAGCGAGCCCCTCGAGGCCCCCTCTCGAGATCCGCCGTTTCGGCCCCGGGGGCGCTCTGCGGCCTCCGCCGCCGCCGCCGTAGAAGTAAGCGCCGGTTCCGGAGCGGCGGGCGGGCGGGACAGGAGAGGGCCCGAGCAGGCATCTCGAGATGGCCCCCGACGACGACGCTCAAGCTCCGCTGAAGAAGATGGCGGCGTTCTCTCGGAGCTGGATCCTGCTGGACCGCGAGGGGCAGAGCAGCGTGCTGGACGTGGACAAGTACGAAATCATGCGCCGAGTGGGGATCCACGCCCGGGACCTCCGCATGCTCGATCCAATGCTGTCGCAGCCTTCTAAGATCTTGGGCAGAGAGAAGTTGATCGTCCTCAATTTGGAGGTAATTTTTATCTGCTCGGTGATGGGTCTCGCGGTCTTGTCTGCTTGAGTAGTTTCCTGGAGTTGCAGCTGCTGATTCGCCTGTGTTGTTTCTTCTTATTTGATTCCGAGCTGCAGCACATTAAAGCGATCGTCACTGCGGAGGAGGTACTCTCGTTGTTTTCAGTTTGTCTACGATCGATCTTCTCGCTCCTTTTGAGCGTTCTGCTTTTCTTTTTCGGCGCTGATTCGGCTTCATGGGTTTCCGTGAATGGGAAGAATTCAGGTCTGCTTTAGGGAGATTAACTTTGTTTGGTGAAGAATTGCTTTCTGATTTTGTATAGGTGTTGCTTAGAGATCCATTAGACGAGAATGTCATTCCAATCGTCAAGGAACTCGAGAGGCGGTTGCCGGGAATCGGCCAAGGTGAAGAGGACGAGCAGCAAGAAGCCAACAATGACGCTGACGTCGGGGAGCAAAATGGTATCATGTTGCCGCTTTTGGCAGATGATGCCCTTTTGATCATTCTTTAATAATTGACTGACGAAATTGACGCCAAGATAGGATGAAGAATGTTTGCTAATCAACAGCGTTTGATTAGTTCAGTGATAGCTTTGTCTTTGTGATATTTTCCAGAGGAGAAATTTCTTGATTGAGATGCTGGTCATTTTGCTACACTGTGCAGACTTTCCTTTTGAATTTCGGGCATTAGAAGTCGCATTGGAGGCTATCTGTAGTTTCCTTGATGCACGCACAAGAGAACTGGAGACTGCTGCTTATCCAGCTTTAGATGAGTTGACTTCAAAGGTGAGCCTTTCTTTAAAACCTGTTTGTTTTCTCATTTTCTGTGGGTATTGACTAAAGAATAAACTTGTCGTTGATGGTCTTGTTCTATGACGTCTGCCGGGAGTATGTGTGCAGAAAACTTGCTTTTCCATTCCTTTTTTACTTTATGTTCAAATAATTGGTCCATGTTCCTTATTATATCTTTGTCTGTTAATACAAATAAGGTTTGCAGATTAGCAGCCGCAATTTGGATCGAGTACGAAAATTGAAGGGTTCTATGACAAGATTGACCAATCGTGTTCAGAAGGTATTGAAATTAGTGCATGCGTGTTCAGGTTTATAAGGTATTTCCAATCACCGCATGGTCTTATTCAGGGAAAGGCTTATAGACCGCTTGTTTTCACTCCTGGCTGCATTGTCAAAGCTCTTTACAAGGAGTTATAAGTTCAGCATTCCAATTGAGTGATAGTTTGTTAACTGTGATGGATTGTCGTTTCATTGGATTGGAGTATTGATACTAATAACCCACATATCACTTTTCACTTGATAAATTTGTACTGATTGTTTTCATCAACCCAGTTTCTTCTTTGTCAGACTTAAGTCAATTGTTACTGCTTGTGACTTCCATAGTATTTTAACTGACACAGATTTCCACTGATTTAATCGGTGGTCAGCTACCACTCTTGTGACAGGGTAAACATACTTGCTGTTCTTGTTGTTGGAGAGGCATTTGATGTAAAATAGATGAATTCTGGAATGAAGGGTGCATTTTTGAAGAGTAAACTGTAGGATTTGTACTGCTATCAAAAGAAAATATATTGCCTGGCCTAGGACCTAATGGACCATTTAATTTTGGATATCCAACTACTCTGTGTGTGTGTGTGTGGCATCTGTTCCTTGTTTCAATAATACAAATTTTTTTTTTTTTTTTGGGGAAATGAGTATGGGTTTGGCTATCTCTTTTTATCGTAACAAACAGGAAACTCAAAATATTTCTGACATCTAGTGCTTTGAATTTCTATCCTCTTATGCTTTCTTGATATGCTGCTTACACAATCACATTTTCTTTTCTGCTTCTGTGCTCTCTAAATGTCTATGCATATAATTTGTCCCTCTCACTTATCGGCCTGAACTTTCTTAGGTTCAAGATGAATACCGACACAAGTAGCTTTACCAGATAAATGATTGGTTGACGCTCTATCCTACCAACCACTCTATCCTACCAAAACATATCAAAGAAAAGAAACCTAGTTGTAATAACAGAAAACCAAGTTGTACTATCTGCTGTGTTCGTAGCACTCAATTAAAGATCCTGTCTTTTCCGCAATAGAATTGATGAAGAGGAATTTTTTGTTATTGCATTGGTAGCGCCCCAAGCTTTTGAAATCACAAATGAAAACAAAACAGTAGATTCTACAAAAAGAAAAACAGAACTCTAGAGAATTAAGTTCGCAGGAATCAAATATAACAATGAATTTAAAGATTAGGTGTTGCTTCAGAGATTAGAAATCAACCTTTGCTTATTAAGAAGGGAGCAACTGCTGCATAAGTTGGCTGCCATTATAGCTACAAGGATTCCCCGGCAAATTAAGCATCGTAAGCATGAAAAATGCCACACCCTCATGCTGTACAAGCAGAATGGATGTTTTGTGACAGAGTAGCTCACTGATATTTGCTTGTCACAGAGGAAGATACTATTTTTTTGGCTCTTTATTGCAGCATATGAAGATATCTCTTCTAGTAAGCTTCCACCCTACATCCGATGCCTCATGCCAGTTTAGTTGTTAATAGCTCCCATATAATTGACTAATGCTCTCCCTGCAGAACCATTTAGCTCTATAGGACATGGCATTTTTAAGTTATTTGTTTGGGGCATCAATGGGTATCAAATGAGGAATTTTCTTTTACAATACTGCACACGGGGGATTGCAAATGGATTTGACTTTGATAATATCCCTGCTTGGCTGCGCAGAACCTTCCCTTAGATTGTTTTCTTGAATTCAAGTGGCATTGTGCTTGCTGACTCTTCTATAGTGATGTATCCATGACATATAGGAAATTTTCGTCTTATCTCTCTATCTAACTATATTGTATTGAAAAAATTTTAAGTGCAAATCATCTTTCAACTACGATACTATCTGCAAAAATATACAGCGCATTTGATGCAGTCCATCTCCATCTTCATTAATATTGTCCAATGCTCTGTTCTTCCACTTAATATAATATTGTGTTTTTAATGCCTGTTTCTTCTATGCATTAAGTTGAGATCATCATCTACACTTTCAATCAAACCATGAACGTATTCTTTCCATTATCATTTATTGCATATAATTATTTTTCTGGTGCTTCCAGTTCCGGTGTTATTAACAGCCAATACTCAGTTAAATATGACCTAATTTCAAGTGATATTGGTTTCTAGGTGAGAGATGAACTGGAAGAACTTCTTGACGATGATGACGACATGGCAGACCTTTATTTGTCAAGGAATCTCACTGCAGGGTCTTCTCCTGTCAGCTGGTCTGGAGCTCCAGATTGGTTCTTTGCATCTCCTACAACTGGTTCAAAGTTATCCAGAACAAGTAGGGCAAGCGCAGTAACAGCTCATGAGGAAAATGATGTTGAGGAGCTCGAAATGTTGCTAGAGGTTAGATAAATCCAATCAGTGGTCTCATTTAGCTCATTGAGAGTCCATAAGTAATGCTGCTGCTTTTCTGCAGGCATATTTCATGCAAATTGACGGCACATTGAACAAATTGTCAACGGTATGCATTGTCGTTGATTTCCTTGCATGAGTTCTTTGTTTCATCATGTTGCCTCACAAATTCTCTTTCAGTAACTTAAGGAAAGTTTCTTTAGAAGATAATTATCTTGGCAGACTAAACTGTACTATTCCTACAAGCTAATTCTTTGTGTTCTCTCTCAGTTGCGTGAATACATTGACGATACTGAGGATTACATCAATATTCAGGTAAGCTTTTGGAGAATTTGGAACCATATCCTCAACTATGTGACATGTAATTTAAACTATTTTTCTCTTAGTCACAGAATATTGTTAAACTATGTACTAGTAACTAGTGACATTTGGATCTGCTTTTGTCTTGTTGCAGCTTGATAATCATCGGAACCAGCTTATACAGGTAGGATTCGCAAAATACGCAAAATTTCACTAGATATTTTGGAAATTGACCTGCGTTAGCACCTATGTTATCAACCAAATGAACCTCTGTTGCAAGAAAAATTCATGTCCATTACTAATTTCTACTAAATTTGAACTGGCCATAGCTGGAGCTCTTCCTCAGCTCAGGAGCTCTGTGCGTGTCTGTATACTCTCTGGTAGCGGCAATATTTGGCATGAATATACCCTACAAGTGGCATGAAGATCATGGTTATGTCTTCAAATGGGTACGTAAATCTCATCCTGATCGCATTCGCCCTGAAATACTAATCCTTAAGTCTTGTACAACATTTTGTCCGAATTGCAAAACACGAAGGATGGTCTGATTTTATTCATGTTTACACTCACTGGGGAAAACTCTCAGGTGGTCATTCTTGCCGGAGTTTTGTCTGGATCCATTTTCCTATCAATAATGTTCTATGCTCGGCACAAAGGTCTGGTTGGTTCTTGAGCAATCCTATTCATTGGGAAGGGAGATTTCCGTGAAGCTCGAAATGTCTTCTCAGGCTACCGAATTTAGGATCCATTCGATGTGCCAGCTCCAGGACATCATGTGGACGACATCACCCTATTCGTGTCCCACAAATTGTACCCAGAATTGTGTTCCCCCGTGCCAACGAAGTCCACGGGATGGCTGGGATGGAATGGACGCATATCTCCCGGTCAAATCTACCCTTCCCAACATGTGGTTAGAAATTAGAAGCCATTGAAATGTCCAAAGTAAGAATTAGGGTCGGTCAAGTGACGGCGAGTCGTTGATGTTGTACAATTTTTGTAACGCAGGGAAAATACCTGTTTGTAATGAAATCGATTTTCTTCCCTTGAATATGCGAGGTTGGGCGATGACGATGCCACCGGGCAATTGTTGATCCAAATACTAATTTTACAGAAACAGTAACATATTGAAACAGGCCTGGCTTGAAACCGACGGAATTTTGCTAAACATTCTGGAGAATATATTGGGTAATGGGTAGTCCTGGTTTTCCACGTCAGGAAAAATAAAGCAATAAAATATGAAATACAGAATGATAGAGCGGTTGAATACAATAGAAATGAATACATTGAGATCCATAGCAGATCTAATTGTATTAGTATTTAGAATTGATTTTTTTCGTGTACGACTAATCGATACCTGGATTATCCAATATACTCTCATCATTCTGTTCTGACTAGGCAGTATAACAATACCTTTTCAGGCCTAAAAATGGAGAACTACTCTCTAATGGTAATTTTATTGAGATGTGAGATGGTGGGTACAAAAACTTGGCCGGTAAACTATTCATTTGATAAAATTTTGTTATCGAGTTAGGAAATCTGCTTTATTCAATTACCAACTTTAAATTAACTGGAAATTATTATTTTTTTTTTCACGTAGCTTACCTATTTATTGAAATTAGCAACTCTTATATAAAATTACTAACTTTAAGTCATGCAAGCCTGTCAATCTTCTTCTTTTTTTCATAACGTATCAACTTCTATTCACTCACCTTTCTAATTTTTAAATTATTTGAGTTCATGATGGTGCAAAGTTGCAGACATGTACTTATGTAATTTTTTTTTCCCTTTTTAATGGGTAAAAAAGAAGGGCACCGTTAGCGCCATACTCCTACTCCTCCGGACTCCAAAGATTTTTGCAAATGCCACGTAAGCGTCCACGTTGCTCTCTAGTTCAACCGGATCCTGCACGGGACTTGTTTTAGTCTCGGTTAGAAGGGACTGGTTCCAAATTAGACACCATTGGAGACCTTAAGCCTAAAATATACCCTAATAGAATCGGTTCTCAATTTTTTCAACATGAAACCTACTCTATTTATTCTGGAAGTAACCCCGAAACCCATCCTTTTTTTCGGTTCGGTCCCACGATTTATTTGAGAACTTAATTTTTCTTTTTTTCTTTTTTGATTTCATCTTTTACAACAAAATAATTCAAAAGTAAAAAGGACCGAAGGCGAGCTAGCAAAGGCGAGTCTAGAAAGTTGTGAGGCTCGAATAAGCAAGATCAAGCCGTGAGCAAGCAAGGAGGAGGAGGAGGATGGCTAGTGAACGAGAAAGAGAGTTCTGAAGCTCCATAAAACCTGTTTCAAATTCGGTCCGATCGGTCCAATAATCAAGTGATTGTTTACTCGGAACAAGAACCGAATCGATTTTCACTTATTTCAAAATTTGGAACCTAAAACTGGACAAATTTTTAGAGCCCGAATAATGGTTTCACACTTCATGTTCATAAAATTCAAAGCCAAGGAAAAGAGAGGCTCCTGTTGATCCAGAGTTGCGTTCTTCCTCTGCAACCATCATAAGTCAACGATTCGGAGCAAATAAGAAGTAGCGTGCGCCGTTCAAATGGGTGCCTCGTGTTTTGTTCATCTGCCGTCCCACTACTTCCGCAGCACCGGGAGATGGTGTCGCAACCGTCGTCTCCCCCCCATTTCACGGTCGTCGACCGCGAAGAAGAAGAAGCAGCAGAAGCAGGGGAGGGAGGAAGAGGAACGTGGAAGCACGCCGCCTTCCACGTGGCCACCACCATCGCTACCCCCGCTGCTTACGCTCCTTTGCCCTTCGCTCTCGCCTCTCTCGGTTGGCCTCTCGGCCTCTCGGTTCTATGTTTGTATTTTTTTTCCTTCTTGCGCTTTTCTTGATTTTCTTGTTTCTTTGCGGTATTTGACGAAGTAAATAACTTTAAGCGATAATCATGGTGATATTCTTCGATTTGGGCTGTGGAATCTCTGCGTTTGTTCTGGACACTGATGACGACGACGAAGTTGGCGCGAATACCACCTGTTCACTGTTTCCATGTCAAGCAAGTAGATCTGGAGCTTTTGGTGGATATCAATTTGATTTGTTTACTTCCCCCCTTCCTTTTTGGGTCTTCAGGGAACGGAACAGGAAGTGATGTGTGGTTCTATCTTTTCCTTATTATCTAATATATATCGTTAACCCCTGATGGCTTGGAAAATTGTTGAGCGAAACGCCTCGATCTTCAAGCGTTGACTGCACACAACACGGGGAACACAATGTATTGGAATTTAGAAATTTTGCTTATGTCGTTGCTTGTCTTTCAAACCCCATCACCATTGTCGTCATCATTGTCATCATCAAATTACTTGAGATGTTCAATTTGGGCTGTTGCTGCTTTCAGGTGTTAGTAGCCTGGTTGGTGCGACCCTGGCCACATGGTACTCCAGTCTATTGATCGCGTCTCTCTGGAGATGGAATGGGAAGAAGCAGGTCACGTACCGTCATCTCGCCAGGAGCATATTCGGTTTGTGTCACTGTCTGCTCTAATGGTTTTATATTCGTCAATATGTTGGTGTTTAGCAGGTAGAATCCTGCTAATTCACCATTACTCCTCTGTTGTTTGGTTTTGGAATGGTCCTTTTCTGAAATTCTGTGATGCCTTGTTTACAGGGGTGTCATCTTTTCAAAAATTAGTATTTAAGCTCATCTTATTGACTCTTTCATTGGAAACATTGCCACGTCTATTTATAGAAAGCTAATTCTGTATTGGTTGCTGCTGACTTGTCTAACCAACTGCATATAAGAGTATATTTTTTAGCCTAGTATCAATAATTCGGTGAATAGTTATATCAGTGCCAGATTATGTAACTAATCATGAAGTGTTGCCTTAGGATCATATTCTTCTTAGTCTGACTAGATTTATCTCAAAAATCATCAGCGAGCACCTGAAATGCTGCTGCAAGCTAAATACAGGTTTGTTACAGTGCAGTTTATAGCTAATAGGAGAAATGGAATTTGAACATCTAACTTTAATGTTTGAGCAATCACATGAATTCTCTAGATGATCTCAAATTTCAGACATTACTGTAGAACTTGGGAGTTATTTTGCTGCTGAGGCATAATGACATGACTTGAAAGATCCAAAGAGTCGAAGACGTAAATTGTTATCCATTCGTCGCCACTTCAACAGCGCTTGCAACTGGAGATGTCTTGTTTTTTCCTCCTTTTCACTTCTTCTTTTGACTTTTTCTTTCTCTTCTTATTTTTATAGGTTCCTGGGGTTATTGGTCTGTTGCATTTTTTCAGCAGGTCGCTTCATTGGGGAACAACATTGCGATTCAAATTGCTGCCGGCAGTAGCCTTAAGGTTAGACAAGCTTTCCAAGGCTTGCTGTGGAAGACATGAACACCCTGTTTGTCGTCCGGCATCAGTTTTTCTCTTTCTTCCTTCTCACATTCTTCATCCTTCTGTGTGATGTTTTCCAAGGCGATCTATAAATACTATCAAAAGGATGGGACTCTGAAACTGCAACATTTCATTGTTTTCTTCGGAGCCTTTGAGCTTGTCCTCTCCCAGCTCCCCAACATCCACTCCTTGAGATGGGTTAACGCAATATGCACGTTCTGCACGATTGGTTTTGCTAGCACAGCAATTGGTGTGACAATCTACAACGGTACTTTTAACTTGCCGCTATTACTCTGTCTTACTCTCTTTCAGAAAGTCGACGTCACATCATTGCATCCTTAGGTTGAGATTACCGGTTGCCATTCAGGGAAAGAAATCGATCGGAAAACGGTCAGTTACAGTCTGCAAGGAAGCTCCTCGTTAAAAGTATTCAAAGCCTTCAATGCACTCGGTGCAATTGCCTTCTCATTTGGGGATGCAATGCTTCCAGAAATTCAGGTAGAGCTTCTTTGACATATCATGCGGTAAATGAACCGAGCTTCCTCTATTGGCTTTTTAGTCAAGCCTTGAAATGCTTTGGCTCTCGATTGGATAAGTCGAGATTTAAATCGAGCCGTTCCCTCATCAGCATACCGTGAGAGAACCCGCAAGAACGAACATGTACAAAGGCGTGTCAGCGGCGTACACCATAATCTTAATAAGCTACTGGCAATTGGCCTTCTGCGGGTACTGGGCTTTCGGATCAGATGTGCAGCCTTACATCTTGACTTCTCTGACAAATCCGGATTGGACGATCATCATGGCTAATATCTTTGCGGTGATTCAAATAGCAGGATGCTTTCAGGTAGGCCCATGTATTTTACTTTTTTTAACGAATCGATAGCCGATGATTGCGATTCTCTGTCGATTTGAAAACTTAGGAACTCTCTGTACATGATAGTGACCTCTGTGATTGTGAAGCAACCACTGAAAAATGCATTAATCAGAATTTTCATTAGAAGCCTATTTTAGATTCATAACTCCCTTCATCAGCACTGTTCTCCGTAAGGATGCAACGGGAAGGTCTTGCTGCTGCATTAGAAGTAGGACATGGAACTTCATTACCTCTCTTTCCACAAAGATCAGAAGATATGAACTCTTCCTGTTACATGACTTTCACTTGGGAGGAAGCCTCATGATTTTCTCTGCACAGCAAAGGAGATGAAGAAAGATGATTATGATATAAGTTTCTACGTACAGATATATTGCAGGCCGACGTATGCGTACTTCGAGGACAGGATGCTCCACGACAAGCCTGCCGCACGTTTCCCGTTCGGCGATCGCCTCATCCGTCTGATCCTGACCTCCGTTTACATGGTCGTGATTACTCTCGTCGCCGCTGCGATGCCCTTCTTTGGAGACTTTGTGTCCATCTGCGGCGCGATCGGCTTTACCCCGCTCGACTTTGTGCTCCCGGCCATCGCATTTCTGAAGGCTGGAAGAATGCCCGAGAACCCGAAACTGCGCGTTTTCGTTCGAGTCGTCAACTTGGCCATAGCGACATGGTTCTCGGTCGTCGCCGTTTTGGGCTGCATTGGCGCGGTAAGATTCATCACGGAAGATGTCAAGGCGTACAAGTTCTTCCACGATTTGTAGGTCAAAAAGTGAAATGTATAATAAGCATCATACATAATGATTAGGACATTTCATCGTAAGTTCCACGTATGTTACAATAGTAGTCCTTTCATGATTTGTCAGTCATATTGAATGTTTGAAGTAAGATTCCTCACGGGGCGTTTGCAATTTAATCAGTGAACTTTGATTTCAGTCATTGAATGCATTAACTGCTCCCGGTTTTTGGGCAATAGGGTTGCACTATAATTGCAGCTACTCTTTCGACCGAACGCTGACATGGCAGTTACATGGTGTTCGACCAAGCATCATGTTTAAAGTTAGGAGAACCTTAAAATATATGTTAAAAAAACAAAAAAGAAACAGAAAAAGGGCAATTGGGTCGTAGCCATCTTCGACCGCCGGTGACTAAACAACCTTTGCCAACCCTCTGTCTAGTCACCGGCAGAGCATCGTCGACCCCATCTTCGACCACCGGCGACTAAACAACCTTCACCAACCCTCTATCTAGTCACCAGCGGAGCATCATCGACCCCTCGCCGTTGCTGAGGGTCGGGTGACCCTGCTCACCATTGCAAAGGGTAATGTGATCCTCCACCGCCGTCGTAGATGGCAACACGACCCTTTGTGTCGGTGGTAAAAGTCCCACAACCCTCTACCATCAACAACGGCCCTCTGGCCACCTTTTTTCTTTTTTTTCATTTAATATATTTTTTACTTTCTTTTTTACATGTTTTTTTAGGGCTAAAGTGGCATTAGATCGAACACCAAGTCAGCACCACGTGCCTGTCGCATCAATGCTTGGTCGAAGTAATTGATCATATTTCAACGAAAGTGCATTCATTGCAAAAAAGTGAAAGTTCGATTCGGTGATTGAAGTTAAAGTTTAAAAGTCGTATTGCAAATATCACCTAAACTTCAATGACTATTGATGAAATTTGATTTAATTTCTCTCTTTTTCCTTCTCTTCTAATTTTTCCAATCTCTAACCCCTCGTTTATTTAAAGGGATAATATTATGAATAGTCACCGAACTTTTTCTTTTAGCATTTAATATGATTCTTGAATTTCTTTTTTCAAATTAATTCTTAAATTTTTTGAGTTGAGCTTTATGTCGTCTTCTTTCTCCAACAACCACCAAAGCCTATCTTGCCAACCAGAGTCTTAGGCCACGCTCGCCCAATTCTAGGCAAGAATTATGGCCCTCGCCTAGAGCATGATTATCGCCCATGCCAAGCGAGGGCATGCAAGTCCCTGCTCGTGGTTGGCACTTTCGCCAACCATCACTGAGGCCCGGGTGACTAGTGGAGGAAAAAGATAAACGGTAGAGTAGGAAAATAAATGAAAAATGAAAGAAAAGGAAGACGAGAAAAGGAAAAATAAAAGAAAAAAATTAGAAAATTGCAAAATAACATAAAGAGCATCCATGTCGACCAATTATGTCACATTGGACTACCGGTGCTAAACTGGACTGCCACAATAAGGGTATGTTTGGTAACACTCCCTGGAACAACCGATTCTGTTATTTTGTCCTCGAGAGCAGATTTGGAACAGAAATGCGTTTGGTGAATTTTTTGTTCCCGAGAACAAATTTGTTTCGAAAAATAGATTTGGAGTAGAATCAAAAAGTAAAAAAAAGTTGCTTCTCGCTCCCGGGAACAATTTTGAGAATTAATTTTTTTTCTCTCTTTTCTCTCGTCTCTTTTTTTCCCTTCCCTTTCTTCTTCTTCTTCTTCCTCTTCCTCCTCTCACCTCATCACCGCCCCTAGGCCGCCGCCGACGAGCGGCCGGGTGAGGTCCAACGAGCTCGCCGGAGCCTCGCCAGGCTAGGGCAAGGTCCAGCAAGCTCGCAGGAGCCTCACTCGGCCACCACCGGCAAGGCTCGAGCTCACCCGGTGGCGGTGACCAAGAGGAAGAAGGGGAGAAAAAAGAAAAAAGAAAATTATAACAAAAAGTATTAAAAATTAAAAGAATCAAAAGATCAAAAAATTTTACCAAACGCATTTTTGTTCTCGAAGTAAAAATTTTAAATAGTTTATCAAACACTTTAAATACTCAGAAATTATTCTCGGGAGCAGAATAAAAAAAATCATTTCTGATCAGAAATTATTCCCAGGAGTAGAATCGTTGCAAACACACCCTAAGTGATTTTCGACTTAAATTGGCAGAATGGACTATATTGAAAACTCTTTAAAATGCTTATGATTACATTGACCAAATTAAAAATGAAAAAATGACACAATCGATCCTTGAACTTTTGCCTAGTCTCTAATGTGATTCTTGAACTTTTAATATATTTAATGTGGCCGCTAAATTATAACTGAATGTTCAATGTGGTCCTTTTCGTTTGCTCAAATGACAAATCAAACGTCATAGGACATGAATGATATGTTGAGTTGGATTTTTAAAAATGATGAGTCAATATATTATCCATCTACTTTAAACAAGGAAAAAATTTATGATATTAACATGTCAATTATTATTTGATAGCGTTAATTATTACATCCGAATTTGATATGAAAATGTGATGTGAATAATGCATTGTTCAAACATAACAGATGGGACCTATTAGGTACCGAAGCCCATCTCTCGGGTCCTTCCATTTTGGATTAGTTAAATGAAAAGCTCTCTTTCGACCCCAAAAAACAAACATAACAGATGGGAAGCCATATTTGCAAAATTCCTTCACTTGAATAACGAAAGGATGATATTGAACATTTTCATATTGTTTATGGACTAGCTTGAATATTTAATAATAGTTTAGGAACTACATTGAATAAATTAACAGTCCTAGGGTGAAATTGCATATTGGACCAATATTCATGGACCATTTTATGTTATTTTCCTAATTGAAATGTTCATTAGTATCTGTATAGTAGGTTGATAATTTTTCAAACAATTCTCTCCTTTTTCAAATGTTACTTCAACGGAAAAATTTTACACCAGAGGGATCTATGCGTTTATCAAACACACCTGAAAACTCATTTCTCCAAATTTGTAAAACCTGGGAAGCCAAAGAAGAAACAAAACTGATTTAATGAATGATTTATTAAGTAAGAGAGAGACGAACATTTTAAAATCTGTTGCACTGCAATGGTCATAAAATTTCATAAGAGATGTGATTGTGCGACCTAGAGAACCAGAATTCATCGAAAAGGAAATGTTGTTTTCCTGTTATTTAGTTTTGCTGGATTTGGGTCGTGTTTCCTTTTCTTTGCAGCCCAGATTGAAGTGAAAGGTGAAGAATAGATTCAGGGTTTCTGGGGTGTTAAAGGATCATTTACAAACACCCCTCTCATATCATAAAGCATCGTAACACATTTTCATCCCTTTTTCAGGTTTTGAACATGAAAAAATTACAATATATCAATTCAATCATAAATTTTTCAATTTAACCAATTTAGTTATAAATCTTTTAACAATTTGCCAATTTAATTATTCCAGCAAATTTTGACCAAAAACTGCCAACGTGTAAATTTTTTTTTATATATTTTCTTATATCTTTATTTAATCTTCTTTCTTCCTCCGCCAATTGCTAAACCTTCATGATGGCCACCTTCACCAGCTTTAGGCGAGAAGCGACCTTGCCTAAGGCCAGCGAGGTCAACCCTCGCTAGATCAAGTGAGGGCAACCCTCATCAATCATCAAATTTGGCCGGTCATTGGCCATTGCCAAGGCCTAGTGATCGGCAAAGGAAAAAGGATAAATAATAAAAAAGAGAAAGAAAAAGAAAATGTGAATAAGAAAATATTTAAAAAATTCAGAAAAAGTAGTAAAAAAATTAAAAAAATTGTTAATGTTTGCACTAGCCATCCCATGTGACGTAAGATGGTCGACATTCATATCAGTGATTTATAACTAAAATTAGCCAAAAGGACTAAATTAACAAAAGATTTAGAATTAAATTAATAAAATTAAAAGGTTTAGGACTAAATTGACACAAATACAAAAATTTATGACTTTTTTGTTATAATTCCCCATTTTGAACACAATAAACTCAAGAGTCTTTCTACACACTAGGGATGTTTGGTTCCAAAATAGGTGGATTCCCACCTTGGAACCGTGGGAACCAAACCAGGGAGCCGATTCTCGTTCCGTTGAATCGGGAACTGCCACACTTGGTCTTGAAATTGGACCAAACCAGTCGAGTTCTTGAGTAGGTCAAAGGAACAGGCCCCTTTTACTTCTTCTTCTTTTTCTTTTCTTTTTTTATCTTGATGAATTCTGAAAGTAAACTTTACTGAGCGAATCTCTTCATGGCCACTCTCTCACCTGTAGACAAATTGGAACGAAAAAAAAAGCAGTCCCAATCTACAAATAAATATGTTAGGACACACGTGTGAGTTGTGTTAGAGAAGTAGTCCCACATCGGAGAATTGATGTGGTGTGGAGCAGTTAATATATCTTAGTTGGCCCATAACTCACTAGCTTAAGTTTTTGAGTTAAAGTGGGTCCAACTAGATATATTGACAGGCTCGGACATGAGTTTCCCTCTTGGAGATCTCCCCAAGTAAAGATATCGAATTTCTACCACGCGTTCCTAACAATTGATATCAGAGCCGATGATTACGTTTTCCGGGCAAATGGACGTTGTGGTGTAACATGGCAAATCCAGGAATAAAACATTGAGAAGCTGTAATGCAGATCTTAGTGGTGACTTGGATAATAGGAAGAGCACATCGGGTTATGTTTTTACCTTAGGTGGCACTACAATCAATTGGATGTCTAGACTTCAAACTTGTTTATCTCTCTCAACCACTGAAGCAGAGTACATGGTTATATCTGAAGCTGGTAAGAAGATGATTGGGTTGAAAATTTTTCTAAAGGAGATAGGAAAAGATTGGAAAGCTGTAAAGTGGTTATTAAGATACATGAAATACACTTCAAGTATGTCATTCTGTTTTATAAAAAATAGTGCAACTTTACAAGGCTTTGTTGATGCAGATCTTGGTAGTGACTTGGATAATAGGAATAGCATCTCGGGTTATGTTTTTACCTTAGGTGGCATTGCAATTAATTTGATGTCTAGACTTCAAACTTGTATATCTCTCTCAACCACTAAAGCAGAGTATGTGGCTATATCTAAAGCTGGTAAGAAGATGATTCGGTTAAAAAAATTTCTAAAGGAGATAGGCAAAGAGCAAGATAACAGTGTTCTTTTCAATGGTAGTCAAAGTGCTATTTATCTTGCAAAGAATCCGGTATTTCACTCAAGGACAAAAAACATTGAGTTAAAATATCATCAAATTCGTTAGTTGATAGATGGTAGGATATTGTCATTAAAGAAGATTTTTGGTGCAGAAAATCCAGCAGATATATTAACAAAGGTTGTCACTATTGAGAAATTGAGGCTTTACATTGCCTTAGTTAGCCTCCATGATAAGTGATGAGGGGGGCCGCCGCACTAGGACAATTTGGGTTGAAAAGATGAAGACTATAAAATATTATTGCTGTTTTTTTTTTTAAGATCAGCCTCCAAGTAGGAGATTGATGGAATTATGGAGTCTGATAGAGAAAAATATTATTGTGGGTAGGCACTTCCCAATAGATCACCCATCTTGAAGAGAAAAATATTATTGCGAATAAGCATTTCCCAATAGATCAATCATCTTGAGATATTAAAGCAGATAATAGAGTTTATATTACTGCTAATGAAATACATGTAATTTCCATCTTAATTATGTATGCCCTAGACTCCTGTTATAAATAGGGCAATTTCTTTTATAGTTGCAATGCTAAAGCTTTGTAATCCTAAGTTTGTAACGTTGATACTGATAGTGAAGAAATTGCCTAGTGCGGCATCGTGGTTTTTCCCTTCTTGATTTTGGAAGAGTTTTCCACGTAAAAATTCTTGCTTGCCCTCTTTTTTCTTCCCTACTTTTATTTTTTCGCATATTCGCATCCCTACAATTGGTATCAGAGCCGATGGTTACAGTTTCCGGGCAGGTGGACGTTGTGATGTAATAACGTGGGCCCAAAGGGGGAGTAGCTCTAACACTGGAGCTCACACATGAGGAGGAGATTGTTAGGATATACGTGTGAATTGTGTTAGAGAAGTAGTCCCACATCGGAGAATTGATATGGTGTGGAGCAGTTAATATATCATAGTTAGCCCATAACTCACTAGTATAAGCTTTTGAGTTAAAGTGAGTCCAACTAAATATATTGACAGATTCGGACTTGGGTTTTTCCCTTGGAGATCTTCCAAGGTAAATGTATTGGACTTCTACTGCACACTCCCAACAAAACATAACAAGCCGACTCTCTGCTGCCACTAAAAGATATTGAGAAACTCACAAAAAATTCCACAAGCTCTGAAGCTTCGAGGAAACTTGTCAAGCTACTGATATTGACGAATTCAGAGACTCTTGGGAGAGATAAACAATCGTGATTGAGAGAGGCGAGAGGGAGGCATCGATGGCCGAGCGAGAGGGCAGCATCGAGACGAGAGAGCGTGACTGAGACTGGCGCCACGTGACTGAGAGTGAGTCTGTGAACGAGGAGGAAAAATCTACTTGTTAGAGTCCATGAAATGGGAAGGAGAGGCATGATTGTTTGGGTTTGTTAAAGAGAGTGTAAGTCCCTGATTAGTTATTAGAGTTTATTTAAAAAAAAAAAATTGGTCCAGTTTACGTGGGTGGGTCCACTTCTAATTTTATAGAACAAGAAATTGGACCGATGGTAGTGGGAACCGCCTAGAACTAGTCAATCTAGGCGATTATCGATTCTGACCAGTTTTTTCTGCTCACCCCTACTACGCATTAGGCAAAAGTGCTTCTCTTTGTAATCTTTCTTGGTGAGATATAGATGAGAGGTTGCATGGCAAACACTGAGTAGCTGTGGGAATATTCGATAAAACACTCTAGAGACTTAAATATGCAATCTACCAAAGCTGTAGATCACGTCATTCAAATCACATATAACCTCAATAACTTCTTTCGATCTTAGCAAGTTGACTTCGACTGGGATAGTCCTTTGGATGGAAACGTACTAGATCTTCCCATGGTATCTAAGACGGTTTCCAAAATTTGCTTTGATGCCAATAGTCACGGATTAGTCTTTCCTATTTGAGGACAAAGCCCGTTCAATGGACGCTATGCCAACTTTCTCTCTTTAGTTTGTTCTTAAGTGCAACATGACAAATTGCACCATCAAGAAAAAAAAATGTACACTTCCAATTTAGTTCAGACATCAACATTAGTTGATAATATTTTTGATGTAAAAGATAATAAATAATTCACCTAGAAATTTTTATGATATTTGTGAAATTTCTATTAGGTTACTAAATTTGTGATATGCAGAAAATTCAGGATATACTTTCAAGTCCGTAGCCTTCTGGAGTGTAATTCAATAAGGTAATAAAGTTTTGTAGTTCGAGGTAATAAGCTAGAAATATGACTTTACTAATTTCAATATGATTAATTAATAGATTTTGATATCCAGGTTGATTAAATGAAGTGACAGTAAAAACTTATCGTCATAGTAATTGCCAGCAATGAGCAATATGCTCTAGTATTCATGTCGCATTATTTTTAAGTAACATTCACTAAGTTGAGATTTCCTTTGATTAGGATAGCTTTTACTAATATTTTTACCGGGTTTCAAAATATTTTTCTATTATTGATGTTTATAAAGGACACCAAGTCCCATATTTATTTTCCGATATGTAAAATATCAACCTAAAATGACGAATATGTTCATTTAATCACCCAAAAAAGCTATTTGTCATTCAATTAATCTCGCACATGTTCTTAATTTTTACCATGGAATTTAACCATTAAATGAAATCATCCATGAAGTATCACTTAACCATGGTTTAAATAATTCTTTAAAGATGCAAATGAAGGGGGAAAAATCCATTTCATTTCCCACTAGGCCGAATCAAACCCCATCCTCAAATCTTCAACTTCAATGAGTTTCCTATCTTCCATTTTCTTGCAAAGAAAAGTTTCAACTCATATTTTATTACAACCAAGCTTCAAAGTCTATCCGATTTGAGTTCTTCAAGCTTTTAGTCTCCCTTATCAAGTGTCCTACAAGGTAAAAATTCTTGGACTTCATTTTCATTTCTTTATCAAACTAGGCTTTATTCTGAGAGATAGATAGTTGTTACTTCTTATTATAGTTTGTTTGGCTTTTAAGGTGATTCGGATTTTGATTTGTCCAAGTCTTCTGCTCATGGTAAGTAAAAACTTTGGGACTAAGTTAGATTGCCATACTAGAAATTCTTGAACTTCATTGGTTGATGGAATGTGTGTATTCATTTGCCATACTAATATATATTTGCCACATCTTCCCCAAATTGTGGTAAATTTGGGATTTTGGGGGGGGGTAATGTGGCACCGGTGCAATAGTTTGGGGTAACTGTTGAATGTGTGTATTCATTTGAAAATTTTTGTGATATAAAAATTAGTATGTGGTAAATGTAGCACGGATGACCAATTTGGGATAATTGTGACATGAGTGCACTAATTCAAGAGTTTTTATGATATGAAAATTATTTTGGGATAAATTGGTATGGATATACCCGTTTGAGGTTTTTGGTAGTATTAACCCTTAAGTTAATTAGACTTTAAGAGTGGCACTTTGACCTATTATGATTTCTTGGCTGAAATTGAAAAGTTTTCTACAAGACTAGAATGTGTTGAAATGATTACCAAAACGTTTTGTTGCATCTTGGATGGAAAAAGAAGAAGGTAAAATGGTAAAATTCGACCTGAAAGTGTCATTTTAGTAATTTTTCGATATTTAGGAGCAACTTTGTAAATTTCCAAAAATGAGGGGGCTCTTTTAGCAGTGCTATTTTATTGTCATGTTTTGATTAGTATGTTATCAAGTTAAATCAATTAAAGAAAATTAAACGGTTTAAATTAATGTTAAATACCATGAAAATTTTCAAATTGATACACTTGTGATAAATTTACTCTAAATTAATTTTTTGACTATCAAGAATCTCAAACTGGTACACTAGTGCTAAATTTACCCTTCGTTAATTTTTCCTAAATTTTATCGTTAATTTATTGAGTTGAATGACATGTAACAATTGAAGGTGTACTAATTTTGGGTTTTATCCTCCGTTTGTTACAAGCATATCGGTTTGTGGATTTTTGTGGTATAAATCTAATTTAACAGAAACTAAGAGATGGCAAATGTACCAGTTTGGATTTTTTTGGTGGTCAAGAAATTAATTTGGGGTAAATTTATCAAATGTATACTGGTTTAAGGTTTTTCATTGTCAAAAATTAGTCTTAATACATTTGTCACAAGTGTACCGGTTTAGAATTTTCGTGATATTAACCCATAAATTAACTACTTTTAAAATTTTAGGTTCAAATTTGTAATTTCACTAAGCTAAGAGACTCGATCAACCGAAATTGAAAGCTATGAGGGATGATCACAAAATCCGAAAAATTAATGATGAGATAGGTAATTAAGTTATTTTTAGAAATTATTATTTCATCTAGATAAATTATATAACTAGATAAAATTGGACTTAATATTAATTTAAAAGTGGTTGTTTTGATAATTTTCATAGTATGTCTATAGTGTAAATAAAATAATCATATGTCTTAGATAACATATAAATGGCGTTAGGTATTTAATTAATATAGCTTGATTAACAAAAGGTTGATAGTTATGAGTGGGAATTGCTAAATGAAAAACCTTATTAGGGAAATTATGTAATTCTAGAAATCTTGAATTATAGGAATTAGTTTTTCTTTTGATAATTGAGGTGAATTTAATTAAGGCTTGCTATTAGAAAAGAAAATTATATGAGTAACTAAAGTTATAAAAGAATTGGTTGTCTAAGGTTAAATTCATCGCAATGAGATATAAATTTTGTGCAAGTTCCATATTAAGTGATGATGCATGGTGTAGAGGATGAAGGTGTGTGTTAAAAAGCATGTAATTATGCCATTGTTTACATGGGAAATGCTAAGATATTAATTTGTTATTATATGCAATTATGTTTATCACAAATTATCTAATATCTCTAAAAGATATTTAATATCCTAATATTGTTAACATTCCCTCATACACAAGTTGAATTGAAACAAATCAACTTGATTTTGAAAAATAATTTGAACAATGTCACAAGATCTTTGATTAAAATTAGCTTAACGGATCCAAGGCGAGTAGCACGCAGTGGGGCATGTGATGGCTCTAGTTTCCGTTGACAAGAAGATTGCAATGTGTTGATTGTTTGTAGTAGCGAATCTGGTGGTGTAGTCAGCTTCTTGAAATGAGAAGTAAAAAGTCAAGAATCTAAAGAATGGGAGCCAAGCAATATGCAACCTTTGTGGTCGATATTGCTATTGAGACAATAACTTAAATATGGCCGATATGGCTGGCGTGGTTACAACAAGTGAATAAGCTAGGCATTGCTGATATGGATAGGCATTTTGGACCGCCCAAACCGGGGTCGGACCGGACCGGACGATTTGGTCCAATTCCCAGAGGTATCGGTCCAGTTCTTGTTTCTATAAAAATGGAACATGTGATTTTCGGTCTAGTTCTCAATTTTGAGGGGGAATTGGAACAAACCAGACTGACTCTTTTTTTTCAAAATATATTTTTTAAATTTCTTAAAAATAGCAATAAATTCTCAAATAAACTATTTTATTTCTTAAAAACACACACACACATATAAACTTAAACACAAATAGAGTTTGACTTTTTAACACATGGGAACATGTGCGATTGGTTTTATTGGGACCGTTCAAGAACTGAACCGAATCGTTTAGTCCAGAGCACAACCACTCTTTAGTAAAAAAAAAAAGTGATCGGTTTCATCGGACCAGACTAGAACCGACGGTCCAGTTTGGTTCCTAGTCCTAGGACCAAACGGTCTAGTCCCTGGTTCCTAAAATTGTGAGCTAGTTCTCCCAGTCCGATTCCCCATTCCACTTTAGAATCGAACCGGATTGGGAACCAATCACCCCTAATTGTTGAGGGAAAAGCTACTGTACTGTCAAAAAATACCCTTGTACAAGAGAAAAACTCGATTTGGCAATGTGTGTTAGAGACGTTGTAACACAATCACCGTGGTGCTTACTCAAATGGGAATTATGCACTTAGGTGAACATTGTTGGGCAACGGGGATGATTTATTTGCCTGAATGCATAAGTGCAAAGAAAATAATAACAATAATAAAATTGAGAAATTTCTTAGGTGCACCAAGATTGTCTCAGGAAAGAAGGATCTAATACCAAGTTGAGAATAATGAATGAAGAGAAATTATATTTTGTATAGTACACGTGCCTATTTATAGGCTTTTCATAACGACTATCTAAAGTGGCAAATCAAAATCAATCAAAGAGAATATACAAAATCATAGAATATCCTAAATATATATCTCTAATAATATATATGCCATTTATTATGTAGTGATGAATTGCGTGTAGAAGATGCTATATACCACACATCTATGCCACAATCTTTTTGGTGGAGAGTGAACCCCTCTTATGAGTTTTGTGTACAAATGTTCTACTATAGGGTTAGTTAAGGGAACGTGACGTCCATTGATTTCTTACATGTGATGAGTTTGTGACTATCACACATTGTATATGAGTTCTAGAGTAGTCGGTTATGAAGGTGTGTTTGACATATTTATCCTCATTGATATAGAGGACATCGATGATGGATGCACTGAGGTGTGGCTAGATAGATTTCCTTCTCCATGAGTTGAGGCTAATAATATCTCATTAATTTAAATGAGTCCTGGCCAAAAACGAGTAGCTCTAGATAGTCATTGTGTATATTACTAAGCTGCTATGTTGTAATTGCGTATCATGAAATAATATGTTATTTGCTTGTATTTGAATAAATCATTTTATGTCAAATTGGCAAGTTATTTTCATTGCGTATCATGATAGAAAGCCAATGCTTCAATGCATTTTCATTTTGTTTATGTAAAAATGTTAAACTCGTATTGAGTTCATGCTGTTGTATTTGATATTAGATCGAGTGGGAAGATGATTTCCTACCTTATATTTACAGATATCATTTATTGGCTCCAGCTCACCCATTTTATTTTACAAATTTGTAGTGATGGACTTGCTTAATGCGATGAGATTTGGGATACCACTATCTCTCGAGTGTGACTGTGAGTATGTACCTTTAGATTTGCGGTGGTGTATTAAATATAGCTCTACAATTTGGGTTGATATAGGATTACCATAACTGATTCCTTATCATTTTATTAATCACTAGAGATTACTTTAATGACCATTCTTCTCACATGAGAAAGGGGGCCCACCTTTTTAGGGTGGCTGGGGACCTGGGGTGGGGATATTTAGTTTTAGGAGTGAGTTTTGATTCTCATGCTTTTCAAAGAGGTGTGATAAAAGTCAAAGAGTGAGTTGAAAATTACAGGAGGATAAAAAAAAAAATCTTACCGTTTTGTCACCTAATAAGGTTATATTAATGACCAGTTGGTGGGACCTTTAAGAGGGTTTGATGGATTTGTGCCCATGAGTGATATAATGTACCATGTTATATTTTGGGAATGGATGCTTAAAAAGTCATAAATCTATTGTATGACAACCAATTCAATTTTACTGTTTTAATTTGGTCAATTTAGTCCTAAAACGTTTTTTGTGGTTGTCTTGGCCAATATTCACCATATCATTGACGACGAGACTGTATAATTAGTATTGATTGTCTTACGTGGCACAATTGATGCCAACTTAGGCAATTTTTGTAACTTTTTAATAAAAAATTCTAGCATTTTTTCCTTTTCAATTCTTTTTCTTTTTTCCCTATTTCCCTCCATTGGTCGCCAAGGCTTCTACAATGACTGACGAAGGTCGCCCACCACAAGTGAGGGCGCAATGCCCTCGCAAACCGAAACTAGGGAGGGTGTTGCAGCCCTTGCCAAATATAGGAAAGGGTGTGCGAGCCCTTGCTATTACAAGCGAGGGCCATGATGCCCTCATCTATGGCCGACGAGGATGTCCTAACCCATGCATGTGGTCAGTGAAGGTAAATAGGAAAAAAAATAAAAAATTCAAAAAATTTTAAAATTTTAAAATAATGGCCATGTCAATACGGCCTGTCGGTCATGATTGAAGTTTTAGACTATTGAGTAGGGCATTAGTTTGATATTGTACATGTGGGCTTTGGTTAGTGATAATATGGATATAATGGTGTTAGGTTAACCGCGATTTGTTCTTTAGAGTGAAATAGATGTCCAAAAAGTCCTAAACCTATTACATAACAATTAATTTTATTCTAAAATTTTTAATTTATCCAAATTTAGTCTTAAATATTTTTAATAATTTGACAATATAGTCATTTCAACCGTTTTTTGTTGGCAATTGCTGATGTGGAGGTCAACTATCCTATGTGGCATGGTCAATGGGGGTGCTAACCTTGACAATTTTTTATATTTTAAAATCTTCTAAAGTTTTTCATTTTTCTTATTAACCTCCGTCGACCACATGCAAGGGCTGGGACACCCTCATCGTCCCTTGTCGGCCACAAGTGAGAGTATCATCGCCCTCACCAACATCAATGGGGCCTCACCGACCCTTTCCCAAATTTGGTGAGGGCTGCAACGCCCTTGCTAGATTTGGGCCCTCAAAGGCATGCGGCTCTTACCTATAGTGAGTGACCTCCGTCGGTCATTGCCGAAGCCACAGTGATCTTTGGAGGGTAATAGGGAAAAAAAACAAAAAAACAAAAAATTAGATTTTTTTTAAAAATATTATAAAAATCGTCCAAATCAGCGCTGACTATGTCATGTAGGTAGCCAATGCTAATTGAACATCTATGTTAATGATTTTCGATGAAAATTGGCTAATAGGACTACATAAAGGTTTAGAATTAAATTGGTTTAATTGAAAAGTTTTAAGACCGAATTAGTCATTGTATGAAAAACTTAGGCATTTTTGACAATTTTTCCTTATATTTTGGATGTTTGTATATATATATATATTGATGACTAATGCTATTACAAAGGTGCATGTATACGTTAACTGAATGGTGATGTTTTGCCGCATGATATGTATTTATACTACGATGTTTCTGCATGTTAAAAAAAACCTAATAATAAATATAGTAATAATATATATATTGTGAGAATTTGGTGGAATCACAACTAACTATTCTAAAAGTTTAAGTTATTAGATAAATATATGGTTTAATATTTAATTATTCTAACACTCTTCCTCACGCTTAGTCTGGTATTTTTGCTTAATTCTAAGCGTGAACATATTTTCTAATTGGAGAGGCAAATGTGGCCTAGAAAGATTTAAACTCAAGACTTTCGGCTTTAATACCATATGAATATTTGGTAGGACCATAACCGGCTATTCTAAAAAATTAAATTATTAGATGAAGACATGATTTAATATTTAATTACTCTAATATATATATATATATATATATAGGAATAAACACGTGTTACATTGTGACGTACTAAGACATCACACTTAAAGAATAACTTACCGGAGGAGAATTTAGTGTACAAGAGGGAGATGGCGGAGGACAGCCCATAGACGGCCAAGTAGTGAGGTCGACCATTCATCAATTCAATATGGTCATTCTTTAGTAATTCAAACAAATGAGTGGTTTGATGAAAAACGATAATGTGGCGTACAAGGAGGAGATGGCGGAGGATAATTCACCGACAGTCAAGCTAGTGAGATTGACGGTTCATCAACTCAATTCAGTCATTCTCTAGTATTTCAAATAAGTGCGGTTTGACAAAAAAAACGAAAATATGAGGTACAAGTAGGAGATGGCGAGGGATCAATCACAGACGACCAAGCCGACGAGGTCGACTGTTCATTAATTTGATTTGGTCAATCTCTAGTAATTCAGACAAATTTGAGGTTTGAGGAGATACGGCGTCGTTCTAGGCATTAGTTCACAGTTAACCTTAACATCTACTTAGGAAAGAGAATAATGAAAAAAGCCAAGTCCGTTCCATTAGCCACATGAGAAGAAGTAATAAAGGGGCTTTATTATATCAATATAACAAATTTTAAGATTTAATTGTACTTTTTAGAAATTGCATAACTCAATTGCACCACTGCGATAAGTGTCCCTAGACATAATGATAATTTACTACAATTAGGAAATGAATATTCTCTTCTATATCTGAATTCCAAATAATTGTCAAATATTACGTGAATACATCATGTTTTCCTTTTACGACAATCGAAATTCTTACCTGCAATAACTTGGGCACAGAACATGGTGCAGGGTGACCCTAGAATCTAGAAAAATGACCATAATTTAGCAAAAACTTTAAGTTGCCGCGTGTATTGAAACAGGGATTTGGAAGACAATTCGGTAGCTGGCAGAGCATCAGGACATCTGGGGCTCTTAAAAGAGTTTTGAGGATAATTGATGAAACAATTACGAGGAAGCCGACTCCTCCCTGGATAATGATGGGCAAGGGCAAGCCTGTAGGTCCAAGCCTATCATCATCTGTCCCTTCTTACACGATTCATCAGCTTGCACCTGTATTTTGTCGTCGTTTGAAGGGTTGAATTGTATGTGCAGACCAGGATCTGTCCAATGAAAACTCCGAGGTACCTTTCATGAATCACGAGCCATTGCTTCGACCATGATCTGCGAGTCGCCTTACACGCTTGTGACATCAAATTCAAAATCTTGCAAGCATATCAGATGCTAAACAGGTTAAATCAACTTATGCTTGTGCTTTATGTTCTACAAGCACAAAACATGCTGTTAAACCACTTGAGCTTAAGTAGCCATTATCTGTTGAGCCGAATTCTCTTTTTAGATTGCATCAGTCAGCCAAACAGATTCTTGATACAAGAGAATGAAGGGGAAATTGAGACAAGGATCTTTGATTGGATCATGAACTTTAGCTCGAGATGATGTTTGCTTATGCACTATAAAATCTGCTTCGACATCAAAAGAAAACGATGAGAAGTTAGTGCTATGGACTCCGAGGGGTTCCATACGATATGAATTGAAGCACCTATATATTCACAAAACTGGTACAATGAAAGGATCAAAGCATTCATCGAAAGAGCAGCATTAGTTTACTATATTGCAAATCGACAGCTGAACTCAGTCTACTTATGTCGGGAGTGATCTATGCTTTACATGTGCTATCCACGCCTGTTGTTTTGTCATTGACTTTGCAGATTGCCCATCAAGTAAAACAATCTCGAGAAGCCATTTGTGGATGGTGTCGGAGGCTGGTCTAATTTCAATTGCTGCACTTGGTTTTCCGGCTATATTGATGATTAACAAATTTCTCCATCCTTTATGAGCATACCAAGAGCCTGCATGGTAACTTGTTCGGGAACAATCGATTCTATTCTTTTATTTCTAGAAACAAATTTGGAACATAAATCCCTTTCGTAAATTTTTTGTTCTCAAAAATAGATTTGAAACAAAATCAATAATGAAAAAAAGTTGATTATTGTTCTCGAGAATAATTCCAAAAATCAAATCTAAATTTTCTTATTCTCTTTTCTTCTCTTTCCTCTTCTTCTTCTTCCTCCTACTAGGCCATCACTGACCTATCGCCGCTGCCACCGGTGAGCCTTGCAAGGCCACCGATGAGGCTCACGAAGGGCACCGACGAGGTTCGACCTTGCCCTAGCTTGGCGAGGCCCAACCTTGCGTCGACTAGTGAGGCTCTCCTCGCCCAAATTTGGTGAGGCAAGCCTCGTCAGTGGCTAGGCGAGATTGCCGGACCTCATTTGGTCACTCATCAGCCGCCGCTGCCAATGGCAACCGGCCACAAAAGGAGGAAGAAAAAGAGAAAATGAAAAAAAAAAGAAAAAAAAAAGGAGAAATATAAGAAAAATGTAATGAAAGTATTAAAAATTAAAAGAAATAAAAAAAAATTTAAGAGTCCTACCAAACGCATTTTTATCTCGAGAGTAAAAATTTTAGGCAGTTATTAAATGCCTTCAAATGCTCAAAAATTATTTTTGAAAACAAAATAAAAAATAATAATTTTTAGCAGAAATTATTTCCGGGAACAAAATGATTACTATTCACATTCCAAATGGAATCGTTACTCTTTATTGTAGTTTTTTTTCCTCGAAGTATGGATTCATTCCGAAGCAATCTTCAAGTTCGTTTGAGATGGTAATCAATTGGAGCTGGTGTTCTAGTTCTAGACTAGTGAAAAGCAATTTCATCCTCACAACAAAGATAGTTATGCTATTTGCCGTGCTGCGTATAGATGCTAATTCCACTATGCAAGGTTTTGATTCGTGCATAGCTGTAAGGGTCAAAAGATTTGGTTGGTCTGAAAGAATCAGAAGTGAAGTTATAACACTCTGTTGCTTATTCACTCATCAAGAAGACTAGAAAAAAGCCCAACACAGATGCCACATCAATTTGTTCTTTTATTGCGAGTTTCCTCGACATCAAAATCAATTTGGTAACGCGAGAGACTTGATCATTTTTGTTCTAATCCCATATCATTCTTTTACCACCTCATAGTCAAGAATTCAATAAGAGATGACTCTAAAAGCATGCTGAACTTTGAAAGTTCCGAATGTTACATGCTTATGAATGTAAGTGTAATCAAATTTGGTTTATCAATGCATATTGAGTAGCTGATATTGCTAGTTTTGTAGGCACAATGGAAGCGAAGTGGTTGTAGAAGGTTGAAAGTTCAAGCAAGGGACTTTGAATTTGCCATTGAGCTCTATGTAGCACTATTTGCCATGCCATGTGAGGATATGAATGTATCAATGGTTTAAGCTTCATTCACTAACTAAGAGATGATTTTGCACTTGTTGGGCATAAATATGTGATTTAAACAAAACATTCTAGATTGCAAGTTAGATGCCTGATGCAATGCAATGCACCCTCAAAAGTTAGGAGGTACGTTCAAGTTGAGTAACATTGGGGCGAACGGTTTCCTGGGCAAATCTCCACGGATTTGCCTGATTCTCGATTCAATAGATCCCTCTGTTTATCTACTTTCGCTTGGCCCCTTCAAGCCCCGGATCCTTTTGGGGACCCAAGACCACGACAAACCCTAACATCGACCATTGTGTATTCAAGACGGTGTATCTCCCTCCAGCCTCGCCCTAACCGCATGCAAAAATACTAGTTAGAAACTCATATAATGCCTTACAAGATGGGAAAAACCCCATCAAAATCCACGGAGTCTTTTGAGTCATACTTGATCTTAAAGACCCATTTACGCCCTACTCTTTTACATTCTTTAGGCAATTCAACAATATCCCAGACTTGATTTTGATCCATAGATTTTGACTCTTCTTCTATGGCATTAAAGTAGTCGTTCTGGCCATTATTTGTGGGCAATCTCTAACATGGACACTAGCTGTCCTACGTGACACAGTCGATAGATGGTGCTGACATGGACAACTTTCAATTTTTTAAAATTTTTTGAAATCATTCTTTTTTTCCTATTTACCACCACCACAATATGCAAGGGCTGGGACACCCTCGCCATCCCTCATTAGCCATAGGTGAGGGCCATGCCCTCACTAGCAGTAGTGGGGGCTCGTGCTCCTTCTCCTAAATTTAGCAAGGGTCGCAATGCCCTCACTAGATTTGAGCTTGCAAGGGCATTGTGGCCCTCATCTAAGGTGGGTAACCTCTGTCGGTCATTGCACAAACCTTGGCGATCTTTGGAGGGTAATGGGGAAAAAGGGAAAAAAAAGAAAAAAAATTAGAATTCTTTCAAAAAATTACAAAAATCATGCAAATCAACACTAATTGTGCCAAATAGGATAACCAACACTAATTCAACGGCCATGTTAGTGATTCCGATGAAAATTGGCCAAGAGAAGTACAAAAATGTTTAGGATTAAATGGGCCTAATCAAAAAGTTTAGGATTGAATTACTCATTATATAATAAACTTAGGATTTTTTGACAAATTTTCATTAAATTTTGGATGTTTGCATTTATATATTGATGACTAATGCTATTACGAAGGTGCATGTATATGTCAACTGAATGATGATGTTTTGCGGCATGATTTGTATTTATACTATGATGTGTTTGCATGTTTTAAAAAAAACCATTAATAAAGATAGTAATATATATAGGAATAAACACATGTTACGCTGTGACATATTAAGATATGACACTTAGGGCATGTATGGTAACGCCCCGAGAACAACTGTTTTTATTCTTTTGTTCCCGAGAGCAGAGTTTTTGTTCCTCGGAACAGGTTTGGAATAGAAATTAGAAATAAAAAAAAGTTGTTTCTTGTTCTCGGGAACAATTTTAAGAAACATTTTTTTTTCTTCTTTTTCTTTTCTCTTTCTCTTTCTCTTTCCTTTTCTTCTTCTTCTTCTTCTTCCTCGTCCCACCCCTTAGTCGCCCCATCGCCATCCCATCGCCACTGCCAGGCAAGGTCCGGCGAGCTTGCCGGCGCCTCGCTAGGCTAGGGCGAGGTCTGGCAAGCTCGCCGAAGCCTTGTCCAACCACCGGCAAGCCTCGCCCAGGCGGCGTGAGGCCGGGCGAGCCTCGCCTCACCCAGATCTGGGGAGGCGAGCCTCGCCTGACCACCAGTGAGGCTTCGGCGAGGCTCCGGCGAGCTCGCCGAAGTTTTGCCGGCGGCGGCCAACAAAAAGAAGGGGAGGAAAAAAAGAGAAAAGAGAAAATTAAAAGAATCAAAATATTGTAAATTTTTACTAAACACATTTCTGTTACTGAAGTAAAAATTTTGAACAGTTATCAAATGCTTTCAAATGCTCAAAAATTGTTCTCGGGAACAGAAACAAAAAGAATCATTTTTTAGCAGAAACTGCTCTCGGGAACAGAAATGTTGTCATGCGCGCCCTTAAAGAATAACTTACTGGAGGAGAATTTGGGGGTACAAGAGAGATGGCGGAGGACGACCCATAGACAGCCAAGCAAGTGAGGTCGACCGTTCATCAATTCGATACGATCATTCCCTAGTAATCCAAACAAACAAGTGGTTTGATGAAAAACGATAATGTGGCGTACGAGGAGATGGCGGAGGACGGTTCATCGACAGTCAAGCTAGTGAGATTGACGGCTAGATTGACGGTTCATCAAGTCGACGCGGTCATTCTCCAGTGATTCAAATAAGTGTGGTTTAACGAAAAACGAAAGTATGAGGTACAAGTAGGAGATGGCGAGGGGATGATCACAGGCGGCCAATCCGGTGAGGTCGACTTTTCATTAATTTGATTTGGTCATTCTCTAGTAATTCAAACAAATTTGAGGCTTGAGGAGAAACGGGGTCACTCTGGACATTAGTTCACACTAGAGTTAACCTTAACATCCGCTTAGGAAAGAGAATAATGAAAAAAGTCAAGTCACATTGGAACAAGTAATAAAGCGACTTAATTGCATCAATTTAATTATTTCTATGATTTAATTGCACTTTTTAAAAATTTGTAGAACTCAATTGCATTATTGCGACAAGCGTCCCTAGACATAATGATAATTTTACTCCAATTAGGAAATGAATCTTCTTTCTTCTGAATCCGAATTCCAAATAATTCTCAAATATTACATACATACATCATCTTTTCCTTTTGCGACAATCGAAGTTCTTCCCTGCAATAACTTGGGCACAGAACATGGTGCAGGGTGACCCTAGAAACTAGAAAAATGACCACAGTTCAGCAAAAATTTTAAGTTGCCTCACGTATTGAAACATGGATTTGGAACCAACTTGGCAGCTGGCAAAGCATTTAGGACATCTGGGGTTCTTAAAGAGTTCCGAGGATCATTGGTGAAACTATAACGAAGAAGCCGACTCCTCCCTGAATAATGATGGGCGAGGGCAAGCCTGTCGGTCCAAGCCTATCATCATCTCTCTCTTCTTACACGATTCATCAGCTTGCACTTGTATTTTGTCGTCGTTTGAAGGGTTGAATTGTATGTGCAGACCAAGATCTGTTCAATGAAAACTCCGAGGTATCTTTTTCATGACCCATTCTTTCGACCATAATCTGCGAGTCGCCTTAACACGCTTGTGACATCAAATTCAATACTCGCAAGCGTATCAGATACGAAAGTTGTTAAATCAACTTATGCTTGTGCTTTATGCTTTACAAGCACAAAACACATGCTGTTAAACCACGTGAGCTTAAGTAGCCATTGTCTGTTGACACGAGTTCTCTGTTTTGATTGCATCAGTTGGCCAAACAGGTTCTTGACACAAGAGAACGAAGGGGACATTGAGATGCGGATCTTTGATTGGATCATGAACTTTAGCTCGAGATGATATTTTGCTTATGCCCTTTAAAAAGAAAATGACGAGAAGTTAGCGCTAGAGATGTCGAGTGGTTCCTACGATATGGATTGTAGCACCTATATATTTAAAAAGCCGGTACATGAATGGATCGAAGGCATTCAGCAAAAGAGCAGCACTAGTTTACTATATTGCGAATTGACTGCTTTACTCAGCCTACTTATGTCTGGAGCGATCTACGCTTTACATGCGCTATCCACGCCCATAGATTTTCCTTGACTTTGCAGACTGCCCTTCAAGTAAAACAATCTTGAAAAGCCATTTGTGGATGAATCAGATGTGCAGTGTGCAGGAGTCTGGTCTAGTTTCAATTGCTGCACTTGGTTTTCCTGCTATGTTGATGATTCACAAGTTTCTTTCTCCATCCTTGATAGGCATGCCATGTAGGATCGTTTACTCTTTATTGTAGTTTAATTTCTCAAAGTATGGATTCATTCTGAAGCAACCTTCGAGGTTGGTTTGAGGATGGTAATCAAGTCGGGTCTCAGACCATGGTCCACTTTGGAGCTGGTGTTCTAGTTCTAGACCAGCGAAAAGCAAATTTCATCCTCACGACAAAGATGGTTTATGCTATCTGCTGCGTTGCGTACGGATGCTGATTCCAATGATCAAATTCTTGATTCGTGCGTAGCTGCAATGGTCAAGATTTGGTTGGTTTGAAAGAACCAGCAAGCGAAGTCATAACATCCTGTTGCTCTTTCACTCATCAAGAAGATTGGACAAAAGCCCAACACAGATGTCCCATCAATTCGTTCTTTTGTCGCGAGTTTCTTCGACATCAAAATCGACTCGGTAACATGAAAGATGCACGAATTTGAGGATGAATTATGGGGTTTAATTGATATGTTCATCCCCAATTTCGGCGTGAGAGGCTCAATCGTTTTTGTTCTAATGCCATATCATTCTTTTTACCACCTCGTGGTGAAGAATACGGTGAGAAGTGACATTAGAAGCATGCCAGACTTCGAAAGTTCTGAATGTAAGATGCTTATGAACGTAACTTCGATCGAATTTGGTTCATCGATGCACATTGCAAGAGCTGAAATTGCTAGTCTTGTAGGCATAATGAAAGCATAGGAGTTGCATAAGGGTAGAAAGTTCAAGCAGGGGATTTTGAATTTTACCATTGAGCTCTATGTAGCACTATTTGCCACGCCACATTAGGATATGAACAAATTCCTAGTTTAATCTCCATTCCCAAACTAAGAGATGATTTTTCGCTTGTTTGGCGTAAGCAAGTGAATTATAGAAAAAAATCTACATTGATTGCAAGTTAGATACCTGATGCAATGTAATGCACCTCACGAAAGTTGGGAGAGCATGTTCAAGTTGGGCGACATTCTGGCGAGCGGTTTCCTAGGCGAATCTTCATGGATTCGCCCGATTCTTGATGCAATAGATCCCTCTGTTTATCTATTTTCGCCGGGCCTCTTCAAACCCGGAATCCCCCCGGGGCATTCTCCGTGAACGGGCCGAGACCACAGCGAGATCACGACGGACCTTGCCGCCGACCATTGTGCATTTGAGGCGGCATATCTCGCTCCCGCCTTCCCGGAACTGGATGCGGGAGAACTCGTTAGAAAGCTCACAAAATTTGCTACAAGATGCAAAAAACCGCATCGGAATCCATGGAGGCCAGCTCGAGCAATGCCCGGATGAATTGAGCTGAAAAGCACACCCAAAAGTGCACCTCAGGCCTCTGATCCGCCCCCTCCATCCTTTCAGGATCCCCCTCCCCCACACATGCCACCCTCCGCCACGCAACCAGAGCCGTCGAGATGGATCCATCGGAGGGCCTACATTCAAACTCCAGGATGGCCCCGATCCGCGTGAGGGTCCTCCCAGCCAATCAGAGAGCGCCCTTTGGATATATTCTCGCGCAGCCGAGACTATTTAAATTCTGCCATTTCCTTCTCTTCCTCCCCAACGAAATTACCCGCAGAGAGGCTCACCCACCTACACTCGATCTCTCTCTCTCTCTTCCTCTCTCTTCGATCGCAGATCCGATCTTTCCCTCTCCTCTGCAAGTCCCTCCGAGCGCCTCCATTCCGGCCGGCGGAACCCTAATCCTTCCAAAATTCGGATAAAATCCCTAGGCTCGCTGATGGCGACTGAGGAGCCGTTGCCGGCGGTGGAGCCGGCGCCGGAGCCGGCCGCCCCGGAGGCCGCCGACGAGAACCCGGCGCCCAAGGCCGGGAGGTCGAAGAAGGCGAAGGAGCCCAAGGCCAAGAAGGCCGCCGCCCCGAAGAAGCCCCGCAATCCTCCCTCCCATCCTCCGTACGAAGAGGTAACGGCGACGGCGACCGTTTTCCGTTTCCTGTTCCGGAAATATTGAATGAGGTTTTCGAGCTGTTCGGGATGGTCTCTGACGTCGTTTCCCGTTTGTGGTTTTGTTTTGCAGATGATCAAGGACGCGATCGTGACCTTGAAGGAGAAGTCCGGCTCGAGCCAGTACGCCATCGCTAAGTTTAACGAGGAGAAGCACAAGCAGCTTCCGCCCAACTTCAGGAAGCTGTTGCTCTTCCATTTGAAGAAGCTCGTCGGCTCCGGCAAGATCACGAAGGTCAAGGGCTCGTTCAAGCTCCCCCCCGGGAAATCGTCGGCGGTGGCGGCGGCTCCCAAGCCGGCCGCCGTGGCTAAGAAGCCGGCGAAGCCGAAGGCTGCTGCAAAACCGAAGGCGAAGGCGAAGGCTCCTGCGAAGTCCCAAGGAGACGAAGTCGGCCAAGCCTGCTGCGAAGGCCTCGGCCAAGCCGAAGGCAGCTGCTAAGCCGAAGCCCAAGGCCCCCGCGGCTAAGCCCAAGGCTTCCACTGGAGCTGCCAAGTCGAAGGCGGCTAAGGCCAAGCCTAAGGCCGCAGCTGCCAAGCCGAAGCCAGCTGCCCCGAAGGCTAAGGCTGCGGCTGCCAAACCGAAAGCCAAGGAGAAGCCAGCGAAAGCTTCGAGGACCTCGACGAGGACATCCCCGGGGAAGAAGGTGGCGCCTCCCAAGAAGGCCGCGCCGGCCAAGAAGACATCGGCGAAGACCGTAAAGCCGAAGAGCGTCAAGTCGCCCACGAGGAAGCCTTCGACACGGAAGGCGAAGAAGTGATGATGGAGAGCCATAGGGAGTGACATAGAACGCTTGTCTAGGGGTAGTTCCTGGTAAATTCGATAGAACTCGTTGGTATTGTATTGTGAGGCCTCATGGGAAATACATAGCATCGGAATTTTCTCTTCTCTTTTCTCTTTTTTCTTCTTTTTCAGGTTCTTGCTCTGTTCTCTGTAAGTTTTTAATGGTTCTTGGGAGGAGTAGCATTTTCTTAGATTTGTACTTTCTTCAGTTGGTTGAATAGATCACGAGGTGATGATATTCCGTCGAATAATGGCTTCGAATCCTTTCTCTGCACTCATACTAACGTTTACTTCGCCATGATCTCTCTCTGTAATTGGTGCAATCATCGTGCGAGATCTAAATCCGATCAGAGCTCGATTAGGGTTTGCGAACGGATTGGCGCTTGCTCGAGAATCATTCCTCGCCATTGCCGCCTCCTAGGTGAGTTCTGAATGATTTTCGGCTTCTGCATTGATTTTGGGCTTTCGGTTCTCTATGAAATTCTTATGCTTTGGGGGTGGAATGTTCTTGTTTGCGCGGTGAAGTATCCAGAGAGAAAGGTCGACTTGGTCTTTGTGCATCATCCATGGTCTGTGTTTTGTGGGTAGAGCTTTCGAGCATTAGTTGGTAGGACAAGACAGGAATCGATCTTGAAAATTCAGAGGTATAGAATGGGCCAACCTGAGCCTTTTTTTATCCAAGAGAATCCGTCCTGTCCTGTCCTATCCCTAACCTGGGCTGAGGTTTTCTGAGGTTCACATGTAAGGGAAAAATAAAAATGGGATTTATCCTCCCGTATTTTCTCAGGTTCAGACAGGAATTAGGCGACTCTCAGCTAACGGTGTTAAGCAATGCCTGCCTTTAGGGATATCTTTGCTTGCTTGCTTGTTCTTTTGGACAATTCCTGGACAAGGTCCGCATAGCATTAGAAGAGGATGGATTCAGAATTGGAACTTGAGGGATCGAAAGATCTTTTGGGACTCAAGACATCAGCATATTCTTACTTATGGCACATTCCAAGGATCAGAAGTTGTTACAGTTTAACCATTGATGTGGTGCACGGGTCATCAATGCAATGCCGCCTTTTCTGTTGTGGAGGTTAGGGTTCGACACTAATGAAGCAAAAGAGGTTTTCGGATTTTTGATAGGCTTTTGATATCTTGCACAAGGTCATTATCAATCTTTCTTTACATGAAGGCTGACTGTTTTTTCGATTGCAGTGGCTCCCTACTATATGATTGAACTGGTGTCAAGTCTTTGTAGTGTTTCAGCTCAACTAGTATTTTGGATTGTGAATTGTGAATGGCCCTTAACATTTCTAATGCAAATGGGCAATTGCAAATCCAGCTTCTTCCTGCAAACTCCGGGAGAGAGAGTTTCTGGAACTCTTAATTTCTTCGCATTATGCAGAGGAAACGATCTGATCTCACTGCTCTCAGGAGAAAGATAACTTCTGGATATCGTGAATGTTTGCCTTACTTTAATAGAGGTCAGCAAGGCGAAAACTTGGTATTACTGAGATTCCCTGGTAGGTGTCCTTGTTTTGATTTAATCCCCGGAAGGAACAAACCGTCAGGCATTGTCTGGCAAAGATTAACAGGTGAGTTGTGTCGGGAGAGCTCAAGTGGAACCGCATGAAACAAGGTTTTCCAGTCCCTAAGGACATATATGATAACGGCAAGAAAACTAGTAATGAGCGTTCTTGTGGCGTCCAAAGTTATTCTGGCTAGCGAACCCTGGCTGAGAGTCGATGGTTAGGCCCCCTTTTGGTACGTGAAAATAAAAATTACTTCCGTCTTCATTTCTCAAAATCTCCCTGGAATCTTGTTTGGCAAGCACTTTCCTAGAATTTTCTCAATTACTTCGATGAAGCAGACAAAGAAATGAATCAAAGACGGACATGGTGGATTCATTTACGCTCTTCCCATCACGCCTCATCTGATGCTTTCAGATGGATGCTTCTCTTTTTAGGGGAAAAACCAGCTTGCATCGAGGATGGTTTCCCTATTTTGTTCCCAACCAACATTGGGGCAGAGCTTGAAGAAGCTGATTCCCAAACCAGTTTGGGATTGTGCACCCACCATCATTTTGAGCTTGGGCAAAACTCTGGCCAACTTTTTACTTCTCTTTTTATTCCATTCAGATCCTTCTGCAAGCTTCACAAAATTTTCGAGCACAAGAATTAAAGGCTTCACAAGTTCGACAAGGCTAAAAAACAAATGAGAATACACTTCATGTTCACTTAATATTTGTCAATCTATTCCCATACCATTATATGTTGTGTTGCAGTAATTAATGCTCTAAGCAAACATGCTTCAAAAAATTTTGCATTCCAGTTGAGGTGTTTAATGTTGATGAACCAAACGCATTTTTCAAGAAAACAGAAAACTGTTGAAAAATCTTTGTGAACCAAACACCCCTCATTTGTACTGTATTTTCTTTCCTTGAATTTCTGCACAATGTCTGAAATGTTTTTACCTCTTAAACAATGATAAACGCTTTCCTTCCTGTCATCCATGAAGTGGAAATTTTATGACAAAGTGCCTTTTGAATCTTGATGATGATTGTTGCAGTTTGACTACAACATTATCTCAGTGATGTAATGAATGCTTTTGCTTAGTGGTGGCTAATGTTGAGAGATGTGATATCGTTTGGGTTCTTCGCTCCATAAGCATGTTATCTATGTGAATGTTATGCCTTGGCTATTGAAGTTTTGTAGTCCTACTGTCTTGAGAGTATGCAAACTTTTACTGATTGTTGAAATTTGGACCAAATAAACAAATTACAACAAAATAGAGATGTATCGGTTCTCTTTAGCACTCTTTAGTTACGATGGCCAGGTGTTGCTTGTATGCATTTATAGTTGCCATAAAATTCAGATGCTTAAAATTACATACAAGCTCCATCTATTCCAGAGTTCCTATGCTTCTGATCAGAATAACAAAAGTCTGATCAATGTGTGAAGCTGAATTGTAAATTCTAGTATGAAGCTGCAGCTCCTGCATGGTGAATCAGTCACTTCGATCCCTAAACTTTCTGGATTGAATACTTCAGCTCCTGCATTGTGAATCAATCATTTCGATCTCTCAACTTTCTGGATTGAATACTTCAGCTCCTGCTGTATGTTTATCCTCGAAGGTGATAGTACGATGTCTTTCCAAACTGAACCAGCCTCACAAGCTGGGTTTGGTCGTCTGTAGAGCTCGTTTATGGAGTCAGCCTCTTCGTTCAATCTGGCAACTGTTTCCAAACAGCTTATTTCCTCAGGATCGACCAGCAATGTCCTGTCTCTGTCTTTCCATCCTATCAACTTGATAAAAGAGAAGACAAACGCTCACATGAATCCAAGAGTTTGTATGGGTAAGAGAAAAACATGTGGAGCTTTTGTTGTTTTGGCCATGAACTTAGTGTTGAGTTAAAGTTGGAACATTACAAGAAGGTTTAGCTATTTCAGGTGAACAGTCACAGCTATACCCGGTCTCCTTATTGTGGGGGAAGTCTAGCAAAGACTTAGTCCATTTAAATCAAGGCTTCAAGGTATCCAAACCTTTGGTTAGCCTTTGCTTGGTTTCTTTCAATCAATATTCGAGTCTACGTTGTATTCCATTGAGGTACTGTCTAATTTTCTAAATGATCTCACGACAATCTTTTACTTTCATAACCATTATTGCCTGACTTTAGAGAGGCCTGACAGAGAGAGAAATTGATAGAGAAGGATGTATAGAAGTACCTTTGGAGGGCCTTCTAGAGCATTAGTGCAATATAGCCTAGCATTGTCGACTAGTTGACAGTAAGTCAAAAATGCAGTTGCAAATCTTTTGTGCGATCTCAACTGAGATTTCACCCTCACGGCTCTTCTGCACATGATTGCTCTCCTGGAAACACACGAAGTCCATATCTTATTATTGTGAATATCTTGAACCTACTCCCATTGAAGAAGAAACCTAAGATTAACCATAAAGCAAGACTGTATTCTGCAATACCTTATTCCTCTGATAACTGCCAAATAAGCATCACAAACAACTCCAACTAGCTCTATCCTGTATGGTTTTCTCTTCTTCCCCCCAACTTGTTCCTGTTCTTCTTCCTCAATACGTTCCCAGTAGTTTTCAGTCACTGACCCATCTTCTCCTTTCCGATAGCCAACACCCATGCGATAACGACGGCGGTGGACATTTCTGGCCATTGTTATTGTCTGCACAACAAATGGCACCCAGGAAAGTGTGCCATCCATGATCACGTCTCGTCCTTCATTTAGTGCTGTGACGAGTAATGATGATGCTGCATCAGTAGATGATTGGTGCACCTGTTTGAAAAATTGTCAAATCCCTCTCTTCAATTAGACACTCACAGTATTGTTCTCTCAAATATCGAAAAGCAACTCAAGAACAAGCAGACGAACCAAGAACCTCTACTGACTAGTTCTTTTCAGGTAACAGCAGGAAAAAGCATTTAAAACTAACATGAAATCAACGAAAGTCAGCTGAAATTTGTATTGACATAAAGACCTGTCAATGGAATATTAAAAATTATCAATGTGGTTGTTCTGGACATACAATGGAGGAAATAAGAAAATGAAAGTAAGAGAGGTTTGCAACTCTCTCTTTCTGTGTCTAATTTTTATTTCAAAGGGAGACTGGACAAGTAAATCATTGTAGGTCTTCTGTGACTACCCTTTTTCAGATTTTTCACAAGACAGAGTTCGAGTCCCCAATTCCCAGGCCTCATGTGCATGCACATGAGAGAGAGAGAGAGAGAGAGAGAGAGAGAGAGAGAGAGAGAGAGAGAGAGAGAGGTTTCATGTCTCACTAGTTCAGCAGTTTGCAGCATGTCAACATGACCTCTGGAGCTTAGGGCTCTGTAAATAACATCAGATTCTTTGAAGGCATCTGCCTCAATGATTACTGCATTCCCCGCCGCTCCTGCCCAGAATGGCCTGTACACAAGTCACCCAGAGGAGTCACTGTAAGTGGTCATACTATATACAAATTTGCATGTTTAGTTTCCTCCAAAGCTACTTAAGAGATACATTCTCTATCTGTGATGGGATAAAAAGAAGAGTGCTTGTGAACCACTATTCTCAACATTTTGTGAGATGAACAAATTTGTCAGATAATACTTTTGTGGTCATATGACTGCAAGGAAATCTAAAATCTCTACTTTGCAAGTAATTTATTGAAAAACTTAGCAGCATTAGTGTACCTAGGATACTTGTATGCCCCTTCAATCTGATCGATATTGTATTTTTTTTTGGGGGGGGGGCGGGGTGGGGACAAGGTGAACAAGCAAAAATTATTATCTTTTATGGCTTCAAAAATGAGACCTGGAAATTGGTGGAGAAAATATTGAAACGTAGCACTGATCAGTACTTAAAACCAGAAGGACATTCATAAGCTTATTTATTGCTCGTGAAATTCCCTCAGATAACAGAAATTAAATAATTGCTCTTTATCAGAATCTGATTTATCCAATCAAAAGGCTATAAAACTAACTTCTTAACCTGGAAGTAAATGATAAGACAAGAACATAATCTAATGCAGAGCTGTAGTAGAAGAACTTATAGTGGACTTTACTCTTTCAGAATGTCCTTCAGAACAGTGCTCTTTCCTGCTCCCATCCCACCACCCATGAAGAGGAGGACTGGACTTCGATCGCTGTGAGCCACCGGAGCCATTACATCGGTGCACTCTGAGTCATCGTTTGATGCCCTGATTGCCTTCATCTCCTCCACTAATGTTGTGAAAACTCTAGCCACTTTTAGGTTTTTCGTCAGAGTCTCGAATCTTTGTTCTCTACATTTCATATCATGCGAAGGAAACATTAAATGGAATCATCTCCACAGGAAGAAAGCCATTTTTTATAAATTACTCTCCTTCGCAGAACCTTATAAGAACACTTGACGTGCCAACTCTGTTACAAAAATTTTGCGTCAGGTGATGCAATACGATCTTACCATTCACGATCATCTCCATCACGGAAAGGAACCACACATGAAGTGGATTAATCTTCTTTTTATTTTTATTTTTGGAATAGTCTCTATGCTAAATTTGCTTAATGCCAATTGCTTTTCAAGTATGGTGATCGACAGTTCTTTGAAGCTCTTACATGCCAAAAGACTAAATTTCCAAAAGCGAACTTTCTTTGGTAATGAAAAATTTTCATACAAGCTTGGTCACTAACGTTAACTGTTCTCCCATTTGGATACCTGCACATATGCATTAACGTTTTTCTCGAGGTAACTCTCTCCACCATTCAATTGTTAAGAGTTAGCAAATAAGTACCAGGACCAATGGTGATGTCATTAAATGCCAAATTTGTGGATATGAGCACTAGAGGCCTACCTGGTTGCCTTCATGACAATGTCCCTTAACTTCCTCTTTGGCTCAGCATCACAACTTAAGACCTGAAAGAGTGCAATTCCAAAGAGACTCATGCTATATTTCAACATACATACGCTGCTGTACTAATTCATGATGCAAATTGGCATGGTTCATCTATTTAACTACATGTGACTGGCGCATGGTGCATTGCCTTTTCGACACACCTGACTGATCATAATCTCAGTGTGGCTCCAGTGGAATGCAAAGTAGCTGAGGATGCACCTCTCGAACTCTTCCACAAGCTTCACAAAGAGCGAATCCGCATCCGGTTCACCTGAGAAGAAAGTGTAGATGTCATCCTCGACACCTTCACACTTCGTGATGTATTCAGCAGCTAATTTGCATAGGTGTGGGCATTCTCTTCTGTCGCTGAATCCCATTTGCCTCGCTGCAGGAATATTTAAGAGCGTTTTTAGTTTCGACAGGAGGTACATGAGATGGAAACGATTGATTACAAGGTAATCCATATCAATCCATCGCAGCAGAAATTTGTCTTTCTCTCGACCTTGTTCAGTTTGCATCTTTCGAATCAAGCAAGTTTTAAGAAGTTGTCAGTTAGCATTGCTCGTGGAAAGAATTTCTATTTCATTTAAGCTCATATTGATCCATAAGAGACTGCCAGAGAATTTTGGATCATAGAATTACCTACATAGTGGGAGAACTTTTCGAGCTTGATGACCCGGCCGGAGTCAGACAACCGCAGGCGCGGGGCTATCTTCCTGTCTCTCAGCCTGCGCAGCTGATAACGCATGCCACGGCAATGATCAACCCTATGGAAGATGCCACGATGATCTGCGAAAACGTGGGTCTGCCATTGTGGTCTGCAACAGAGAAGAATGTAAACAAGGAGAACGTGTCAGATCAAGGGATGTAGATTTCCATGAAATGCAATGAAGTCTGATCCATTCTGACCTCTCTGCATGTTTCGAGTACCCAAAGAAGAGGCGATTCAGAATTGGCTTGATTCTCGTGTTGTGAAGGGAAGAGAGAGAGAGAAAGAGAGAGAGAGAGAGAGAGAGGGGGAGGGAATGGCCATATGTATGTTTATATAAGCAGCAGTTTTGCATCGTGATTAGCTGTTTTGGATTCATGCGAGACGATCTAAAAATGGGAACTTGGGAGAGACCAGACCATGCAGCGACAAGGTGGCACGTCGTAGAGAGATGCGATCGAATATGGCAAAATACGTGCATGAGTTTTGACATTTTCATGTCGTTCTTGGATACGAGAAAGCGTGTTGTCTTTGCCAGGCGCTCGTGCAAAGCATCACGTCGTTCTTGATAGATCAGATGTTGTCGAAAAAGACGAAAGCAAGATCTTTCATCGGACTATTTGGAAAAAATAAAAAACATATCTCGCATTTTACTGAATGTCCACTCCTCAGGTAATTTTACTTTTGAATATACTAAATCAATATATCGAGTAGGTATATTTTTATTTACAAGAAAAAGTTGTCCGTAAATATTAAATTCTTGCCCCTACCTAGAAAATTCAAAACTGATCAGAAACCAAGTCATCCAAACCTAAGTTAAGATTCTAAAATGAGTTTGCAAGAAGGGACAATTTGATCTCTTTTAATGTAGCTTTGCTTATAGATAATGAGTGATATGTGGTATGTGATTTAATTCTTTTTCTTCGAAAAAATAAGGTGGAATGCTCCATGAAACCTCTACCCCCATTTGCCATTAGTTGTCTGTATAGTAATTATTTTTTCGTTTTATCGCTTTTTTTTTGCTCGTTAATCTTAAAAGTTAGTCTTTATGTCCGAGTTATGCCCGAGCACGATTACTTTCTATTCTTTATGTAAAATTAAAACTTAATAATAAAATTTACAAATTTCACCAGATGGACAAACAAACACTTGGCCTTGTGTTTATCATCATGCGAATTTTTCCCTAGAAAGCAAAATTTTAAATAAGCATTATGAATTTTTTTAATTTATTAAAAAATTATTCAAAATTCAAAAAATGAAATGAGGAAGGCACTCGTGTATGGTGCAAAGATAAAATTGGTGGAAAGTAGGTAGCAAACTTCTTTCTTTTATAATTTCATCCTTTTTGTTTGGCCAATTTTACTCTAGGAATGTCACTAAGTGCAGTTTTTTTATTATTGGAAAGTAGGTATTTAAGTTCTTTCTTTTATTCTCTTTGTTTATTTTCCTTGATCAATTTTACCTTTGTCTCTTTAGAGTTAATATGCACTATAATATCATGGTGATTTGTGAATGAGGGCCAGATGTAAATTCTAAAAAATGAGACAAAATGGTGTTTAACCCACTAAAACTTCTACAAATGTCCATATACAAAAAAAAAAAAAAATGGAAGTGTAAATTTTTGGAGAGCATGGTGCATTTGATTCTAGAAAAAATTTCATAATAAAGAAAAACATCCTTCCACAAATCATTTGTCAGGAAATTATTTTTTCCTTTTCAAGTCAAGGAATTCATTTTCCTAACTTTAAGCACGCATATTTTTCTCGATTGTAAATGATCTTCCGTTGACTGATCATTTTCAACAAACTAAACTCATGAAAGTTCAAAAAACTGATTCACAAAAAATCCTTTAGCTCAAACAAACACAGCCTAAAATCTTTGTGGAATCTTGCGATTAGAGTATTGCATTTCGATTGCCACCACTCAATGCTCTAATCTTTCATTTGTTTGCCATTTGATGCATTTTAACATGAATTCAAGCAACTTTCCAGCATAATCCTAAAGTGGTATCATATCACCAATTTTCCAAGAAAACAAAGGATAATTAAGCGAGTACATATATTTTTATTTTTCAAGAATCGCCCTTTAAACAAGACAAAGGATACTTAAAAAAAAAAAAAAAGGTTTTACAAAGTATATATTTTCTGACCAAAAAAACCATAATTCCGATTCAATTGGGTTATCATAGGCACCGGAACACTACTAGTCCAGAACACTTCGCCTTCAATTCCATCCCAACTTTAGAATTGCCTCGGAAGCGTTGGTCGCTCCCCAGCCATGGCCTCCAAGGCTCTGCGTTCTTCTCCATCCCCTGTTTCCGCTTCAGAAGGTAAGCTCTCCTCCCTCTTCACATACCCACGTCGACGATCTCCCAGAAGTCGCGCTACCCTGCAAGAGCCCACCGTCAGAATCTCGCCGCCGTCGCAAAAATTCGAACTTTCGGACGGCAACACCGCCCAAGAAGACCGAGCTCGGCTCGCTCTTTTCCTCGAAAAGAAGTGTAAGTCCGGGGACTTCACCGTGGACGAAGCGCTCCGCCACTTCGACCGCATGGTCTCCATGCAGCCCGCCCTTCCCGCTTCGTCGTTTCGCTTGTTACTGGGTGCGCTAGCTAAGAATAGCCATTGCTCTGCCGTGATTTCGCTTCGCACGAAGCTGGAATCTGCCGGGTTGTTGTCTGATTACATTGTGCTCAACATTCTGTTGAATTGCTTCTGCAACGCGAGGCGGGTAGCTGATGGTTTCGCCGTTTTGGGGGCCATTTTTCGGAGAGGTCATTGCCCGAACACTGTCAGTTACACTCAGTTGGTGAAGGGATTGTGCTTAGAACATAAAATTGGCGAGGCGGTTGGCTTGTTTATGAAAATGTTCCGCTCAGGTCACAGGCCCAATATTGTTACGTATGGAACATTGATTAGTGGGTTATGTAAGAGTGGCAATACGAGTGTGGCACTCAAGTTACATAAAGACATGATGGGTGGCAATGGCAAGTATAGTGTCCTCTGCAAGCCTAATCTAGTTTGTTATAGCGCCATCATTGATGGACTTTGCAAAGATGGGTTGTTAGAAGAGGCTAGAGTACTTTTCTTGGAGATGAAACTTAGTGGTATTTTGCCAGATGTAGTTGTTTATAGCTCTCTGATACATGGTTTGTGTAGCATTGGACAGTACCAGGAAGCCAATGTTCTGCTTAATGAGATGGTAGATCAAAGAATCCCACCCAACACAATTACATTTAATTCGTTGATAGAAGTTCTTTGCCGAGAGGGAAAGTTGAAAGAAGCAGAAAATGTGCTCAAAGTAATGATTGAAAGTGGTGCTGAACCTGACAATTTTACATATAACACGATAATGTGCGGCCTGTGTTTTGCTGGCAAGATTGATGAGGCAAGGGAACTGCTTGTTCAAATGGTGAGTAAGGGTTATCTAATTGATGCAGTCAGCTACAATGTGCTGATCAATGGGTATTTCAATCAGGGAAGTACCGAAGAAGCCATAAGTATGTACAAGGAGATGGTTAATGAAGGAGTTAAGCCAACGGTTGCCACCTTTAATACACTAATGAAGGGTTTCTTCCAGAAAGGTAGGGTTGGTGATGCAAGGGATTTGTTTAGAGAAATGAAACATCATGAAGTGGAACCTAACGCAAGCACATTCACCGTATTTATTGATGGACTTTGCAAAAATAATTTCCTCTCAGAGGCATTAGATTTGTTTCATTCTCAAGATCTCAACATAAAGCTAAGTGTACAGATCTCTAATTCCCTCATCGATGGTTTGTATAAAGCAGGGGATTTTGAAGCTGCATGGGACTTATTCCACAGGTTACAGAAGGATGGGTTAGCACCAACTGTTATAACGTACTCTATCATGATACATGGACTCTGTCAACAAGGTCAATTTGAAGAGGCAAATGAGTTATTTATGAAAATGGAAGCCAATAATTGCCCTCCAAATGTTGTCACATTCAACACACTGATGCATGGTTTTTGTCAAAATAATGATATTGTCAAGGTGATCGAGCTGCTTAAGAAAATGGCAGAGAGAAGTATTTTACCAGATGACTTTACAACATCTATGGTAGTTGACATGCTATCAAAGGATGAAAATTATAAGGAGTATCTCAATTTACTTCCTACATTTTCTGCTTGAAAGCTATTGGAAGAAGACATGTTTCAGTCATTGGCATGCTTTTTCCATAAAGACTGCACTACAGCAGTCAAAAGATTGATCCTGACGTTGAACTCTTGGAAGTTGGTAAGTAAAATCTCTGCAGTTCTCAAGAGGCAATGGCATTGTGGTTTTCATGGGTCATTTACTGGTCACAATTGGTAGAGGTTTTTCCATACAAATGAATGCAATGAAGAAGCACATGCTGCATCACTTTGCATGCCCATTCATAAATAATTACTTAATCTACAGCCACTTTATAAGTATTTCATTTTTCCTTTTGTAGAAGAAAAGATAGAATCGACTGTGAAAGGATACTTAGTTTGCGCCACATGGATGTCATTGCATTTGATTGTAACATTGATCTGCAGTGCAAATTACTGAAATGGATTATGAGATGCATAGCTTCTTTTTTCAGACAAATTGATAGTTAACTATGAGCTAATGCTTTGGGCATTTCCTAGAAGTAAAATATGTGTCTAGATCATATGACGCTTGTTTGTAAAGATTCAGTCTTATTTGAATCCACTGGGATGGAGATGTTTCGATGAATAGGGATGATAAGGATATTGAGACTGATTTCTTAAATAATGTGGCAAACTGGATATTTTAATAAACAGGCTATATTCAAGTACAGAAGTAAAATCTGGCATATCATTTTGTAAACTAATTCTGTAAAGTAGCCTAATTGTCTCTACCATTATTTGAATGTATTACACAAACCTTAAATTCTCACTAGCATTTTACTAGATTACTTTAATCCAAATTTGTAAAATCTTTAGCAATATTCTAATGAATAAAGGTTGTGAATGTATCAGAAGAGTTATCTTTATTAATATGTTAATTTCGTAAAAAATTTATAAGTGCCTTGAATTTACATTTCACAACACTTTGCTCTCCTCAGTCTGTCTATCTTTCTTCTTTGGAAGAATCCATGAATTCTCATCAACTAATGGACAAATAACACAGACTACAGGTGAATTTTTGCGCTGTGCAACTTAGACCTTGAGCTCAAAGTAAAGTTCTAACTCAACCAGATGTGTCAATAGCAAAAACGAAGAAACAACAACATTGTAATATGGAAGACAAAATGGAGCATTGAAGTATCTGATACCATGATGTTTTTCCATTTTCTCATTTGATGGTCGATTGCTTTTTTATGCTGATAACATTTTTCATCTTTAAATTTGTTGTTCATCATAGATTCTTCTGTAAAAATAGGAAAACATGGATCTTCTGGCCCAAAAAGCATTTGGAATATGCCTTCTAGTATGCACATTGTTGTGAAACTAGGGAAGACAAAGCAGCCTATTGGGAATGAAGCAGGTGTGTCAGGTAAGTTTTTGGGGACTATTGCTAGAAATTTGGATTTAGCACCCTTAAGTTTCTTGAAGTGGGGATGAGTTGCCTAAAAAAAATGAAGGCGTGATGGCGGAAAATGCTTGAGGTAGTTTAACACCCTGATTAAGTGCAATATAGCTTTCATTCTTATAAATATGACAGGTAAAGGTCTGGATTGTGTTTTTTTTTTTTTTTGGTAAAGTAAGTATTATAAAGATTTTCAACCAGGCAAACTTTGCACTCAATTTCACTTGAGCAGTAAATAACAGAAGAAAATAAAGGTCTGGATTGTTGAGTCGTATATTTTGCACTTTCTTTTGCAGTCTCAGTTTTAATGCCTGAATTTCAGCACAGGAGGAAATGGATTAAGAAAATACTTGATACAACGGAGGAACTTTAAAAGCAATTAGGAGGCACACTATTATGATAGTGTAAGGTCATCGTCATTTTACTTAACTCGAGTTACGGCTAGTGTGTGTAGAGACCCATGGGCAAGCCTTGTCATCTTCAAGTACTCTGGTCAGGGCAATGTATTAGACTTTCGACTGCTGTTTCACAGTATAATAGACACCTGTCTTCATCCTGCTGCTTGTAATGTTCTTCAATTGGAGAAGTTTAGCAAGACAAAAAGAAAAGGTCAAACCAAAAAACTGGGCATATGTTGGGCAAGAAAAGCTGTGCCAGGATTACCTTTGGAAGGTATCAAAGCGAAATGATTAACAAGTTCTAGGATCACCTCTGGAAAGGTATTAAAGCTAAATGATTTATTAGTTAAAGGATTTCCTCTGGAAAGGTATTGGGCTGAAAATGCAATTGTCTGTCTTATCTAAATAGTTGCGCAAATACATTTATGTTTCTGTATACGAACTAATGTAAGTCTTTTGTGGTATGTTTTTTTGGGATAGGTGTAAATGAAGGATGTATTGGAGTTGTATTCTGAACTACACAAAAGAAGATATTGTTACCCTAGCTTGAGACAAGAAAAACCTGGGTTATGTTTGAGTTTAGTCCTTGTCTATTAGATTTTTCTGCCTCTTACATCAAAGTATTTAGCAAATTCGAACTCAATTTCAAAAGCTTAGAAGGATTAAAGAGTTCATTGGAGGACCAACAAATAATCATACAAACTCAGATCAGATGAAGAGGATGGTAGATGCACAGAGGGTAACTCGTGGTAATCCTGCTGTCCATGCTGACCTTGGAGTTGGCTTATTGTCCACTACTCAGGTAATGTTTGACATGGGTTTTGAATGGGCATATGAGGGATGTGGGCTTAATGTTATGGTGTTTACTAGGGAATATTCAAACAATCAGCCCCGTAGTGGGCCCGATTTCTCAAAGTTTCTCCTGGCAGCTATGACTCCAAGTCCACTACTCAGCAGGTCACTGAGTGCCACCACATCCTCCACTCTATCACCACCATCACTAGTAAACTTGAGCTTTCAATGATTTTCATGCTTATTCACTCCTTTCGATGAAATTGATCGTAGAAGTCAATTTCATTGATTGTGATGACCTTTGATGATGATGATGAGGTTTAGGGATCAGAACTGAGACTGCTTGGGTGCTGGTGAAGTGTGGCGCATGGCTGGTGCTCCCAGGTCAGAGCCTCAAAGCTGCTGAAAGAGCTAATGCTTGCTTGCATCATCTCCCAGTGTCCAGAAAAGTCAGTTTCACTCATTTCGATGAAATTGATTAGAAAAGTCAATTTCATTGATTGTGAGGACCGTTGATGATGATGATCAGGTGCTATTTCAGGGATAAGAGCTGAGACTGCTTGGGTGCTGGTGAAGTGTGGCGCAATGCTGGTGCTCCCAGGATGGAGCCTCAAAGCCGCCAAGAGAGCTAGTGCTTGCTTGCATTATGTCCTAGTGTCCAGATTTGGAGATCCTGTTCATGGCACTTGGTCTCAGCTCACTAAACTCTGTCCACTTGCAAGAAACTGCTTGCATTTTCTCTGCACAAACGAATTGAAATGGTAAATTTGGAGATTAGACTTTAATGGGGAAATATGGGCTTTTGAGCAAGATAATGTGCATGGGAGTAGCACATGCGGTTTCAGACATTTTGGGACAAAAGTGCCCTTGGTCGAGTGACTTGCACATGATTACTGTTCGGACAATATTTTGGCTGCCAATGAGCTGGGAGGATCATTTCCCGACAACGTCGCTAAATTAAGGGATTTTTTTAAAGCAAATACCATTCTGGGGAGAACTTTGAGAAATTGGGCTCACTTCAGTTTCATTGAGTGTTTAAATTGAGATATGGTTTCTAGTGGCTTTCTTGTTTTTATCATGCATTATACTTGTTTCTGCTACAAATACATCTAATATACCAATTTTCACCTGAGAGAAGTACCTAATTATGCTGTAGAAAGATGGTAAAGGAGGTTCACTCGGTATCTATAAGCAGTTACCCACCTCTAGCTCCATTCCAAAAGGTGAAACACTGCTCTATCTATTTTGTGTAGGTAATTTCGTACATATATGTGGATTCCAAGTCCAAGCTTTTAGATTGCTTTTTGCAGGTTGAAATACGTGGGAGAAACGATGGGCTCCGGTTTTAGTTGTTTGCCTAGCCAGTGCATATTCTTCCTTTGTCCGTTGAACTGTTGAACCTTGATGTAATTGATCAGTGTTCTCGAGACTTGCAGGTATTTAAGTTCAGAATTGTCAATGCAGTAGCTCTCTGGTGGTTATTTTGTTAAGCTATACCAAAACTGACTTCACTGAGTAACTTTGATCGTTGTGATAGGAAGATTTATCAGGGCAAATTGCAATTACCTTTATCGTGATTTTTCTCCAACATTATCCTCATCACCAATATGTTTAGCCAAAGCCATTCTCACCAAAATCCTCTAAACTCACCTCGTTAAAGAATTTGATTAATTTGATCATCATGAAAAATTAGAGGTTTATTCCATGCCTGTCTTTAATCTGAGTCCAGCTTTGTTGCCGTTACTGAGGTTTGAATCATTCAGGAGAGTTCATCCATTTAGATTATATACACCCCTCAGCAATCTGATTCTAATGGAGAGAAATATTCTCATTGTATCGAGGGTGATGTCAATCTCAATTCGTTATTGTTTAGTAGCTCAAGATGAAAGTTCACTTTGTTCAATACTATGAGTTCATGAATGTCGATTTAGGAACTTGTACATGTCACGTCTATAACGAGTACTCAGTCCATAGTTAGGTTAAATTTAACGTGGAAACTGTGATGACAACGCTTAAAGTAGTTGTAAAGAATTATACAAACATTTAGAATCGTCCCAAAAACAAATGCAGATGCTGAAATTGAAGAGTCTTTCTGTTTGTCCTCAAGCAACCTTCGTATCACCGTCTGGTTGCTTGCATCTTAGCACATATTCTAACTTTTACACGGTTCTCCCAGATCAAAGATAACTCTAGCCAAATTGACCAAAATCAACGCCTCCCCACGTGGTCTGATACAACTAAACCAAAAATTTCTGATGGCTCATTCCTCCTTTGGCCGTTAAGATGTGTTATGATGTCGAAAAGATATTTCCTTGTCAGAGCAACATGGAGACCAATTTTAGAAACTTGTTATAAAAGTCTTATGAAATCATGAAAGACGTGGGACCACCCTATCAGCTCAACTCCTTTGTTTTCTAGTGGCTTGCATATTAATCTGAATCCACACTTTTTCAGGATTCCACCACCCGATGCTCTAATGCTAAATTAGAAATGACTCTAAATCATTTGGACCAATAGCGTCTTCTCCTTACAGTAATTTTCGTTTGCAATACTCAAGCTGCACGTGATCCAAATCCAATGAACTGGTCTTCCGTCGACATTTCACCATGAACGTATGCCAGAAGCTCAACTTTGGCTTTCTCTTTTCCTTCTTTTACTCAGAATACAACACAAAAGCTAATTCTAAAAACTTATACAAGTCCTTTGAAGTCATGAAAGTTGTATAACCCTTCTTACCAAAGAGTACCCACTTATTGGAAAACATCTGTATGTTATTTTTATGATTATCAAACTATCTCTGAGTTTTAACATTTACCTTGACGAATCCAAATAATGAAATTGGTTATACATCATCAATGATCTTGCTTATTAGTAGAGACAAGAAACTAATCACTGATAGTCTGAGTTTAAGGACCTGTCAAAATCTCTTTGGTAATAATAAAAATTGAAGAATCATAATTCTTAACATCTAGTGTCATTTGGTAGTATCGTCACTGAAGATAGTCAACTAGGTCATTCACAATCAAAACCGGTGATAGTGTACGTATGATAGTGATGGTGATGCATTAGGTCTAATGATAGGTGGTGGACCCATTGTCAAACGATGTGGGGTAATATTTCAACGTCCACATACAAGATGGATTATAAATGGCATGTGAAATTTTTTATCACAACATGTGCAAATTTAACTGATAGTGGTAGATGCACATATACGAAAGGGATAGTATTAGTTCTAATATCATGTTAGGAAGTTCAATCCAAAAACTTAAGCTTATAAATAGTGGGAGGTTGTATGAATTTAAAAAGCATATATAACTTGTTATCAAATAATGTGGAACAATATCATAACAGAAACCAATATGAATAGACATTCCGGACCGAAAAAAAGAAAAAACATTGAGACAAAATATTAAACTCAAAATTTGGCTCTGAACTGTTAAATAAAAAATTAGTGGTGCGTCCATATCCTGGGAGCCTACATACAAAAATTTTCACCGCAATTTGAAAGCATTATCGCAAATCTTCGATGATCTAATAACTATTTCCATTTGTCCGGGTGCAAATAAATTGTTTCCCGAACAAATTACATAGGAACGATTCCACTGTTCCGTAGTGCAAAAATCAGAACACTTTTTTTTTGTAAGATAAATTTGTATAATTTCCAACCATCAATTGTACAAGCAAAGGAAATCAGCACCCATTTACACTCATTGTAGCACATGACTAATGAGTGGAATGGTACTGAAATCCAAGCAAAACTAGATCATCATACATGGCAACAGCCTACAAGAAGACAACAACGAAAACACTTTAAACAGCAAAAATGGAGGCATCTAAACCCCATGCTCTTTGTAGTCTCCTATTGACAGGATTGTCTTGAATTGGCGGGCCAGCCATCACCTTATCCCTGATAGCCTTATATATATGATGCTTCACCACTTGAATGAAGACCGCTTTACCCCTAAACAATGCATCATTCCGGGACTTCCAAATTACATAACAAAGGGCACCAAAAGAAAACCTGGAGATCTCCTTCTGAAATCCTTTGCCTGCCAGATTTATATTAGCCCAATCAAGGGTATTCCGCCACGGTCCTCCTGGCTAGGCCAAATTGCACTTGCCTGCCCAAAAACCAACAAGGACACGCGTAACTTGGCAGCCAAAAAAGAGGTGATCCATGGAATCCGGGCAGGTCTTACAAAAAACATACACCACACTAGAGATCCTACCATAAGAGAGTAACATCATTTGGGTAGGAAGTCGATTTCTAGCCATCAACCATAACAGAAATTGTTTGTTCAAAACACTGTTTGTCGCTGGTAAAAGGTAAAAGACTTGGTGACTGTCAAATTGCATTGCTATCAAATTTTGACTAAAACATGTTTAGGGTGCATTTGTTCAGCTTTGCTCACAATGCTGAAAACTCAAAGTTACTTGAGAAAATGCAAATTGTGTTTGGTAAAACTTCTTTGCAAATGAACTTTGAGTTGAATATACGTTTGGTAAAAAAAAACTTTTGCAATAGACTTTGGCACTAGATCTGGCTCGCCAATGGCCATAGCCCTTCGCCGGACCGATGAAGAATTGTCTCTTTTTTTTTAATAAAAAAAAAAATTTAATTAGGGGCAAAATCGAAAATATGAAGAATTGTTGAGGATAATTTTGGAAGGGAAAATTTAATTTGAACATTTGGCCAAATGCTAAAAATCCAAAGCTAATCCCTACTAGCATTGAGCTTTCAGCATTTCCAAGGCTGGTTTTCAGTTGAAAGTCATTTTCATATTGTTGCCAAACGGTTCAACATTTCCCTAAGGGTTTTCAAGTCTGAAAGCCTCTTGAGAATACTAAACCAAATGCACCCTTAGTCGCATTGATAAGTTACCAACCGTTCCTACAATTACTAGATATATTTAAATTACCAACTATTTCAATAATTTATCGATATGTTTTACTTAACTTACCAACTCGTTGAAGTTACTAAATTTTATTGGAAAACTAGTAAGATGCCAATGCGTTGCATGAATCTAAAACTGTATTTATTATATTATTCTAAATGCCGGTAAGACACATTGACCATCTTAGAGCATGATATATCGTCTTCTTGTTACTTGCATATTAGTGGAACCTACAGTTTTTCCCCATTCCATTGGATTCCTCAAGGCTAACCTGAAATTGACTCCCTTCATTTCTCAGAAGCTTCTCTCCTACTCACAGTGCACTACGTGGGGTATACTCGAGCCACACAGGGTACATCTCTATGAATAGAAGAAGCATCTTGTATACCAAATCAACTTTAGGCGATTAAAAAGTATTTGGACCTTGCAAGAGAGGTCGACCTCAACTCCTTCCTCCGATCCAAAAACAAGAGAGTGCGCTAATCCTAGAACCCCTCATACATGTTCTGTGTTATCATGAAAGAGATTGAACTCTTCTTACCATGGAGCAACCATTCTGATGTATGGATTTCCTGTTTTAGAGGCAGCATCCATATCCAGATTAAAAAAGTTGTGGGGAGAGAGAGAGTAACCTCAAGTAAAAACACATCTTCAACGTTCAATCCTCTGTGGACCAATACATGAAGTTTCCTCAAGATCAAACAAGTTGGAGGAGTGGGTTGATAAATCCGAATCTTTTTTTTGCAGAGATTTGCAGCTATCTGCTTTTAGAATACATGCACTTGATGAGACTCTGATTTTTAGTAGTTGCTCACACTTCTGCACTCGCAATTCCTATAAATAATCATGTTTATTAATGCATGTTGGAAGGCTAGTAAGACTATCCCCAGATAGATATGGCTTTACTAATTTGGGAAAACAGGAAAGATTCTGGATGAACCTAACTTGAGACCGATAATAGCCTTCAAGGTCCAAATAATTCAAATACGGAAGTCCAATGTCCATGTGTGATCAGTCAAATCCTGCATTTGCTTTGGGAACTCAACAACATTAGAGCTACCGTCAAGTTTTTGGTATTTGAAGTTTCGCAACTTAGGGTAAATTCCAAATAAGGGCCTAAAGTACCATTATTTTCTTAAAAGAGTTTTTAAAGTGGATATTATTTTAAATAAGAGTTTAAAGTAGTCATGACAGTCTCAGAGAATGGCCTGACTCCCTCGGTCTTCTAAATCTTTTGGCTAGTCAAGGCCATTTTCATCCATATATAATTTCTTTTTTTTTTCTTTCTCATTTTTCTTGTTCATCTTCTTCTTCGTCCAGCAAGATGAACAGGGACAAGCCACATATTCATCTCGTTCATATTCTTCTTCATCGAAGGATTCCAAAGACCTGGCATGGCCAATAGTACACTCTATCTCTTAGGGCATTCCTCCATTTCCGTCCCCACTAGGGCTTTCGATCTGGACATTGTGCAAAGGCAGTCTCTATGCTTTCTCGTTCGATTATAGCTTGGTTGTTGCGCTGGTTGGTCAATACAGCCAAATTGCTCTTCTATGTTCATCTTGCTGGAAGAAGAAGAGGACGAATATGGAAGAAGAGAAAGAAGATATATATATACTTTGGGAAAATATGCCCTTGATTGTCCGAAATTTGGCTGGCGGTAAAGTCAGGCCGTGGTTTAAATTTGCCATGGCCATTTAAAGTCCTTATTTGAAATAACATTTATTTTGGGCCATCTTTTAAAAAAGTGAGGGTATTTTAGACCCTCATTTTAAAATTTTCCAGCAACTTATCAAGTCATGCATTTCAAGGTCCTTTTCTCTTCACTCAAGGACTTCTCTTATAAGAATTTGTACATCAATAGCCCGTGACAAAAATTGCTGCAACTGAGAACTTTCTTGATGTAATCAATAGTCTGCCCCTTGAAGAAACAGCCAATAACGGGAAAATTTTCCCTGGCATAGTCCTCCAAGCCATCGTAACTTACCTTAAGCACATCATTGGTGCTTTTGTCAGAATTTTTTATCAGTTTAATCACTGTACTCCGCATTCGTCTTTTCTTCTAGAAAGAACCCAACACCTCATGCAAAACGGTTTCCACGAGATTGCGCTTTACTTCTACAACCGGTCTCTTGGAAAAGCATGCTTACTGATAAGTCCAAGGACCTACCATTCTCTAGAGTTTCTACTTCATAGATGTGATCTTCATCTAGCACATTCCTATAAAAAATTAACAAACATTATCTCATGATATTGATGGTTCTACTTCCTTTATCAAATCATTCAAGTGTTCTCCTTCCTTTAACAAATTGTTTCACATTGTTGACATCGTCAAAAACAAGAAGAAACCTTTCGCAACAAAACCTCTTCTGTATTAGACTAATTCCTCATTCAACTCTTAACAATTTTATTCTCTTTCCTGATAACAACTCGGATAACTATCTTTCTTGCAAAGGAACTAAATCAGTGGATATTTCACCCACTAAGAAGGTCCCATGGGGTTGGCCCTCAACTCGTCCTCTTGTTGCGTGCATATAAGATGAAACCACACTTCCTTGTGGTCCCTCCCCCTGCTCTAAAGCGCATCACGAAAAGGAAATAACTGGAGGCGTTTTGTGGGGGCTCAACTAGTAGATGAAGCAGCTCACAGCGTGGCTGATATTCAAGCCACAGATGATCGGATTTCAATGAAGGGAAGTGTCTCGCACCATTGGTTGCGCGTTGGCCAGCGTTGGCTATTAACTTCCACACCGTCCCAACAACCACGGTTGCTCTCTTTTCCTTCTTACAAATGAATGTGAACTTGCCATACAAATCCTTGGAGAAACCATGAAAGATATGCAACTCCCTGCTCGGTAGATAAAGGACTGTGGCATCTCTCTTCCAACGAGCGTAATGTTTACTCATCGCATCTTTCAAATTTCCTGTTCACAGTTGGGTTGGATGGATATCAAGCTTCAAAAGTGAACAAGTGAGTTCGTGTGCTCATGGAAGAGGAGGGAGAGGGAGGGAAGAGAGAGTCCAACCTTAAGCGATGTCAAATCAGCAATGTTGATCCCTTTTTGGAATAATTCATGACATAAGGAGTAATCCACGATAAGGTTGTTGAAGGGATTGTTTACTTAAATAATTGATTAATCAAGAACAAATCATATACATATATGAATGTAAAATACCAAAATTGATATGGACATCGAAATTAAAAACGTATTTGTTTAAGCCATTACTTCACATGAAGAAAAATAGATCAATCTGATTGTAATCAATGGATTTATTGGAATGCCAAATTTTCCTCTTTATAACCTATTTCAGTATAGCAATTTTTTATGGAATTAAGCGACTGATAGGTATAACATATCATTTTATAAGCTAAAGAGAAGACCTAGCAAATCCTAATCAATAGTGTGTTAACTAGGCACATTTCATTACGGGCTTCTGTTAAATATAATTGCATATACTTTACTACTTAACTAAGCCCGTTATCGTTAAATACCAAAACTCAATTCAATAAAATCACTTAGGGTTTAACGTATATTGAAATATCCACTAACCGGACTGTTTAAAATAGAAAATTAATTAATTAATATAAGCCCATATTATAGGAAATTTCCAACATCCTTTTCACTTGGGCTATATTAATTAACTTATTTTTATTTTGAAAATGACACTCTCGGGTTGATAACTTAAAATTTGTATTATGTGGCCACAATTTTGAAAAACAATATTCCAATAACGGTATATCAAAACCAATCCAATCCTATAAAACCTCAATATAAGACTATGGCGATCAATGTTTTAAGAAAATACCGCAATACATGACCTTCCATAATCATATATAATAAGTATTATATTTTCATGGATTATGGGCCTAGTAGTGTAATAAGAAACAATGCTAACATATGATAAAAAATATACACTATTTCTTATCGGTTTTCAATGCAATTTCTCAATGACATGAAATTGCATTAGCGCAAATTCTAAATAATATGAAATTGCTTTAGTGCGATTTCTAAACAACATGAAATTGCACAACTATATCATAATCAAACATGAGATCTCATAATTAGTGACATCTAATCGTCCTTAAATTAAGATTTACTTAAAGATACTATTTTATACTTCCATATTTCAGTCGACAAGAGAAGGGATAACAATAAAATCAACAATAATCATTATCGGAAGTAAATGTTTTAATAAAGACCATAAAAGCATTATCAGCTATCATATAACTACAATATCTAGAAATACAAACTATATATATAGCTCCTACTAACAAAAGATGTCAAAAGAATCCAAAACACCCATATTCTTTATATGTTCTTTAAACAAAATGGGTTGTAAACATTTTGTTAGAGGATTAGCCAACATGGACTCAATTCTAATATTCTTAATTACAATGTCTCATTTTTTGACCAAGTCCTTAACTGTATAATATTTAATCTCCATGTGTTTAAACGTATTGCTAATCTTGTCATTTTAAGAATAAAACATAGCTGCAGTATTGTCACATATAATGCAATAAGATCAATTATGAGCAATGAACAATTCAATAAAATAATTACCACATTATAAACTTTCATTTGGGCAGAGTGTATGATGCACCATTATTTTTCCACAATATGAAGATTATAAAACGATTATAAGGAAAATTACACATAATTATCAAGAATCCATCCCATTTGGGCAGACAAATCATTTAAATTATACATCTCCATTTTATCAATATACAAAGATGATAAGAAGAATTACATATAATTATTAAGGTTTCATTCACTTTGGACAAACAAAACCTTTAAATTATACATCTCCATTATTTCAATATATAGAGATGATAAGGAAAATTACATATAATTATCAAGGTTTCATTTGCTTTGGGCGAACAAAATCTTCAAATTATACATCTCCATTATCTCAACATATAGGGAATTGCACATAACTCTCATAATTTATCCATTTTAGAAAGATAAAGCTATTAAGTCATACATTCCCATCAATCATTTCTATTATGTCAATATAGATGGGAATTGCACCTAACTTTCAAAAAAATTTATCCATTTTGGACAGATAAATATTTTGAATTATATATCCCCACCTTTTAGATTTGGAATTTATCTTTGTGTAATTTTCAAATTAATATACATAATAATTAACATATAGGGAATTGCACATAACTCTCATAATTTATCCATTTTAGAAAGATAAAGCTATTAAGTCATACATTCCCATCAATCATTTCTATTATGTCAATATAGATGGGAATTGCACCTAACTTTCAAAAAATTTATCCATTTTGGACAGATAAATATTTTGAATTATATATCCCCACCTTTTAGATTTGGAATTTATCTTCGTGTAATTTTCAAATTAATATACATAATAATCTCATTTGAGTGGGTGATTGTATATACTAATTTTTATCAATAAGGAACTTCAACAATTTATAAACTTTAACAATTTGTAAATAATGTTTCATTTAACTAATGCCCAAAAATTCTTCAAACAAGTATGAAACACTTTACAATACGTGCTTCCTAAGATCATATTGCATTTATCAAACAACAATTTTTGTCACAATTTTATGTGCCTATTTTTATAATTAAATATATAAGATTATCTAGTTAAACTAAAGCAAGAGAGTATAGATAATCTATACTAAACTAGGGAAAGTAGATATTGCCATCCTATCTCTCATGTACTATAATAAATTTCCATAAATTAAAATTTTGGAAAAATAGGCACATAATTATTTTTCATGAAATTAAATGTGGATAATAATAAAAAATTCCAAATAAATTTTTATATATGCCAAAATTAAAATTAATCACACCAAATATTCATTAAATTAAAAATTAGGCATATTAAAAAAAATGGAAACAGGTCCTGACACTCTGGGACTTGTGCGGCCCAAGCCTTCACGCAGGCTGCTCAAAAAACAGGTCTCTCTGCTCGGGTCAGAAATTTGGCCACAGGATCACGCCCCCAACCTTTACGCGAGCTCAGCCCGCAGAAAATAGCCGCAACAAGCGCAGCTTACAAAAATAACTTCAGCAAGCAGTTTGCCAATAAGAACCATGAGGACGCCAACAGCAAGATGAAAAGGAAAGGGGAAAAAGAAAATCAACAGGGCGCAAGTGCACCTGCGGTCACTCGCGGAAATTCCACAAACTAGCCCCCGCTAGCTGTGAAATCAAATCACACCAGAACAACCACGAACATCGCAAAAGCAAAACAATAGAGAAACGCATCCCAAACCCTAGCCATCCTTCGCCAAAAAGAAAAAAATCCGCCTAGCTCGACCCAAAAACCTCAGCGAGCGAAGCGGCCATACCATGCGGCTCCATGGCAAAAACAAACAAAGATGATCACAGCACAGCACGCAGAATCACAAAGCTCTCGCGTCTCTCGTGACATGGCATCTCGAGTAGCCAAAACTAGCGCAAGCCATTGTATCGAAAGGCAAAGCATATTCAGGCTTCGTGGCAAGCACTCCGACGATTACAAACGCGAAGATCATGAAACGACAATCACAGCAGATTACACAGAGAGAGAAGCAGACTTCCCCACTCCTCAAACATGCCGGGACTAACTAGGACATTTGATTAGTGCATTGATTACATCTTGTGTAAGCTCAAAAGCAATTATATCAACCACTAGCATTCGAAACACAAGCACAAAAGATGCATCTGCTGCTAGCAAATCCATAGCTTTGACCCGATTGCAAAATTTCCTCCATCAAATTGTAGGAAATAGTTTCAGCCAACTCAAAACACCATTAATTCAAAAGTCATCACACTAGATTAAGCCAAAATTGCCAAAAATAATACTTGTAGAGACAGACTATAACTTGGAGTGGGAAACCGTATAATTTGGTTGACAAGTCCTACTTGGACTTTCACTTCTCTTGACCATGAGTTTAACGAAATCAAGAAAGTGAATTCATGTCTATTTAAGACAATCTTGCATCCAATCGAAATCCAAGACGAATTCATCGAAGAAAAATGGAACTAAATCGTCCATATTCAAGTTTCAAAATTTCGGATCTAATATCTATGGCCAAAACTTTGATTTTCTTAATTTTGAGTCAAAAAATTCAACTTAATGCAACCAAAATATTCTAAAATATGTTTATAACGATGCCTATATAACAATTTCTAATATACATCATTCAATTAAAAAAATTCGAAACTTTTATAACCCTTTCAAAATTATGATCTCTAGAATTTCGTATTTGAATCAAAGAAACTATACAAATTATACATGATTGGAAAGATCTCAACATATAGAACAAAAATTCTAAAGTTTCAAAATCAATTGATCTATGCAAAAAATTTTCGGGAACATGCGCTTGTATCAAGAAAAGACAGGAAAAAATCAAAAGCGAACATCTGGGCTTGTCCGTGAAAGTTTCCCATCAATTTTCCCGACCTTCTCATGGCAAAGTTCGAGAAAAATGGGATCTTTTTCCCTTTGACAACTCCGGCACGTCTTTGAGCACGATAAAACTAATTCGACGTGCGGACCCCTAGAGTGCCAAAACTTGACATGGGGGGACACTTAAATGTCAAAAATTCGGAAATGTATACTTAAATGCCAAAATCATAGCAAAAAAGATCATTTGAGTGCTAACGGCAAAAAAATTCGGCCAAACTGCCATGTGGCATTTTCCAGCGATTTTATTTGCTGACGAAGCAATTTTTTCAAAATAAAATATCTATGTGGCAATTAAAAAAAATTGTCCAAGTCATACTAGAAAAAAATTAAAAATGATTTTATTAAAAAAAAAAAAAAAAAGGAATGGGAGGGTTCGGGCGAGGGCTACACAGCCCTCGTCGCGGCGCCGTGGCCGCCCCACCATCGTCGAGAAGGGCCGATGATGGTGGGGCGAGGGTCAGCCAGGATCGCATAGTTCAACATCTTCTGAGGAGTTGCCAAGATGACTCCTCCCGGAATTGCATTATCGGAGCCGATCCAGGAATGGCCGTTAGTGGACACCCACCACTTTTCACCAGTTAAAGAGGCCCTCTTTAATACATCAAGAAAAGATGTTCACAGGGGCCAGAAAGACTCGGTCATAGGAACTTAGATCACCTACGCGCTAGTAAACGAAAACCACCTTGACCGGATCAGAGTAAACAATAGTCAAAGTCAACGCACTTCCAACCAATTCGAACTACTTGGATTCCTGAGCGACTTGCTAAGTTGTACGTGGATGAGATTGTGAGGCCGCATGGTGTACCTATAAGCATAGTATCTAATCGATATGCTAGGTTTACTTCGCGATTTTGGAGTGGATTTCAACAAGCCATGGGAACTAAGCTCCACTTTTGTACTGCCTTCCACCCACAAACAAATGGGCAATCTGAGCAAGTTATACAAACATTAGAGGATATGCTAATAGCTTGTTTAATGGTTTTCCAGGTAGTTGGGATGCTTACCTACCACTTGCAGAGTTTGCCTACAATAATAGCTTTAAGGCCAGTATTGGTATGGCTCCCTTTGGTCTCACATGAATTACATCCATCCCTGGGATGAGCTTGAGAAAGGCTTTTCAAAAACTCTTTTCTTTCTCTCATTAAAGAATGGGTTTCTCGGGACTTGGCCAGTGGTCAGTGACCCTCCCATAGATCTGACGAGGGCCCATAGGCCCTTGCCGCAGGTCGGCCAGGGTCACTGGCCACTAGCCAAGGCCCAGTGACCCCAGCCGACTCTCGTTCCATCGTCGCCAGCCCTTCCCGACAATGATGGGGCGGTGACGGCGGCGGCAAGGGTTGCACAACCCTCGCCGATCCTCCCCTTCCTCTCTTTTTTTAATTAATCAATTTTATAATAATATATTTTTAAGTTTTTAAATATTACTTAATTAATATATTTTTTAAATGCTATATCAACACAAAAACGACATCGTTTTTGTTGACTTAGCTTTCGGCAAGCCACGTAAGCGAGATATAATATTAAAATAAATCACATCGGATTTTCGGCGGCTTTCGTCGGAATTGGCACTTAAGTGATCCAATTTTCAAAAAAAGTGACACTTAAGTGTATCTTTCATAATTTTTTGCACTTAAGTGTCCCTCGTGCCAAATTTTGGCACTTGGGCTGTACTTTTCCCAAGCTAATTCCTTTTCCAGAGCAGAAATTTCTTTTACCCCATTCGTTAGATGGTAACCGGATTTTCTGGGATTCAACATGAACTTTTTGGGATATTGTTCGGGCTTTTGTTGAGTGTTCATTGGCGGATTTACATTCCAATTGAGGCTAATGCAACGCTGAATTGAATGTGACTTTTTATAGCTTTCTCGCGATCTTGTGATGGAATCTAATCTTAGTAATTGCCTTTGCACAAGCAAATCCATTCGATAGCAGGCAGGACACATGCTTCCAGCCAACATGGCTATCGAGGTTTTCCAGACCTCTAATATCTACCCTTTCTTGCCAACAATTTCCAATTTATATGGCCGATTGGCTCATCACAATTCCCAATTACGGAAAACATCATATATTTTATGCACTATTTTTACCTATTTAATAAGTATTTTGATTTGATTCGACCCAAAAAAAGTACTTTAATTGACCAAAGTCGCATGAGAACTTGTAAATCACAAACTGATAGAAGCTTAAAACCAAAAGGAACAAAAACGGTAAACACTATAACCGAATTTGTTTTAAAAAAAATTGAGTTATACAATCATATATGACATGCTCTGATACCACATGTACAAATTCTCCACATAAGCAACTAATTAATCAAGAACGAATCAAATTCATATATGAATATAAAATACCAAAACCGATACGCACAATGGAAGTAGAAACGTATCTGTTTAAGCTATTACTTCACTCGAAGAAAATTAGGTTAGTCCGATTGTAATCAACGATCTACTGAAATGCCAGATCTTTCTCTCTATGACATATTTTAATCTAACAACTTTTAATGAAATTAAGCGACAAATAAGTACAACATACTCTTTTATAGGCTAAAAAGAGAACCTAACAAACCTTAATTCATAGTGTGTTAATTGGGCCCCTCCCATTACGTACTTCAATTAAACACAATTATATACACTTTACTGCTCAACTAGGCCCGTTATCGGTAAATGCTAAAACTCAATTCAATAGGATCACTTAAGGGTTTAACGTATTGTGGAATATCCATTAACCCGATTATTTAAAATTGAAAATTTATTTATTAATTAATTAATGTAATCCTATATTATAGGAAATTTCCAACAAGGACCGGACAAAACAGGGATTCTATGCAGCAAATTGCAGCTAAATGCTCTTAGGAAACATATACTTGAAGGAAGCTTCGGAATCTCTTGTAGTTGCTTGCATTTACCAACATTGAATTCTCGCAAATTGCCATATTTTTGCATGCATGTTGGCAGACAAGTAATCTTGGTTTCTGAAAGATCTAAGCACATCAACTTGGGAAAACTGCAAGAACCCTAAAAAAACTCTACTTTTGACATATTGTAGCCTTTAAGGGTTAGCCATTATAGATTTTGGAATCCCGTGAAATCTTTATCCATATCAGCTGAATCCTCCATTCTGTTTGGAAACATGACAAATTTTGAGCATCTTCCAAGATTCAAATGCATGAGCTTCTACAACCTTAAATGCTAGGTGGAAGATCTAAAGGGTTGTCGAAATTTTATTAAATCCATTTGCCTCATCGAGACCATATTATCAATTGATAAAGGAAATTCTTTAATAGCTGCTACTTCTAGTTAAAGATATTCAAAGTGTTCCATTGTTTCTGGAGTATCAAGGAACTTCTCAAATTTGGATCAACTGGAGAGACTGAGGGTTTTAAGAGATTTTGACTGGAGCTTCCTAGGCAAAATGCTAAGATTAGAACAGCCATCTATTTCCAAAATCTTTAGCTTGTCATGGCAACCAGCAGATTGATGAACCTCTACCAAGCTTTGACATTGGACGAGAATCAAGCTCTCTAGATTTGGAAATAATGAGAGATCAGGGACACTGGCCAGTGAATTGCAACAACTGACAGACAAGTACTTCAGTTCTCTAAATTTCTGAAGAACAACCAATGTAGTCGACAAGCTTAGAAGTCCTAGAACCATGCAAACGTAAACGTGCACCTTGCAATGTGTGCCTCAAACTTGGGTTCTCGTTTGATATGACTAAATTTGACATCAAGTCCAACAAGTTTCTTTGAATTAGAGCCAAATTCAAGATCTGATTCCGAGTCATTGGACCATCCAAGCCATCTTAGCTTGTTGGGAAAACATATAGGTTCATGGGAACAAATATGCAGATTAGGTGGCAAAAGAATAGTCTAAGTATCAAAAATTGGCACAGAGGACACTTAGACTGCGCATGGTAACCATTCTACTTATGTTCCAGAGCTATTTTTCTATTTCAAACTTGTTTTTGGAATAAAAATCCGTTTGGTAAAATAATTTTATTTTTCTATTTTTGGAACAGATTTCTATTCCAGAAATAGGTTTGAAATAGAAATCAGAAACAAAAAATTGCTACTTTTCTATTTCTGAAATAGAAATCAGAAATTGTTTCTCTCTTTCTTACTTCTCACTTGAAGGAGTTTCTTGCCGTCCGCCGGTCACCACCATCCTCGCCTATCAGCCATTGGTCATCACCCCCTCCCCTTGCCGTCGCCACTTGGGGAAGTGAAATTTTATTTATTATCAAACAAATTTCTATTTCGAGAATAGAAATTTTGTGTCGTTATCAAATACGTTTTTTAACTTAGAAACTCATCGAAGAATAGAAATAAGAAAATCTATTTCTCTTCCGAAATGTTATCATTCACGTCCTTAAGTGCCAAAAGTTGAAAAAAAAAACATTTGAATGCTTTTTTTTTAAAAAATTAGATCATTTTAGTGCCAACTCAAATGGCGAAGGATCTTTGGAAATCCAATGTAACATATTTTAATAATATAACTCACAAATGTGGCTGCTGGAAAGTTAAGTCTATAAAGACTCGGCCAAAACAATTTTTTTGACGTTGACGTGACATTTAATATATATTAATTAAATAACATTTTTTTAAAAGAAAAGAGAGGAGGTCAAGGTCGGGCGAGGGCTGTGGAGCTCTCACCATCGTTGTCGCCGCCCCACCATCGCTAGGAAGGGCTGACGATGGTGGGGCAAGGGTCACTAGGCCTTGGCCAATGATTGGCAACCTTGGTCAATCAATGGCGAGGGCCTGTAGGCCCTAGGGAGGACTGTGACCCTTGCCCCAGATCTGGGCAAGGGTGCGCAGGCCCTCACCACCAATTAGCCAATGGTACCCCGGCCGACCCTCGCCCCACTATCGTCTCCGCTTCTCAGCAATGGCCGCAGTGGCAAGGACCCTGACCTCCTCTTCTTCTTTTTTAAAGAAAATCGATTTTTTGAGTTTTTTTTGGCTGATATGGCTTTTTTTTAAAAAAGTGCCACGTGGACTTTTTTAAAAAAAATTGCCACACGAACAATTTTTTTTAAAGAATTGCCATGTCAGCAAATAAAGTCATCCAAAAATACCACATAGGTACTTTGGCCAAAGTTTCTCGCCATTGACACTTAAAGTAATCAATTTTGCTCCAATTTTGGCATTTAAATGTACATTTTGAAATTTGTGGCACTTAAGTGTCCTCCCATATCAGTTTTAGTACTCCAAGTGTCCGCACCTCTAGATTAGATAGAATGAGCAATCTCAAACTTTTTGGGTTTGTGAAAGTGCAAACAAATCTAACACTATGGCCTCCACTGCATTCGTTTTCTAGGCCACAATAAGAATGTCAATAATGGTCTGGTATCACCCAAATATATGCACACATTCTAGCCATGTCATAGTCAGAGAAAAATGAACATAAGTAAAATGGAAGTTAATTGCTTTTACCATGTCTTCGGACAGAATGTCGACAACATTGTCATAAAACCATACTCTACGTCTGGCAGGATTTTTGGGAGATTCCTGTAAGATTACGTCTTTACTCATCAACTGAAGCAAGCCGTCCATTTGCAAGGTCCCATTCTCATATTTTTTTAGTGACCTCTCCAAGGGAATTTCTATTCCTATAATTGTGTCAAAATCGCAACTGTCAAGAACTGTCTCAATATATTCTTTACTTTTAGCAATGTTGAGAAAAATCTCCTCATTTTCCTCCAATCCATCAAAGCTTGTCTTGAGAACTTGATTGACAGTTTTTTTCTGGACTTCTGGCAAATCCACCTAGTGCACTTATCCATGCCGCCTCCCCCACATAAGAATGAGCCCAACACCTCGACCACTAATGGAAGGCCGTTAGCCCAATGAACTGCACTTTCTACAAGATCCCTACTTACATCAACCTTTTTGCTATTTGGAAAGGCATGCTGACCAAAAAGCTCCAGTGCTTGGCTGTCTGCTAGCGCTTTAACTTCATACACACTTTCTATATGGTGAGAAGTTCGCGAATGTTTATTTCTCACTGTAACAATAATTCTACTTCCTTTGCTAAACCAATTGCATTCTCCCGCTAGAGCATTCAATTGATTCAACGATCAATGTCTTCCCGAACCAGGAGAACTTTTTGCAACAATACACTGTCAAATTTTTATGCAATAAGATCTCGGATACTAGTTTTTCTTGTAAAGGAGCTAGATCATTGCATTTTTTCCTAGTTTCTCTAACTCGTGCTAGAAAACTCAAACCTGCAAATTGTCTCCATATAGCACTATATACGGCTTTTGCGATTGTTGTCTTCCCCGTGCCTCTAGTTCCCTATATGCCTATCCTAAGAACATCATCATCGATTCCGTTGGTAATATTGATTTCAGATTTTCTACTTGATAATCTATTCCCACGAGGATACTTTGCAGCATTTAAGAGCGTCTGTCCGGATGAATTGAGATCTCCTTTATGATTCGTTGTATAAGTTCTGCTTCAACTCAAACAAATTTAGAAGAAGTGAAATAATGTTTTGCGGTTTACAGCCATGAAAAGGCATATAACAGGAATTCACTGTCTAATGCCATAACGTGATCAAAATCATAAGTTATCATTGTTAGGGAAATCCCTTATGATGTTATGAAGATGACAAAATAAATCAAAGGCTACTAATGTGTTTATTGAGTAACTTGGTGAAAGACGCACAAGTTGTTATGCAGATGATGGAAAGCTTCGAAGTCTGGATGAAGCAGACGGATAAGCATAGAAAGTTTCTAAGTCTGGATGAAGCAGACGGAAAGACTCGACCAGACTGAGATTTAAGTCTGACCGTACCGGGGCGAGATTTAAATCGACCGTACTGCATCGAGATTTTAAGTCCGAACGTCCTGCATCGAAAATCTAGGCGGATTCGAGAATGGAACTACGGGATCGATCACCAACGGTCATATGATTTTCACTTACCATATTTATATTGATCAACAAGATCAATCATCGACAACTTCCAAAGAAGGATGAAACACTTATGGAAGCCCGGATTCGATTGTATGGGCGAGCGAGAATCCAAGGGGATCTAATCTACCTCCAACGGTCAAAAAGACTTACCTTATGAAGTCTGTCCAAGAAAGGAAAGGGAAGACTAATCTCTCACGGAAAGAGCCAACGGTCGAGTGTGGCTTGGAGAGTATATAAGGATAGGATGAGACCTAGGAGACTAGAGAGGATAAATATATTCCAAGGCCGATTCAATTCTTCACTAGTTGTCCGAAAAGAGCGTAATTGAGTGATCCTAGTGAATTACCAAAAAGAGTGACTTTGTGAGACATATCATCACCAAGTGCTAACACTCAAGAGTGTGTAATCACCTTTGATCACATAGTGAAATCCAGCCTATTGGCTGATCGCCTGAAGAGTGAACGTAGGCTTGACAAAAGCCGAACCACTATAAACTGTGTTTGCAATCTTCTATACTCTCTCTATTTAATTTCTGTTTGTTGATTGCAATAGATCTATATTACTTGTGCATAAACTTCCTCTACACCTATTCACCCCCTTCAAGGTGTTAATACTAGTAACATCAATTGGTATCAGAGCCTCGTGCTCAATATCTTGAAGTGTTTATTACTTCAGAGCTAAAGATCTTTCATGGCTAGTATTTTTGCACCAGGTCTGATTGAGGGACGAAGCATCACCAGACCACCTTACTTTGATGGGAAAGAGTACAATGTCTGGAAAAACAATATGAAGGCATTTCTAAGATCTAAGGATCTGTTGGAATGGGATGTTGTTGAGAAAGGAATCAATCCTAATGTTGTATCAGCATCTACTAGAAAAGAGGATGGCGAAACACTTCAATCATCTGTTACTCTATCTCAAAAAGAGATAACAAAAAGAGAAGCTTTAGATGCAAAGGCTATCTACTCTCTTTACTGTGCTTTATCTCCTAATGAGTATAATCGAATTTCCTCTTGTGAAACAGCGAAGGAAATATGGGATAGGTTGCACGTTACCTATGAAGGGACTGATTGTGTAAATGAGACCAAAGTTAATATTCTTCTCGGGCAATACGAATCATTCAAGATGAAGCCTGGAGAATCCATTGGAGATATGTTCAGCAGATTTACTGATATAGTAAATGGGCTTGCATATCAAGGACAACCTGTCCCAGGACCAATGAAGGTCAATAAGCTCTTGAGAGGATTATCGAAGGATTGGAACAACGTCAAGGCTTCAATCCGCGAGACGTTGAGGATTTCGCCTTTATCTGTTGATGAACTTATTGGAACTTTGCAATCTTATGAAGCGAACGTATAAATGATGAAGATCCGTAAGGTAAGAAGTTAATTGCTTTAAAATCTAATGTTGATTTTAATGAGGCAGATTTTGAGGAAGATAAAAAGGATGACGATGAGGAGATGAGGTTGTCGATCAAAAAATCTGAACACCTTGTGAGAAAAAGAAGCAATTCGAAAGGGAAGAAGTCCACAAAGAAAGCCGAGACGTGGAGCGATATCGAGTGTGAATCCAGCGATAATGAGAATTTATGCTTAATGGCGGGCATTGAATTTGAAGAAGACGAGGTAACATGTTCAAATTTTATTCTTGATGATGATGATCCTTTTGAAGAGTTATGCGCAGAACATAAGAAAGTGTTGAAGAAAATCTCTAAATTGAGAGAGAAAAATTCTACAAGTGAGAGCAAGAATGATTTTCCAAAAATAAAGGAGAGATTGAGGCGCAAACCTTCGATCCACCATTATCGAAGTCATTTTGGTAAGCAATTTGTGAAGCCTATTGGATCTCAATATTTTAATTGCTCGAATTGTGGTGATCATAATCACTTTAAGCAACAATGTCTACTTGATTGGAAGAAATCCAAGTCAATCAATTGGAAATTTGATGCTTCCTCTAACCGAAATGGACCCAAATTCATTTGGGTACCAAAGAAAAGATAAGTTGTTTTCTTGCAGGTAATAAAGGTAAGGAAGCGAGAATCTGTTTGTGCATAATGTTCTTTTTATGTTTCGGTTGATTCAAATTTTATAATAATTATATTCTATAATTGGTTATATTGAAGGAAGAATCGTGTGATATATTTTTGGTAATTTTGTGAGTTGGAATTTGATACGTGTGATTAATTTAATATCCTGCTTAGAGATAATCATGATTATTTGATCAGATTTTATGCTCTCTTATTTTGTTATATTTTGCAAAGAGAAATTCTATTTTACGATATATTATCATGCAAGATATTTTCCCTTGAATTCTCTTTTGTGTCGAGCTTGGAATGAATATTTGAGTATCTTTGAAGATTTCCTTTTTGTGCTCTAACGTGAAAGAAGGATCCAAATTCATGGATACCGAAAAGGAAATGAGTTCATTGCAGGGAATTATACAAGGGAAGTACGTACAGTCTCTGCATATCACGGTATAATCAAAGGACATATATAGGCAAAGATCGACAATGATCATCTTTAATTCAATGGTATATTTTAAATATATATACCTTGGGTAAGGAAATAAAACATTCCATCTTTATCATCCTGCTTTCCAAATTTATACACAAATTTTATGGTTCTGGATGATTTTGATGACTCACGTGTGATTTATATTGCAAAAATCTCGTCAGATATTATACATTTTTATTACTTGATTTGGCACGTGATAAAAATATATACTTTCTTTTTGCATATTGCATCAATAATATCTTTTGAAATTTATGCTTAGGGAAATCCCTTTAATCTTGAAAGATATTGTTGTATTTTGGGATTCACTTGCTATAATCTTAGAAGATATTTTATATCGGGCAAGTTTGATCCGCAAATTGAAGGAAGGTATGTGCGTGATATTTTCTATAATTTGCAAATATTATTATCTATTTTACAAGGATTTGCAGGTGGCAAAATATCTTTCCATATGAGGTTGGGAAAGCTTGATCCGAAATTGTGGAGATTTTTTAAGGCTCAAAAATTCTATTCATTGCACAAAATTTTCAGAAATTATTGAGCATGCCACTAATGTGTCATATGAAAGGTTGAATAGCTTTGAATTGAATTTTTATATTGTCAAATATGCTATTCAATTTATTTCGCAAAAAATGGCATTATATATTACGTGAAATGTTATAACAGTGCATTTGTGCAGAAAGTTTAATAAGTTTATGCAGATTAAATTTGAAGCAAGTTTGATTGAAGAAAACAAACATCTACCTCAAACTTCAAAAGCAAATGAATGCTGCAAATGTTGCTACTACAAAGGAAATAAAATGGACAATATTCTATTCAACGTGCTCAAGCTGCGATAAGTATTACTGCAAATACTGTCATGAAGACAGGGGGAGAAAGTGAATATAAAAAGAAATGGAGAATCGTGATCATTTCGAAAAGGCAACAAATTGAGGGGGAGCATTGATCAAATATGACAGATTTTTTTAATTGATCTTGATCTTGATTACTACGGAAAGAAAAGGTAAATTGTGTTCTACATAATTTGGTAAGTATATCATCCATTTCTTTCCTTGGCAGATTTTTGTTGATATATATGAGCTATATTGAATATTCTTTATATTCATATCAACATGATATCTTTAAAGTTTGTGTTTCATGCCTCATATATTTTTTAAAGATATTATATGAATTTATTCTCCACGTGACACCATTTTGTATTGTTATCGCTTTTTGATTATGTCAAAAGGGGGAGAAAATATGTATATACATATGTGCTAATTGGTTTTATATTATTTAGTGCATAATATTGAGCTGCAATTATTTTTATAATCTCATATTTTGAATGACATTCATTGAATATATAAAATTTTGGAGATTGCATTATGTGCTTATGATGCTTTGATTTATCAATATATTTAAAAGCATAATTGCACATCTGCATATTCAGAGATTGTTTTGTCATCATCAAAAAGGGGGAGATTGTTAGGGAAATCCCTTATGATGTTATGAAGATGACAAAATAAATCAAAGGCTACTAATGTGTTTATTGAGTAACTTGGTGAAAGACGCACAAGTTGTTATGCAGATGATGGAAAGCTTCGAAGTCTGGATGAAGCAGACGGATAAGCATAGAAAGTTTCTAAGTCGGATGAAGCGACGGAAAGACTCGACTTGAGGCGAGATTTAAGTCGACCGTACACTGCCGAGATTTAAGTCGACCGTATCGGGCGAGATTTAAATCGACCGTACTGGGAGGCGAGATTTTAAGTCCGAACGTACTGCATCGAAAATCTAGGCGGATTCGAAATGGAACTACGGGATCGATCACCAACGGTCATATGATTTTCACTTACCATATTTATATTGATCAACAAGATCAATCATCGACAACTTCCAAAGAAGGATGAAACACTTATGGAAGCCCGGATTCGATTGTATGGGCGAGCGAATCCAAGGGGATCCAATCTACCTCCAACGGTCAAAAAGACTTACCTTATGAAGTCTGTCCAAGAAAGGAAAGGGAAGACTAATCTCTCACGGAAAGAGCCAACGGTCGAGTGTGGCTTGGAGAGTATATAAGGATAGGATGAGACCTAGGAGACTAGAGAGGATAAATATATTCCAAGGCTGATTCAATTCTTCACTAGTTGTCCGAAAAGAGCGTAATTGAGTGATCCTAGTGAATTACCAAAAAGAGTGATTTTGTGAGACATATCATCACCAAGTGCTAACACTCAAGAGTGTGTAATCACTTTTGATCACATAGTGAAATCCAGCCTATTGGCTGATCGCCTGGAGAGTGAACGTAGGCTTGACAAAAGCCGAATCACTATAAACTGTGTTTGCAATCTTCTATACTCTCTCTATTTAATTTCTGTTTGTTGATTGCAATAGATCTATATTACTTGTGCATAAACTTCCTCTACACCTATTCACCCCCTTCAAGGTGTTAATACTAGTAACATCAATCATAACATGAATTGACAGCACTGATTAGGAGCTGAGTATGCCATCTAAGCATCTCTGTCCAAATATTCGACGGAAGGACAAACATAAATAAATAACTAAATTCACAGACCCGATTACCCAAAAAGAAGTATAACGATGTTGATCCGTCGAGCATGCACTGTGTGCAGGAGAGAGGGGAAGAGATGAGGACGAAGTGGCGTGAGGAAGAATCTCAAGTTAAGCCTAATAATAGTGCAATTACTCTTTCTATGCTGCAACTTGTACATTTTGTTTAACAATCCTACCACCTCAGTTGAGTTGACTTTTGAGGGGGAGACGCATTTGGCTCTTCAAGACCGATATTCGTATCGATTGTTGGGTTCTGGCATGTCAACGCAGAGAACACATCCGCCTCCGTCCATCTACACGACAACCACCTTGAGAACGTGTTGTCTCTTAGGAGTAGTTTTGCTGAATTGGCAGAAAGAGAAGTAATGTTTAAAAGGTTGATACAGATTCCAGATTTCGTTTGGGAGACAAGATTCTAACTCTTTCGATTCGGACAAAATAATTTCTTTTTGTTTTTTAGAATCAAGTTCTCCTTCTTTAATATCCTACGCTGCACAGTTCTATTGTTTCATTTCCCAAAATACAGCTTCCTATTCGGTACTGGTAAATTTCAGTAAGTGTTATGTAAAAAATTATTGGTTAAAAAGTGACTTTTTTTATGACAAATATGTTGGTTACTTACCAACAGAATTATGAAATTGAAATTCTTTTTTAGCATACAAATTAAAAAACTTTTATACCAACTTACCAACTTTTATTTGCATAACTTACCGACATTTCATATTTATTGACTTTTAATGAAATTACAAACCTAAATTAGGGTGATTTCTCAACTTTCGTCGAATTTCCAATTAATTATAGATTTTTAACCCTCATTTAAGCTATTTCCCATAATTTAAATTATTTATTTTAAAGTATATACAATTTTATTTAGTTACCAATTTTATTTGTCTTTATTAACAATCCTTAATTTGTTAACTCTGCATAAATGAACGTGAATCACCAACTCAAATTTGGTTACTCACCAATGTTTACTTGTCTTTTTTTTTTATAAAGAATTTGGCAATTTTTCTTATCGTGCATTAACATTTTTTGCATTCCTTAGGGGCGCTTTAAATTTACCGAATCCTTTAGAATATTTACAACCCTAATTATAGTAACTTACCAAAATTTTCCTAATTAAGTTATTATATACTTTTGGATTATCGCCTCTAATTTGAGTTACTTATCAAGTTTATCTTCTTTAGTTACCAACTTTTCATAACTTTTGCCAATTTTTATTCATTACACTTTACACTTACCAACTCTTATATTTTGACCAAAAAAATTACCAAGTCTTATATATCAAAACTAACTTTAATTTAGGTTATTTATATATTTCTCCCCAATCAACTTGTCAAGTAGATCTAAGTTACCAACTCTAATTTGAGAGAGTCAGGAACGCTTTTTTTTTTTTTTTTCTTAATTCGCCAACTTCTCTATGGTTACTTAATCAGGAATAAAGTTGGTTAATGGAAAAGTTAGTAAAAAAATTAAGAATTGGTAACTAACTTAAATACTTAGTAATACAAACTAGTTTGTTAGTACAACTAAAAGTGGTAACTCAATATAAAAAGGGATAAATGCACCATAAGTCCTAAAACTTATTACAAAAGTGTGATTATCAATTTTTAAATTTTTAATTTCTTTTTCTTTTTCTTTTTATCTTCTTCTTCTTTGGCTGGTCTCTGGCCACGACGACTGGCCGAAGGTGAGCTCGAGGCTCACTAGATTCCAATGAGCTTGAACTCGCCCATTTGGCGAGGCCCGAGCTCGTCGATCTAGTGAGCGGCAAACTCAAGGCCTTGGGCCTAACCAAATCGACAAACCATCTTGTCGCTTGCCAATGATTTGGGGAGGCTCAAGGCCTTAAGCTCGACCCTCGCCAAATTAGCAACCAAGGCGAGCGGAAAACTCGAGGCCCAAACTAGCCAACAATTGGGCGACCTTCGAGATCGGCAAGCCTCGAAGTCGCCGAGTGAGCTTGAGGCTCACCTATGGCTGGTCGTTAGCCATTGTTGTGGCCAGCAACCAGCCAAGACAGAAGAAAAAGAAAAAGTGAAAGAAAAAATAGAAAAAGAATTCAAATTTCAAAATTTTTTTTTAAATGGAAAAAAGAAAAATTGAAAGATGGAAAGGTTAATATGGGTGTGAGATAAGAAAAAGTGAATAAGGAAAATATTTTCCTCATTTTGAAAAACGGAAAATATTTTCCCCTATTTTAGAAGACTTTTTTTCGGATGATAAAAATGTTTTCCCGACCAATTTATTTTACGTAAACGAACGCTAAAAAATCGGGAACATTTTCTTATAAGTTTCGTGAAACTAGTTTGTTAGTACAACTAAAAGTGGTAACTCAATATAAAAAGGGATAAATGCACCATAAGTCCTAAAACTTATTACGAAAATGTGATTATCGATTTTTTTAATTTTTTAATTTTTTTTCTTTTTCTTTTTATCTTCTTCTTCTTTGGCCGAGTCTCGGCCACGACGACCTACCAAAGGCAAGCTCGAGGCTCCCGAGCTTGCCCATTTGGCGAGGCCCGAACTTGCCGATCTAGTGAGCAATGAACTCAAGGCCTTGGGCCTCCCCAAATCGACGAACCAGCTTGTCGCTTGCCAATGATTTGGGAGGCCCAAGGCCTTAAGCTTGATCCTCGCTAGATCGGCAACCAAGGTGAGCAAAAAGCTCGAGGCTTGGCTGGCCGACAATTGGGTGACCTTCGAGGTTGACAAGCCTCGAAGTCACGAGCAAGCTTGAGACTCACCTATGGCTGGTCGTTAGGCATTGTTGTGGCTAGCAACTAGCCAAGACAGAAGTAAAAAGAAAGACAAAAAAGAAAAAGAATTCAATTTTCAATTTTTTTTTAAAATGGAAAAAAGAAAAATAGAAAGATGGAAAGGTTAACATGGGTGTGAAATAAGAAAAAGTGAATAAAGAAGATATTTTCCTCATTTTGAAAAACGGAAAACATTTTTTCTCTATTTTAGAAGACTTTTTTTCCGCTCATAAAAATGTTTTCCCTAACCAATTTATTTTCTGTGAAACAAACGCTAAAAAATCGATAACGTTTCTTATAAATTTCCGTAAAACGAATGGACAATTGATTTCAAGCTAGATATATTCAACATGGACATAATATCTTTGTCAATCATGTCAAAAGGACTCACATGAAATTGTCATGGAAATGGTTGATATAAATATAAATAAATAAATATAGACTGATATCTAAAAAGTTATTTCTAAGGTTAAGTTTTATAAAGATGGGTGATGTTTGATTAATTAAAAATGTTATATGAAATGTACTAATAGTTGGAAAATAGAAAGAGGAAACTTAATTGCATGGTATGTGAATTAACACTATTTGGGACATCAGGTGCGTATTATTAGTTGAATAAAACAAAAAAAAATGAAAAAACAAAAACAAGAAAAGTGAAGGAAAAGAAAAGGAAAATGGGTAAATGAGAATAGAGAAAAAGGATAGGAGAATAAGAGAAAATTTCAAAGAAAAGTGATTCTTATAACATAAACATAGAAACTATGTAGGTAGTAAATGAGGAAAAAGGGTTTTGACAGCCTCCTTATTTTGATTCATGCACAACTTTTTCAAAGTCTTTATTTTGATTCAATAAGTCACTTCATTAGTTTTTATCTTCATTTTTGTTTTGTTTTTCCTATTAATAAGAATGAACGTATGAATTACAATATGTTCTCTCCATCAATTACGCCGCAAGGGTCGATTGTTAGAGCCGCAAATGTTTCATCAATTGTTTGAAGTATCTTTGAATTTTCCATTAAAGGAACATCTTGCTTCTTTTTACATTTGTGTTTTCGAAAAAAAAAAGCAAAAAATTCTTTTTATCGTCAAATTAATGGGATTCCTCATAATTGTCTTCAAAATAAAAATATCTTACTATCGTTTATTGAGGTTAGTTTATTTGACTAACTGCTCTAAATAATAATGTTGATTTTTCGATCGGGATTTATGCTTTTTTATTGACACAGAACTCAAAATTCAATCGTACCCCCAATGAATAGCGCAGTACAAATATCTCGAGCAAGAGATCAACTAGTCATATTCATTTTAACTCATGATATCTTTGAAGGAATTTTACAAGCTCATCTTGCCAAGTAGTTACTCGATTTTCAAAAATAAAAGTTAATGATAAAAGGGTGACACCATCTTTCATGAATTTATAAAACCAAAAGATGATGTAAGCAAATTTATGACCGACTTGTGCTTTGGGCATTTATCACGGGGATTGCTAACTTCTAACATGCTAATTGGACTATGGTGATGGGCTCTTATAGATATATTAGTTATGACTTCCAATCAACATTTCATAACGAATATGAAACATTTAAGATAAAATCCAAAAGAGTAGCTATTTAACAATCTCTACTTATACTTATAGATTGTTTGACTTGTGAATCATAACTCAAGTACTTAGCATGTGAATTAAGACTTTTTACATACAGATGATCTCTCTATCGACGATTTAATTGGAAACAAGGTTGTTCTCCTTATACATGAGAGGCAAGTCAATTTTGATTGTTTAAAAGGGCACTAAGTATGCACATTTCAACAAAACTATAGTCAAAATCGTGTCTCCACTTAGTGCCCTTTTATGCGATATTTGCAAGTTTGGGCCAAAGTCATTTCCTAGTCTTGAAGGTTGACGTTTGTATGCGAAACTTGCGAGGTCGGCGCTTCTTTCTTTCCCGAAAGAAAGCCCGTCTGAGTGACGATTAGTTGAGCTGGATTATCGAAGAAGCCTTAGCTTTCTTCGTTCAGCAGCGATGGCTTCCAGGACTCTGTCTTCTTCTTCTTCTTCTTCATCAGCTGCAAAAGGTAAACTTTCCTCTCTTTTCGCACACCCACTTAGAAATTCTTCCCAAAGTTTCAAACTTTCGCAAGAACTTGCCGGTAGAGACTCGCCTCCACCCCCAAAATCCACACTTTCCGCCGACGCAGAAGACCAAGCTCTGTTCACTCTTTTCCTCGAGAAGAAGTGTAAATCGGGGGATTTCGCCGCGGACGAAGCGCTCCGCCATTTCGATCGCATGATCTCTGTTCGACCCGTTCCTCCCACTTCGTCGTTTCGCGTGTTGTTGGGTGCCTTGGCTAAGAAGAAGCATTACTCTGCAGTGATTTCTCTTCGCAGAAAGCTGGAAGTTACTGGGCTCCTGTCTGATTATTTTGTGCTGAAAATTTTGTTGAACTGCTTCTGCAATGAGAGACGAGTAGAGGATGCTTTCGCAGTTTTGGGGGCGATTTTTCGCCGAGGTTATTGCCCTGATATAGTCACTTATAATCAATTGGTGAAGGGATTGTGCTTAAAACATAAAATTGGTGAAGGGGTCGCCTTGTTTAAGAAAATGGTGCGTTTGGGTTGCAGACCGACCGTTGTTACTTATGGCACTTTGATTAGTGGGTTGTGTCAGACCGGTAATACGATCACGGCACTCAAGCTACTTGAAGAAATGCAGACCAGCAATGGTGAACATACCATTGTATGCAAGCCGAATATAGTTTGTTACGGTGCTATTATTGATGGACTTTGCAAAGACGGGCTACTAGAAGAGGCCAGCAAACTTTTCATGGAGATGAAAGATAATGGTATTTCACCAAATTTGGTTGTTTACAACTCGCTGATACATGGCTTGTGTTGCATGGGACAGTACAAGGAAGCCACTTATGTGCTTAATGAGATGGTGGATCAAAGAATCGAGCCTGATGTAGTTATATTTAATTCTCTGTTGAATTTTCTTTGCAAGGAAGGGAGGTTCAATGATGCTGAAAACATGCTTAAATTGATGATTGACAGGGGTGTAGATCCTAGTACTGTCACCCATAACACAATAATGGATGGCTTGTGTTTGGCGGGTAAGACTGATGAGGCAAGGGAACTGCTTGCTCATTTGATGAATAAGGGTTGTCTAGTTAACGAAGTCAGCTACAATGTGCTGATCAATGGTTATTGCAATCAGGGAAGTGTGGAAGAAGCCATGAATATGTATAAGAAGATGATTAACAATGGTGTTAAGCCAACAATTGTCACCTTCAATTGCCTCATGGATGGGTTGTGCAAAGCAGGGAATCTGAAAGCTGCATGGGACTTATTCCACATGTTGCAGCAGGATGGCTTAGCACCAAATGTTGTAACATACTCTATCATGATAAATGGGCTCTGCCGACAATGTCGACTTGAAGAGGCAAATGACCTACTTGCGAAAATGGAAGAAAATGGCTGTGCGCCAAATGTTGTCACATTCAACACATTGATGCATGCTTTTTGTCAAAATAACAAGGCGTTGAAGGTGATTGAGCTGCTTAAGAAAATGGCGGGAAAAAATATGGTACCGGATGCGACCACAGCATCTATAGTATTTGACTTGCTTTCAAAGGATAAAAAGTTTCATGAGTATCTGACTTTACTTCCAGCATTTCCTTCATGAAAGTCTCTGGGAGAAGACACAGTGTGGTCATTGGCATGCTCTTTGCAGGACTGCAGTGGACAAGACCAGCATTGCACTGCTGTTGCGATTTTGGCTGATGGTAAGTCAAATTTTTAACTGTACTCAACTAGCTTTGGCATTGTGGTTTTAATAGGTCATTTAGAGATTACAATTGATGCAGGTTTTGATACCCTTGAATGCATGTGAAGGAGCATGTGGCACATACCTTGGTATGCCCGTCCATATATAATTGCATTATGTATTGGCCACTCAATAAGTCTTATGCTTTTCACCTTTATAGAGGAGCAGACAGAATCGATTGTGCCATTCAGTTACGTAGCTGTTGGAATGCCTTTGTAAAAGACTCAATCTGTAAGACATCAGTTCTGCACCGCATGTGGTGCATTTGGAAATGGAAAGGATGTATCGAAAGATTTTCGGAGTTCCTTGTTGGAAGCCGTTGTTTCCAGAAGGTAAGACAGAATGGTTGCACGGTTCTGCGATGGGGAGCTAGATTGGAGTTGGAGAAAGCACTCTCACTGTAGCAGCAAAAGGAATGATGCACTGAGGGATCAAAAGATGACTTTGAAACCTTTCCTCACTCCTATAGAGACTGGTCTTGAGTATGACCTTAAATTGCTTCATAGGAGATCTCATGCAAATCTTGACATTCCTCTTATATTAAATACCAAGAGGGTATTTCCTCCTTCTAGAAAAGATAAAGATACATGAAGAATTGGGTGGCTGAGGTGTGCGAGTACCGGCACTTTTAAATAAAGAACGTATTCTCATCAGCCTGCAAACGGTATAACCATTACATAGGCAGAGCGGCCCTCGATGGAGCTCTAGAGCTCTTGCTCTATGGTAAGGATACCCTTAATTACTGAGGGTCTGAGAGCGTTATTATGAGAAACAAACTCAAAGCATCAGTAGTATAAGGTCAGTTTAGTCAAGGACAATTGCCTTGACATAACATTGATATGAGCTGGAGGGCTAAACCGGTTCTACCAAGGAAGTGGCTCGGCTGGAGTTCTTGGGGATTGAAATGCCGGGCTTGATGCATATAAGCAGAGAAGGGAATGCATTTAATTGTTTTTGTCTATACTTTTTATTGTATTTTCCATTAATGAGAATATATGTATCGAGAACAATTTGTTCGACCGATCAAATAAGCAATACGAGTCAATTATTAGAGCTGCAAATATTTCATCAATTGTTTGAACTATCTGCAAATTTTTCCATCTATGTTTTAGGGAAAGAAAAAGAAAAGGAAATATTCTATTATCAAATTAATGGGATTCCTTAGAATCTGTATTAATAATTTATTTGACTAACTATTGTAAATAATAATGTCAAATTTTCCATCAGTATATACGAATACTAAAACTCAAAAACTAAAAAAAATAAAAAAAAATCAGCTCATTACATCTTGGAAACGAATTTTACAAGCCCTTCTTGCTAAGTAATTTTTCGATTTTTAAAAATAGAAAAGGTTGTTCTTTCCTTTAATTTTGGCCTCTGGGGCCTTTGAGGTCACCTCCATCGGAATCAATTATTTTTCGATTTGAATATATATCCGCTAAGAACATGACTTTTCTGTTATGGTTTAAAATAAAAAATTGAAGCGAACTCTGAAAATCAGTAGCTTAATAATTTTCTTTTGTGTTTTCATACGATATAAACTCAAAAAATTATTGATCACTGAGTCAATAATACGATGGCAAAAGGGTCATCTAATGTCTATTGTTCAAAAATTTAAATGATAATTAGTAAATTTTTAATCAATCTATAAGTTATAATGAATGACAAAACATTCAATTTATATCAATATGAAAACCCCTTTCAGTGATAGGAGATTCGACTCATTTTGTCCACCTTGATTTTACATCTCAATTTTAGTATGCACATTTCTACGGAACTTTGTGGGAATTGTCCCTCGGCGTAAAAGTTGGTATCTTTTTTAATTTGACATTGAATGTTAGGGTTGAAGTTTTTTCCGACACGAAGATTGATGTTTTTCATGCGAAACTTGAAAATTAGAGAAAATTGTCCGGATGAAAGCGGGTGCTTTTCATAAATGAAAAGCAAAACGCGTCGGAAAGGGCGATGCAATTCTTGAGTAGAACTGGATTTACTGAGAAGCCTTGGCTTTCTTCGTTCAACAGCGATGGCTTCCACTTCCAGGACTCTGTCTTCCTCCTCCTCTTCTTCTTCATCATCAGCTGCAAAAGGTAAACTTTCCTCCCTCTTCGCACACCCACTTAGAGATTCTTCCCAAAGTTTCAAACTTCCTCAAGAACAACTCGCCGGAAGAGACTCGCCTCCGCCCCCAAAATCCACACTTTCCGCCGACGCTGACGACCGAGCTCGGTTCGCTCTCTTCCTCGAGAAGAAGTGGAAAACGGGGGCTTTCACCGTGGACGAAGCGCTCCGCCATTTCGATCGCATGATCTCCATTCGACCTGTTCCTCCCACTTCGTCGTTTCGCGTGTTATTGGGTGCCTTGGCTAAGAAGAAGCATTACTCTGCAGTGATTTCTCTTCGCGGAAAGCTGGAAGTTACTGGGCTCCTGTCTGATCATTTTGTGCTGAAAGTTTTGTTGAACTGCTTCTGCAATGAGAGGCGAGTAAACAATGCTTTCGCAGTTTTGGGGGCGATTTTTCGCCGAGGTCATTGCCCTAGTATAGTCACTTATAATCAATTGGTGAAGGGATTGTGCTTAAAGCATAAAATCGGTGAAGGGGTAGCCTTGTTTAAGAAACTGGTGCGTTTGGGTTGCAGGCCGACTGTTGTTACTTATGGCACTTTGATTAGTGGGTTATGCCAGACTGGTAACACGAGCACCGCACTCAAGTTACATGAAGAAATGCTGAGTAGCAATGGTGAACATAGTGTTGTGTGCAAGCCGAATATAGTTTGTTATGGTGCTATTATTGATGGACTTTGCAAGGACGGGTCATTAGAAGAGGCCAGCAAACTTTTCATGGAGATGAAAGATAGCGGTATTTCACCAAATTCAGTTGTTTACAACTCGCTCATATGTGGCTTGTGTTGCATGGGACAGTACAAGAAAGCCACTGATTTGCTTAACGAGATGGTGGATCAAAGAATCGAACCTGATATAATTACATTTAATTCTTTGTTGAATGTTCTTTGCAAGCAGGGGAAGTTCGAAGAAGCTGAAAACATGCTCAAATTGATGATTGAGAGGGGTGTAGATCCTAGTATTGTTACCTATAACACGATAATGGATGGCTTGTGTTTAGCAGGTAAGGTTGATGAGGCAAGGGATCTGCTTGCTCATGTGTTGAATAAGGGTTGTCTAGTTACTGCGGTCAGCTTCAACGTGCTGATCAATGGGTATTGCAATCAGGGTAGAATGGAAGAAGCCATGAATATGTATAACAAGATGATTAATAATGGAGTTAAGCCAACAAAAGTTACTTTTAGCACTTTAATGCTTGGTTTTTTCCACAAAGGTAGGGTCATCGATGCACGGGAATTGTTTAGTGAAATGAAACGTCATGAAGTGGAACCCGATTCATACACATTCAACATACTTTTGGACGGACTATGCAAGAATAATTTGCTTTCAGATGCATTGGATTTGTTTCATTCCAAAGATTGCAGTGGAAAGGCAAATGTTGCAACCTTCAATTGCCTCATTGATGGGCTGTGCAAAGCAGGGAATCTGAAAGCTGCGTGGGACTTATTTCACATGTTGCAGCAGGATGGGTTAGCACCAAGTGTTGTAACATACTCTATCATGATAAATGGGCTCTGCCGACAAGGTCAACTTGAAGAGGCAACTGAGCTATTTGTGAAAATGGAAAACAATGGCTGTGCTCCAAATGTCGTCACATTCAACACATTAATGCATGCTTTTTGTCAAAATCATGAGGCGTTGAAGGTGATTGAGCTGCTTAAGAAAATGGCTGGAAAAAATATAGTACCAGATGCAACCACAGCATCTATAGTATTTGACTTGCTTTCAAAGGACAAAAATTATCATGAGTATCTGACTTTACTTCCAGCATTCCCTTCTTGAAAGTCTCTGGGAGAGGGCACCGTTCAGTCATTGGCATGCTTTTAGCAGAAGGATTGCTCCAGACAAGAGCTTCATCATCCTGCGGTTGAGATTTCTGGCAGATGGTAAGTCAAATTGTCTGTTGTTCTCAACAAGTTTTGGCTTTGTGGTTTTTATAGGTCATTTAGTGATTACAAGTGATCAGGCTTTTCATACAGTTGAAGGCATGCAAAGAAGCATTTGACACATCCCTTTGCCCGCCCATCCATATATAATTGCTTTCATGTTTTGCCACTCGATAAATCTTATGTTTTTTCCCCTTTATAGAGGAGAAGACAGTTGTGCCTTCCAGTTGGGTAGCTGTTAGAATGCCTGTGTAGGAGACTCGTATCTCTAAGAAGTCCTGGAGCTCTGCATTGCTGGGTCTCATGTGGTGCATTTGGAAAATGGAAAGGACGAACTAAAAGACTTTTGGGGTTCGTAGTTGGACGCTATTGTTTCCAGAAGGTAAGAGAATGGTTATAAGGTTCTCTGCAGTGGTGAGCTAGAGTGGAGTTGGAGAAGCCGCTCTGCACTGTTGCAGCAAAAGGAGTGATGAACTGAGGGAAAGGTCCAAAACGATTCTATTGAGGAACTGGCACGGCTGGAGTTCTTAATGTCAGAATGCTGGGCTTGATGTACGTTAGCGAAGAAGAGTAATGCGTTCAAGAAGTTTGAGCTGGTCCTATTATTGAACTGTTACCAGAACTGGATGTTCATGTTGCTTGATCGGGAGTCCGCAACTTTGGATTTTCCTCGAGCCTGTGTGTCTTATATTTCCCTGGCACTTGATTGATTAAGGCTTATCCTTCCAAACAATAAGATCCATATGATGTGTTGGGTAGGATGGACTATCAATGTGGTTTTTACTTGTTTGTGCTGGTGGCTAGTTGACCATGCAATTGCATCTCTCTTCCAATGGAAGACTTCCCCTACCGTGTATGTACAAGTTTTAGAAGGCCGGAACTGATATCCCGAAGTTGAGTAACAAGACACTTCACGGTTAATATTTCAAAGCTTTACCGTTTTTTATTTTGTGATTGACGGCATAAGAAATTTATTAGTAAACAAGACCTTTCATACGAATTGACTTCATATGTGTCTAATCAGCCCACTTCTCTTACTGATATATCACAAAGGATCGCTTTCAAGATCTCGAGCAAGAATTCTCCTTAAGATGCTATGTTACTATTTTATCCTTGGACTAAAATCTAAAGGTTCCCTGCGATGATACATATTCCAAATTCCATATAATTGAAAATGCAAGGATTAAACAAAGGGAGAATCGGCTTTCCTGATATCCTTGAACAGAGGCGTCGAAGAATTTGATTGACTTGGTATGCCTGAATCATAACATAAAAGTCAAAAATTTCATTCCCATGCCTACTTTTAGTCCCGAGTCCTGTTGCGGCAAAAGGATTCATTTCCCCATCAATTTATGGAGTTGTGATAACTTGAAGATGAAGTTCAATGCAAAAAGGGGAAGCCCTATCCACTTCATTTCCAATCTTGGCCTTGAAAGAAATTGGCCCTCATAACTTAAGAATGGCGAAGCAGTCGTGTACTTTATAACTGCACAAGAGCCTCTAAGAGGTGATGCCTATCAGTAGAGCAGCTACTGAGAACCCCAAAAGAGAACAGCACAAGAATCAGCAACAAAAAGCTCGAACTCAAGTACCGATTTTTACTAACGTAAGTGAAAACTAGAGCTTCCCCAAAAATGGCCTAGGCAGACTTCATCTTAGGAGTCCCTCTAATGAGGTTTCACATTTCACCTTGAGGCCTGCTTCGTGTTCAGTAGCAACATGCATACGCTCGAGCTTAATCTGGACATGATGGAGCTTGGTGCCGAAATATTAATGCAATGATCCAATCAAAATGTAACAGAACTCTTTAACCGTGCAGGCTCAAGCTCAGAAAGCAGTTCAGAGACCACTTTTCGAAAGGGTACCCGATTCATATGAGCACTCTTCCCGTTGATGACCATCTGTGAAAGAATGCTAATTTCACAAGAATCCAGTTTCTCACCAAGAACTAAGTTCCAAAATTTGTCATCTTCATTGAGATTTGAAGCTTTCATGAGTTCTATAGCCTGATCTAATTTTGCCACATTCCTGCCTGCGCCACAACCCATAGCCGTTGCAGCACCAACTGCATTCGCAAGTGCTAATGTGTTGACCAAGGGAATATTATGGATGAAACCATAGGCAATTGCAGCTACAAAACTATCTCCACAACCAACAGTATCGACGACATCCACCTGACACCTCGAGTTATAACAGGATTAAAAATCAAATATGGAACTGAAGACGAGAACTTGACAAGCAGAAAAAATTGGATGCTAAGACAGTTAACCACCATGAAACTTAACAAATGTTAAGCCAACGGACATTTCCAAGATTTTGCGTAATAAAATCAATCTTGAAATAGAAAAAAAACAATCATAGACTCCTATCAGAATTTAGGAACTCGATACAGCCTGATAAATCGATCTTGGTACAGACAACCAACCCTGTCGACGAGTATTTTTTATATTTTTGGTCAGGACGAGTGAAATTTGAAACACCATTCTTCTTGTAAAACGGAAGCTCTCAGTTGCCCTGGTCAGTAACAGCAAATAATTCTTAAATAAACAGTCCCCTTAATTTTTCATCCGTAAAGAGATACCACTGCTCGCTATGTCAACCTTCATGTTATTAAGCAGACCATTCAACATCAACATCCAATTCCAAAAGGACTCAGTTATCCAACAAAGGTAAAATAATACTGTTTTTCACACTCAAGGCACGAGCATCATCATGGAATTTCTTCTGCTTTTCATATGTGATGTTTTTACCTAGGTTATATTCCTCTTATCCCATCTTGGACAGCAACCAAACAAAGGATAGGACCTATCCCAACTTTTATCCTGGTTACCAAGCATAGCTTTACTGATTCAGGAGAATAAACGTACGTGAACACGGAAATAATTACTAGACTCGATTATGGCCCTTGGCAGGTTAATCTGCTGAGTGCACATATAAGGCCCCAAGTTTGGCATAACTCTACACAATAAGCAGGTTCCAATCATGCAATTATTCTAGGGTCAAGTCCAATTAAACCAGATACTGTTTAGGGTTGAGCATAAGGTCATCTGCTTGCAAAATAATATTAGTATAAGAATGAGGATGACATACTAGAGTACTGCAAGTATTTACTAACCTTGAATGCAGGTGCACAAGATATGCTTGATCCTGTGATGATGATGGAACCTCTAGCACCCATTTTAATGACAACCCACTTCATACATACACCTTGCTTTAGCAACTCCTGTCCAGCTAAAATCGGGTTTTTAATTCCAGTCACCGACTCAGCCTGAATCCAAGAGATTGAATAACAGAAAATCTATTAGAAAAGAGAGGAGTACTGAATAGAGATCAGCAGGGTAGGTAAAGTGCAGATCCAATATGTCATCACAAGCAGAACATGTGAACAGAGTTCTAAGACATTAGTACAAGATGATAGATTCAACTTCTATCTTGTACAATCAATTGCCTGCACCCATCATTAGATCCACCACCAATATAATGAGCACACAAGAAACAAAGGTACGCGGTCAACCTAACACTATAATTTAAAGGAATCAATTCCTAAACAATAACTACTTCCAAGAAAAAAATGGACAAGCAACACATGCAAACTTGTGATTTATTACGTACTATGCTTCCTGGTGACTGATACAAATGTGATTACAATATTTCTGCCTTTGCATTTCAAAGTAAATTGCACTTATTTGCATGTTGTGTACACTGAGAACATTCCAACGAATAACTCTTTCAGACATGGGAAAAAAAGGATCACGTAAGATGTCTTTGCCAATTATGCAGAAAGTACTAACTAACATGAGGCAAGACAAGAAAACTGCATGTTGATACACATCTGGTGGAAATTTAGCTGCAGCAACATTGACAGTGACTCACTCCGAGATAATGAAAACTAGACGATTAGTAACAAGCTTAGTTGGGTAAAAATAAAAACTCAGCATGTTGAAGAAAAGTTATATGGACACAAGAGGATTGACTAAGCAAATCAGTGAAAGTTTTGGGAGCTCAGGTAAACAAGCGGAGATTATAAAAGCTCCAGAGTAAGGAGGGTAATACTTCAAAGCAACTAAATTACCTGTCAATAAGAAACATGATCTTAAAGGAGAAAAATAGCAAGACTTTCTGAATGGAGATTTTAGTGGCCACTAGAGGGTAAAAGGAAAAGGCGTGAATAATAAGAAACTTGGCAAGGCTACAAAATTATCACATTATTCAGAATCCATGACCAAAAAGAATTCCACAAACAACAGGATAGAGTTGCAAGAATAGTACTGGTGATCATTGAAAGCATATTTCAAGGAAAGAGTTGAACCTCATCAGAAGTAAGAAGAAGAACGTCACTCATCTGCAGGATCTTTCTAAGTGCCCTCTGTTCTTCTGGTGTTCCTTTGGAAAGGCTCTTTCCTCGTGGTCCGGGATCAAAAAAAATTGATGTACCAACCTCAACAGAATAATCTAGAGCTGAGGTTATTAAATTAGGGACAGTTCATCAAAGCCATAACCATTGATGAATAAGATCTTTGACCGCGTAATAGCCACCTTTACTTCAGCAGATAGTTTATTCATCCAACTGAATGCAGGTTCGTTTCTGAAATCAGCTCGACTGTTAAGAGAATAGATACAATCAGGCCTTCTTATCAGAAATATTCTCAACAAATATGTACCGTAGTGTTGAAAAATGATAGTGACAAAAATGTTCAACAATTCCAATAAAAGACAAGCAATACTTTTTAGTAAGTCTACCTGCAAAAACCATGTCTTTGTAATGGATCCACGAGAACCCAGCATAAAAGTGTGTCATACGAGGCACTGGAATCATCCACATGGGCATCTTCATTCATCCCGACCATACAAATGCCCTCATCATGAAGGACATCTATGAGGAACTTCCCATAAATTTCATCACCCACATGACCAATTGCAGTACAGTTGAGCCCCAATCTTGCTGCTGCTATAGCAGTATTGCAGTTGCCTCCAGCTTCCCAGTATCGCTATGCAGGAAAGCACAAATAAATAACAATAGAAATTACAAAATAAACGGTGTTTCCTGACTACATCATCTGCAGGGAGAAATAAACAACAATCATGAACAACTTGATTGACTCCTCCTCATAGTGATTGAGGTATTAGCAAGTTCTCTTGTTCTACCATGCACATTTATTGGATCCACATAACAAAGTCCTATCAATCTATCACAACCCGCTCAGAATATTGAGGCACCCCAGCAGAGCAGTATCTAAAGACCAGGGTCAACTGCTCAACACACAAAAGCAGAATAACCTATAAATTCAGGGTCAATTTGCTTTGAGAATCTATCTACCTTTGAAATCAGTGCAACGTCCAACATCAGGTCCCATCTTGCCTACACAGCAGGAGCACCCAGAATTCTAGAGGATGCAAATGCTATACGTCTTATTTGAAACTAAATGAAGCTGAAGCTCTTTCTTACATGTCATCTAGCAATCTATCTTTTCAAAGTGGCCACGGGAAGGAAACAATCGAACTATCTCAGCCAATTCTCATTTACCTTACATCTCAAATAGCAAATATCCAAATTTGTAATAGCTATGGAAAATTGGATCTACCGTCAGGCGCAGTACACCTCCGAACAAGAAAACCGACTAAAATCTTAAGCCAAAGCAAACTGAAAAATCGCCACCAGTTCACACAGAAAGCTAGGAGAACAAAACACCCAAGGCTCAAACAATCGAACTGCATTCAAGTTCCTCAACTGACCTTATCGGGCGGCGAAGCAGACAGCTCTTCCATATAAGCCCTCCTCTCCTCCTTCGACGGCGGGGGCAGAGCAGGGACGCTGAGGACGATGTCGACGCAGAGATTCCCAAGGGTGGCGACATCGACGTCCTTCGCCGCAATGCCCCGCGCCTTCTCGCCCCCGCTCGAGGAGCAGCCGCCGTAGCCGGCGGTCGCGGAGCCGGAAGGAGCCGAGCTGTGGAGCCCGGCGGCGGCGAGGGGGAGAGCGCGGCCGTCGTCCCGGCAGCTGGAGGAGGAGGAGGAGGCGCAGCAGAGGGGATGCCACCGCGCGTGGAGAGGGCGGTCAGCGGAACCGGGATTCTGGGCGGAGGGTTTTCGGATAAGGTCGCATGGAGGAGGTGGAGGTGGAGGTGGAGGAGGGGGTGCTTCGGAGAGATTGCGGAGTGATGCATTCAGGGAGAGAGAAGGAAACCAGAACAAGAACAAGAACCAGAACCAGAGCAAGAAGCTGCAATGCTGGAACCAAGAATTCGCAGGAAGCAGCCGCACGGAGGAGACCGTTCTGTTGTTGCCCTGTAACTGTTTTTATTTAGTGATGTGAAAATCGGATTGTCATTATTATTATTAGGGATAAAGCTATCAAAAACTCCGAATTTTATCAAGTGTAATGCATTTATTCAAAATTATTTTTTATGATACTAAAAATCACTAATTTATATTTATATGATAATGGCACTTATATTTTAGATTGTGACACCAAAAACCCTAAATTTACACTCATATAACATATCTATTCCAAAAATTTGATATTATAGAAAAAAATTGAAATTTTAGTGTCGTAGAAAAAATTTGATTAAATGTGTCGTAAGGAAAGAAATTTTAAGTTTTTAATGTCACAAAAAATTTTAAGTAAATATATAATATAAATATAAATATGAGGTTTTTGGTATTACAAAAATAATTTATGATAAATATAGATAAAATTTGTGATTTTTATCCTTATTATTATAATAAAAGAATTTTGGGGAAATATATTCGAGTTGTGAAAAGGAGGGGGCGGGGGCGGGGGGGGGGGTTGGGGAGGGAGAGATTCCGGTCTACAACTTGATCAATGCGCCCAACTTGCCATTTTCCCATTTATGCTTTGCAAATTGGATTCACGGAATCTTCCCCTTTTTGCTTCTTTTTTCCAAATGGGTTCGCTTTTTTCTTTGTCCTTTCTGTAGTGGACTTCGTTATCAAAGCGACCTTGATGAACTCCTCAATTTTTCAAGCTCATCAAAACCTTCCCTTGCTCTATTTCTGCCTTGTTCTCCACTCGTGTTAGTCGGCCCCGGGAACAGTTGCATTGAAAGTCCTGAAAAAATTTGAGTGCGAGACAGTAGTCTAGTCTTAGTCTGATCGATGCGAGCGAGTCCTGAATTGATTTGCAAAAATGAAGCAAGCCCATCGGTAAGTCTCCAATTTCCCTTTTGTAGAACTCTTTTCATGCTAACAGGTAGGCAATTACAACTGGATCGATTTTACCCGAGAATTTGATCGAATTGCCTTAAAAACATGTCTTTTCCTGGTTGTGAGTGAAGGCCCACCTTGAAATTGGACTGATCGAACCGGTTTCATAAAGTTAAAAGAAGTAAAAACCCTAGTTTCCCTCTTTCTAACCCCTAGGATGATGCTTTATATGAATTTATTACAAATTTAACTGGTGTTTATTTCGAAAAAATATATGTATGTTGTTTGTTTGGCCTTTAGCTGATTAGAATTTGGAGCAATATTTTGACGGAATCTTCCCTTTTGTTTTTTTTCCAAGTGGATTTGCTTTTGTCTTTGCCCTTTTCGTGGTGGATTTCGTTGTCAGGGGACGCTTGATGAACACCTCAATTTTTTCAAGATGATTAAAACCTACTTTTGGTCTATTTATGCCTTGCTCTCTAGTTGTGTTACTCTGATTCCTTCTTAAAAAAGAAAAAAAAATTGTGAAATGTGTAGAGATCGATCTGCAAAATGAGGACAAGTGATGCTTATTAAGTATTTGCAAAATAGCTCCGATTGTAGATTGTGGAAATAGTTGTATTGGAAGTTCTAAAAAATTGGTTGTGAAACGTAGTGAAATTTTAGATTTTTTAATTAATGCAAGCGAGTCCTAAATCAATTCATAAAAGTGAAGCAAGCCAGTTGATAATTCTCCAATTTCCCTCGCACAACACTCTTCTCATGCTACCATGTGAACAATTATTGACTGCCGTGTAATCAATTTTCAGCCAAAAAATTTTAAATCAGTTCTTTTTTTCCGAAATGATTCCAGATTTAATTGCATAAGTTTGAAAGATCATATGTTATTTGAGTTCCTCACACAAAATTTAGGATCTCAAATGCACTTTGTTCTTTTTCATGATTGTGTGTGGTAACTTTCGGCTCTTCCACTCGATACATCCTCGGTGGGACAATGATGAATGTCGCTAGCAAAGACTTTTCTTTCCTTTTCCATGGATGGGTACAACATAAATGAATCAAAATATAAAGAGAATTTTACTGAGCAATTCTAGCTTATGTATTCATTTTCATTCACATGGAATGTTCTTGTTGAGTGGTTAAAAGATGTCGGAGCCATGAAATTGAGCGCAGTCCAAAGTCGGATCAGACATAAATATGATAAGATTTTAAATATCCAATTCAATATTTGTTAACGTCCAAATATGACATGAATTCAAATAAATATCATCCAAATGAGTGTTTTGATTTGTTGGATTAAAATAAAATATAAAAAATGGAAGTCGTGAAACTGTTCACGAGTCACCACCTAAGGTCATGACCACCAACTCAGACAAGACATGCGAGGAGCACCGCACAAGGTCATACTTAGGGAGATGGATATGGCAAGGTGCACAAGAGCTAGTGTATATAACATTGGACCACTAAATCAAACAAAAGGATTCATAATAAGGTAACAACTTTTAATGAAAAATCACTAACTTCTAAATTGATGATATATGTAGTTTACATTGGCAAGTCACCAATAAAATGTTTTAATATTGATCGATACGATTACACTGGCTTTTAGAATATGTAAAATTACTGATCATCATCGAAAATAGTCACTATAAAATATTGGCATTCTGAACTTTAAAAAATTTGATCGAACCCAAAATGGGTTCGCCTGGCCCGCCCGGCCCATCAAGGCCCATGGGCCCCCACCGGCATGGGCTACAGCCCGGCACAACCCCAGCGCAGCCCCACCAACAAATGGGTCGTGGCGGCTTGGCTCGGCCTTTATCATGCCTATTTGCATGGGCATATACAAGTTTCTACGAGCAGCTTGCTTGTTTGTAGTTGTTTAGAAGTTATGCCGTGAAATATCTGTGTTGTAGAGTGCTGAAAGTTGTAAGTCAACTCGTGTTATTGAACGGGAAAAGTACCGAAAAACTTATTATATTTGTATCGGTCGATCTAAATCTATCGATTGGATTAATTTAATCCCGAACATTTTTTACATTAAATCAAATTCGCTTCATCCAATTTAATCAGTAGAAATTGCGATGTGCGTCAACCATCCTACGTTACACACTAACACTAATGCAATCATTTTTAATATTTTTTGATTTTTTTGAATTTTTCCTTTCTCTTTTTTTTTCCAAATGGCCATCGACAGCCCTCTCTCCAACCGCAAACAAGTACAACCTCATTGAGCTAAAGCTGGGCAAGGACAAGCGCTAGCCATCTAGGTGAGGCCCCTTCTGCAGATGCAGCGGCCAATCATTTGTCAAGCCAAGATAACCTTGTCTGGCGCTGGCTGGCGGGAGTCAACCTCCCTCGATGCAAGGCCAACCCTCGCCAGGTTAGAGTTGGCTTCGCTGTTGCCCAGGCAAGGCTTGGGGAGGCCAACTTTTGCTCAAGGCTGCCCGAGCCAAGGGGAGGGTCAGCTTGCCAAATCTAGCAAGAAACTTGCCTAGACAAAAGAAATGATAAAGAAAAAAATTAAAAAATTATTTTAAATATTATTAAAAATGTCAATAGTTAGTGCCCGACTGATTAGTTAGCGTCTACGTTAGTAATTTCTCACTTAAATTAATCTGATGCATTAAATTAATTTCATTGAAAAATTTAAAACTAAATTAGTATAAATATGATATGTTTATGACTTTTTTTGTACTATCTATTACACTTCGAAGCTCAAAAGGACACTCGAACGCCAAAACCCAAAAAACAGAAAAAAAGCTCAGAAAGACACTTCAAGTGCAGCATTTTTTTGTCACAATCATAATTATCTCAAGATAATCCAAGAATCGTCATTTATATACGCTGTTCACGTTGATTTTTCAATTTTTATTATTTAAATTATAGATATATCTACGGATCGCACACGCGATCCCATATGCAAATCCCATCCAGCCAAAATAAAAATAAAAATGGAGAGATGAAATCCAATTTGATCTCGAGCTCAATGGCCAGTCCAACAGATCATGCATATACAAATCAACACTTACGAAAATAGAAGAAAAAAGAACAACTCAAATATCAAAAATTCATATTCCTCCACAGCCATTAGCAAACCACCCGTAGGAATGGCCACTTCCCTCGCCGCCACCTTCTCCGCCTCGCCGTCCCTCCGAACCCTCCGCCGGAAGCTCTCGACCCCTCTCTCCCACGCCCTCTCCCTCCCGCTTCCTTCTGGCCCCCAGACCCCCGACCTCCACCTCGACCTCCGCTCCCTCCCCCAGCCCCGCCCCGCCGCCGGCGGCGGTTCTCCGTCGTGGCCGCCGAGCCCGACAACGGCGCCGAGACCGCCCGCCACTACGACTTCGACCTCTTCACCATCGGCGCCGGGAGCGGCGGCGTCCGCGCCTCCCGCTTCGCCGCCAATTTCGGCGCCTCCGTCGCCGTCTGCGAGCTCCCGTTCTCCACCATCTCCTCCGAGACCACTGGAGGCATCGGCGGGACGTAAGCTGAAATTTCGCCGACCTCTATTGCTTTTCTTTGCTAGTTCCTCTTTTTTTTTTTTTCTGAGCGAATTTGTTCTGGCGGGCGAAGCGTGTGATGTAGTGGATGCTTCTGAGTTTTAGCTGGTGGATGTTGTATTAGGTCAATTGTGATGGTTCTTGAAGAATATGCTCTGCTGAGTGTTGTTTTGTTCCAAAGTTCGAAGTTTTCTCTTTGTTGGTTGTTGAAAGGATTGCGTTCCTACTTCCTAGTTAGTAAGTTTGCCTCGGCATTATGCAACCGCTTACTCAATTTTGATCTTAACCATATCTGCTTTGTCATTGCCTTCAATACGTTTGTTTTGACTACAGAAGTCAATTCATGTTCTCGTTTGATGTTTAAATGTCCTCAATCCTTACTGAATTGTATCAATCTCTACCTGGGAATTTCATTCCAGGATTTGGGTCGATAAAGGAGAAAGCAAATTTTTGCATGCCAAAGGTTAAGTGCTTTGAGAAGGTTTGCTTGGACTGATAATGTTTGTCATTTCATCAATTAGCATCCAAATTGTTGGACCATAGTTGATTTACAATAGTAGAGAAGCATGATGAAAGCCTTATGGAGAAATTCTCGCAAAATAGCCTTATTTTCCCCTCAGACGAGCATATCCTCTTACCCTGTGAATGCTGCCTTGTTGACTGACCCCAACATAGGATGGTAACGATGGCTCTTTATTTATATTCAGGAACACGGTCCAAGAGTCGACTCTATGTAGTTTTCAGTAGACAACTGTTTGTGCTGTGATGTCTCTTAATTGTGTTTTATCTAGAATTGCATGGATCCTTTGGTCCATGATTAAAGACTTCTTGGCAGTCATCATTAGCTGCATGAATATCCTCATTAACAGGGTTGTAAATTGCAGATTTCTTTCTTTGCTTCTTCTTAATCATATTCTCAATGCAGATGTGTACTTCGAGGGTTGTGTACCCAGAAGCTACTTGTCTATGCTTCCAAATATTCTCATGAATTTGAAGAGAGTCATGGATTTGGATGGACATATGATGCTGAGCCTAAGCATGATTTGGAGCACTTAATGGCTTTTTCAAAAATGCTGAGTTTTTAATATTATTTAATTATATTTATACAAAAATCTAATTAAAGTTAAAACAACGTCATTTTAGGCTTATTTGGCACATATTAGCACCCAAAATGATGCCATTTTCGATCTCACTTCATTGTAAAAGTTAGCGTCGCATTTTGGTGGAATTTTCTCGCCATTAGTATTTAAGCCGATCGAAATTTTGGCATTTAAGTATACTCTCTTGCCAAGTTTTGACATTCAAGTGTCCGCACGTCATTATGCTTTCTTTGTATAAATATGATGCTGAACTTGATTACTTTCTTTTAAGGTGCTTCTGTAAGAGTCGACCTCTGGCCCCACTCGCTGAGCCGCACTCCCATCCCTCTCATGAAGGAGTCGTTATAGCCCACCAACCTCTCGCCTGCTTCGTATCGACTCGATACTTATAAGGGCCTCTCGACCCCACTCATAATGATATTGTCCGCTGGGGCCACAATCGCTATCATTGCCCTCACGGTATTGTTCTTTTGGGTGCGACACCTTGTATGGCGCATCACTCCGTCCCTAGGCGATGTGGATTCGGATTCATTCATACCCCTTCGCCCGTCTCGGGAGGCGAAGCCGCACTCCCATCTCTCAGCAAAGATCGGATCATTACGCCTTCTATTGGAGGCTATGGTAAGAATTAACCCTGTAGGAAAAAGAATTCAACAAAAGGAAAAGGACAAAAACTTAATTCCAATCTTTTACGGGTGGGCTTCGGAAGGAGTCTGCCCGTGTATTGTGACGATTGCTAATATGCTGAGGGAGCAAATTTAGCCTAATTAGGTGCGGTAGAAACAGTAGTAATAGAAAAATTGAAACCAACACGAAGTACTTTCATTGCTTTAGTTGGTTTCTCCTGATTAAGGGCATATTTGATAACATGCCAAATAGTACTCGATTTTTATTCTTTGTTTTTCAAAATAAAAAGAATAGAATTCTCGCTTTGATAACTTTTTTTTGTTCCTGAAATATATTTGAAACAAAATCAAAAAGTAAAAAAGAAGTTACTAATTTGTTCACTAAACAACTCTGAAACAAGCCCAAATCATTTTCCTTTTTTTTTTTCTCTTTTACTTTTCTTTTTCCTTTTCTTCTTCTTCTTCCATTTAGCAGGTCACCAACCTTGGCCATGGCCAACAACCAGCAAGACAAGGACCAGGCAACCTCGCCTGAGCATCACTGGCCCCCTAGCAAGGTCGAGGCAATGCTAACCTAGCAATGGCCCGAAGAGGCTCACCTCACCGAGGGCTAACAACTCCCCAATGAGGCCGTTGGCCATGGCCAAGACCCGGCCACCGACAACCGGCTAAATGAAGAAGAAGAAGAAGAGAAAATATAATAAAAATATTTAAAAAATTAAAAGAAATTCTAAGTCACGAAAGAATTTAAGGGATATACCAAACGCATTTCTATTACAGGAATAGAAATTTTAGACAGTTACTAAATACCTTCGAATGTTCAGAAACTCTTCTAGTGAACACAATTGAAAAATATTATTTCTAAGCAAAAAATTATTTTCAAAAATAGAATGGTTATCAAACTCATTACCTCGTCAAAAAATTTTCTATTATTTCTCCGGCAATAAATACCAAATAAATCATTGTGTTGATTATATGCCACCACAGAGCCAAATTATTTTCCTTTTTATCCTCCTAATCTTCTTTTTTTTTGATGACCAGAACATAGCGACAGACCCAGGCACTAGCCCCACCTCCCATGGTACCTCACTTAAGTCGCGCAATGGGGGCGAGAAGTTTCGAACCTCTACCCTCTGGCAAAGGAGTCGAAGCGCGAACCAACTCGTGGGGTGGGTTTATCCTCTTAATCTTGTTCCTGGATAATTTGTCAATTTTTCTCGAGTGCTAATATACTCGAGAAGTTTTTTTTCTTAGACACAGAAAAACTAGTCAGAACTTGGAATGAGATGGAGCTGACGTAACATCTCATGTGCAGGTGAATTCTGCTGATTTATGATACCATATGAACCATTGACTCCACTTTTTGCTGAGACTCTTCTGATTTTATCTTGGGACTTGTATACAAAGAAGCGCAAGTAATCTTTAAGGGTTTTCCTGTTGCATCTCCCGACTCTGAAGCGGTTTTGATTGCCACATCTGTAAATCATCTGTTGAGTGAGTTCTTACGCATGCATAATAAATGATCAGGCATTAAAAAGTTGTTAACTGGTGAAGCCATTGTCTAAGAGGTGGTCTTGTCACTGACATGTTTTAGAGGCAATTAATCGGATTGTCTTCTCTTGGCCATGGCAAGATTGTATGTCCATGTGAAGGAGAGAAGGGGAAGTAAAGGGAATCAAAGTTCCTAGAATCAATGAGTACCCAACATGAGCTTGAATTCAATTTGAATGCTTTGTTCACCGATGTTCGCTCAGTGTCCCCCACCACCCTTCTCATCCTCCAATGAATTAGAGACTAATCATGGATCAAAATTATCATGCACTCAACAATGTATCGCACAGCGTGCTGCGTAGGAAAATATTGCGCAAGCCATGCTAGGACCCTGTCTCGCCTTTCGAGGGAAACAAAACTTATGCCACCTTGTTGGATCCCACATGATAATGCAGTAATCCTCTCAAACTAATCAAAAGCTCGTCATATAATCGCAAAAGGAATATTGTATTCTTCAAGCATCAAGCAGTGTCAGAATAAATTTCATTCGGTTAAAACGCCACATGGGAGATGTTCATGCATTATCTCCTTCCCACAAGATACCAGCTCATGTTCAAATCCCCGGAACATAATGCAACAACAGAGGAACTCTTGGAAGTCATTATTCAGCAAAATGTGCTGCAGAAAGATAAAATTAACCTTGTGCACCAGGGGCATTAATGATGGTCTACCACCATTTGAGAGATGTAGGATCTCTGCACTTTCTTATTTTATATTGTCCTGCCATGTATCAGTAATTGCTGACAATTTATCGTGATTGTATAACTCAACAAACATTAGGATTTCTGGTTTTGTCCATCCAGCTCATCCTGCTATTACGGAGACTACCATGTTAATGCAGGCATGTGAAATAATTCCATAGAACTAACATTTTTACTGTATCGCAAATGCCTGTATCCATACTGACTATTTAGCGAATAAAATGAACGTTGTACCATCTTTTCTTTGGTTTCTTTGGTAATGTTTCTGCTAGTTGGCTTACTGCTTAACACTTAGCGGTCCCATGTTTCCGCTAGTTGTAAAAATCAACTCATCTGCTTATTTGTGCTGCAGAAGTATCTCGTTGATAAATTTCAGCTATTATTGCTAATAAGCTAGGATGACCTAAATGTTTCTTCGACCTTGGTGTCTTCCTTGTAGACATAGATAATAAAATTCCTGCAAAACCTGCAATTCTGGGTCTGATAGTGTTGAGCACCTTCACGAATCATTGACCAGATGAGATGTTATTCTTCTTCAGAGTTTGATGGATTCAGAATAGAACATTTAATTTTCTACTATAATTGAAAGTGATGTGAAAACAAGCCGATTTAACTGACATTTTAGCCACCGATATACTGGTAATAATCTCAGATTTCTTTCTTCTCACTTAATTAAGATAACCACTTTGTAGGAATGATGACATCAAATATTTGCATTCTGTTAGTATTGATAGGATACTTAGACAACAGCGAGAGGGGAAGATTAGGAAAAAGATGTGAAGCAGCTTAATTTGGCAGAAGATCGGATCTGTATTAGTTTATACTCTTTGAGTTGTATACAAGTAGGACAACAAAAATCTGTACTACACATGTGCTAGACATTTCTATACATCCCAGGATTCGTGACTTCTCAGACTAATGGTTGAGGATATTGAGGAGGTACACTCGGGTTTTGATCAGGCGCCTGATCAGGCGCTCCATCTCTTCTTCAAGGTCCTGAATGTGGGACTCAAGTTCTGCCAACACTTTCTGCACATGTTCCGTTTGGATGTTACTTGCTTTTCCGCTCTTGTGGCTTAGGAGGGCATCAACCACAGTGTCCACGATCTCTAGTTCGCTGTTGGACACACTCTCATCGGCCACCACTCGGTTGGAATGCATCAACTTGGAGAAGAAAGTGCAGCTCGACTTTCCATGTACCAATGTCAACAAAGATTTGATTGTCTTGAGAGCAACTCCCTCGGCCTCTCTTAACATGGAAACCATTGTCACACAGCTTTGATCCGCAGAAGAGATGGTCGATTTGATCTTCAGAACTTTCAAGCAGTTTTGAATTGTCTTCTTTGCTTTCTTCCTAGAGGCCAAGTATGCCCCGACCTCATTTCTCAGCGCCATTTCATTGCCCCGTCTCCTGCGCAACGCCGACTGTAGCACCTGCACAGTTTCCTGTGTCTCTGCTACAACATCTTTGCTGGTGCTGCAAATGTCAAGGAGACTGAGGGATCTCTCGAGCACCTCCTCGCGTCCCTCTTGAACCAACGGCTGTTGGGTACGTGGCAAGAGAAGCAACTCATCGATGGAGTTGTAAAAGTCCGCAAGACTGCTTATCATGCTGCTCACTGATGAAATCGAACAAGTGGTGGCTTCTTCTGAACTGCTGATCCTCCTTAAGTGATCCTCTGCTTGAGGAATGAGCGGGTTAGGGTTGGAAGGCAAGCTCACAGAGCGAGCATGAAAGTGGGATTTCGGGATTGCTGATGAAGCCATTGTCTGAGAGTTGATCTTGTTACCGAAATTTTTTCAGAGGCAATTGAATTTGGATCGCCTTCACTTTGCTGCCACAGATATATACAAAGGAGACAAGGGAGGCAAAGGGAATCAAAATTCCTGGACCCAATGTGTCCTAACGTGATTTTGAAATGGATCTGAATCCTTTGTTCGCCAATGTTTGCGCAGTGTCTCCCACCTTCCTGCTCATTTCCAATGAATTAAGAGACTAAATGTGGATCAACTCATTTAATCATAATCTCAATAATGTATTGCAGCATAGAAAATTATTGCACGAGTGGTGCTGGAACACTGTCTCGCCCCTAGAGGAATAAAAGAACGATCTTGTTTAATCCTACATAATAATGCATGATTCAGGAAGGCTCATTAAACTAGCATGCATTATTGGTTAGGAGAAGTTCTTTTGTCAAATGGTGATGAGCAAGTGTTGCCACATTTCCGGTTGAGGGGACAAAAGATCTGAGGGAATACTTTCTTTAAGGTGTATTCAGTCAAGGCTATGATCAGGAATAATTGCGTAGGAAAGAAGAATTAAACAAAAAAAAAAAATTCATTCAGATCTATTATAGCCGGGCTTGGGAAGTAGTTTGCCCATGTACTGGCAGCTGCCGATCTCAAATTATGCATCAATGGGTATACAGTGTAACTTTACATGGTTTCGGCTTTAAATATTCAGCGTACTTTTACGTGGTTCAGCTTTTAACTCTGATGCTATGTAGTTCGGTTCATGTTTGGAAGGAGCAAAGAATTAGATGCAATAAGAACTGTTGCAACAGAAAACTGGTAGTGACACAAAGTAATTTCATTGCTTTAGTTGGTTTGTACTCACTAACGACCAGGAGAATTGCTGCTATTACTCTGGTCATAATGTCAAATAAATTATTGCAATTGATTATATGCCACCAAAAAGCCAAATTCTTTTTTTTTTATCCTCCTTATCTTGTTTCTTGCAAAATTTATCCATTTTTCTTGACTGATAATAAAAGCAAGAAGTGTTTAAACATGTGCACACAAAAATAAGTCAGAACTCAGAATGAGATGGAACTGATGTGGGCCCGTTTGGCTTAGTTTTCCCAAGGGGCTTTCAAAGCCCCTTGGGAAAAATGCAAAGGTGTTTGGCTCGGTATTTGGGAGGACTTTAGGGAGATGCAACAAGTATCCCAAGTCCCTTAGGTGAATGCGGGGTGAGAAGTGTATTTGCAACTTGCATTTTCGGAATACAACATGTGGATCTTGTTCATCTTCCCGCGTAGCCAAGGAAGCCGACGACTACCAGGCCAAGGAGGGCGACCGCTAGGCCAAGGGCGACCACCACACTTGGTCGCGCGACCTCGGGCCGTCGCACGCCTAGGTCACGCGACCCGGGCGGCCGCTCGTCGCTTGGGTTTGCTCAACCTAGGCGACCGTCCGCCGGGGCCGCGCAAACCCGGGCGACCCGGAGCAACGGCCGTCGCACAGGGCGCGGCGGCGACGAGCGACCTTAGGCAAGGCCTTCGGCCGGTGGCAGCCGACGGCCGATTTGCCGCCGGAAGGTAGATTGAAAAAGACATTTATTTATAATTTTTTTTAATAAAAAATTTCGAAAATGTCCCTTAGCAAAATGTGGTATTCAACAAACGGCATTTAGGCCAAAAGTTGTTTCATAATACAAAATTTACTAAACAAAAGATTTGCATTTAGAGAAACCCCATTAGCCCAAAGGTATTTGCATTTTCCCAAATGCATTTCCCCAAAAACGAACCAAACGCACCCGTAATCTCTCATGTGTAAGCGAAGTTCTGCTGATTTTTTTTTCCATATCTACTAGTTACTATGACCCAACTGTTGCCGAGACTCTTCTGGTTTTATTTTGGGTCTTGTATACAAAGAACAGCAAGTAGTCTTAAAAGTTTTCCCTTTGCATCTAACTTTGCAGAGGTTCTGACTGCCATATCTAAATCATCTGTTGAGCAAGTCATTATGCCTACATAATAAATGATTAGGCATCAAAAAGTTATGGATCTGAGGCTATCTGATTCTGTTTCTTAATCTATAATCTGATAAATGTACAAGTATAGTCTATGATACAGATTTCGGTAAGACTTTTCCTCTATTGACTAATCCTGGGGCGAGATTTCTCAACTAGTGAGTCAACATATTGAGAAGGGATGCCCTGGTTTTGATTAAACGCCTTTGCAGGCGCTCCAGATCTTCGTCGAGATCCTGAATGCTTGACTCAATACCCCTCAACATTTGATTAAGATCTTCCACTAGGTCACCGGACATTCCCACCTTGCTGCCGAAGAGGGAGTTCACTGCAGCATCCACCGTCAAGAACTAGCCACCCATTTCTCTCCCCTCAGCTTCAACCCTCTGGGAATGCATCAACTTGGAAACTAAGGACCGGCCTCTTCTCTGGTTCTGTGCCTTTCTCCCATTTAACAAGTGCAACAAAGACTCAAATGTTGCTAAGAGCGATCTCCTCAGCTTCTCTCGACATGGAAAGCATCTCCATGTTGTACCGGTCCAAGGGAGAGAAGCTTGAGCTCCTCAAATTTTTCAAGCATCTTTTGATCATCTTCTTCGCCATCTCCCTGGAGGTCCAGAAGCGCCACCTCATTTTTTAGCCAATTGAAGCTAATGCATACTTTCCTTGGTCTGTACAATCATATCCTCCATGCTACTGCACAAATCCAAGAGCCTGAGAGATCTGTCCAGCAGCTCATCGCAGTGTTCTTCACGGGCGAAGCTCTGTTTGTTACAAAGCAACGGAAGCGAGTCGTCCAGAGAGTCATAGAATTCTCGAAGACAGCTTATTCTGCTGCCAGCCAATGACAATGAAGGAGATGCTGCGGCATCCAAGCACCTCAGTCTATGCAATTGCTCATCCGCCTAATGAATGAGTGGGTGATGTTTAGAAGGCAAGCTGATGGAGCGAGCATGGATTTGAGGTTTGATGCAGAAGCCATCATCTGCAAGAACTATGCTGTTTGTTTTATGTCCAGTCGCAAAGACAAGTTGAAGTCTCGGTACAATAGTCTTTCACCGTTGCCAAGAACATAAATACAAGCAGAGCCGAGAGGCAAAAGGAAACAAACGATTCGACTCCTCATGCGGCCTAATATGATATTTGATCCAGATCAGAAGCTTTCTTCGCCGATGTCCACTCATTGTCTCCCACCACCCTGCCCAACGTGTACTCTTATTGAAAATTATGGATCTAACAATTGCCAGAGAAGCTAGAATAAGGAGGTACGAGCTTCTTAAAAAAAGACAAAATGCCGTGCACACGAGTGGTGGTGTGATGCCGGCCTGTCTCCGATGCCTGCAGAGCAGAATTAAAGACATATCTGCTTACCTGTTTCTGTCCATTGTATAGTGGAGCTTGATGCAGGAGGTCTTATTAGATCAATCCTTTCTCATTTGCCAAACGAAAAGGGTTGATGAGAGAACATCGCTGCATTTGGCAGCAGACAGCAGACCAGATCAGACAAGACCCTATATTTTAAGGCGAAGTTCATCGACGTCAACAATCGATGGCTGTGCCGGGACAACGAGAGAGACGGAGAGAGTCGAAACCGAAGGGGACAAAGCACCAACAGCTGCTCATTCAAGACATCACAGGTTCCTAAACTGCCTGTCCCTGTTGAATTCACCTGCGCGTGATACAGAAACTTCCAACTTATATACACGTTCGGGAGCTGATATAAGACATTTCATTTGATATGTTCGCAACTTATGTGAATTTACAACCCCTCTTTTTCAACATTAAATTTGAAAACTTTTACTTTCGACGCATTGTCTATAGGAAATTTAGATTTTAAATTTGAAAGTCAATCATCATAAATTTGTTACTGCATATATTACTATCTACTGCATTAACAAATTTCTAAACCTTAATTTTTTTTAAAAAATTTGTAATGATTGAAATCTCACTCAGAAACTTGTCGTGGTCCTTAATCAACATTTATAGCAGATTATTCTCAAATTGTGTTTTTCAAATATACGCAATATAAACAATTATCCTTTCATTTTTATACATTTTTTTGATAATTAAATAAGTATCCAGTATCTTAACAAATTTATTTTGAAACATTTATTTTTTATAGTAATTTTTATTTTTTCTGCTATGAACTATTTGTAATTATTAAAATATGTGTCTTGAGAACTCATTAGTCCTTGTTATAATAATTACTTCTAGTATGACACAATGAGCGTTATTGATAGTGCTAAAGTTATCGTGTAATAAAACCTCGATGCATCTTGGACTTTGTTCTCAACTCAGTGATGAGAATATTGTCATGTAATATGCCTTAAATTCGAAAAAAATATTTCAGAACAAAATAGAATTAAATAGCCCTGCATTTTTTATCATACATCTAAATAGAATCTATATATATAATGTTTTCATTTATTAACAAAATATGAATAGCTCTATAATTTCCGGTACATTGATTAGAGATTTATCAGTAAAACTTGCATAAAAACTAGAAAGCAGCTAGAATTTAATTACCAAAATATGCAGTTACTTTATTATCTTCCGTACATCAAGTAGAGATTTATCACCAAAATATGCATAAAAAAATAGAAATTTACTAGGATTGGAGATTTTTTTAAGCGATCGTCAAAATTAAATTGCTTAGTAAAACTTACACGGTGCCACATGACTCCACCCCATGTGAGCTTTACCTACTATATATACATATATATTAAAAAACATCATTAAAAGTGGGAAAAATTTTAACAAATTCCCCATTTCTTTATACACAAGTGATTTTGAAATTTGAAGAGTTCGGGGGAAACGCAATTACATTTCCAGAGGCCTCACCTTTGATTCAAAGCAAGTCTGAAGGTACTTTGAGCATTTTCGAAATGTAAATAAATTTTTTTCCTTTAATTTTCTCCTCGCTATTTTTATGATTACAAAAATGCCCTCGAAAACCTTAATGCTATCGGTGAAGGCCTCTAACAGCGAGTGGTCAATAAGCCACCACCAACCTAGCCTGAGACCGCACAATCCCAAGCAACAACACTAGAGATGAACCTCATGCAAGTCTCTAGCCACCCGCCAACCAACGACAATTGAGTTCAACTAGAAAGATATGAGAATTTTATTTAAAATGAAAAAACTAACCAAATCATTTATAAAGTGTAGTTTTTTCCAAATAACACTTAAGTCAAAATCACTTCCTAATATTATTTTAAATTCACTTCACCAAATACTAATTATATTTTGAGAAAGCCTTTCACCTAAAATTATGTACATTTCTCATAAAACTTTCTCGGAGAGTTGAACCAAACATGACTTCTTCCTAAGAAGCCACCATTTCACACATGGAGTACCTCATGTTACTCCCACATATTAAGCAAAACATAAATAAATAAAATGAAATTTCAAAAAAAGTCCGTAGTCGACTTTATTTCTAACAAAGGTCTAAAATAACCATAGTTGTTTCAAATAATGACATAACCTTACCAATTGTAAAGCATTTTTTTTAAATATTTTTTTCTTTCTCTTTTTTTTTCTTTTCCAGCGTCGATGGCCAATTGGCCACTAGTGAAGAAGAACCAGAAAAAATGAAAGAAAAAAGCAAAAAGAAAAAAACACAGATAAATGACAAAAATATTTTTATCACGACTTTGCTTTTATCTGAAATAGACATGGGCATTACAAGCCCTTATTTGAAAAACATGATAATATTTCAGACTCTTATTTAAAAGAATCTATTTCGAGCCATTATTTAAAAAAATAAGATCACTTCAGACCCTTTTTCAAAATTTTCCTAAAAAGACGGAACCAAATCTAATCAAAAAGTCGAGCGAGTCAAGAAAAATAAACTACTGCATGACAGGCTGGCTCTACTATAATTCCGAGATTACCCCTCAACTCTTAATCTATCAATGTACAACAATAAATGAAATGTTTGGTAACAGCAAATAGATCTTACATGGTTCCGGTTTAACATACAGGCACCTTCAGTGCATTTAACTCTAGAAAAACTTCCTAACCCTCCAACTATACTGATGCAAAACTGAGGGAAATGGAGCTGTACAGATTGGGCGGACGTCGGACTGGTAGACATAGTTCTTTCCGTCCATCGCAAAGGGCGTGTGAGGATGGGAGGAACAACAAAAGTCCCAGCGATTTCTCCGCAGGAGAACCTTCGTTAACTTAAACATGAAGCGTTGCCTTACTTTTCAGATATCCTAGGCACTCCTGGCGATTTCTACGCAGTAATGCGATCACCTTAGCTCTGGACTAGTGCTTGCCACTGCTGTTGAATGTCTCTCACTGTCGTCACTATAATAATCTCAAGATCCACTATACTGAAAAAACTGCGCGTCGAGATCTCCCATTGCCATGGCCAAGTCTTTCCCCAAATAAAAGAGCTTTCAGGGGGGCCTCTTCCATAAGGGGAGGCCCAGCAGGAGATTCAGATGTCCAGCAGGAGAAATGATAAACTGTGAACCCTCAAATCAACATACAGGGGGCGAGCCAATCCTCAGATTGCAGATCGATTAAGATGAACGCTTGTCTTACACTCTCATGAAACACCCACGCGCTCCTGAACGATCCTCCTGATTTCTTCCTCACTCCGTTGCATTAGTTCCTCATATGCTCGCATAGAGTCTGCAGTATACCTCTCCATTGCCTCGAAAACTCGTTGCAAATTTGCCTGCAAGTTATTACTGACATCACTCTGATATACGAGCTGCCCTGTCACTGATGGGATATGACCATTCCCTGAGCCCCGAATGATTTTCTTTTCCAGTGCCTGAATTTCTTTCTGTATTTTCTGGTCCTCTCTGTCCAAGTCCCTTACTACTCTCTCCGAGTCTTTATTCGCAGTCGCTACCATCCTCTGGTGCATCTCCTTGTCCCGCTCCCTGAGCTGAGAAACACTGGATGTGAAGACAAACATGGCAGTTACAACTTCCTTCTCAGATATTCCATCCATAGCTTGCGACCACTGATGACAAATTACAAATATTGGAGGTGCGCCCATCCTACCAGGTGAGAAGGGAACTATTCCATCAGGAGTTTCTTCGGGCTCATACAAAAGACATTTCAGAAGCCAACTGTTTAAAGCCTTGACGTAATCCTTCTGCGCAGTTACCCAAGTGGTGAATCGGTTAGCCCAGTTGATAAGTTCATGCTGGAACTGCAGTATGGTATCAGGAGATGCATCCCCAAGCTTTCTTGCAGATCCAATCAGACCAAAATTCTGAGCTTCCTTCATTGCTAGACATTGATTCCGGTGGCATTCAAGTAAACATTTCCACATTCTCATTAACCTGTAGTTAACAGATCATGAATTAGCTTCATCTAAATCCTGAATCCATCATCAATCCTTCTATAAAGATAATGGCTATCAAATTGCCTCGTGCACACAGATCAACTGCTCAGGTTGTGGTTGAGCCCTATGCCACCAACCAAATTTAACTTATGAAAAACGAATGCGTTGGATTGACCTATGTCAACTTTTCCTTTAAATTTAGGCACGAGTTTAGCATCACATCATACATCTAGAATTTTCTACATCTATAATATATTTTATCAAGAAAAAGCTGCAAAGGTATTCGCCACTTGCCAGCATATGGAAGTCAAGGAGTTTTAACATCTAGGGGCACACCACACTGGACATGAATAAGTACAGAACTACTAAAGTAACATCCTTAAATGTGCATACCTATATGAAATGTACATCTTACACATTCATAAGTTCAAGCCAATCCAAAGATCCATAGAGAGATTGAGGTACAAATAGCTCAAGCAAATATAACAATTACATCCTAAAATGGCCAACAAGCATCTCTGAGAAACTAATAAGGGACATAACTACTACACGAGCTTGCGCACACGCGTGCGCACAAAAGTCAAATTATTCTGAAGGAAATTATGAAAACAGCAACTTAGTAGCAGCATTAGGAGTTGAGTTGATTCCAGTGCAGACAAAGGTGGGGAGGAACAACTAAAAGTCTAGCATTTTGAAGTAAGTGAACATACCCTTCTATCAATTCATTTATCTGTGGCCATAGTTCTTCGTCTCTTATCTTGTTGATTGTGACAGATATCTTGTCAACAACCTGAATTGCAATTCTTATCTTTGTCGATAGATTTCTGATCATGATCCTAGTTGTCTCGACCTTGAGAGTGTCAGCACCCTTTTCACTCAAATGTTTCAACTTCTGGACCTTCCTGTCATGAATGACACGTGTCTTTTCCTCTTTCTGCAAAAGCACAGAGACCAATCGAAACGTGAGACAAAGCCAACAGAAGAAATGGCCAGCAGCGAACAAGATTCAACTTAAAATGTGCGCCGGACTAAAGACTATCCAATTAAATTGCTCCTGCGAGGATTACATTTAGCCTGTTATAGATCCCCATAGAAAGGCTTCAATTTTCATTGTACCACACATGAGCAGCATAAATTGCACCTGCCTCTCCATCCAGTTAAAGAAGACTGGAAATGTTGCAACACGGCGACATATACAAGATATGAGATGAAAGTGTAAGGGAGCAAAATGCAGATGCTATACCTTAACCTCGTCATACAGCTTCTTTTCCCAGAGATGGAGTTTGTGCAAAGTGGAAGAAAGATTTCCCGACCTCATTCCCATCTCTTCAACAAAACCCAAGGAAGCTGGCCCAGCATTCTCAGCAGAGGCCGACGGCTCAGCACCCTTGGAAGAAGGTGGCTGTGCCGATACCACAGAGAATGAAGGAGTACGGCCATGTGCCTTCCTCGAAGAAACTGCTGGCAGAACATTAAGTATAAGTTCAACAGTCCAAAAGAGCAATGGATGAGGCTAAACTCTCAAACTCAATGAAGGAAGTACTGAAATCATAATTAAGCCTAGTAAGTGCAGGACAAAAACACAACCGAATGATCTTAATACCACACAACCTGCAAACAATGCCTTTATCCCTGAATAAAAGAAAACGCGCACATTGAGCAAGTAATGAATACAGCAAAAGCCACTCACTCAAAAAGAAGACAACTTGCGCAATCCAAAGAATCTGGAGATAGACTTACCTTGACTTTTACGCTTGTAGGGAACCTTCCCCACTTCCAGCATCTTGGCGATCTCACGTCCCGACTCTGCTGCTCTCTCAAATTGAGCCTCGATTTCCCTCACCAATTCAGAAACACTCCCAATACCCTTGAACCTGGAGGCATTGCCGCCTTCGTCCGACCTCCCTTCACCATCGACGACCTTCTTCTCCACCACGTGGACATCATACTCCGCCCCATCATTAGCATTATCGATCGAAACTCTAGGTCTGGCTTTATACATAGAGGTCGATGCACCACCATCAACTTTCCCACCTTCTTCCTCATCATCATCATCATCCCCCACCACAGATTTCAAATGATTCCCTACATCAACAAACTTTGAATTTCCATGGACTTCCTTCACCACCTCGTGCTCGTCCTCCAGATCAGGAATCCCTTCCTCTTCCCTCAACTCCTTTGAGTTCCTGCTCGGCGTGTAAGCCGGATAAAACTTATCAGTACTGTCGAAAAGACGCAGAAAGTCCCACGCGGAACCCTGATCAGGTGGGGGAGGCGGCGGCGGCGGCTTCTCCTCCGCATGCCGCTGGAGCGGAGACAAAGATCCGTAATTTGTCTGAGAACCGTAGTACCCACCAACCGAACTACCATAGCCAGGAATATTATGATCATAATAGGGATAAGGAGCTACGTTACTAGTTGGGTATGGAAAATAATTAGAAGACGACGATTCGCCCCTGTATACGGTCTCCGAAGTCACAGGCTTTTGCTGGTATACCACAGACGGCGTCGCCTTACTCTTCATGAAATTCATGTTCATAAAACCACTTTGAGACGAGCTCATATCCATACCCATGCCCATACCTGGATACGAGCTCATGCCCATACCTGGATACGAGCTCATACCCATCCCCATACCCATATCCATACCTGGCCGCCCCTGATCCGAATTCACGTAGTCAATGTGGTGGCCTTCCTCGCCGTGCAGAGGCGAGGACTGGCCCGAGGGATGATGGAGCTCGTCGGAGAGAGAGTCGTCCTCGGAATCGGAGTGGAACGGGAGGTGGTGGCCGGAATTGGAACCCTTAGAGGGGGAATTCGCGAAGGCGGCGACGGCGTGGTCCCCTTTCTTCTGCGGGGGCAAGTTGAGGACGGGCGTCCCCGGGGCGCCGGCGCCGGCGTGGGAGAGGAACTGGCGGAGGGAGTGGCCCACCCCCCGCAGCGACTCCATGTAGATGAAGTGGGCCTGGGCCAGTTCGTACCGGTGGCGGATCGCCTGGTCGAGGAAGGCGCACCGCTCGCGGCAGAGCGCGACGGCGGGGAGATCGTCCAGCTTGGAGCTGGCGCAGCCCATTTCGCACGCCCAGAAGAAGGAAAAAAAAAAGAACAAATTTTTGAACTTCAACCGACCAATCAATCCGTGTAAACACAGAGAGAGATGGGTAAGTTGGTGGTGGCTAGGCTATGGAGGCCATGGTGTGTGAACGGACGAGGGGGAGGGAGGCGGTGAGTTAGAGAGAGAAGAGACAGAAGAGAGAGAAAGTGGAGTGTTTGTTTCTCGAGAAAATTGATGGGAAAGAGAAAGGGAAAGTAGAGAGAGAGAGTAGAGAGAGAAGAGAATCTAATGACAGCACGGCGTTTTCTCGTCGGTATGTAGCAGAGGAAGGAGAGTGGTAGAACAGTGGGTGCATTGTGCGTCGGTGTTGCGCTGTTGTAGTCTCGGTTAAAAAAAAAAAAAAAAGGGCTCGGGACTGTACTTTTTCACTTAGACTGTATAAAATAATTTGTACAACCACCAAAATAAATATAAACAATTAAACATCAACCTTAATTTTTTAGAAAAATTACAAGAAAACATTAACGTAAACATATAGTCACGCAGTCTCGCAGTTCTGAGTAAGAGAGATTCCACTTTTTGGGAACGTTTTATTACTTAATTAATCCCAAAATTAAATTATATTTACGTTGAAGGTTGGATGCCCCCTTGAGTGGACCTTTACACTTTGTTATTGTAGTCCATGCCAATTCTGAAGTTGCCATATCTGGACCCGTTCAACTTCGACAACCGGATCTTCAAATCTTTCGCTAAAGTAGCAGATTTTATAAATCGAATGGATTAAAGGATCCACGATCAATGTATATTTATTCACCACGCGTAACATCCATGCATCACGCCGGTTGAGCTAAAATACCCGTAAAAAGAATCATTAAAAAAAAATCGATAGATCATTTGAAAATTACATATGTTTTGTTGACACGGCAATTGATATTACCGATTAAAGTCGCCAATTCTATAATACTCAAAAGGAAATTATTCTCGAAATCAATGTCTAATAAGATACTTAAAAACCGAATCGAGAAATATTCGTAATAATTATGGAAACATATAAAAAATGTAATAACCTCACTAAGTCGAATTAAAAAAAATGAATTACCGAGTTGGAACAGTCGTGAGTCGAGACTGGTGATGATAGGATCTAAATGTATTTTTATTTTCGATTAATTTATGTAGAAAATCAGTGTGAGGGTGATTGGGTAGATGATGGGGGCGGTGGTTCGTTCATACGAATTGGGCTTTTGAAATTATTATTATTTAAATAATGGAATCGAGAAGAATAAAGTATTTAATTATTCAACTGGACCGGAGGTTCAAATCAAAGGTCGCCCCCTTAGAAAAAGGAAAAAAGGGGAAGATGTTGGACTGGAAATAGGAAGATTGGCAAAGCCGGTTTGGTTTGACGGGCAGGCCATGCCTTTTTGACGCCTGTTGCCGCCAATTGGAGCTGGTCCGGTGCCTAATTTCACCATAATGCCCCTCCTAACCCTCGTAATTATTGCTCTGCCACCCTCCCGATTCCAATCTAGATCCCTAAGCCCAACCCCTAACCCTAGCCCTAACTCATCTCTCTTTTCTCTCTCCCCTTTCGCTTTTCCACCTCCCCCGCGACGCACGGTATTTGAACCCGTTCGACACGACACGACCGATCACTAGAGATCGCATGTTCCGCCATGGGCATTTCAGGACACTTTCCAAGCACAAGCTGCGCCCGGAAGATGACGAAGTAACTACGGTTGGCAATGGCGGTAATATAAGCACGAAATTTTTGGTTTGATCGCGCATTTAATCCATCGAGATACGGTCTTTTTCTCTAAATTCCATGGAAAATGTCTAATCCCAACTTCAATGCCTTGAATGGTCCGTCCGTACGCATTAACGCCGCGGAGATCCTAATCAAATGACCAAAGGCCCTCCTAATTAATCCCGAGAATTTCCCTCAACGGGACAAAAGCCTCGTTTCCGTTCGGCCTCGGACGACGTCACGATTGATGGACACGACCCTCGTCCTCTTCTCCTTGTCCGCACGCGGGGAGATCGCGACCGTCCAAATTCTTCAATTTCACGTACCCATCGTCCCTCACTGAAATTTATTGTCATTTCTCGTTTACCTTTATTTGGGCACTAGCGGGGGAAAGAAGACGGAGGAAAGGACAAGATCATTAGCTTCTTGGCGAAGAAGTCGAAACGGACGAGGAACCGCGTTAAGGGCTCGCGACGCGACAGGGGCCCGTCCCCTCGATCGAGAAAATGGGGCGAAACTTACTGCCTGACTGTCGAAAAGACTTTCGATTCCAGGATGCATGGATCGTGCGGATCGATCCTGTCCATCTCGGCCGGTCCGATCGGCCGCGCTCGAATTAGACCGTACGGGCGACACTGTTCGTGGGTCCATAACAGGACTCGAGAAGGCTTAGGAGGAGGGAGGGTCAATTTCGCGGAAGGTCAGAACGAGCGACCACCGACCGTATTCAACTCGCGCCAATTCTTCCACGGCGCACGCCTTTCGAGAAAAGAGTCGTGGAGGGTTTTGGAGACGAATGGGGAGACGTGTTCGACTTCGTGTCTCAGTGCGGCGGCGGCGCGTTCATTAATGTCCGAATCGGCGTCGCTCGGTGTCTCTCTCTCGAGACTGTCCATGCGGAGGAGGAGAGAGAAGCGTGTGGACGGCTCTGCTAGTCATTTTCCATACCTGCTTCAATGCACTTGCATAGGGTTGGCGGCAGGGTCTTCCGGAGCGCAGACCATAACCTAGGAAACTCCCAACCGGTGGCGGTCGTGCGCGTTCGTGCGTAAACAAAGTCGTGGTCGGATTGCGGTCCAAGGGTTGGTGGAGACTTTCCTTTTTTCTTCCCTAAAGTCAGTAAATTTCATGTGTAAGAGATGGATCGACGCGCAACTACTTACAGAATCGATCACCACACGGTGCACCAACCGTAGAAGATGCCCATAACTACTTTGTCGCGCAAACAGCGTGCATTCATTCGTCATCCTCGATTCTCTCGACAAAGATCCAGCCCTTCATTTTAGTTTCATCCGAGCTGCATCTCGATCATGGATGGACAGTTCGAGTCCATGAGTAAAGTAATGACAATTGTCCCTGAGATGAAGCCGCCCTGACAATCCACATAGCTTTGATTTGGCGAATTGTTATGCTCGATCGCATTGATGTCAAGGTCATTTTCATGACAATTTTTTGATACGCCATCTACATAGAAAAATTCGGATTCGCCTTTCAAGTCTTCGTATGTCATATGGAGAATCTTTTTTTTTTTTTTTTATCAAGAAACGACATATCTAGAAACAAACCCCACCCACCCACCTCGTTTTATTTACCAAACCCTCTAGGGTTTTCTATTCTCAGCTTTCAATAACCCTCTTCCATCCATCACACAACTCTTCAACAATCGACCATAAATGAATTTACCTAAACCAAGGGTTTTCCTCTCGTTCCCGTCTCACCTCGAAAGTAGTCACGTGAAAATCGATTGAAAAGGGAGTTGCTGCATGTTTAAGGAAAGTACTCTTCTAGGGTTTTCTTGCCACCGTCAATGAACCTCATCGCTTTATCTTCTTTTCTCTCTTTTTTTCTTTTTTTGTGTTGCGCTTTTGATAAGGCTGCCGCATTTATATTCCACATCAAACCCAACAACAATCCAAGAAATGTAAGAGCCAAGTCATCCTCCTCCTCCTCCTGGCCAAACCTAACCCGGAAGAACATTCAAAACGGATCAGCAAAACCCCCCACGAAAGAAAGCAATAGATTGCATCCTGATTCCCTTTTCTTTTTTCCTCCGAAAGAACTCGAAAGCTGTCTGGTTTTGGAATATTCAAAATTGCGAGCGCACGTGGGCGGGGGCCTGTGGAGAAAATCCTGAGCGCTATATTTCGAGAACAGTTTTTGCCCATTCGGGTAATGCTACGTGATTATGAATGCGGCTGGATACGCCTGAGAGGGGAAAAAGCGATCTTGACCCGTGTTTCGTTTCCTTACTGTAAGAGGTTTTGGACGGTCGAGTTATTGCGTGTGGTTGAGGATTGCTGTGTCAGGCTGGCGTGGATTAGCTTCGAGATCAATCCGATAGGATTGATTGATCCCGGAGAAAGCAAAATTAGAGAGGAGGGATGAATTGGATTTTGTTAATGTGGTTCATTTCAGTCGATGTTTTACCAGATGCAGCTATCGTCACTATTTCATGAATGTCCGTGAATATAGCTTTGAATTGTGTTCTTTTTATTAGATGCATCTATAGAAAAATAAAAGTATTTTGTTAGCATAACAGTTTTTTTTTGTTTTCGTAAGAATAATTATTTGTTATGAGTCATAAATTTTTAGAAAAATAGACTCCACAATAATTTATAATTATTTATTATTTAATTTTGGGTTAATACCTTGTAAATCTTCAAACTGATCACATGTGATAAATTTATCCTAAACAAATTTTTTGACTATCAAAAACCCTAAATTGGTATACTTTTAATAAATTTACCCTAAATCGGTATATTAGTTTCTATTAAATTACAATGTCAAATTACGAATTTGATGACGTGTAACAATTAACCGATATACCAATTTAGGAATTTACTATCATTTGTCACAATTGTATCAATTTTATGGTTTTTTGTTGTATTAATCTAATTTAAAAGAATGTACTAGTTTGAAGATTTAGTTTGTGGTAAATTTATCGCAACTCTACTAGTTTGGGGTTTTTTGTTATTTTGAGTAAATTTATCAAACATGTACACATTTAAAGTTTTCGTTGTCAAAAATTAAGTTTGGGATAAATTTATCTTAATTGTGTCAATTTGGAATTTCTTAAGATATTAATCCTTTAGTGTTTTGTGACTCGAAATAGATCGGTATTCTTATAGCGAATTGAAAACAGTTGCCAAATCATTTCTTAAAAGTAAAAGAGGTATTCGGAGTTCAATAATTACTCGATCCCAAGATTTGACATTTGAAAAGAGAGGGGAACAATTTGTCTGTGGTGGAAACCCGGATAAAGGAGACAACATCCTCGCGAATTAATGAATTCTAACCATCCAAAGAAGTCCGGCTTTTATTTCGTCAACAAATATAATGATGGAAAACTTGATGACGAAGGTCCAATCCCATACGAAAAAAACTTTGAAGCAATCGATGGAAAACGGGGAATATACCAGTCCTCTCATCGAAATTCAAAGCTAGCTAGCCAACTGGCTCTTTTCGCCAACTCGAGTGCCCTCAAAAGCTATCTTTCTGTTAATTACGATAAGGGCGATATTAGAGGATAAATAAATAAGCTTTGACTATATCAGAACATCCAATCCAAGAATTCACGTGTTGGGTTGCGGTAATTTAGTGGAAACCACGATCGAACACACTCGATTCCCAGATGTCAAATCAATCTCTAGAGAAGCAAAGTAGGCCCCACCTCATGCCCCCTCATCATCTAGCAATCTAAGTGACCCCCCACGCCAACCCCAATAAGTTCGATAGTATAGATAGGCTGGGTGGCTGCTTTATGTCGACATCAATCGCGTTGTGAGAAATTTCCGTATGGCCCGAATAAGATCGATTGGCCAATTAGTGGGTGAATAATGACTGATCCCTTGACATAATTGTCGTGGGGGAAAAGGAATATGACATTTTTACATTTCTACCAAAAGGAACTCATTGTGCTAACCAGTCAGTCTCTTCCTCGTCCCACTAGCTCCATTGGTTATCACTGTAGGTAAACAGTTCCTTTTCGTTCGTTGCCACGATCTGCAGAGGGGAAGGAAAGGGAGAGAGAGAGAGAGAGAGACATGGGCAACCTTTGAGCATGCTCGAGAGCTGCTGATGGGGAAATCCGGGTGGTGGTTCACCTGCTGATTTCTGGTAATGGGGTCACGCCTTGATCTTCCTTCGATATGAACTGTCTTCGTTTTCTCTCTCTCTCCCTCCCCACTTTCGGAAAAAGCTAATCCACTCGATCGTGCATGATTGCTCCCGAGAATCTCTACGTCATTCCATTTTGATTGAGGCCGATAGTCAAGCTCGATTCTTTGGAAAAACTTTAGATGGCTCTAAGACCCTCAAGATCACACGTTATATTAAAAATCATAGTTTTATTGCAAGTTATATTGCTTAAGGGTCACCTCTAACTTCAAAACCTAAGAATTATATTCGTGTGATTGGCTTTTTATTATTATTATTATTATTATTATTATTTAGTATCGAGATTACGCAAGAGATTTTATAAATGAGTGAATGCAAATGTGCCAAACCTCCAAGAGAAAATACTCATTTGATTGGCTTTCCCGAGTTGGTTCTTCTTTCTCTAATAGTGAAAGTATTGGCGTAATTTGAGTTTATGTGTGAGGATTAAGGCTATATGAGACTACCCTAATTTTTAAAGTATTTTTATTGTATCCAATTTTTTTTCGTAAAAAGAATTCCATGATGACATTGCACAATGCTTTAATGTGGAAAACGATTACATTTTAAGCTCCATTTATTTCGTAAAAAATAAATAATTTCGAACATATTTTACCTAAAAATAATCGGTTGATCGCTTGAGATAATTAGCTAGTGAATAATATTTTCATTATTGACAGTAATTCATATCTGAATATTTTTTTAGACAGCGAAAATATTATTACTCATTCATTATTGTAGGCAATGAAATCAATCGTTTTCAATAGAATGTTTATCAAATTATTTATTTTTCGCAAGACAGATGAGCTACTCTTTTGCGAATAGTCATGAAAGCTACTCTTTTGCTAATAGTCATGAAAGCTCCATTCATTGCATTCATCATTTCATTATTAGGACGAGAATGGGAGAGAATAATGGCGAGCAATAATGGCTGATGCGGAAACCCTAAGAGTCCACGACGATCTCGATCCCAAAGTCCTTGACGTCTAGGCAAGAAACTCTCGAGCGCGATAGAGGAATCGGCTCTCTCATCTGTAACGTGATCCCCGGCCGAAATCCAAGAATTCTTCATCCTCGCGTACGAAATTCATCATGGTTGGTCGAGGAAAGAAACATCTTTCCGAGGTTGTCAACAAGTATAGATCTATCTCAACCATCCGCACATTTTTCTCGTCATTTCTTAAGAATCGGACAACCATCGACTCTGGTTCGATCAAGATGGGAGTAGAACAGGCGTTCTCTTATTCACGAAGGAATCTTTACCTAGAATGCTTGTGTTTTGTACCGAGAAGTGTGCCGGTCTTTTTCTTAATTTCGGGTCTACGTGAGATGATGTGATGGAATATAGACTTTGGGGTCAATTGTTCTTGTCGGCTATTTCGCGAGGATAATATTCAAGGCGTGAAATCCACCTCGACTCAGGTCTTCTTCCCATCATTAACGTTTCAATGATGTGACACAAATACTAGAGAGCAAACAAAAATGACTCATCATTGGATGCACCAGCTCCAAAAACATGTAAATCCAATTCATCAATAATGCGGACTCCGTGCTGGAACCCCCTCCCGAGAAGAAATGCACAGGATACATGCACATCCGATTGACCGTGCTTAATCTCGTTTCGATAAAATCTCGATATATAATTTTTTTTTATGGAGCGATATTTTCTCATTTGCGTTCTGTATACTAACGAATATTTCACATGGTTTGCAATCATGACTGCTCAACACGCAAGTATATAAATATGTTAATTTTAATAAAAATGCTAAGCAAACAGGAGCAAACCTGCCTTCACGGCCCTTGTGGAAAAACATTCGAATTCATTCGTGTCGCAACTAATCCAAGAAGTACAGCTTAATAATTAATCGAATAAAGTCCAGAGAATAAGAAAGATTTTTAAAAATAAAAATAAAAAGTACACCTATTCAGAATCAAACAAAAATAAGTGAAGTGGATGCACCCCTCCTAGCCTCTTCCATAGGGGAGGGGCGAGGGCTAACGGTAACGGACGGAAAAGAGGCACGTGCTTTCACAGGGATCCCACGTGACGGGATTCCACGTCAGCCGCGGACCGAAGGTAGAAAGGTCTCTTCTTTCGGGGAGAGGAAAAACTGCTTTTTTATCCCCTCGAATTACGTCGGGAGCGTGTACGGATGTTTGTCTGGCCCGCTAGAGGAGGAGGAGGGGGGGGGAGTAATGATCGGGTGCGACCGCGACCCACCGGAACCTCCCATGTGGGGGGTGGGGGAGGGCGTGGTCCCCACCGAGCTATTTCTCTGTTTTAAAAATCAAGTGGGTTTTGAGTGGGAGGTGGGGCCCACCGTCAATGATTGCACGAGCACAGGCCCGAGATTGGGATGGGGATGGGGATGGGGATGGGGGAAGGTCTTCGTCCTCTTTTGTCCTTTTCTGACTTGCCCACTGCCCCATTTGTTATTTTCTCCTTCTTTTTGTATTTCTACTGTGCGTGAAGCGAGCTGCAGCACAGCGAATCGCACTTTCACGTAAACCGGGCTGGCGCCAGCGCCAGGACAGGGCCCGTGATCTCGACCCGGACGTCTCGATCCGGGCGTTTTCCGCGACGCTCCGGCGACCGGTCCGGTCCTGTTCGGCCTCGCGAGTACTGTGGCGCGCATTTCGAATCGACCTTTATACGTTTGCGTCGGAACGTGGGACGGAAAACCTCGGGGGACTCGTTCGTAGTTTGTACCGTCTTTTCGCGAATTACACGAGCTCGAGGGTTTTCGTAGCCGTTGCCGGAACACTCGCCTGCATCCATGCAGACAGCAGAATAAAGACAGGCGAGATAACAGGTCCTGGGTTCTCCTGTCCCCACGAGAGGACGAGGAGGACCCACGAACAGAAAAACCCTAGTTCGTGCCCACTTACGGCAAAAAGCAGCACAGTTCCACACGTATTTATAACTGGGAACAAGAATGGAGCGGCGGTTAAATGGGAGAAGGGTGGTACATAGGAGTGTTGGGTTGGGGGGGGTGGGGTTTGGTTCGAGACATTGAGTCGTGGCGTTATTATTAGCACAGAGAGGAGAGAGAAGGAAAGAGAGAGAATGGACAATAATTCTGCAATCTTTCGAAAGCTGAAACATGCAGAGGTACATTTCCAACCCTATGATGGGCCACTCTCCAGCCCACAGATCACATGCCATGCAACTTTTGGATTTAGTTTCATCATCACTGTTCATCATCATCATCGGCTGAATCATCGTGGGAATCGATCGATCCAGGAGAGAAAAACTTTTGAAGGATCTTCGAGATTAGACATTCATGAGGGCTTGAGTAATCAGATCTGCAATGAACACGATGGGTTTTGCAGGGTGAGCTGGTCTGCTGCGAGGGCCATCATCATTAGGCGAGTCTACCTTGGCGTTTAAGTTATAATCATGAGCATTAGGCCAGTGATGATGTACTTGTTCCGCACTGGAAATAATGGCGTTTTGCACATGTCTTTATATGTATATGGTTAGATTATTTGTTGACCTCGTTTGTATTTTATGTTTGTATTTTATCTTCGTCCCGAGCATTGAAGAATCATTTTATGCCCTCGCCATTATAATATATGGGTCACCAATGATTATAACCTTTTTATGAAGGGATGCATCGCATGAGCTGTTGTGTACCGCAAAATATTACTTGGGTAGAGAAGTTAAACCACTCTCTAATTGAATGTCGTAAAATGCGTGATACAAAATGCGTTTGTTTGAGTGAGGGGATTTTTGGTGAATTAATTTCCCCAAATTTTCACTCGCCTGATTTGTCAACGGTGTTTATTTAACGAAAAACCATGTATAACTAAAGAAAATATACATATTTCAAGGTAGGAAACTAAATGTATCAACTTAAAAAGAATAAATATTTTCTTTGAAAAATGATTTTCTAAAAACCAATTTATTACGAAAAATTTTCCGAAAGAAATACACCTTTAATCATATCACAAGACGTACGATGTAAATGATTCCGAGGTAAATACAAAAGATTCTGATCTGAACCCAGATGGAATTTTTTTTTTTTTTTTTACCTTTTATTTTTCTTATTTTCAGCTTTTTGGGAAGAAAAATCTCACGTGACAAATAGTGTGCGGTCACGTGAGAAACCGCGTGGTGGTACTGGTAACTGCTGCATCTCGTCCTTTACATTTCTTCTAGGCTATGGAACCCCATTTCTTGAAATGAAAAAGAAAAAAAAAAAAAAAAAAAGAGAGAGAAGAAAAGTGAAGTGAGGACATGATGTGATAAGTTAACGCAACCAGTCACTTTCACTTTATTTTTATTTTCATTTTTATTTACTTTATAATTAACTTTTTTTTCACTTTCACTTTGTTTGTACATATGGTCTGTTGACAGCCCCCACCGCCACCATCACCAAAGACGGATCATACCTATATAGTGGGAGGATATGCGATGTGATCAGAGATGGGTCACCAAAAAGAATGTTTAGGGTCACTCCCTGCTCTTCACTTTGCTGCTTTTGCTTTAATGAATCTATGGGGACTAAATGCTACTTCTCTCTTCTTCTCAAGAATTCTAGGAAGATGTCATCTGGGTATTTAATGAAGAGCGTAGAGGTGACTAGGAAGAAATTTTCTCTGGAATTATCTAGGAAATGCGGTACCGAGATATTTCTAGAGAGACATTGTAGAGAAATGTCTAGGATACTTCTAGGAAGATACCTTACTAGAAATATTTACATATTTTAGGAGGCACGACCAACTCCTTAAACACGTAAATGCCTAGATATCCTCATTTTGTGGAGCATGAACTTGGCATCTATCTAAGAGTATGTGAGTAAGCTTAGTTGGTATAAGTGAGATGTGGGAGTGTGCTTAGCATGCATAGACTGTGGATAAGAGTACTCCCGACCTACATTTTAAGAGAGCGTCTCCGTTAACGAGTGTGTTTTCTTGGAGCAAGCCTTATGTATCTTCCTCAGTAATTGATACTAGACCTCTTCTACAATTGAACATTTGATATTAGCAAAGCCTTCGAGTTCAACAAACAATCAGGGGATAGGTCGGGCTTAGCAAGGTATGACCTTTGGGTCGAGTATGTATTGTTGCTCGGATTTGTATAATTTGTTTGTTTATTTATCATAAATGACAGAAATCATCGTTTTCGTTTCAATAATTATTGCCAAATAGTTGATATTTGAAAAAACAAGCGCACCCTATTTAGCAAGACTTTAATCACGGGTGATTTGCATAGGGACTTCCAAGCTTAACCTGCTAATCGAACAAGTTTAGTCTAGAGAGTCTCTCGACTCATTTAGATTGGTTTTCAGATTTATTCGGATTTGATAACCTGTCGGTCTGTGGGGTCTAAACAAGCAACGGCTACCATGTACCAATTCAAAACGTTTTTTCCCGACCGTTTTGGTCCTAAAGTTGCTCAACGAGCGACCTCGTCTAGACTTCTCCTTTGTCTTGGTGATTGATGCACGATACAAGAATGGTGTCCTGCTTTGCTATGGGGGGACCTGGCTGCATCATCCTCCTTTAGCAAAAATCCTGGGTGACGTCATGAAGTAATCTGAGGAGTATCTTCGGCAGAATCTGTACGAAGATCCTCTTTTTCTTACCGCGGTGCACACTTTCAGGATGTGTGGTTTGTTCCTCATTTCGAGCCATTTAAACCTAAATCCTTTTTATGACACCAAAAAAAAACCTAAATCCTTTTCATCTTTTTTTTTCTCCCAGAAATCCTTTTTATCTTTGGAATTTGAGAAAGTTGGCTGCAGCTCTTAATTCTTGCTTTTTGCGCCGAATACGGGGTACAAATACTCATTTTTATTTTGAATAAATCCCATTTAAAATCTTGAACTAATACCCGATATACATCTACCATAAATTAATTTTTGCAGAAAAAAAGTACTCACATGGCATTTTCACCTAAGTGAAATTATCTCCAAAAAATCCTAAATAGTATCGCCTTCGCACTTATATCTCAAATAAATGTCTATCTCATAAAAAACCCAAATTCATACCTAACACGAAATAATTCTACTAACATTTTATTCGAAGAATGCTTGTATGTGTTAGATACAAGAGTTAGAAGATTGCGAGACAGATTTGATTTCGATGTGGAAAATCCAAGTGTGTTAACATTTGTGTATTTTAAGTAATAGCAGATTTGGGTTAGAGTACCAATTAAAGATTTTTTATGAGACAAAAAAAAATTGGAGTAAATTTATAGTATCAATTTGGCAGTCGATATGTTAGGCATTTTCTATACTACCAATGTAAAGACCCAGGATTGGCTCCTAAGATTAGCCCGAGGAAAGTGAAAATAAAAACTTCATAATGCGGAGTAATTGTTTTGTGCATGTGCGATTTGGTTTTTTTTGCACAATGTTAAGTAGTTAGGAGTACTAGATTGACACGTCAGTTACTTGACACTATGCAAAGTATTAGTCAATCTAGCAAGAGATCCTTTTGAGTCTCATCACGTTACCTAGGTGTGGACAGTGACTATATCAGCCTACCAGTTGGTAGTCTCATTCGAAGATGAAACGTGGAGTCTACCTTCTTCACCCATAATACCTTTAATTTCTCCGACAAATATTTTTCTTACCCACCAAGGAAAATGTATCACCGATATTTTACGTCATAGAATTTAGACGAAATAGTTTAAGAACTTGCTTAGATTAATTGTGGGTCATAGCTTTCGACTTAGAATAATGCCACGATTTTCATCAATGTCCGCCGTGGCTTCTGTGTCTAGCGTCTCCCCTCTTGTGGCCTATTTCAACTCACACATCAGCACCCCGTGGCACGTGAATTTCACCTGCGATTCCGCAAGCCCATGGCTCTACGTACATCACGAACGAAAAACGTCGGGTAAAAGGACGATCGAGAGCGTCGGGTCAATCCGGGATTATTCACATCCTCAGAAGTGCGTGCAGAGTCGTATTGGGTTCTTCTGCTCGTGAGGTACGAGAGCGACCATGGGCCGACAGATCGCATGATACGGTCGATCCTATTTTAACAAAATGCGACCTCGAACTCGGGAAGACTCATTTTCCTTCGTCGTGGAACCGGGAGGATGTACGATCGCCACCCGTTGGCGATGCATCGGAGCCGGACCCGAGCCCTGGTTCATTCTTTGATCTTTGATGATATCGAGTCCTCAATTATCAAGAAAAGGACTCGTGAGCTCTTATCATCCAGGAGAGGTTTCCTTTGCTGCCATTATCCTCTGCACTTCAAAATGCTTTTTTTTTATAATTTTTTTCCTTATCTCGAGTTCGGTCTCTTTTGTTTCTTTCGTTGGATGCACCAACCGCACTTTCATGTGCGGACAACCCTGCCTTGCTTAAACTAGGTTTATCTCGTGCGCACAACGCATCGTGGATGGGGATATTATAAAGAAAACATACCAAGATAAATATGCTAGGAAAAAGAAAAAGAAAAAGAAGGAGGTTCGAGTACCTTATCAATTGTAATTTGATCTTTATCCTTTTCGCTTCACAATTTTTGGCAAGCGAGTCGGTTTGATTAGTAAGGACGCGAATGGTAATTATCTTGTTTCTGGACGCAATTTATGTTCCAAACTTGTTTTTGGGAACAAATAAAATAGATCTGGATAGAAAAATAATGGTTATCATATGTGCCTGAGGAGCAAAAAAATATTTTGATGCATAGAAATCCCATAGTCGAGTAAGCCATTCGGGTTCATGACTTGTGGCTCGAGATTTAGCTACCAAAACATGGGTTTTTTCTCGTCATGAAGAGGCCTTGGGGTGAGATGCAACGGAGCTTGAAGAGGGCTTTTGGTGAGTTTGCTGAGGAGCTGGACTCGGCTGAACTGGACATGTACGTGGCCCAGACTCAGACACAGAAAAAGGCCTTGCCATTCTTCGTCCAACTGAATCCCCCATCATCCGAGCCCAGTGCACGTCTTTACGAAAGATTAGGTGCTTTTCCTCATCGACAAGTTCTTGTTCACTATAATTCGCTGGTGAAAAGGGACAATGGGCACAGCTCGTAAAGTCCGACTCCAGCATCAAACTTTCGGGTTAGCAGGTAGGTGGCGCCCGGTGTACCCGTGACTATCGAGACGAGTTAATCCTGCTTGGATGATGTTTGCGACCAAGTAACTTAGGGGGGATACATGTTACAGAACTAGATCATGCCGATCACTCGACTTACCGAAAATGAAGGTCTTGATTTCACGTACCGACCCTGTTCGAGTAGTATTACTGTTGGCTATTGCGTAGTTCTCACCAAGCATTTGACATTAAGTAGATCCCTACTTACTCACCCCACAGAGGCTCAGAGGAGAGGTTCCAGAGACTGATGTTTGGCATATCTTATGTTCTTAACAGTATGGTAAAGAAATGGAAATGCCCTTCGACAATATGAGTTCGAGTTCAAATCTTTTGGTGGATTGTGACAGGAATCCCAGTTCGATAGCGCAAGTTAGCGCGATGCCGAGACTAAAACAAGGTACGAGGCAAGGTTTTTTCCCCTGGTTATTTCGAAGATGAAGTTACTGAACTCTTAGGCGTTTGTCGATTTACTTCTATGATAGCATCAACGTCTGTTCAGAGGGATTCTTTCTTTTCTACTTCTTCTGGTCTATTTACTTCCGCCTCCATGCTTAGATATCTCGGCCTCGTCCGCTTCCGTTTGCTTTATAAACAGGAGGATGGAATTGAGGTCTCGCCTATTCTTCAGCTGTCGAGTGTCGTCTCGAACTATGGAGGCAGGCGTTGCTGTCGTGTTGTTGCGTAGACGGATCTCCCGGTGGTCGGGATGCGATGTTCTCTTGGCTAAAGCGCAGAGTGACGAAGAGGATGATTAGATTTGCTGTGCATCCCGCTACAGCTCGACAGGAACAAAACCTGCTAGCATCCTAAGAACGGCTGATGCATCATCCTCCCAAAGTCAAAGCCGGAATCCCTTCCGGCCATAGGAAACACTATGCGAAGGTAACGCGCCGATCAGCGCGAATCCGAACTGCATCCGCCATTAGTCAATCCAACGAAGGAAACCGAGCTGATAAGCTAAAAGGATTTGGAGGTGTTTGCTCACCCACTCCCGTCCTGTGCAGAAGCGCTCGTGGCCTCATTGGCTCAAAGTTTTAGGGTTTTGGCGAATGATTACTACCCAATCGAATATACCGAAACGCCGGACAAATTGGTTGGCGTACGTCGGGCTGTTGACGTGTCGTGCAAAATTTAATGCAACGTCTTTTCTTCCGGGACACTCAAATTATACCTATCATGAGAACGATGGTTGAAATATTCCCCTAGAGATAATATGAATAAGTGGGAATTTCATTCGTATGAAAATGAGAACTTTATCAAAAGCATATGTTCGGTAACAATGCTGCATAGTCATGGATTAGGAGATATATATATATATTAAACTTATTGTACGGACGCTGATTTAATTCTATATATCTCAATTTGATTAATTCTAATCATTTTAGATGGAAATTGTTGATAATCATTTTGTTTTTTTATTTTTTGTTATTGAGAATAGGTTTGGAGCCAAAATTTATTTAGTAATATAATTTGATTTTTTTTTTATTTTTGTAACAAATTTTTTACTTTAAAAATTTTTTATAAAAAAAAAAAAATCGTTATTTAGTGGGAAACAATTTTTTATTTACCGCTTGCTTTTGTTATGAGCCAGCTGCCCACCTGTCACTGTCATTGCCCTCGCCATCGGCTATTGCCCATTGCCCGCCTGCGATTACCTTCCATCGTTGATCGCTGGCCATTTCTTGTCGTCATTTGAGAATGAAAATTTTTATATTGTTATTAAATAAAATTCTGTTCCTAAAATAAAATTTTTATATCATTATTAATCGCGTATTTTTATTTAGAAATTCGTTCGGGAATAGAAATAGAAATAGAAATAGAAATCATTATTTATATTATTCACTCGACAGTTATTTTGGGCCGAAAGAATTTGCGATTTTATTAAACAAAATCCCCCTCCCCCACGCCGCACCCCCCAAAAAAAAAAAGAGTAAAAGAGGGAAATTCGGGAAAGGGATGTAGAACAGCTCACGTCGATCAATCAAATCACCGCTCCCAGTGCCACAGAAGAAAACTGCCCCCCTGAAAGATTTGCTTCGGCGCGCGCGCCGTGACCGCGACGGCTACTGCGACTGCGCGCGACCTCTCTCTCTCTCTCTCTCCTGCCCGCGAAGAGGAGGAGGAGGAGGACCGAGCATGGCGAGCCCCCAGAAGCTGCAGACCTCGAGCTCCGAGCTGGACCTGGACCGCCCCAACATCGAGGACTACCTCCCTTCCGGATCCTCCATCCAAGAGCCCCCCCGCCACCTCCGCCTGTCCGTACACCCCCTTCCATCCCCCCTCTCTCTCTCTCTCGATCGCTGGTCGGTCCGGAAACGATGGACCGCGCGCGCGATCGATCCTTCTTTTTTCCAGTATCGAGATTAAGTTTCGGTTTTGATCGACGGTTGATTTTTCTGTTGGTGGCAGGCGCGATTTGCTTGATCTCTCGCCGACTCTGACCGAGGCCGCCGGTGCCATCGTCGATGTAAGTCGCGCTTCGCTTTTGGCTCTTTTTGTGGGTACGAACGATTCGTTGTTGGGAAAATGGGAGTTTGATTTGGGAGTTTGCCGTGATGATCGAGGCAGGACTCCTTCACGCGATGCTTCAAGTCGAATTCGCCGGAGCCGTGGAACTGGAACGTATATCTCTTCCCGCTGTGGTGCTTCGGAGTGCTGGTTCGGTACTTGATCCTGTTCCCGGCAAGGTTAGTCGCTGCTCGAAGTCTGTTACATTCTGTTTGGATGGGATGCGCTGATAGAAAGTCGCTTCACTGAATCCGTGTTGCTAACCCAGAAATCCATAACAGATCAAGAAAATGACAAGCAGAACGACAGTTACGTGCATTTCGAACTTCTATGTTTCGATTTGATCAAAGTTTTTTTTACTGATGTTAGCAATTTTTTTTTTTACCCCCAAAGGAGTTAAATTGCCATGAATCTTGCTCGTTTCAATATAAGTGGCGCATCAGTTCATGCGTACGTCATTGAGGACGGAACAGGGTTTTCGCCTTTAATTTATGAAGTAATTTTTTCTTCATGGTTGGTCGCACTTATGGTGCATGTCCCATAAAACTTTGGTTTAATCTATCAGTTTAAATTTGGCATTTTGAATTGTTTTTCTAATTGCTTTTGTTCCTATTTTTCTAATAATCACAATGTAGAAGTCTTAAAACAGGTCTAATGCATGAAAGAATCCCAAATGAAGTCCTTTGTTGAATATTAAGTACCTTACATTGAGGGATTTTGATATTTTTGAGTTGGAGATCACAGTTTCTAGCAAATTCATTTGGAAACCGTGTGATGCTAAGGCAATTGATACTCACTGTTGGTGTGGCAATTCTTGTCTATTATAATTTCTAGTTGATCTTCAATGCAGCACTCTGAAGTTCTGGGCCCTTCATTGTCCAAAACTGAATGGTGCTAGGCTCTTACATGGGAGAATATGTTTTGCTAGGACCAACTTGTATATTGGTTGTTCTACTTAGATTTACCATGTCCTCTGCGCTTATGTGTATCGCGTACTGAAAGGGCCTTCCATGTTGTCCTGTGGCATACTCATTCATCTTGTCGGTTCGATACCTTTCTTATGCGATAAGGAAACTGACATGACTAAATTGACTTTACATTGCATTTGGATGACGTCTGGTGCTTTAAGGGACAGTTAGAAAATGGATGGATCTTCTTCTTCTTCTTCTTCTTATGCTCTTCCTTATCTTAAGGGGGCATGGGAAGATCTGCATTTTGCTTTCAAGTTTTCAACGTTATCATTGTCATTATACTTTTGGAAGTCATCGTAGTGGTTTTGTGATTTTTTACTGCAGGGTTTTGGTATTGACAATAGGATGGATAATATTCCTCTCATCATTTGCCATTGTTCACTTTATGCTTAAAGGCCATGATGCACTGAGAAAGAAGCTGGAGGTAAAAGCACCTTTTCTCAATGATGTTGCTATTTTCACCTACATCTGTGGGTTGTTTAGCCTGTTTATTTTTGTATAGCTGGTTGGGGCTTTTTCCCTTTTGATTTCCTTACTGGTCGGATTGTGCACCATTATTTGTGAATCAATTCCACCTTTTCCCACCCTTGAACTTCTTGATTGTTTGCCTTATGAGGATTTGGGGTTTATAAGCCATATTTTCTTTATCTTGTTTAATTTTGTGCTTCATTGTTGGTCATCCGTATTTCATGTTTCCTTTCGCTTCACAAGCTAACCATACAGAAGTATGAGGTACTTTTCTCATTCATGTGGACCTTCTTCTTTTCTCTGTTTCTTCTTTTGTGGTTTTTATGTGCGCATGTTGTGTGCCTTGTTTGGGGGGAGGGGTTAAGGAGGGACCTTGGATTTGACAATCATCTTATGTCCAATGTGATGGAAGGCTGCTGGTGCCCAACTAATCTTTCCTAATGTTCTTCAAAATGATTGAGCTTTGTAACGAGTGTTCTCATTGCAGTTCACCATTAGACTGTTAAATTAAGAAGTTGTCTGATGCTTTGGTCCTTGCAGAGGGTGCTGGTGGAGTTAATTTGCAGCTTCTTTGTTGCTTCATGGACTGGGGTGGTCAAATACCATGGGCCACGGCCTAGCATTCGGCCCAAACAAGTAATACAACTAAACTGTTGACTTCTTTTTGTTTGGTATTGATGTGTTGACTAAGTATTTTCTTGTTTGATAGTTGATACTAAAGTGTTTACTTTTTCCATGTCTTGTGAGTCTGAAAATTTTTTGTCACCATACTGACTTCATGCATTTTAAATCCAAATTTGTGTGTTGAACAGGTTTTTGTCGCCAACCACACTTCCATGATTGATTTCATCATCTTGGAGCAAATGACTGCCTTCGCTGTTATTATGCAGAAGCATCCTGGATGGGTTGGTTAGTAGCTTGTCAGTATAAGCTCAATTTGTTCTAGGATACATTTCTCTCTTATAAAAGACATTGTGATTTTCACCACTTGTCACTTGTCTCACATTTTCTTTTTTGGTGAGAGCACCCCAACAAATTGCTTTATATATGCTCCTTTAAGACGCATTGATCACTCCTTGTAGTCTGCAATTGCTAGAGTGATTATGAACTCTTAGTATTGTTTCTTTCGTAGGACTACTGCAAAGCACTATTTTGGAGAGCGTAGGATGCATCTGGTTTAATCGTTCTGAGGCCAAGGATCGTGAAATTGTGGCAAAAAAGTAAGAGTACGGGTGCAGCATAAGTTTTGGTCGATGGGATTCTAGTGAATTGCTGTATAAATGTCTGTTAAAATTTCCAGGTTGAGAGATCATGTACAGGGAACTGATAGCAATCCTCTTCTCATATTTCCTGAAGGGACTTGCGTGAACAATCACTATACCGTCATGTTCAAAAAGGTATTCCAGATTATTGCTTCCTATGCAAAGAGTCATCATTAAGAATGGAACTATATGTCTTTGTTCTAAATTGGGCAGTATTCTGGGTCATAATTTATGTATCTGTCAACATTTGATTGCTCATGGTAAATGTCTTTTTCATGAAATAGCTTGTTGCTTCAGATTTTATACCTCTTGGATGTCTTTGATGATTTACTGCTCCAAATTTCGATAAAAATCTATGTGCAATGATTCATTTTTGAATAGGTTATTTGGTTGAAAACTTATTCTTTCTTCATGATACCTAGGGTGCATTTGAGCTTGGGTGCACTGTTTGCCCTGTCGCAATCAAGTACAATAAGATCTTCGTGGATGCCTTTTGGAACAGCAGGAAGTATGTGACTGCCTACAAGAACTTATGTTGTACAGTTTGTACTTATTGGCCGAAAATGAAATTTAGCTGCATGTTGAATGGATATCTCATGTTTAAGTTACCGATCTTAATCTACTTCTCTTACTAACTGTGTGTCTGTTTTTGCGAAGCAGTGAATGATTCCTACTAGACATTGCTTTTCCTTCTTGTTGATTTTGTTAGCTATTGTCGATCTTTGTGTAATTTGGGTCACGTTATGAATGCCTTTTGAGCACTTGTTAAGCATGTCTAATATGGCTAGTTCCAATTTTGAAAACACAGATTACACTAATCACAAGAAAAATAGTATTCTGAAATTCGAAACTTTCTTTATTTAGATGCTAAACAAATGCCTTGAGGGCACTCTTCCACAAAATCCATGTAATTTTATGGACATATATCGAAGGAGTAGCTGAGTTTCCAGAACACTAAACCTTTTCAGTGGTAACCAACAAAATAGCATGAGCTCTTTGCCAATTTTGGGGCAAATAATTATTCGATGCATCTTTGTAGGCAGAATAGCTCGCCCAAATTAGTGAAATTAACTTACTTCTATATCATATTGGGTTCATAAACTTCTAACTCAACAGCAATTGGTGGCTAATGCCTGAGTTACTCTGTTTGCAGACAATCTTTCACAATGCATCTGCTGCAACTTATGACATCCTGGGCTGTTGTTTGTGATGTCTGGTACTTGGAACCCCAAACCTTGAAACCTGGTGAAACACCAATTGAATTTGCAGAGAGGTAATTGTTCGCTTTCTATGCACAATAAGCTCCAAGGGCTTGTAGGGAGTGTACTTTAATTTCCTATATTTTCTTTATCCACACTTCGGGTGGCTTGATGCACAACTTTGATGCCGACAAACTTTTCTTCTCACTACATGTCTCTCTTGTACAGGGTCCGTGGTATCATATCTGTTCGAGCTGGTTTGAAGAAGGTTCCTTGGGATGGATATCTGAAGTACTCTCGCCCTAGCCCCAAGCATAGAGAAGGGAAGTAAGTCAATCTAGTTCATTTTCTAGGATCCTGTTTGATTCGGGAATTGCACCAAACAGTGATATTGGAGCATCCCATTAACTTCCTCTTTTTGGTTTGAGGGGTGGGGGCTTTAGTAGGTGGCCGTCTGTTAATTGGCTAATATATTTGTTTAATTTTGACTTTTCTTTCCACAAACAGGCAACGGAGCTTTGCTGAGTGGGTGCTGCAGCGACTCGAGGAGAAGTGAAGAATTTTCTCATTCATTTTCAGCTGGTAGTACTCCTGCTGTAAAGCATATGTTAAATGCCTTAGATCTCATTACCCAATCTAATACATGCTTCAACGGTTTTAACTCAGTAGGTATAATTTTTCAAAGAAAGTTGCTAGATCTTCTCCTTCTGATCATCTTGCTGGAGAATAAGTTTTCAGCAAAGGCAGGTCCTCTTAGCTTTCTCTTGAAAGGTGTGACAAGTTACGACACGAGTCTGGAGGAGAGCCGACAACACCGAAATCAGCAGACAAAGGGCATGCGGATCTATTTATCTTCATTTTAGGGCTAATGTCTACAATTTTGAGACTGTAGTAATGATTCGTCAAAAGTCTTTGGGACATTGACCTGCCATGGTAAGTGAGAACTGGTGTGGATTACTGATTACTACTACTTAACCACGCTTCTTTCTTAGTTCCCTTAATCATTTGCACGTATAGTTGTTATATTTTGTAATTCTTGACTTTTGCCTGAGATAGTCGAGGTTTTTCTATTCGCAAAAAGAGTTCTCCAAACAATTTCTTACTTGAAATAGCAAGTAGATTAGGCAGTGGTGTTAGGAGGAAGCCAGTGCATGTGGCGGTGGCGATGTATGTATGGTGTTGCGAATTTTTGCTCAATCACAATTTTACCGGAAGTCACACGGCATTCCTGAGGTAGGACTCCCTGCTTTTCTTGCCCAATGTCGGATTCAAAGTACCAACGAATACCGAACGTGATTATCATTTTCCAATCACAGATTGTCGAGGGCATTGACGTTGACTCGTCTCAAATTGGATGGACCATTCTAAGGCCACGGTGGAAAAGTCATTGTCCCATCCGGTGCTTGGGGCCCATATCACAAGCGAATGGAAACGTAATCATGTGAACCCTCGTATGACTAATGAATGCTCCACTGACGACGTGCTTGTTTATAAACAAGGACGATCGTCCCGCTGGTGGGCCAATTCCGGGTGGAAATGAGAATTCCTCCCCCGACAACTTGCGCACCAAAGCCGCTCATTGGCGACTTCTTCCCAACCAAAATATTGTTCGTATCCGTGTCTTCTCCACCTTAGAAAAGTTAGTGGCGTGGTCATACCGCGGCTGGAACGTCGTTTTTCTCTACATTTGGTTGGTAAAAAGGGCGCATGGAAACACCCCCTGCCTATGAAGTCGCAATGCGAAAAGGGCCTTTTGGAGTATGGTCGAATGGCATCGGAAAAGAATACTAGCGCACGCCTAGAAAATGACCCGTTAGATGCTGGTGCCTCTCGGGGTTTTGGTCTTTTTCTTTTCTCCGGGTTATGTAAGAGGGCGATGTCCGCTCCATGTCACTCGAGATCACGATCTATGAGATCCGAGGTTGATACCTAATCGCGAACAGACAAATCCCCACCCGGACTGTGTTTCGTTCTGGCAAATCAAGCTCGTTCTCCCATAACAGCGAGCGTGGGGAGCTATCGAGTCGAAAATGGAGATAAGATAATTGGAGAGTTGAAGACGACAGGACTCTACTCAAAAGTCCTTGGAAGCAGACTATTCCATTCAATCCGATTCGGACCCCATCCCATCTGGATCGTCAAACGATTTGACCAACTGTTCCTGCTCTCCACAGAGAGAGAGAGCGAGCGTGAAAGTGAAAGCGGCGAATTTTTTCCTCGCAGTCCACAAAGTCTCAGGGTCAACCCCAAAGTCTCCGGTCAACTCTCGCTCATCTTCATCATCTCCCCCGCACCTCCTCATTTTCTTCATTGCATTGCAAGCGTTGCAAAAAGAAAGAACATAACCATTCTCACACTTTTCTCACACAGAGAGAGAGATGGGGCGTGTCGTGGCGGTGCTTGCATGCCTCGCTGTCCTGCTCTGCACGCTCACGCCGGCAACGCACGCTCTCGGGTTCAACTGCAGCTCCCCGCCGGAGAACACCTGCCAGGCGTTGGTCGGCTACATATCCCCCAACACCACCACCCTCAAGTCCATCCAGTCCCTCTTCGGCATCAAGCACCTCAGCTCCCTCCTCGCCGCCAACAACCTCAGCCCCACCCTCTCTTCCAACACCTCCGTCCGCGCCCACCAGACCGTCTTCATCCCCTTCACTTGCAGGTAACAAAATGATAGTCGAGTCGAGTCGAGTCGACACTGAACAGCCTCTGTTTCTTCGCAACATCAAAAGCTTTAAGCTTGAAGAAGAGACGCTCCTATTAAGTAAAATATGCTCGGACTGTCGTTGCAGGTGCTCGAACGGGACGGGGATATCGAACCGGAGCCCCATGTACACGGTCCAGAAGGACGACGGGCTCTACTACATCGCGTCGGTGGTGTTCTCGTACCTGGTAGTGTACCAGGACATCCAGCAGGTGAACGGCATCTCGAACGCCAACCTCATCGAGGTCGGGCAGAAGCTGTGGATCCCGCTGCCGTGCAGCTGCGACCGAGTCGACGGGCAGCAGGCGCTCCACTACGCCCACGTGGTGGCGGAGGGGAGCTCCGTGGAGCAGATCGCCACGGAGTTCGGCGTGTCGCAGAAGACCCTGATGGACCTGAACGGGCTGGCCAGCGCTAAGGACCTCATGGCCGACGAGGCTTTCGACGTTCCTCTCAAAGGTCAGTTTTGACGGTTGATGACTGTTATTCGTTGGCGGGGTTTGCAAGATATATCCTTCTGATTTCCACGGAAATCGGACTGCTGATTAGCCATCTGCGATTCATCGCCGAGACTCTGTATTGATAATTGACTCAGACGCGTCGATCATCGTGCAGCTTGTACGTCCAAGATCCGCAACGATTCCCTCGACGCCGGGTTGCTCGTGCCCAATGGAGCTTACGCCCTCACGGCCAGCAACTGCGTGCAGTGCAGCTGCAATTCCGCGAACAACTGGATGTCAGTATCTTCTTTCCGGCCAGATGCTTTCGAGTTAGCAGTTCCATTCGTTTCAGATTCCGCAAATTACTAAGATATCGTCGTGACTTTGATTCGTTTCGTTGTGGTTCAGATTGCAATGCCAGCCCTCGGAGAAGGCTTTGTCGAGCAATTCGACCTGCCCGTCAATGCAGTGCTTGGACGGCGCCGACGATCTGTCCCTTGGCAACACGACCGTGACGTCTTGCGGCAGCACGAAGTGTTCCTATGCCGGCTACAAAAGCCAGGACACTATCCTCACGACCCTCGAAGCGAATTTGACTTGTTCTGGTATGTGATCCTACTAGCATTTTTCGAGTGATAACTTTCAGTCCTCCCATTTGTTCCTGGCGCTCCTTGTCCTAGGAATTACGTTTCTCAAAGACGCCCTGAGATCAAACGTGTAAACTGCATTTGATCTTCAGCCTGATTGATTCTGCCGAAGAGCGATATAGATGGCACGTCTGTAAGATGGTGCCCCCTGCTGCTAAGGATCAACAGGACTTTGTTTCACCTTTTGTTTCGCTTCAGTTGATTTTAGCTGCTTTATTCTGCTGTCACCTGCCCCGACAAATTGATTGGAATGGTCGAAGACCGGTTGAGCCGCGCGTCCTGATGAAGTCCCGAGTAGTTTAATGCCGAGATCACGCACATGTGCGCGCCTTTCATAGTGTTGGGCCGAACCGTGTTGAGTCTTGCCGATTTTGCTTGCTTTGCTCATCACATTATCCGTCTCTGTACCTGGAAAACTCACTGACGTGTACTTCTTGTTGGTCGTTGAACAGCTCCCCCGCCCAGTCCTGGTCTCAGCCCCGACGACAGTGGCAAGAGCCATGCGGCGAAGATTGATATGGGAACATTCAGTTGGAACTTCATTGTGACGGCGATGTCGATACTGCTCTCCGTGCAACGCATTTAGCAAAATCTTCTGTGAAGTGCGCTTCATATACATGTACATCTTGATGCAGCCCTAGTAATTCTCAGGACAGTACATCTTGATGATGTTGTTCAGCCAATTGGAATAACGATCCTTTTCGAGCACATTCAATGCAACCGGATCCAAATGTTTTTCCCTGGAAGAGGCACTCGTGCAATTTTTTATGACGTTGCATGCACTTCGTCTGGCTCGCTACAGACGTCGCGAATCTATATTGCAGAACGAAGCAAATGGCCTGCATCTCGATCCTCATGCGACAAAGACTGCCTCGAGACGATATTTTCCGTTGAGGATTTGGCGGCGATGAACTATATCCGGTTCGAATAAATCATGTGGAAGAAGAGCAGCATGAGCAATACTCATTGACAAAACCTGAAAGGTTTCTCATTCTTGCAAAGTTTCAAAGATGCAGCAGCTTTACTGTTTTTCCCGAACATGAGACATGAAAGCAATTCTCAAGTATGAACTCTGCATAAAAAAACTAAAGATCAGTTTTAAAATTTATTAATTAAATATAATTAAATATTAAAACTTTTAAAAAGTGTAGTTAAATCTTAAAACTTATTATGAGAGTGTAATCAAGTCCTAAAATTTATTAAACTAATCAAATTTCCATGAATAACACTTTTTGAAAGTTTTAGAATTCAATTATACTTTCATAATAAATTCTAAAACTTGATTACACTTTTGTAATAAGTTTTAAGATTTAATTGTATTTTTTGAAAATTTTTGGACTTAATTGTATTTTGGTAATAAGTTTTAGGACTTCTAATGCACTTATCCAAAAAAAATTAATAAGCCTCGTTTTTGTGATGAATAGTATTTTAAATTTATCAACATTTTTACGAAATTATCGACGCGTGTTGGATTTCCATTTCGTACTCCGAACGCAAAGTTCCTGCATAGTGCATAGTGCATAGTGCAAAGTTCCTGCATAGTGCAATATATTGTCCGCGTCACGCGACCTGTGGGAAATTCTACGACCAATCGGCACAACTTTCATTAATCTCTCAACCGGCATGTAGGGTCGAGTATAGATTTAATCTTTCAAGTTTCGATGTCCGTGCGACTTAGCACTCTTTACTTTTTCATTTTGTTCAGTCAAATTTTCCAACTCCTTTTTATTTATGTAATTTCATCTTTCCCAATTTTGTGCGATCACATTTTTTTAAGGGATAACGAAATAAGTAATTTCTAAATTTTGACATATATACAACATAATTCATTGACTTTTAATTTATTTAATATAATCCATGAATTTTAGTCCAACATGTAATGTGATTCCATAACGCTTAATTTATTCAAAGTAGTGATTGAATTTTTGTTAAATATTCAATTTAAATGTTAAACACAATCTTTTCAAGTTTATTATATTGAACGTTTTCATATAATTCGAAAATTAAATCGAAATTTTATTGATCACATTAAATAAATTAAAAATTTTTAGATTACAAGTCAAATTTTGGGATTATTTATCTCATTTTCTTTCGCTCTTTCTCTCTCTTAACTTTTGTGCAACAAAAAAAAAAAAAGTTTGGGATTACACGAAGGAGACGAAAACCCATTTCAGCCGGCAACATTCTTTTCTACCTCTCTTCCCAATTAAATAAATAAATTGAAAAAAACATAAACAATATATTAACAAAAGCCAGCCTCCGTGCCAGCAGCAACAGTCCATGGCCATGGCGGTGCTCCCAGTTTCGGCGCTCCCCTCGCCCGCTCCCTCCGCCATTCCGCCGCTCTAGGATCCTCCGCCGCCGTAAGTTCCTCTCTCTCCGTCGCTGTCCGGTCTTATCGCCGCGACGCTCGCGCGGGATGGAGGCCGCTGCCGCTTCTTCTCCTCCGTCTCCTTTCTCGCGCGCGGTGTTGCCGGAGCCGTGTTGTGATTGTCTTGTTTAGCTGCGGTGAAGGAGTTGCTCATGTCGTGCTCGGAACTTTTTCCGGTTTCGGTTCCGTCCTGACGCGTTCGTTTTTTATTCATTTGGCTTGCAGTCGTGTGGTGGAATTCGTTCCTTCGTTCTTATCGACGGTTGAGTGTTGCGATGTCGGCGGCGCGGCTCGCCGGCGCTTCGGTTTCTAATGGCCTGACGAGCAGGCGGAGCGAATCGAGCGCGGCAATCGGGAGGAGGAGGAGATTGCTCGTGCCTTTCCACGCGAGCGATGTTTGTAGTTTTTCGGCTCTCGTCGATCGAGAGAGATTCTACCGCTGCGGATGCCGTCTGTTATCTGCGAAACGCGGGAAGTACTCGCCGCTTTCGGTCCGTAGTCAGTTGAGTTCGGATTTTGGCGTAGGTTCTACAGATGTTGATGAATACGTGGGTTCTTCGTTTGTGGGGGAGGAGCTCCCTCCGAGAGATGATCCTCGTACCGAGAAAACAGAGGAAGCCACGTAAAAGCCCTTAACTCCTTGTACTCGATGTTGTAGTTTTGGCTAGAAATATGTGCTGCTGATATTGCTGGGTGCTGCTTGAAGTGATGTGCACTTGTGGTGTGCATCTTTTGCTCAATTTTTTTCTCGGTAGTGTCAAAATAAGTCTATACACACGGCAAAGCGTATGGTTGTCTGCTTTGACGACTAAAATACAAGTATTGACAGATGATAATTCTACTAGGGTATTATTGTAAGTGAGATGAACTCTAATTTGGGTTTTGCAAGATGGTAGTCTTATTCTTTGTCTTGATTTTCACCAGCGAGTTGACAGTGATTCCTCAATGTCAATCACGAATCACTGATGCGAAAAGAGAGATCATAGCACTCTCTTTGCCTGCACTGGCCGGACAAGCTATTGAGCCGTTAGCACAGCTGATGGAGACAGCTTATATTGGAAGATTGGGTATGTAATATGCTCCTTTATGTGAAGTTTATTAACTACCTCGTGTGAAAAAAATATGTATTAGTGAGTATTCTCGTTTTATGTTCTCTGGAAATGTTTTGGGAAATGTTCAGCACATTTTCTTCGACTTCAAATTTTTGTGTTCTTGTGATTATTACAATTGGATATCAACAGAAATGATAATCTTTTGTCTTATTATAGTTCTCGTCTCTTTTCCGGTCAGGGATGTGGATTTTACCTCTTAGTTAGCTAGAAAACTTCGCTTATTTTTTGGTGTCAGTACACAAAATTTGCAGCCAGTTTAATTCTTTGTTTGAATACGGAAGCAGAGGGAAAGAAAGGGAAACAAGAATAAATAACTATACATGGATGAATAAGTCTGGATATTTCCCTCTTTGCTTCTTTTGGCACTTCCTAGCTACGAGTCTGTAAAGATGTCTTTTAACTCAATGCATCATGAGTTGGTCTTTATAGCTTATCAAGCAAGAGATTTGTTTCTATAAATAGCTGATTTGGTAAAGCCGTCTTTTTTTCTTGGTTACCCTACATTTCCACCCATCACCATTTATTTTCCATTAAAGCTATACCTCTATGTCATATTCGAATGTCACTGTTGGTCTCAGTGGTTTTGAATTTTGCACCTTTTACTGTGAAAAGCTTCTTCCCTCTTCCAGGAACAATATAGAGATGCGGTTATTTTACATATAAAATAAGAAGCAAGTGCAGTATATCATGCAATTGTAGCCTTGTAGACTTCTTTAAGTTGCTCTTCCCATGGTTTCTCTCCTGTTCAAAAGGTACAATAAGAAAAGAAAGGTCCTATACTGCTTTTGATCCATGTGCTATTTCTCTGGAAGTTACATATTTGAATGTAAGACTTTGTTTTCGAGGGGAATGAAATACAAGTGCAATTTTCTGTTAACTTGTAATGGTAGTTTCATCTTGTGCAATTGTTTTCTCTTGGTAAGTATCTGGAATGTTAGTTGTTGGCTAATGAATATCAGGAAGTATGTCCATGCAACTTGTGAGTATTTCTCCTTGATTCTTTAGTCATCAATGTCATTAGCTTTCATTAAGGTGTCCACACTCTTATAAAAGGAGGTAAATTTTTTTACTGTCAAGATATGGATGATTATCCCTTTCTTCGTTTGCTCAAGCTTATGCCATATCAAATTTCCTGGATCCTTATGTATAACCTTTTTCAGGCAATTTTTTTTTTCCTGTGGTCCCCTTCATCTTCTAGGTGCTGTGGAGTTGGGCTCAGCTGGTGTTTCCATATCAATATTTAACATCATATCAAAGCTCTTCAACATTCCTCTGCTTAGTGTTGCCACTTCCTTTGTGGCTGAGGACTTATCAAAAAGTGCAAGTAAAGATTCTTCTTCAGGTGAAGTGAAATACTGACATATGCTGCTTCTGCTAGGTTGATGATTAGTACGCAACTTGTAGTTTTTGGTTATCTAATGCGATCTGTTTGATGTACAGAGGAGGAAATTGTTAAAAGCAATGGTAATTACACAGGCAAACCATTTACAGTAGCTGAGAGGAAGCAGTTATCATCTGTGTCCACAGCTCTGCTATTGGCAGTTGGGATAGGCATTTTTGAGGCCATAGCTTTATACTTTGGATCGGGACAATTTCTGAACATGATGGGTGTATCATCCGTAAGTTTTATTTATAAGATGTCATTTTATGACAAGCCATGCAACACTCTCAGAAATGGATAGTTATGTATCTTTGTTGAAACATCACTTGCCCTTGTCTTTCCATTCTCAGGCACTGCTTTGCTATTGAAGAACCTATCGCCCAATATATTTGAATTTTGAAGCAGTGGTTTTATCCACGTGTATGGTTCGTTGTTAAGAGGTTTAATATAGTTTCTTCAAATTGTTTACAGGCATCACCCATGCACAGCCCAGCACAATGTATTCTTTCTCTAAGAGCACTTGGAGCCCCTGCAGTGGTAGTGTCCTTGGCACTCCAAGGAATTTTTCGTGGGTTTAAGGACACAAAAACTCCTGTTTTATGTCTAGGCAAGTACTTGTTAAGAATTGTTTAATTATTACTTGGATACTTCTGGACTTGCTTTTCTTTCTTCTTGGTATGTTGCACATAATTACACTCAAAATTATCACAGTTACATGTTAATTTCTAGAGTTCTGGACGTCTCTTCTTCCCCACATCAAGTAAATTAGCACAGTAATTTTCTGTAACTCTTTAAGTTGTTTTTGGAGCGTGTGGCTATAGGAAACTCATCATTAGAAGTTAACCCCCCAACAATGATGTTAAGCTTATAGTCCTGTGTGATGTTTTTCTTCTCCAACCTAAACATAGACCACGTTGTTCTGAGCTTTAGTCCTACTATGGCCATCAACTGAATGATGGTAAAGGGATGGTGCAGTACATGCCGAAAGGAGGATAATCGAGGAAGACTGCACCACCTAATGAGTGATGCCCAGTTTTTTCCTAGCTTGTTGTGATTAGATGCAAAGAAAGCGGCTTCAGAATCGGTATTAGTTTCATAAATTATTTCTGGGGCCTTATTTGTTTACTTTTTTCAAATATGAGAAGTTTTGTGCATTTCCAGTAAAAGTGGACATCTGATAAATTCATTTCCGTGTCTTTGTTGCTGAGGAAGGTATAAGTTAAAGGCAGACCTCAGCATTTTCATATAGAACCTATTGTAGTCATGGACTTGTGAGAGGAGCCACAGTGATCTACTAAATCTCGTGATTTGGATACCTCTATTGATGGATATAGTTCCTTACATGCAGGCATCGGTAATTTAGCAGCAGTTTTCTTGTTTCCCATACTTATGTATGGCTTTCGACTGGGTGTAGTTGGGGCAGCCCTTTCTACTGTTGCATCACAGTAAGTTCCTTCTGCTGTTTATAAACCTTTTGTTTACTGAAGAATGACACTATATGAAGATTTATGTATATGTATCAGGTACCTTGTCGCCTTACTAATGATTTGGTATCTTAATAAAAGAGTTATTTTATTGCCTCCAAAGATGGGAGCACTGCAGTTTGGGGGATATATAAAATCTGGCAAGTGTTTGATTTCCTTCAGCATTGGTCTTCTCTCTCTCTCTCCCCTTCCTCCCTTCCTCTCCCTCTGCCCTTTTTCTCTTCTCTCTTTTTGGGAAAAAAGTTGTTCCACACTAAGTTTTTTACTGGCAGTGGAGAACTTTTCGCTCCTGCTTATCAATAAGGGGTTCAGATCAACTTGAGAGTTCACTTGCTCTTTTTCCTTATAATCACATTCATCAAGACATAGGATATTATACTATTTCTCTCAATTTTGGAATCCGACAGGTGGTTTTCTTCTTGGAAGAACTCTTGCTGTTCTTATAACCATGACTGTGGGAACATCTATGGCTGCTCGTCAAGGTCCATTAGCAATGGCTGCTCATCAGATATGCATGCAAGTTTGGTTGGCTGTCTCACTCTTGACAGATGCGCTGGCTGCATCTGCCCAGGTGAACATTATTTTTTTCCCTCGATTAGATTTGTATTTTCCTCTTTCGTTTTTAATAGTTTACTTAGCCTCTATTCTTAGAATTAACCAAAGCTCTTTTTCTTTGTTGCCAAAAACTAAAGCTCTATAATTGCCATCTGTCTAATCAATCAGTTGCTGGTCTTTATAAATACATCATATTTTCTTTAGACAGTAGGATTGAGAAGGAGCAGTCTAGCTAATCTTGGGAATAAAATTAAGGAGGAGGGGTATGGTCTAGCTTACTTAACTGGATGCAGATGGATATTAATAATTTGCTTCTTGTCTTGGTTTTCGCTTAAATAATGGGTACAAATATCTGCCAGTGGCATTTAGATTTCAAAATTGCCTTTGACTGCAAAACTTCAGTTGGTAATTTCATTTGTGGAATTATAATGCCATTGAATGCTAATGATCTTGGAATAAAGGACTTAACCATCATAAAAGATATGTTATCCATAAATGAATAACAGAAACTGACATATTTTTCCGGGAGAAAAGGTGACATTCATTGTAATTCCAGTGGGGAAAAACTGATGAAACCTTTGTTGTACCAGTGTAAGTGCAGCAATTTATAAACCTTTGTTGTCCCAATGTAGAAGGTCTTCATCGCAATTAACATAAAAGCCCTAGTGCTCTCAGTAATAGACACATGTCGATAACTTTAAGGCTTTGGCTAGATTTACGTGAGTATTCTGATCAGAAAGCTGTAAAAATAAGGGGGAACTGAATAAATTAAATTGCCATGAGATCACTTGTGAGGGGGAAAACTGAAGGAAAATTAGCCAGAGGTAAAACAATTTGGTTCGTGGCTGTTTACATCGGAATAGCTACTTCATAAAAAATAGAACAAGAATGCGATAGCTATACTGTTGAACCAAACATACCTTAGGCATAAATATTGGCCAGTGAAGTTTTATAGTTCAGCAACTGAACAAGTACGTCGTAAAGGTGTATTATTTTCCTTGATAATGCTCCTTTCCTAAAATTTCTAGTATCTATATTTTCTTAATATGTTTTATTCCACCAACTTGCAGTCAAACTAATTATCTTTTCATTAATGTACTATATAGGCCCTGATTGCTGGTTCATTATCTAAATCTGACTACGGAACTGTAAGAGAAGTGACAGAGTTCGTCTTAAAGGTGAGATTTCATAGCTTGTATCTTCCAGAAATACCATTCTTTAGGTGGAATGTATCAGAACTCTCTTGTTGGATTGAAGTTCATTAGATTGGCTATTGCTCTATTTTATTTCGCATAAAGACACTGAGGCTCCTACTTTTTCAGATAGGATTATTGACGGGAATCTTCCTAGCTGCATTTCTCCTAATATCTTTTGGCTCTTTGGCAAATTTGTTTACCAAGGATGCTGACGTGTTACTTATTGTTAAAACTGGGGTACTGGTATGTATGGTGGATTATCAAGATTCTGTTGACATGAACATATTCAGGGCCTCACCTCATCTCTCTGTCTGTCTGTCTGTCTCTCTCTCCAACAACAAAAACACAGTTTGTCAGCGCTAGTCAACCTTTGAATGCTTTGGCTTACATTTTTGATGGCCTCCACTATGGTGTTTCCGACTTCCCATATGCAGCTTGGTCTATGGTGAGTTGACAATGTGTAAGGAAAGGACCTTGATAGTATGACTTTACAGGCCTGCTGGTTGCCTAACAATGAGATTTTCTCCTTTATAGATGTTGGTGGGGACAATATCTTCGGCATTTTTGCTGTTTGCTCCTAGGATGATTGGTCTTCCTGGGGTTTGGTTGGGCTTGTCTCTCTTTATGGGCTTGCGTACGGCAGCAGGCTATTTCAGGTATACTATGTCATACTTTTGTATGTTTTTTTGGGTTTGATAATATATGACATGTCTGATTTTTTCTTCTTATTAAAATAGCATCAGCATTATGAAAGAAGCAGTACTTTATGTTTGCTCTCTGTGGTCTTCACAATTTAAAAGGGTGTGATAGGCATTGCTATAATGATAGGTCTTGGCATCAATGTACTAATAATTCTTTGATTTCTTGCATCCAGTTCAGTCTTTTATATACATGGTGAATTATTGGTACATGTAAACTGGAAATGCTTATTGCATGACACTTGAACCAAAAATAATATTTGCAGCATTTCTCTCATGTAGCAGTTGTCTAAGGATATGATTTCCACCAATTTTCAGATTATCAGCAAAGACTGGTCCATGGTGGTTCATGCACAAAGAGGTGCAGAAATTCGATGTGAGTAAAGTATACTCTGGTTTTTCACACATGTTGCGTTAGTTTATCGATACTAGCTCATGATGCTACTACCAGTGGATAAGTGCTTGTTTATCTCAAGGTTGTTAATATTTTCCCCCTAAAACAGCTTCTTACATGGGAAAGAATAATTCATAAAAAGTATTCCCATGTTTAAGGCATTTTCAATGAGTTCTTTTAAAGAAGTTTAAGGGGCAGTGATTGGCCCAATAAGTCGCAAAGGGCGGGTAATGGTGGTGATGTGTTGTCTTAGGTGGCAATGAGCCTATGGGTTCCCCCAATTTACTTTCTAGTATTTTGTTCCTATCTTTGTCCTTTTCTATTTTACTACGGCACTCATTGTAACTTTTTTGCCATTTTCTTTGTTACCAAAAATCTTGATAATGATGGAACTAGATTTTTCCACTTTGTCGGAAAAGGCAAGCTAGTTCTGTCTTGTTGATGGAATTTTATGTCACTGGGAGTGGAATGGCATTTATCAAGCGATTAAAAGTCTATGTTTGAAACCTGCAGGGGTAGCTTAAAATTACAAAATATTAGGGTTATAGTTTAAATGGTACTGATTCTAGAGAAATATACAGCAGCTTTTGCTGTGCAAATATTTAAAGCTAAGTTGTGAAGGAGTCTTGAGATGAGCTTTAGTGGTTGTTCACACTTCACAGCTGTACATTTTTCATATTAATCTGAATGAGTACTTGAGTTATTCTGAGATTGAATGCTTTGTGTAATCTAATTACTCCAAAATAGGAATGCTTAATTTTCTTGAAGCTCTCTTCAGCATCATAGTCATCCAGTTTTCTTACAGTTATATCATTTTGGTCATATAGCTAACTGATGATAACCTTTCTGTACTGTTTATAATGAACATTATTGGGTACTCATAAATGATTATGATTGCAGTGTTTTCTTTGAGGGGGAGTTTATTTGCCCAATTGCCCATGGAAATTAGTTCAGTTACGCCTAATGTCTTTCTAAAGCATATCGTTCTAACACATGCTTGTTCTCCAGCTGGCTGGTTGAGATGGGGATATTCTTCAGTTACAAGGTGCTTCATACTATTGATATTCTAATCCAGGATTAGGCTTCATGCTATTGACATTCCGATCCAGCATATGCATAGGATGCCGATAACTTTTGGTTATCTGACATGCGTTCGTTCTTTTGTCTTACAAAGTAGAGCTTCCCTATTTTGGCGCGAAGGCGTATTCCTGTGCTTGCGCCAACTTTTGAGTCTCTATTAGGAAAAAAGATGATATCGACCAACTATTTCTTCATTACCTTGTTCTAGTGTTTCTCTGCCATTTCTTGTTTATTTAGAAATGTTTGCTCCAAATCTCTCTTTATTTCTTTTAGGTGAGGGGTTAAGTATTTGTGAATAGCATGATCATTAGTCAATCTAGCTGGAATTCCTACAAGCAAGGTTGTATCCCTAAAGAAGGGAGTGGGATTTTGGGACTGATGCCTCAGACATCCGAAGATGATGTCTTAAGGCGAAGGTTGAAATGGGCAGGCTAAGGACTTTTTTACAGATATATTCCGCAGCTTCACAGAGACATTGAACATTCTGGCACCTTCAGTTGCATCACTCATGACGCAATCCACGGATCGACTCCCTCTCGATCTGTCGCTAGAGATTGGGGATGGATCTGTTGAAATAGATACGGCATATGTATAAATGAATATTTTGTTTCTCAAATGGCATATCCGCTCCAAATGGAATATTTTTTGTCTCTTTTTTCCAGATTTTTTGACTTTCTTGAAAAGAAATGATGGGTAAATAGCTTTGTCTGTATTCTTTGCTAATCGTCATTAAAGTGGGATAGTGACCAAGACCCACCAGATATATGTGGTTCAATTGGCTTGGTCAAGGCCTGCTCTTCAGAAAAAAGATCGCCATAATTGGATTTCCCCATCGTGAATGGGCGGCATCTTTATTTAGTACCAAAGCTATCGAAAGTCCCCCAATCTTCGTCCATGTCTTACAGATTCGTTCCAATACACACTTATTTTCACACGTGTATGTCTCTGTTTGTGTGCGTCTCTGAGTGAGAGAGAGAGAGAGAGAGAGAGAGCCAAGTTCTGTCGGAGACCTTAATGTGCAAGCCCTCTCCAAATCCTGCAATCGGATTGTAAGCCACACGTCCTCTTACTTTGGTCCGCCTATGAAGAAATTGAGAGCAAGTGAATGAGAACGAGATCATGTCATTCCTCCCCAAAAAGGAAGAAGGCAGGAGCATCGTCCCAGGAGAAAAAAGCGATGCGAGCGACACGTGTATTTTGTGACCAGGACGTGTATAAACACCGCGAGGACAACCTTAGCATACTCGGCTCCCGCGCATTGCCTCGTCCATCCCCCGAAAGGCCTCAAATATTTTGAAATCGCAACCGAGTTGAGCTCCTGCTCGGGAAATTCACAAAACACTCCGATGTCAAGAGTCGTGTTTTTGGCTCAATATGTAACGTCACCGAAAAAGGGTTACGAAAAAGAAAAGAAGAAGCAGTTTTGTAGCTAGCGAAATTTCACTAATTTCCCTTTCACAAATGTTTCGACCCGACCCGACCAGACCCAACAGAAGTCCCTCACCTTCCAATGTACGGATTGAAGAGAGCTCGGATCCTTGTAAGTATCAGAGTCGAAATGAGGAGTGCTGTGCACAAGCAGTAACGCCCAACCTGCTGGGATTGTAAACCCTGGAAAGGAAATCAGGGTGAAATCTTCCATTCTGTGGTCGTCGTTAATCGATATTGAATTTGGCCTCAGAATAACATAGTACCATTTATCTGGATGTCCTTCGAGACTCGCCTTAGCAGCCCAAAACTGGTGTTCCCCAATCTAAGCACTTCATTTGTGACCTGCAGTTTTACAGATATCAACTAGCTTTCGGCAGTGACTCTGATTGCATCTTCCAGGGGAAAGAAACAAGATGAAGATGAAGACGAAAAAAAGTTGCATCTGATATTGACTTGATGTGTAAATTTCATCGATCTGTATTCGTCCCAGTCGACAGTGTGCCTCGTGTTTTCTCTTCTCTCCAGTATTGCCTCGTGTTCAGTCTGATATCCAAGGAAAAAGATCAGAACGTTGCCATTTGCATCGCTCTTATTTATGCACTTAGAGCAGACAAGGATAATGTTTCATTCGTCATGTCACTGGTGCAAGTTAACGTTTATGTTTTAGAGATCCAACGCTCACAGTTTTGTCTAACTACATACCAGTAACTCATCCAAGACTGAAGGATGGGATGATAGAAGTCAACAATCAAAGCAGTTCTTGTTAGGGGTGATCGGGTCCAGGGTGGGTAGGGTTCAGACTTGGATCCTATACCCGATCTTGTTATAACCTGGTTCCCTTTTTTGGATCCTGTACCCTACCCTGTTCTGGACTCGAACCTATTTTTCTGGTCCAGGAACAGGGTTAATCCTATTTTCATTGGAACTTGTTTTGCAATCGTTCGATATCCTATACGGCTTCGAATTTTACATTAATTTGCAAAAAACAACAACGTAATCCTCCTAATATTATAAGACAAAACAAAAATCCTAACAATGTATAAACATTAGCAACAAATATGGATATAATATTAGTCTTATTCTCACAAATATTTCTAATATGATCTAATGTGCTTGCTCATGTGTATGCGATGGAGCTGTTATTAAGATGACATCTTTCTTGAGTTGGATTGAGAATGATTTAATTAGTGCTACAATAGTTAGTATTACTTGTCCCGTGACTATAGTAATAGTTGAAGGTAGGATCATTAAAAAAGAAAAACAATGCATGAAAATAATTTTTTTTAATAATTCTTTGAAAACAATTCTCCCATTCAGAAATAAGCTCTTTTTTTAACAATTTTTTGAAGACAAAAAGACTTAAAAGTATTATACAGAGAGACTTTTTTTTAACAGGGTAAAAAAACTCGGTTCCAAAACCGGTCCGGTTATGGGTGGGTCTTTGCTTGGACCCAATTCCCAGACCGGTTTCAACCGGTTCCCAAAAATTGGAACCAATTCCTGGACTGATTTAACTGGGAACTTGTTCCCTACCCTGTTTTTTGGGTGGGCCGATCCGAGTTCCGGGTAAACCCAGTCCGGTCGCACACCCCTAATTCCTGTCGATATCGTCTCGAAGCTGGCATAAAGAATTGCAAACATGACGTTGAGTACTAACTCCTTGGTCAAGAACTGCTCAGTCTGCCTATCAGCGATGGCATGGTCAAGAAAGTCTCCCGGGCTGTCAGAAGTTCCAGTTGAATTCATGTCCTTTATCATGTTCCTGAACAAGTCTTTGATTTTTTTCTTCTCCTGAGCATCAACAGGGTGTAAGAACATTATAAATCCAGAGGATGTCTCAAATAGCAGGCCTTTGCTCTTTGTACTTTCAGGAAACTATGGTACACAATATTCAGTATGTTCAGGGGAAATGTGTATGCGCTCGGTTTAGACTTGACTAATCTCTTACCAGTTTTCTCTAGCGATTTGGCAAAATCATAGCCAAACATGAATTTCGTATTCAACTTGAAAGTCATCTGCAATATTCGAGTACTTCCATCATTAACTGGTGTACATGTATAGGATTGGGTTACTTGTGAGGAGAGTTTGAAGCATTCTCTGCATATACCGATGCAGCAGATTTCTGGACTTCTACGGACTCCCAGTTTGACCAAATGCTCAGTGTTCTGCCAGCCATCTCTTCTATCTGAATAAGCAGGCTCTGCTTTAGCCTCATGGTACTGGAGTGGCTCAGCGTAATGCTTCTCACATACTTGCAAACCGATCCAAGCGCATTTATCCTCGCCGCAACATCAAGCACTAAAAGCTTGGAGAATGTGTTCATGTACCAAAGCTCGACCAGTCTTCCTTCTTGATGAATCATATAGTTGTTGAACTGAGGATCAGTGGACACGACAACATGTTGCCCTCCCAAGCCTGTCCCAAAAAAGGGTCCATATCTGCAAAGACAAGTTCGGTTACAAGCATTCTCCAATAGGTAACACACGGTACAGGTTATCCGGTTAAGAGGACATTACTTCGAACTCTTTCTTTGATGAATGGATGAACGAAATAATCCTTGACAGAGCTAATTCAAGGAATGGACAATGGGGAGGATCACACTGGAGACCTCTCGTTTCTTGAGGTGGAAGACTCAAGATGCGCAAACCATTGCCTCGACATACTTGGTCTCTTAGGTTAGGGAAGTTACTTATCGGGCACATGCCGAAAGAATTTCTGTATAGGGTTGATGACGCAAGTAGCTATCGAAAAAGGTCGTAAATGTGCTTGGTACCCATCTAGAATGGATTTGAAGTAGATTTTCCCTTTTATTGGTCAAAGATTTGAAGTAAATTAAAAGGCGTATTGTTCAACCCTGACTTGAACCATCTCTTGCTTCCAAAGAAGGAGAAGCAGTTATTCTGGTACCATTCTAAGCAGGGGCGCTTCCACCCATTGCCATCTTCATTTAGGTCAAACTGCAACGAGAGATGGTGCAGCCTACAAGTCGGCAATGTATATGCATGAGTTTGGCTGAAAACCCAAAGTCGTCAAAGTACTTATTGCCAACTTGTAATTGCCACGGTCAACATATGAAGTGCTACTCGAATCCAAATTGGCTCCGAAGTACTTTCACATTTGGGTGCAGGGCATTCCCTAACAGAAACAGGGAGCTCAAAAGAACTTTAAATGCAAGAAATCATGGTTTTGAGTTCCAGAACCCAAGGAAATAAGAAGATGCATCTTCTGTAGTCTGAAAACAACATTGATTGTACCCAAGGAAAACCTGAAGCCTGAGTGTTTGCATGAGGAAGTGATAGCTGCTCGGACTCGAAGAAAGGCCCTTAACTATTTCACATTCAACTCGAGTTCATAAAAAATGGACCATATTTTCCTACTCGGCCACAAAAGGCCAGTATTCTCCTCTGCTTACTCGATTTGCAGTCCCTAACCCAAGAACTCCTTGGCTGGGAAACATAAGAGATGATCAATTTTTATAATTTGTCTTATCCAACTATTCCCCCCACACAAAAATACACCTACAGCAAGTGGATAATGGGCAAAAATACTAAATCAATTCTGCTAGTAGCATGTGCTTATTCGATAGCTCATTCAGAAGCTGGAATGTACAAATGTCAGGAGGAGAGGATAGTTTATTCGAAATCCTCCTTAGAGAAAAGAGAAGATGCTTACTTCCATCAAACAGATAACTTGTAAATACATAAACGGATTTTCCTCACAAAGCTCTACATTCATAGATACTAATCACATTGCATATGAATTACACAGTGTTAGCCCAAAAAAATTGACATTGGAGCAATTTCAAGAACCAAAACATACATGAATGGCACAAGGACTATGGTCGGAAGTATCACTCAGCCGTCACAAGGAGGTTCTAACAGTTAATCCAAATTAGCAATGACAGCATCCACAACCTCCTGGGTTGTGCTGTATCCTCCAAGATCTTTTGTCCGGACTTTACCCTCCGAGATAACTCGCTTTACCGCAGTCTCAAGTCGATCGGCAAAGGATGGAAATTGCAAGTGCCGCAACATCATAGCAGATGAAAGAAGCAAGGCCACTGGATTTGCCTTCTTCTGCTCCACTAGCTTTTCATTCCCGACATTTCCTGCTGAAGCACCTTGTTCAAAAACAGCAGTGTCTGCCCCCACATTGCCTGGACCATTAAAATGTTAACGATTGATGATACATCTGGAGCAATTGCATGACAAGGCAATTTCAGGGAACTACCTTTAATCAACTTAATCCCATGATAGTCTAATTCCACATATCACCCCCAGGAAAGGAAAATTTTCAAACAAATAAAGGGCTAAGTAATGATACCTCCGGGCATAACACCTGTTCCTCCGGCAATACCAGCTGCTGTATTGGCTACTAAATTGCCATAAAGATTTGGAGTCACCTATTTATTAAGAAAGAGAAAAACTTACATTATTTGGACAGAACATGAAATAATTACAGTACAATATCAGAGCCACGCTAGAAAAGCATGGTGATTAGAACTCCTAAACAGCTTCCTGAAGACTAAAGTACATAAACCCAAACAGGAAGAGAAGTGAAGAACAACTGAAACATACCATCACGTCAAATTGCTCAGGCTTTGAAACAAGTTGCATGCAGCAATTGTCAACTATGATCTCATTGTACTTGATGCTGGGATATTTTGTTGCAACCTCCCGACAAGATTCTAAAAATAAGCCATCAGCAAGTTTCATGATGTTGGCCTTGTGGACAGCTGTCACCTTCTTTCTGTTGTTTAAGTATGCATATTCAAATGCATATTTTGCAATGCGTTCCGAACAGAACTTTGTAATCACCTAGCAAATCGTTTAATGAGCAACAGAGGCAACATAATTCCTTGACTCAACACACACATGGACATACACGCACGCGCGCGCGCGCAGATGGCAGAGGAACAGTCTGACTCAAAAAACATATGGTATTTGATGGGAGCTGTGATAACAGATTGCATATCAAGTAATTGACACTTACAATCGAGAGAGCTGTGCTTGGTTACACAAAACACAATGGCAACATATGTAGAAGCACAATAAAGCTTTGAAGTTCTATTTGTCTAGGAGGAATCCCATCATCAACGCATTAACTGTCGGTTGTTGTAATCCTTCTCATCATTAAAGAACATCAATGAGGCAAGTCATGAGTAATCACCAGTTCAAAAGGCCTTATCATAGTTAAATAATACAAATCTCATCCCATAAAAATAAATCCCTGAACTCCAGCCAGCCATACCTGACGGCCAACACTCCAAGTCATCAGTCAACCAGCTTAGCCTGTTAGGTGCCTGCCAGGTGGCACCTCTACCAGTACCCACTCATAACAAGCAGGGAGTATACAATTCTGGAATCTCAACTCACAAACACACAATGCTGCAGTGACAACCTACTTGATTTCTCAGAAGCGGTATAATTCTCAACACTCAGTCAGCATTTTTATCACAAGCACTCGAGATTTTGGCAAAATATTCTGCCAATTTTCACATGTAAATCCATCAACATATAAACAGGTCTCCGTTCCAAGAAATTAAACTAGCCACAGAAAACTTGTCACCTAATCGTTACTCACTAAGGCATATCAAAATGACTTTAACAGCTAAACCCAAGTGAACTCGTAAATCGACTAGTCCGTGAGCTAAACAAGCAAGAACACCAGCTATTCGCACAAGCCGAAAACAAAGAAGAAACTTTGCCCGTACCTTCAGGCTCTCCACGACTCCGGGAACAACCTCGTGCTCGAGCCCGGAGTACTCGCCCTCCGTGTTCTCCCTGATCACCACGATATCCACCCCCTCGTGCCGCGTGGGCAGCCCGGGCAAGTTGAAGCAGTTCACGAGCGACGCGTACAAATCGAGCTCCTTCCTCAGCTGCACGTTCAGCGAGCTGACCCCGCCCCCGACCGGAGTCCTCAGCCCGCCCTTGAGGCACACCTTGTTCTTTCGTATCGATTCGATCACCTCCTCGGGCACGCGCTTCAGGTCGCCGTGGACCTCGTAGGTCTCGAAGTAGACGGGCGCGTGCATCGCCGACATGACCTGCTCGACCGCGTTGGTGACCAGGGGGCCGATCCCGTCGCCAGGGATCAGGGTCACAGCGCGCGGGGTGCCGTCGCCGGGGCGGGGCATGTAGGTGACGGGCCGGGCGGGTTGGGTGGGCCGGAGGAGGCGGGCGGCGGCGGGAGAGCCGGAGAGGCGCTTGAGGATGGGGAGGGTCAGGACCCGGCGAGCCATGACGGAGCGATCGGCGGTGAGTTGAGCGGAGCGTAGTTAGGTGTGGCTTTTGAGCAGAGAGCAGAGCAAGAGGAGAGAGAGAGAGAGAGAGAGAGAGAGAAAGGGCGGGTGAATAACTCGCGCGCATGCGCGCGTGGAAAAGAGAGAGAAAGCACGCTCGGTTAACTAATATTTCTTCCGGAAATTTCCTTTTTCCTTTTTCCTTTTTCTCCACCAAAACGATTTTGGTACGGAGTATTTTATGAAAATTTATAAGGATGATTTGGTTCGCAATCTAGTCTAATTTCAAAGTAAAATTAAGAATTGATATCACATTGAACCGTTGGTTCTAATTAAGTGAAATCGGTCACTTTTTCTTTTTTTTTACTAAAAAGTGACTATGCAGAAAAAATTAAATATTAAGATATTAATGAAAGCAATAACGAATGGAGAATTATATGTTGTAACTTATAATACAATTAGACGGGTAGTATTTAGTTCATATTTTATTAATATTTTTAAAAATATAATTAAAAAATGTATATGTATTCAATTTATTCCTTTTATTTAATAGGGAATCGAACTTTTTTTAGATATCTATTCTCTTTTGAAATTGAGAACTCAACCACCCAAATATTACTTCAACTTTTAGAAATCGAAGCCAGATTCGGATTTTCGATTTGAGTGATCCATTTTGCACACTTTGTTTAGTTAATAAAAATTTAAACTTTTTTTTAGAAAATGTGCTGATTTGGAACATCATCTTTGGTAAATGTCACCAAAACATCGGAGAAGATCGTACGGACGATAAACGTGTCGTTTCGACAATGGTTGCCCCTGCGATTCTCGTCTTGTTAAAATGTGCTGGGGAAGGAATGAGCTGAGCTCCCATGGCAATGGAGACGACGGCGTCGGGGTTGAGGAACAGGTACTGGGTCTTGCGGCATGGCAAGAGCATCCCCAACGAGAAGGGTCTCATCGTTTCTTCGCTGGTTCGTCTCTCTCTCTCTCTCGCTCTCGCTTCCTGATAGTGGGCAAATTGCAGACGATATGTGTGGCAAAACCAAAACCCAGTACTAGATTCTGGTTTAATGTAATGCATGATCGTCTCTGCTCGCAATGGATTGGAAAAAGATGCGATTTTGGCCTCTTGGTTCGCGTTTTTAGCTTACTTCCAACGTTTGATTATGCTGTGCTTGTTTGCTGTCGGCTCTCTGAATTGATTTGGGTTCGTTGCTGATCCGGAATCTTGGGGGGTGATATCCTTCTAGGAAAATGGCACGCTTCCGGAGTATGCGTTGGCCTCGGACGGTGTCGATCAGGCGCGAATGGCCGGCGAGCTGTTTCTCCAGGTTAGGGAGTTCCCCCCGAGAGCTATGCTTTCGTGGTTATTTATCGTTCATTGCGCGTCGTGCCCGTATTCATGAGATTCTAGCTACTGAATGGGGCTCCTATTCCATGGCGTTAAATACACATGCTTATTGATTGTTTCGTTGTTGGGGACTCTTCTGTTTTTGTGCAAGGAAGAGGGTTGAAATTAACTCCAAAATTGAAGCTTTTTCGAAGATAATAATATTGTCCACACTAGAGGAATTTTCAGGACTTGACCGGCGACGAAATATACTTACTGATAATGACAGTAGACATTTAGCTGAGGAACTTGGTGTCTTGCAATCTCCAGTGCTGGATCACAGAGCTTTAGTGAATTGACAGCAATGCTTGTGCAGGCACTGAAAGAATATAACATTCCACTAGAGAACGTCCGTATTTGTTACTCACCATTTGCGAGAACCAGCCACACTGCAAGGGTTGTGGCATCGGTTCTGAATATTCCATTCGAGGGTCCACAATGCAAGGTAAGCTATTTTCCCTTCAAGAACACATTTAATGTAAGCTTGGCATAGAAAAGTGTTGCGGGTGATAGCCATTGATAAATGCAAGCGGACCAATTCAGAAAACTTCTCCAGTCTAGCATTATTAGCGAACTTGTTGGGGGTGTTCTAGTCCTATTTGATTCATTTGGCTTCTATGAGATTAATGTAATTCGACAACATTTGGCATTCTGGACCTGTCAAGTATCTGTTCTCCTTACTTGTGAATTAACAAGTTGACATATTAGAGCTGGTGCTTCGTTTTGTAGGCAATAGTGGATCTTCGCGAACGTTATTTCGGTCCTTCATTTGAACTCAAGTCACATGATAAAGTGAGCAAATTTCAGCTACTTTATTCTCAGTGACTGTCTTCGTGCTGTCTCAATTGGCTGATCAAGTGTTTCTCCTTCCTGTTCTCAATCAGTATACTGAAATATGGGCACTTGATGAGAAAGATCCATTCCAGGGGCCAGAAGGCGGAGAATGTGTCGATGATGTTGCTTCCAGACTCGCAAAAGCTATGGTGAACATTGAGACAGAATTTCAAGGGTAATTGCATTTCATTATCGTTTGACAGTTCTGAAAGGAAGAGGAAGAACTAACATGTGCCAGTGGTATCTCTACACATGAGCAAAACATCTGCTTTCTTTGCACCATCGTCTGCTGGGTCTCTGCCGACACGATATCTTTGCATGAGTCGTTAACTGATCCTCTCTTTGACAGATGTGCTGTATTGATCGTTAGCCATGGCGATCCACTGCAGATTTTGCAGACAATAGTTTCTGCAGCTAAACTAGGAAATCCAAACAGTAACGAGTTTTCATCAAGCATACAAGCAGCCAGAACCTTTGCAGTCTTGTCACAACATCGGAAGTTTGCCTTGCTTACGGGGGAACTCAGGGCACTCACATAGTTCTGGACCTTTTGCTTTGGTTTATCAGCCTTTCAATTCGGCAGACTTTACATGTCTGGACAAGATTCTGATAAAATCATTGACAGTGTCGAGAATAATTATGAATAATTTTTTTGTAATATTAGTAGCTGCGTAATAGAACTTGTCTCTTATCCACTTTGAGGTAACTAGAGCCTAGAGGTTTTGAAGCGAAGGCATGGTTGGGAACAGTCATAGCCATTGTATCCTGTCAACGCCGTATACATCTCTGCAATATGTTTAACGTGCATGTACTGAAGTTGTCTAAAAAGTGTGCAGTAAGCTTTGTACCAGCTCTTTAGCTTCGAATTCATTCGGTCATACTGTCAGAAAAGATAATCTGCGTCTATTTTTCCTTCAAATGATGGCTACCTTCTACAGAAAGTTTCTCACTAAAGAATGTCCCATATTACCATGCTAATCTGCTGCAAAGTTCAGATACCAATTTCACTCATAACTATGACCATCTGAGTCAATCCAGAGGACTCACTTACGCAATTGGCAATTTGAGTATTAGTCAATCATCTAACGCCAGAGGCAGAGAGGAAACTGTCTAACATAAACACAGCATTTATCTGTTTAACATGAAAGAGTTCTTTTATCTGTTTAACATGAAAGCGTTCTTTCCTTCGGCCAGTAACACTGGACGCATTCAAAAACAAATAAAATGATTCACAAGTGACACAGAGATCCCCAATCCTCGGTGCCGATAATGAGATGAGCCACAGGGACTTTAAAAAACCATCGCCTATGGCACTTAACAACAGTCAGCGACCATCATGCAGATTGCTTCCTCATTAATAAAAGCATTTGGGAAGAGAATGTATATATGTTGACCAAAACTTGGGAGGCTTTTCTCGGTGTGCAGAATGAAGTGGCTGACCTAGACGACATTCACCCAAGATAAAAAGCCATTCTTGGAGGGAATGCAAGTTCAACCTATCAGAAGCAATCTTAGAAAAGAACTTCAAATTGATGTGGTTGTTCCTCACAAACTACTCCTTGGTAATCCACCGCCGCCCCCTGACTTGGTACCCACCATAACTTTGGTCGCTGCTGCTTTCACCTCCACTTTCTCCGCTTGTATATCCTGATTTGCGGCGATGCTTCTTTGCTCTTGCGACACCACTGTCACTAAAGCTGCCATTCAACAGGGGGTCATCTATTCCACGTATCACTCTCCGTGCGGATGACGACGAACCAATGCAGCTGTCATCCTTTGTTCTTCTCTTATCTTTGTCGTTTCTCTTTATATTTTGAGAGATCTTGTGCAACTTCTCATTGAATCTCGTAATCCCTTTCTCCACAGGTTCTACTGCCTGGGTCACTGTGAACTTCACATCATTCACGATCTGTTCGAGAGTGAAATAACAAGTCATAAGACGAGAGGCAATATAAAATATTTTCTCAAATTTATAACTGGAAGAGCTTAGAACTATGTAAAGAGGCATTTTTCCATATCCCTCAGTTCACACGAACAATACAAAAGCAATAAGCTTTCCTCTTCACCCCTGAACATCATATATCACTTTTTTCCTTCAAACAGGTCCTACAAGCTTGCATTAGAAGAAGAAAATACACTAACATCACCATGTTGTACAAATACTCTCCAATCATTCTTTGACCTCCAAGTGAGAAGAGAAGGAATCTAGCACGTTTCCAGAAGTGACCCTGAAAGTGACACTTCACGGGAAAAGACTTTGTTGTCGTTCTTTCATGTATGCAACAAAGACACCACACCATAAGTAAAACTGCTAGTCAACACACATCAAATTGACCGCAATATCACAACTTTGTAATTGAAGATAAAAGAATCATGACCAGAACAATCACATTGAAGAGGCAGCCAGCAATTTAATGGGAAGCTTTTAAGGTAGATCCCAACTTTCAAGTCTTCAACCCTATCTTACAACTACCCACTGAATCTCAGTAAGGAGGGATCTGAAATGCAGAAGTCTGATACTCTCCCTTCATCAACAGGACTGTATTTTGAAAACAGAATGAGATACAGGCACACACCAACCGGAAAAGGGCTGCTGTCTAACTTTACTAAAAAAATCAGTTCCTTTGACTAAACGGAGGCTTGCATCCAAAATGCAAAAGAAAAAATTATATTTGTCATTAATATGAATATAGTAAGACTGCATGGTCAATTTGCCACAAGCAACTCCCTCGAAGCAATAGAAACACTCATTTCTGCACTTATTCTCCAAATGGTTGCAGAATAATGAAGGTTAACTTAAAGATTGACATAATTCAACAGCTTTAAGTTCATGAACAGAATAGATAGTTACCACTTTAAAACAAAAGAAAGGAACTCAGTGAAATGCATTAACATAGAGAGTCATTGAGCACTTCAAAAATACAACTGGCGAATTCTCGATGTAGCTTGTTATTCAATGCTTAAAAATAGAACAATTAAAACAATTCAATTTTTCCCACAAAATCAGGGTGGATTTATTTTGTATATCTAGCAAATTCAAAGCCTCATCTTGAGGACAAAGGTAGGCCAGTAGATTAAAGATGAGCATATAACTTACATGTCCACCACCCCCTACAAAGACATCCCGCACGCTTTCTGTAATAGTCATTCCACTCCTTATATCAGCATCAGGCTGTGGAAGCCGTAACTTTGTGGGGCGCTCACTGTCCCTAACCTCATCAGGATCCAGAGGGCAATCGACAGATGCATAGTCTCCAAGAACTGAGACAGTTCCAGTAAATCGATCTCCCATAAGCTCATATGGTTTTGCTGGGAATACATACAGATGTACAACAGAAGCAATTCCCATCTGCACTGGTGAATAAACAAACCTGTTAAACCTTTTTTTTCCCTGGGAATCTTGGACAGTTTAACGTTTCCCTTTGTTTTCATTAACATCATTTACTTTTAACCAAGGAGAAAAATCAAGCTAAAACCATGGAAAAGAAAATTCTTTGCGAGGATCCTATGTATCAATGCGAGGATCATCCAAAACTATATCGCAGATGCACAAAAGACAACAATATAGAAGCAAATACATTAGGCTTGAATGAGTATATCTGTGACAAGCATGCTGACATATCACATTTAAAAGGCAAGATAGATATAACCGAAGTAACAACGATAATCAAACATCATGCAAGGAAATCAATCAATTAGATCATGACAGAAAACAATCTGATATCAAGCTTTCCTGCAATAAAGAAGCAGATTTCATCCACCTATATGGATCATATGCAATAGCCTCTATTAACCATGCTTAGCTCAACCTTAAAAAACCATATGACATTCATAAAATATGCCCTACCAATATTCATATCCTCACTAACGTGAAAAGAAGACATGCATTAGAAATAAAAAAGGATCTACCTCTATACAAATAATGAAGTCTTGCACACTTGACTTAAACTGCAATGCTTGAGCTATGGGACTTTTGAATAAACCAAGGGCGTAGAGAATCGCTATTGCAACGCCCTGCCACCAAGTCAAAAACACAATCGACTTAAATGTGAGAAACTTGGCCAATGGATTTATATGTGCCAATTCGTCCTTGGTGACAGTGTAAAACTGAACTAAGCAGTACAGAGCCCAGGACTGGCTGAAATTTAGAACAACAGCCATGTAAGGGTACCTGCAAGAACAAAATTAGACACAAACAAATTAGTAAAATCTACAAAAAAGGCTTCAAATGATGCCACAGTCTTGTGAACTGTAGGAATGCTGTCAAAGTATTTAGGGCTCCATGTGTCAAAATTTAAAAAGTAAATATTGCAGACAAGCTATTTGCACTAAATTAATTGCAAAATTTCTTGCTACTGCTTAGGTTGAATGGTAAAAAATCCAACTCAGATAGTTTTTCTTTTAAATAGTAACATAATAACCTCATTTAGAGGAGATCACAAGAATATTAAGACCCACTGATAAATTGAAAGACAATCTAGCATCTCTCCAGATGAAAGGGGACCTTTAGTCTTATGTCCTCAATAATATGCTCTGGCCATGCCATGAATAGGAACTTTGATAGGTGTTGTCTGTGATTTTCTTAAGTATCCAAACTCATTTTCACTTTGAACAGCAAATCATTCTTCTTTTTCCTAAAATCTAAGCAAACAATTAGTGAAACTATCAAGTTACCGACTGGAGATAGTACTATGAAAATTCATGCCTGGGTGGAGGGATGAAAAAGTTAATTCAAGAGCTAACTTTATAGAGGCCCAAGTTAGCTTGTTTCATTAATAAAAGGGAAAGCAGCTGGCGTGCTTCCAAGTGCAACTATTCAATGTCCCGGTTTGATCAGTTTATCAGTGAGGAGCTCAAGAAAGGCAATCGTCAATCCACAGAAGCATTAAGAAAGAGTATGTATTTAACTATAGTAGAAGCTTGGAAACTGATAAACAGAAAACACCTCAGAGACTACCAAGATAGTAACAGGCAGGTAACCTTCAACATAAAACAGAGAAATTTAAGTTTTAACAATAACGAAGAAAGCATGGATTTATCACCACTCATGTAACTTCTAGAACAGTAGTCATGATATACTCACCCACATCCCCACTCAAATTCTCCATCACAGTATACACCGAAGGCTTCAAGAATAACTGCTAAGACAGCACTTAGAGCCTTTATTATCATCTGCCAGACAAAAGCACATTTTGCACTGTCTAAGACTGAAATAGCTAAGCCATGAAAGAAAATTAAAGAGCAGAGCTGCAGAGTAAAGCTACGTAAGTAATACATACATATTGAACAATCCCAATCTTGATAACTTGGTAGAACCATTGACCGAGTTTCCATGGTTTCATGAAGTAGTTCATTGGAAAAGGATGCTTCACAATGCCGTGTTCAGAATAATGTTCTAATAGAGGATCTTTAGCAGCTGTACGTCCTTGTCTTTCCATAAACTCAATAGTCCTTTCTTCGCCCCCTGAAAGAAAGGTCAATGAAAGAAAAGGCTATAAAACAATAATTCATCCGATATCTGTTAGATATCTAAAGAGAAGCCAGGAAAGCAAATCAAAACTCAGAAAATGGCCATACCCAAGCATGCGACGAGGTATCTCCCGAAGCAATACATTGCAAAGGACTCATAGCAATCTCGCAGTATTTCACAATCAACACTAATTGATGGATTCACCAATGAGACAAACTGCTAGTAAAAATCCGAATCAGGAATCAAAATATTACAACATTTGATAAGTGCCAAAAGGTAACACAATACTATCCCACGCAAAGGCGGCATAATTGTGAAAGAATTCATTGTGGGTATACATATGCAAGTATATCAGCATTTAAAATATAGTGCTTGCATGCGTGTTCAAACCTAGTCATTTTCCTGTGCAAAAAAAGAGTATCAATCATCCAAGAAAGGAAGGTAAACTCGGTATCACCAGACATGGACATAAAATGTTCCGCATCTCAGACTTTTACACACAATGAATCAAGTTTATCTCTGTACAACTTACTGACTCTACCGCATAACATGGAACCATAAGGATGACGCCAATGAGAAATTTTTGCTCCTGATTAGCACAAAAAGAAAGGGAGGGGTCAAAGCGATATATAAAAATAATGTGCAGTCACAGCCTAAACATAGTGTCTAGGAAGATCTTAGCATTCAAGAGAAGGAATATACCTCAGGATTTTTGTAGGCTGCTAAGTGCTCAAATAAAAGGTAGATGGAGAGAGCGAGAGTCACGAGCACAAGTGCACCAGCAACTACAGTTGCCCATATAGGAGCTGTGTATGTCAAGAAAGTGATGAGATCTCGATAAGTAATTATCTTCATCAGCTATCTCTTCAAAGATACCCAGCATAATGGATCAAGAGACGCCCCAGGTATTGCACCCAGTCGTTAATCATAAACATCCCTATCGAGATATGCAGACCTGCTCATAAAAATTATAGATGTTAAGAAAAGCAAGAGTTCCAACCTAAAAGAAACTCTTCTCACCACAGAAATCACATTTATGTCAAAATAACAACCCCTACAAGAACTCCACCTACCATCCATAAGGTATTATTACTTAAAAACGAAGACCAGTTCATTACGATACGATTAATCAGACAACTGAGTTACAATGTCCATTCAACGACGTGTAAAACTCCAAGAACCCATCCATGGGCCACAATTTAAACTAAAGGAGACAATAAGCGTGCTTGCACTCAGACTGAACTAATTTCCCTCCACTCTGGGTGCCCAGAAGTCAACAGAAACGCAGAGAACTAGAGAGAGAGAGAGAGAGAAAACAACCAAACAGAAAAAAGAAACAGCAGGCTAACTGAAAAATGCGAGATTAGATACAGTAGGTGAATCAATCCAAAGTAGCAGGGAACATGTTCCCCGCATTCCTCCACAAAGAAGCAAACTTTAAGGACAATTTGAGAGCATCCTATGGGCCAAATCTAGTCTCAAGCCCTACGATGCCAAAACGCCCCATCTGAGACCCATTTCTCATCAACCCAAATCCCCCATCACCGACACGACCATCTTCTTCTCGCGCGTGACGAAATCGAAGGAAGGGGATCGACGCCGGACGATAAACACTCCCCGGATTCACGTGAACCCACGAAGCAAATCTCCGGAGTTCCCGTCGAATTACAAGTCAATTTACCTCGAGAAGCGTCGAGGGAAAGTCCGTCGCTCGCACGCCGAGCTCGACCACGTCGCCGGACATAGATTCCTCGTTTCCGCTGAAATGAAATTCCTCGGCGAGCCCTAGTATTCTGTCTTAACGATTTAACAGAAACTTTTCCATGGAGTTTCTAGCTGAGTCAGGCTCCGTTCTCTTCCAGAAAAAAAATGAAGTTTATTGAAGGATATTTGGGAAGTAACTTTTCTTCGAGGAAAATTTATTTTCCCAGATCATGTAACAGTAGTGTCGGAGAATAACAGTAAAATTACCCAAAACAAAAGTCCTAAATATATGGTATAATGTTAATTTAGTCATAAACATTTCAATTTTATCAATTCAGTTCTAAAAATTTTGATAATTTATCAATATAACTATTTTGCTCAATTTAGGCTAGAAATTACCGATATAGATATCAATTGTTTTATGTAATACGGTCGATGCTAACCTGATCAATTTTTAATTCTTACTCTTCTATTTGTCCTTTTGTCATTTTCCTTTTTCTTTTGCTAAATGCACTGAGAGTTAACCGCGTGACCTTCCCAAGGAGGAAAAGAAGAAAAAACATAAAAATAAATTTTTATTAAAAGATTTAGAAAATTTTAAATAATAAATTAAAATAGTTAACGTTAGTGTTAATTGTATCGCATGAATTAATCGGCATCCATATTAGCAATTTCCGATCAATGACCACATTAACAAATTATTGAAAAGTTAATAATTCAATTAACAAAATCGAAAGTTTAGAATCAAATTGATATTCGTATAATAAATCTATGATTTTTTTGATAATTATTTCGAAAAAAAAGAGAGCTAGATCCGCCCTTGTCCGACGACCTGATTCAGAGCACGGCCGCTAGGCATTCAAGCACGGGTGCTGAGGTCTACTCTTCACCTTGGCGAACTCTGTGGCCTCGGTTTTGAGGACTCCGAGAGACCTGGGCACAGGCATCGTAAGGCCCAAACGTAGAGGACTTGGGCCACGCCCAAGGGGTCATTGGCCCAAGTGCTGGTGCCAAGGTCTTGAGCCCGACCAGTTGGCCCCTGGCCTTGGTATTCAGGTCCAAGCACTGGGGTCAAGTGCTATTTTGAAAAATGAAATCTGATTTTCAAAAGAGAAAAATCATATCATTCGAAATGTATTTTTCCGTTGATTATGAAATTATCTTCTAATGACTCATTTCGCAAGCTATTCATACATCCAAAAGTAAGAAAGGTTGATAGTCTAAAGTGCGATGCTATCCATGAATTTTTAATTTATGTAATTTGTATTTTAATGTCACGTATTAATATTACTGGGTGAACGATTATAAAACAAACAATTCACTTGCGTAGGGTATTAATATAGTTCAACCCAAAACACGTTAGTCAACTTGCTATCTCTAAGTTTAAACACAAATCTGAGCTATTGATGGCCTTCGACATTTGCTGTCTCTACCTCAAGCATTGAATTTGTCTTTGCCTAAAGCACTTCGGCACTTGCTATATTTACCTCAAACCTTTGCCACTCAATCCTCCTTGTCGACTTAACTTTTTGGTTTCCCAAGTAGCACATGATTTCACCATTGCTCACTAGCCTATCGACAAGACAAATTCGATCTGTAGGGGTGCGATTGACTGCAAATAGGTTCAAACTCATGAACTCCTATTTAATGTTATTAGCACAATGCATTTATCCTAAAGAAGGATGAGGTGGGACAATGCGTGGGACGGCCAAATCATCACATTTCCCTCCTGGTATCCTGATTTTGTTCCAAAACCATCATGGCGTCCGACAGAAATATTCTCAATTCCTGCCCATAAAATAATTTACTTTTTTTTTTTTTATAAAAAATAATTTTCTATTATCATGAACGCTCCCTAAAACAAATTGCAAGTGTATTAGATCCCATGAAACCAATTCAGTCTTAATTAATGTATTCATTTTTATCTGAGTTTTATTTAGCAAGCAAATTTTACAACAAAAAAACTAATGTTTTCCCCATATCTTATGCGCAAATAAATTAACTTTAAAACTTGAAACATTGTTTGTTGGTGTTTAAAACCAATAGTCGAATCACATAGCCAGAGCCTAGAGGTAAGTGAAGAATCGAAGGTGGATGACTATTTTTGCATTAGGTGGTAAAGAGACGGAGAATTGATCGTGCAAAACCGTCGCTCCAAGTACACACACCCCTCTCTTTCCATGCGCTCATCTCACATTGTCGAGCCTCCACAACGAAGTATATTATGCATATCTCACCGAAGATAAAGGAAATGCATGTCTCGAACTCAAAGCCCGACCCGTCATGTGCCGAGACTCCTGACGACAAAGCGTTCTCATCAGACCTGTGCCCCCGCTTTTACCGGTTAGGTCATGATGGGTCATGGGAAGACCCAAAAATCTAGTGAACCGAAGTTTCGGCAATAGAGGCTGACTCCGCAATTTATAAAGAATCCGCTACTTTAAAGCGGAAGGCAGCATCGACATTCACCTCTTAAACATCCATCATCAGGGGCAAGATATCCAAGACCCGCATAGAAATTTGGAAACAAGAGGCAAACAGAGTATGTAACCGCGTCCGAGAAATGAAGCGCCCCAAGAACTAGTCTAGAAAAACAGGACATGCTTCTTATGAATGGCGAGGCGCATCTATAGCTCAACAATTGCAATATAGAAACAATCAATTCATCTCAACAGCTGCACAGAGAGACAGAGAGACAGAGAGAGACAGAGAGAGAGAGTAATTTTGACATTCAACTATTATGAACAACCATCTGCATGTTTCTGTAGGAACTTTAAGACTATAAGACTCTGCTCATCTACTTCAACCAACGTTCAATTAAACTGACTATTGTATATCCCTAAACAAAAGATGACAGCGAAGTGAGAGATTGAGGTTGTCTGCACAACTCATTACGTCCGATCTCTAGTCTAAAACATTCAAGACCTGCCCGATGAACTCACCTTCTCCAAGAGCTCCTTTATGTCGCCCTCTAGACTGGACCTTGTCTTCTTCGACAACTTTCCATGGGACTTATCCACCATCGATGTCATCTTCTCAAGCTTCAGCTTTATGTATTGAAGTTCAGATGCTTCTCCTGTTGATGATTGCAAAGCAGATTGGTTCTTAGGGGTCATGTTGCTGCGCTGCTTGGGAAGAGAAGAATCCTCAGCATTTGCATCATCACCGTGTCCCTGTGTCTTGGGAGTAGCTAGATTGCACTGGAGCTCGAAGCTGGCATTGGCAGATCCAAATGGATTCTCCTTTTGTGAACATTTCAGGGCCTCTTCAGCATTAGAGTTCTTTTGAAAGACCATGAGAGCATGTAAACTGTTGTAGCACATATCTGTTTCTGTTTCATTCAAAACCCCAAATTTACTATGTATCTTGATGAGATCATCTTTCGAGGGTAAAGAAGCACCAGGATTGAACGTAATAAGAAGCCGTCCTGGGACTTCTTTTTTCTTCCCACTTGATCTCTTAGAGGCTGGTTGACTTTTAGGAGTATCCACTGCTGACTCATCCTTCTTGATTCTTTTCCTCCCTGGTTTACTTGGAGTTGATTTGACAGAAGTTTCAAAATGGTCAGTCGGGGCTCCCTTTGATAACTCAAGCTCTGTCTCATGAGACTTTCTCTTTCTCCCAGTTTGGCATTTATGGAAGGTCTTATAGTTGGACCCATCGCGGAACACAGAGCTTCTAAACATAGGGAAGAACTCCTCAACAACATCAGATTTGCTCTCCCTTGCGTGTGCAGGATCAACAGCAACAGCCCGAACTTCAGATAGGACATCACTGGCAGAAGCCTTGACATTCATTGGCTCAACAATCTTGTTGTCACCTTCTCCTTGAGTTTCAGGAATTTTCTCACTGAATGTCCCCTGTCCATTTCCAGATCCCTCTGCATCTTTTTCCTGACCTTTACTGTGCTCAGACTTCAAACTTGAAGTTGAACCATTTAGGTTATCAGCAGCCTTGGCCATCCTCTCTCCTAATCGAACTAGACTAGAAATTTTTAAGGATTCAGCTTCAATGTCAACCTTTTTCTGACCCCTGCTTATATTCATGTATGGTGGGGACAAGTATTTGCTCTTCTTCCTTTCCCTTGACAGAAAGCCCTTCTCAAGTTGTTCAGATTCACCATCAGAAGCTTCTGAGTTAGAACCTTCTTTCACCTTTCCCTCTGTTATCACAGAATGCTTAGATTGTTCTTTGTCCCGAGGCCCACTAATTTCAGGACTCAAGATTCTCTTCCTCTTCCTCCCGCTCTTCTTAGTTTTCTCCTTGTGACTGCCACTAACGCCACCATCCGTCTCAACATTTGAACCAGACCTTTTAAACTCCACCGATTCATTTTTTGAAGAACTCTTATCATCAATGCGAGCCTCATCAACATTAGCTTTTTTCTCTTTCACAGATGACCCAGCGCCTTCTTTGGTTTTATTCCCCTGCTTAACATCCGCCTGAGTATCCAGGTTGCCACCTATAATTTCAGCAATGCTCTTCTGCTTCGGTTTCTTGTACCCTCCATTGGTGGATGCACCATGGCATTTCTGCAACACAGCCTTTTCAGTAGGGGAAGAAATCCATTCTTCCATTACCGGCCCTTGAAATGGGACCCTCACTTTGCCATCAACCATTGCAGCATCTTCTCTCAGGTCTTCAAGACCTGGTATCTCCACAGCTTCATGGTAGCTAGGCAATTGATCAAACCCTTTCTTGCGATAAAAAGCTAAGAGCCAATTCTTCAACACTGTCAGCTCAAGTATACTGGATGTAGAAGCAAGATGTGTCATAAACTTCAAATGAGAAAGCAACTTCCTGGGTTCAGTCCAAACAACCGAAAGCCTCCCGATCCCATCATCAGAAACAAAAACCTCTTCCTTAATTCCAGAATTCCCTACCAAGGGCCTAGTTAAACGCTTTTCCACAGGCACACAAGAGCAAGTCATCCTCATATTCACGAATCTACCTATCTGGTCAACCGCAGCCTCTACAGCATTCAAAAATTCTTCGAAGCACTCTGCCTCATCATTACCTCAAAATTCTCCTCGAAAGGCTTCAACTGAGTTGGGTGACACCAGGCGAACGTTCCATCACCGAAGTACGACACAAGGAGCTTACCCTTCGTCCTGAGCTTCGTGGCAAGGTCTGAGGCATCCGATGAATCATAAATCTGCCCCGGCCACCACGGATGGCTCTTCACTTTACCCCACACCAAGTCCCCCACCGAATACTGACTGTTTCCAACATCCTCCCCTTCTCCATCAGCAGGTTCGCTCGTCGATTCACTGATTTTCCCAATCTCCTCTGCTGAATCAACTAGAGTCACACCATTTTCATCCCCCGCAGGAATCTTTCTTCCGCCATCGGGCGTTCCACTACCATCCCCGCCGGCCAAAGCAGGCGTGCTCAATCCACTCTTACCACCCCCTGCATCCCCATCGACCCCGACCGAAGACCCCAACGACCCATCTTGGACATCGACCACTCTCCCACTTCCCTTCATTTTCAACAGAGACGACACCCCATTCATCTCGAAATCTTCCAGCCCGCCATTCTCATTTCCGCTTCCGCAGCCGAGCGCCCCGTCCCCGGGAACCTCCCTACCCTCCTCCGCGCCCCGTCTCCCCACTTCCTCAGCATCCTTGCCTCCCAAGCCTTCTTCTTCCTCCTCATCCTCCTCCTCCTTCCCATTAATAGAAACCCTAGTAGTAGCCCCATCGTCCTCGCCCTTCCCTTCGACGAATCCCGCGCCCGCGGGAGCCCCGTCGTCTTCCTCGACGCCCCCCTCCCCGGGCGCCCGGGCCGCCGCCGCGGCCTTCTCGGCCAAAGGCTCGACCTTGGCGCCGACCGTACCCATGTCAGCGGAAAAAAACCCCCTTTTTTATCCTACGCACACAAACACGGGCACAAGCCCTCCAACGTATATATATCGGGAAATGAAATGTAACCGAAACCCACTGAAGCAGGCAGAAAAACGATTATAAAAAAAAAAAAAAACAAGAAAAAGGAGGAGGAAAGAAGACCGAACGCGTAGCGCGTTAGGGTTTTCTCGTAGATGGAAGACGTGCGACCACCACAAACCAACAGGAAAAGAACAAGAAAAAGGAGAAGGAAAAGCCCAAGAAAGACAAAAAGAGAGAGACTAGAGGAACGTCCAATACCTGAGCGCGCGCGCGCGAGAGAGAAAGAGACCCTCGTCTAAGCTATGCAGATACTCTACGGGTTCTCCTGTACATACGTTCTCCTCAAAACACCGCGAGAGCGAGAATCACAAAGAGAGAGAGAGAGAGAGAGAAAGGGAGGGAGAAAGACAAGGGGTGGTGGGTTATATTTTAGCGGAACTGGGGAGAGTCGTGCCTTTTTTACTCTTGGGGATGACGATGATCTCGCGGACGGACGTACGGCGCTGCGACGATATATAATGGAAACTCTCTTTTTATTTATTTATTTGCAGGCTATGATGAATCAACAGCAGCAGCCGGTTTTTTACTTACTAGAATGGTCCCCGCGCGCGTTTAGGCGGTGCTCAGGTTCGGCCCCCCCGCGCCTCAACGCCGGCCACGCCAGCATCGTTTATTTATTTATTTATTTTTCTCGACCTGTATAAAGCACATGAAGAGATGGGATAGGTAGCTCTAGGTCTTTCTCGACTTTAAATTTTCATGCGACGGGCATTTTGCATGGGGAGCTACGAAAAGTAGCACTCATCCCTCCATGTGGATCATAAAAAGTTTTCTATACGGCATGCGTTTCAAATATAAGCCATATACATGTCTCGTCCATGAGATATATCGATATTATGGATAATTTCCATTCCAAAATAGTTGAAGAATGTGTGGATTCGCGTAAAGTCAATTGGCATAAATGTCATGTATAGCACTTGAGGTGATGTCCATGTGCTCGACAATGACAAAAATTACCATCCTCAGGGCTGCAAACGAATCGCATAGACCAGTTCTAGAAACACGGCTAATCGATCCACCCAAACTAGATCAGGGCAAAACTTGAAAACTTTCTCAAAAGATATTTATTGGTTGTCAAGTTCAAAACTTAATATGAAATTAGCAAATGACCAGCACTAAAGTCGAGTCCAGCGTGAAATTCGTGCACCTCAACTTTACCGCAACAAATTCATGCACCTCGACTGTCAAGTTTGAAACTTGACGTCAAATTCATGCACCTCGACTTTACTGCAAAGATATTTTAAGTTATGCAACGTGGATTATGCCTTTGACAGTTCTTTTTTAAACAATGGCATCTTTGCACTTAATGACCTGGGAAATCATGTAGCTCCAAGCTTATGCTGTGAAATGTAACACGCTAGTGATTAGTGAACCTAATAGGAAATCACCGGGTCATGTCAATCCTGGTCAGGTGGAAGTCAAAACATCGTTCTAAGATAAAAAAAAGTGTGGAACGGTGGAAATATCAATAGCACTTTCTATCTGCATAACCGAAATTGGACGCTAAATTTTCTGAACCAAAACCAGGTCATGCTAGAAAACTATACACTTGCGTACTCGCATCGATATTGCTATTGCATAGTCAAACCTTTCGATTACACATTTAAAAAGATGTACACAAGTTCATGAGAGAGATGATATTTCATGTAGCAATGTACAGAGAAGCGACACGAGAAGAAGTATGTTCATGAGAGATTAAAAAATTTCAAAATAAACATGTGATTGTAGTCCACGTCGTAGGCAATTAAATAAATTGGTTACACCTTGTCGATCACATAGCCAGCACATGAAACGCTTTCATAAAGCAACACAGAAAGAGCATTCACAATAGGTTCCATGAAACTATTTTGGTTTCACGGTTAGCACACACCTTTTGGTTTGGAGGATCGAACCTGCAAAACAAAAGAATCTATCCAGCAATTTTTACATGCATTGACCGTTCCTCATCCCCCCCCCAACACACGCACACAATTCTGATCTAAGAGTGACATCTCGTTCTTGAGCATATTATATCAACAAGATGCATCCATTATAATATGCTTCGAAAACGAGAGAATCAATAATAATATGCATCAATAAAGGATGAGAGATTTCCCCTTGGAAACAATCTAGATGCTGCATGAACATGAAAGAATCTACAACTATAGTATGATAATACAAGGGAAAAAAAAAAAAAAGAGGGTCTTCAAAGCACAAACATGCCTTTGTCCTCATTCGCCACTGATGTCGTTGAGTCTGTATATACATGATTTCTTGTACAGCTTTTGCAGTTACAGTGACATCATGTGAGTTGATTTCATATCCGACAATTGGCAGCTGTACATCCATATGAATATCATCAGAACTTTTTCATTAGTTTGCTAGGTGACAAAATTCAAAACATCCGTTTCTCAAAAAAAGCCCATCTGAATTTTATGGTGTCGTCTGTCTTCTCCCTTTCTCAATATCATTGCTAGTGAAATCAAAATGGACTAAATATAATTCAATTCCCTTCACTTCTTTATATTAGATAGGATGTTAGATGACATGTCAGCACACATTTGGACTAAAAAAACAGGTAAGCATGACCAATGCTTGAGTGAACAAACAAAAATTTAAAGAACCATCATTCTTTGCATGGAAATGGGAAGAACTTAGACAAGTCAAGCATCAATTTTACCCATTTAGAGTCAATATTATGAGATTTTCAGGACAAATGAAAAGGAGAAAAAAGAAGACTGAAAGAATGTGTTTCTCGAATGGTTGTTTCAGACAAATTGAAGACAGCATATTTGTCCAACAAAAGTACTTACTGCAATAGACAAATTGGTTGAAGTCAAGAGTAACCCTCCCCTGCTTAGCTGTATCAAAAGAACTGAAAAGATTCCTGCAACAAGCAAAATGGAGAGCGGCCATTTAACCAAGTACTGAGATGAGGTAGATTGGGTATACCAGAAGAATCACATGACTGCAATAACCTCCTGTGCCAATACTGGTTCTGTTCACATCATTTGAAGAATTTTTTTCCAAATCACAATAATAAGCATGCAAAGTTCTATAAACATGACCAGTGAGACGTGTAAGCAGAGCACTTAAAATTGCCACACATTAGAACTATTATTTCTCAAACCGTAGTATCTACACTCTTGAAAGAAGCAACATCATGTACTTTTTGGCTGTAGGAAAACTTACCTTGTAGACTGAACAAATATACAAAGAGACATGAAATCATCCAACCGAAATCTTCCATTCTTCTTCTGATCAAAGCTCTTCATAATGAAGCAACAAGAGTTTTAATAATCAATAGCGCCTGGCACTTGCAATTATAAAATTTAAGGTACTAATTGACAATCTCAACATCTGTTTGCCTTGAGCTAGACAAATGATTTTCGTTAGAAAGAAAAATGACATCCATCAATTCTTTGAGTGTTCTCTGAGAGAATCAGTATGTTATTTTAACAAACCATACAAGGGAAACTAATAATTGGAATAATCACAGTTGCCCATCTACATAAGTAAAGTCTATTCCAGAACATAACTGGAATGAAAACAATAAAATATTCACCATAGCCTAAAGTTTGAGGGATAGTTGTACAAGAGAAGCGTGAAAAACCAATGAAATATAAGGCTCCGTTTGTTTTCTTGTGCCTCGACTCCTTACATGAGTCTACCTCTCTTCACACCAGACCGTGGATAAAATGTCCACAGATACATTGTGGTTTGGATACCATTTCCAGTAAATATCAATACAGGTTTTCGTAAATATCCAATAGCTATAATCCTAGGAGGTAAAAGCCAGCTTATACTTCACTGTCCTAGGTTGAAAATAGCAGGGATGTCCACCAAACTCATCACTATGATCATGTAATAAATCTTATTAATCTAAAATCTTTTCAGACAATAGGAAATATTTGTTACCTCACAGACACTGTAAAATGATGGAGAGTCGAGCGAGAACCCAATTTTCACCAGGGCCTGCAATAAATATAATGACTTGAGGTAGGAAGAGAATAAAAATTGTGAACAGCCATCACAAATGTCCTAAAATTAATGGAAAGACCATCATATATGTCCTTCGTAGATCTTTAAAGATTGACATAATGAATGTCCCAAAGCATGACTGATAATAGACAATCAGGACATGAATGTGTTTTACCAGTTCGGTTTCAAAAGTCAAGAGAAGACAAGAAACTAAGTGAAATGAAATCTTGGTGACAGAGATGACTCCATGATTTACAGAAAATCCACTACTTTAAAGTGATAGGAAGCAGCATCATCTACCTCATACACATCATCAGGGACAAGATATCCACGACCCCTGCAGCAATGGAAAAACAAGAAACAATTGGTTAGTATCATCTGAACAAAGATGTACTTGAAGAACCAGTCCAAACAAATAGACATGAAAGGAAAGGGGCTAGAATCCCCAGGGTGACACTTTAATTGAGATAATGCCAGGCTTATTCTCTTCTCAAATAAGCTTGAGTGATGTTGCCTTGAGTTGTAGTTCATTCAAAACCTCATTAAAGAATTTCTTCAAGCTTTGTTTTACCCATTCTGAATCAATGGCACTTTTTATCAAAAATGCATATCATCTGTGTACCTCAAATATCATACATTTTTTCCTCTTTCCAAAAGAGAACTTACTTTTTAGATCTAGCTGGTGAAGAAAGATGTTCATCAGAATGGGTGAAAGTGGGCTGCCCTAAGGTATGCCTTTAGTGTGATTACAAAAATCCCTCCCGTTTTTGTTGAGGAGTGCTGTTTTTAGGAAAGCTAATATAAGATCACAGAAGGACTGATTTTCCTTTCCCAAGTAGGATTGAATTACGTTGATTAGTAGCACATGATCCATGTTGTCAAAGATGATGAATTATCACATCTGTGGCTCAACAACAATCAACTTGTAGGAAACGATCACTTGCCTGGGAGATCAGCACAAGTATCACAAAATCCAATGTGGAAAATCAAACTTCAAGAATGGAATTTGCGGTTCGATGTTAAGGCATGCTAGCCATCGTGACATCATTGAATGAAAAGATTAATTAGTGAAATACAATGTCAAAGTTGCATCATTCATCAGGTAGTTGTTGCACTGATAGCAGATTTTGAGATTATCAAACAAGAGCAAGCAATATGACTGACGGACCTGACTGTACATCCAATTACTCATTTCTCCAAGCATTCTACAGCTTACAGGACAAGCAATATAAAACCCAACTTGACATCCATATATAATCATACTGCTATTTAAACTTTGCCTATGGACTTGTTTAAGTAGGAAAAAAGACACCCGAAAATAGGGGAAAAGATCAACTCTGTCAAGGAAAGCATGCAATTGTGCATGTGCCTACTAGAACCATGTATAGGACCAATCAACCTCTGCAACATAAACTATTGACTCACCTCTCAAGGTCTGAGAAGGCTTGCTGAACCTGCATAAATCAGAAGAAATTAGTTTGTAAAATCCTCAGAAGGCAGATCCTTCAAAATGCTTCTGTATACAATTTAATTGAGCGCAGTAATAACGCAAAATTCCTTAAAGGCAAGGGCAAAGATTGTTAGAGGCTTTTTTGGAATCTTTTGCTAATAAAATATAATCATGAAAGAGAAGAACCATTGGAAAAGGAAACAGAAATGATATCCCTAATCGCTTCAGAAAAAGTTGAAGGGAAATGGATTCATGGAAAACCAAAGTTAATTATCTCTTCAAATCTCACATGCAAGGTGCTTCAGGGCTCTGGTACAAAATGGGTAGAATCTAGCATAGAGCAAACTATTCTAGATGCCATATGCTATGAAACGTTTCTTCATGAAATGAAGCCTTAGCGTTGTTTCATCAACCGCAAAATAATAAAAATAAAATAAAAAAAGTCATCAAATACCAGAATACTAACCTTAAGAAGGAACTTGTTGAGAGCAACAAACTCTGTGCAAAAAAAAAAAAAAAAAAAAAAAAAGAGCACAGAGAAATCAGATATCAAACATCTTCATATTGTACTATTTAGGAAAACAAAAGTACTTATTTAGATAATATCAATTCAAACTAATCTGAATCTGCAAATAATCGTGTCCAGAGATAACCAACGGATGGAAATATTATTTTCACTTGATTGCAACCCCAAGACTTTGTACCGGCTTACATTGGAATCTTCTAATTCTAGACATGAGAATTTGTTCCATTGGCACCCAGAGCAAGAACCATTCCTCCAAATTAGAGAAAATCAGAGCCTAGGTCCTTGTGAAAGTAACGTATGTGTTTTAAAATTTTAAACTATTGTGGCAAGCCAGCTTTAGGCACACTCCCATCAACTTCAGCTCAGCATAATCCTTGAAAAGGACATAAAACTCCTGCCAACCTTTTGGTGCATGGCACAGAAAGTTCCCACAAACGCGAGTTACAACATGGTGGGGAAAGCATACCATTTCCAGATTGAGCTGGAACTACCGAGTACTTCAACTAAGGTTGCAGAAGCATGCAATTTCTACAATAAAAATCGGCGAAAACAACCAACACAACCTGGACCGCCTTTCCTCAGCATTTGCACCATTGTACATTGTCAATTCACACGCACAAAACCTCAATCACTCCTACATCAGACACCACGCAATGTACGAAAAAGTAAAGAACATCGACAATCGAGAGGGGCAGCGTCCACTTGCCTTCGAAGCTCATAGTCCCGTTCCTGTCGAAATCATACATCCTGCCAAAAAAAAACACAAAAAAAAAAAAATCCGCGGTCGCATCCGATCACCGTCCACTCCAATCGACACCGACACGGACATGTACACACAAGAAAAAGAAAAAGAAAAAAAAAAAAAAAAAGGCTAATCGGAGAGCGAAATTTGAGAGACCTGATCATCTGCTCCACGACCGAGATGGACAATTCAAGGTTCCCAACCGCGAGAGCTCGCTGATCGCCATTGAACGAAAAAAGGAGCCAAAATCAACGCCGTCAGGAATGACTTCGATCATTTCCATTGGACTAGGGGAGTTCAGGAGAGAAGGAAAGAGAGAGAACCTTGAGCTGAACGGCGGTGATGCTCCCGGTCTTGTCCGAGTCAACTCGCTCGAACCACTCCTTCAGAATCGCCTTGTTCTCCATCTTCGAACTCGGCAGCTCCAAACTCGCAGCGATTCGCTTCCTCCGGATCGAGGTCGACGCTCCTGGTCTGACGAGTATTAATAAACAATAAATTCGACGGCTCCGTACGAGACGACACGCTCGTCCTAAATTATTTGTCTAAATGACGTAGGAGACCCCAAAAATGGAGAATTATCATGGCTTGGGACTTGGGAGAAAGCTATTGGAAAAATGGTGAAAGAGATTTCTCATGATATAAATAATGTTTGGTAGAGTATAATTTAAAATTATTTTGAAAATAAATTTCAATTTAAATATCATTTGGGAAAAATTACACTTTACAAAAACTTTTGCTAATTTTTAAGAGAAAATATCCCAAATCTAGCGAAACTCAATCGCCATCCAGCCAATTGGGCCACCTTCCTAACCTTGGCGACCTCAGGCAAGGTTAGTAGTCGCTCACCCGCCCCTCATCGATGGCTAAAGTCTTCCTTGACAACATTAGAATTTGCAAATACATTTTTGCAACAATGAAGGTATAAAATTGGAAGAAAAAAATATTTACATTTGGGAAATACTCAAAGCTTAAAGCATATCCGAACGCTTTAGAAGCCTTTGGAAATGCATTGCATTTCCTTGAAGCTCTTCAAAAAAAATTGTCAAATACAATCTGTCCAAAGGACTTTGGAGCCTCAAGGGTTTTGGCAAAGTGTCGCTAAAAGCCCCTTTAGATGTCTTTCACCCACTAATTTATGTCATCACATCTACATCAACCATCCATGCCATCGTTAATTGGGGAAGAAAAGTGGAAGGGGGAAGGGGGGAACACAACAGGAAGTTGCTAATCCTCCCACCCCCCACATGGGAGAGAATATATGTCAAAAAGCATATGTGCAATCGGACCAAGTTTACCTGGAAACCAGACCATACCACCTAAAAATAGGATTAGGAACCAGTTTCAGTGAAGCCAATCTGGGAACTGGAACAAGTTGTCATCGGGGGAGCAAAAATTGAGCTCCCTTGTTCCGGCGGGGCAAAGAGACTGGGTGGAAGGAGGAGGCAGAGGAAGTGGCCAAATTTGGAGCGAAGATGGGGCAAGAAGCGACGATGAGGCTAGGCGATGGAGGAGGCAGGGCGGAGGCAAAGGTTGGAGGAGGTGGCTACGTGGCGACCAAACCCGGTCTATTTAAACCGGACCAAATTTGGATTAGAGACAAGGTCGGGCCAAACCAAATCCGTAAAGCTGGTGGAAGTAGGAGGCAGAGGAAGCGGCCAAATTTGGAGCGAAGGTGGGGGTAAGAAGTGGTGATAAGGCTAGGTGATGGAGGAGGCGAGGCAGAGGTGAAGGTTGGAGGCAAAGGTTGGAGGTAGGGAGCGAGGTGGGGGCAAGAAGCGGCAATGGAGGAGGCAGGGTAGAGGGAAAGGTTGGAGGAGGTGGTTGCACGGCGACCAAACCCAGTCTATTTAAATCGGACCAAATTTGGATTGGAGACAAGGTCAGGGCCAGACCAAATACGGAAAGCTAGGTTGCATAGGAGGCAAGGTGAGGGCGAAAGTGGGAGGAGGAGGTTGGGTGGCCAAACCACAAGATCTAGATCAGAGATGGGGTTTGGGCTTGACTAGATCCGGAAGCTAGGCTGTAAAGGAGGTGGAGGTGGGAGGTGGGAGGAGGAGGCTAGGCGGCCAAACCAAATTTGAATCAAGTAGAGGAGGTAGGCTGGAGGAGACAGGAGGAGGGCAAAGGAGGAGGGGTGACGAAAGAGGCGGGTTGAGCAAAGGCAGGTAGATTGCACGATATTGGCTCCTAGTGTATCCTGTTGCTTGTTGCTCATTGCCTTTGGCTCCTAGTGTATCATGTTGCTTGCTGCTCATTGCCTCTACTTGATGTTCAACCGCCGTAACCATGCTTAGACTAAATGCTGCTCACTGTGAGGCCTACTACCACTCACCGTCGCGAGATCGCTATCCAAAATAGGTTTTGATTGAAAACATGGTAGACCTTATTTCTTGACCGGAAAAATAAGGTCGGGTCCAAAATAGGATCTAGTGCAAATAAGGTAGAGTATAGAATCCAAAAAAGGAAAATCGATTATAACAAGATCGAATACAAGTTCTAGGTCTTAGACCCTACCTTTATCTTGGACCCCATCACCCTTAAAAATGCATAGGGGGTTGAGATAGTGGGAGAAAATTCATGAGGTGTAATTGAAAGACTTATACAATTCTTCCTCCCCTCCCCCAAAAAAACCACCAAAAAGTGTTTTTTTCAATTTATTAACTCTTTCTTTCTTTGCAATTCTTTTAGTTTTTCTCTTCTTTTTTCTTTGGTTTTAAAAACACGGGTTCCTTCGCTTGGACGGAACATACATATGAACGCACTGTAAAGTGGAGGAGGATATGCTACTCCAATCTCATATGCTTCTTTTAATCTCTCTCTCTCTTAAGAAGTTCATGACATGGCCATGAGCAAGGTGTGCTGTTTCCTTCTCAGATTGATTAACGGATAATTTGGCCACAAAAGATTTAATTAATGAATCGCAGACATAAGCAACACTTTTTTATGAACCTTGACCTCATTTGATTTATGGAAAATAAAAGATTTGAAAAGCATTTTCCAAAAAATATCACTAGTGTCTCCTACTGAAATGAATAAATTAAAAATCTTTCGTCGTTTACGAAAATATTTAAACATAGATTATTAACTATTTTAAGTGATATAAATATCATTATCAAGTAATTTATTTACCTCCAAACAAACGGGGCTATGTGTTTGATCTTGTATCTACATATCTAGGCGCTCTAGGCAGAGGGCGAAACTCTCCGGCTAAAAGATATGACTGAAAAGTGCTCTAATGCCAGACAAGTACGTAGAAATAAATAATGATAAGCTCTTGTGGTCCTATCTATCGCTTGATCTAGCCATACAAGACTAGGTGCATTAAGATTAGGGTTTTGCTATTTTCTCAGTAACAAGATTAGGCCTTTTATAAAAAAAAAAAAAAAAGGACGATCACCGTTCAATAGATTTGTTTTAGGGAAAAAGAGTGATAATTCCAACTATGTGACTATTTTAGTCCCATTACATGTACCCAACTTTTCACATACCATCAAATGGAAATAGTTTCCTACTGTGGCTACTTATCTGAATTTCGACTAGCATCTTCCTTTTTTTCTTTTTGATCGGAAATTCGTGTCTTTTTTTTTTGGTCGGAATCGTGTCTTCCTTGACTCGTAACATTAGCGAGCCCTTGACATAGAAAGGCTTTCTGGTCGTTAAAATGGGATAACGAGTGACCCCTTTTGAACAGAAAAAGGAGAAAGACCAAAGAAAAGCTTTACATCAGTCAATGCTTTGCCCAGATAAATGCGCAGTTGCGGTCTCATGAAGCCCACGAGGGCCACGACCGAGAATTTTTTTGGGCCTGAACCTCAAGGCCCATTTATTGGAGTGGGTGATCCAAACCCCGCAACAAAGCGGTCTAACCCAAACCCGCAGCGACCCGGAACATCCCAAAACAAAACCGCAATCCACCGGCATCTCCCTCGCCCCGCGCCACCTCGAGCTCGCATGCAATCAGTGGGAATCCTAGGATAAGGAGGGCGACGAGAAGTAATGGATTTTGGTGAGTTGAAGGAGGCGTTGGCCTCCCAGGCCTACGACCAAATCGCCGACATCTGCGATCATCTGATGCTTCAGGTAGTTCTGATTGCTTCAGGTAGTTATTTTTCTGTACGTCCGTTTCGGGCTTGATTCATGTGCATAGGATGTTGGGTTTGTTGTCGCCGACCTGAGTTAGCGAAGAATGACGCAAACGCAGGTGGCAGCAGAAGGCGTAGCTTTCCAAGAAGAGTGGCCCTACGCTATTCATCTTCTCGGCCACTTTTATGCTGATGATATGTAAGCCTGTTTTTTTTCCCTCGTTTGACTGGGTTCTGGTTGTGATTGGCAGCAGAGTACTGACGGATGTGTCATGGTTTTTGAGAAACTGAACAGTTTTTGTTTTTTGGAGTAGGGGTTGGAGGGGAGAGGAATGGGAAGTTTCAAAGGATAACTCTTGATTCAAAGAGATGGCTTGTTAAAAATTGGCTGGTGTTGTAAGGATTGATCTATAATCCTGGGGATCCGTGTCTCTCTATGATCAGATTTTGAACTAAATTTGGGTTGAGTTATTGATGTCTATGCTTGTGATACCAGAACTTATGCTTAGTGGGAGATTTAGGATTGTGGAGTCTATCTCTGTTCTGTATTTTGTTCATGCTATATTGTGCGGTTCTATGTTATTAGATGTGAGCCCTCACTTGAGCTTTGGCTAGCAGTAACGCTGCTCGGTTCCTCTGGAAATCAATATCTTCTTCTGTCAAAGAGGGCCAACCAGAAGTTGTTGCTGCCTGGAAAATTGGTCAGCACCTGTGGACTCGGGACTATGCAGCTGTTCATGAGGCTATTCATGGGTTTGATTGGAGTCAGGAAGTTAAAGGTCTCGTAGCTTCATTTGCAGGCAAGTTTCCTCTTTCAACATGTATTCTTGGACATGCGCATGTGTAAAAATCGATGCATGACAATATTCTTGGTCACTTAAATGGGACTATGTGTAGGAAACAATTTTTTTGTGGTCCAATTGGAAGACCTTTAAGTAACATCGACCAATTTAATGCTTTGTCTGGTTCCAGCACATGCTTTTCAAAAGCAATAGATTAATTTGCTTATCTGAGTTCTTTCTGCTTCCTCTGGTATATTTCTTTCAGAAGTCAATCAATGTTCAATTGAGTGCTTGTTTTATAAAGTTTCTAAGGAGTTTATGTTTCCCTTGGCTTGTGGTGGGATGGGAATTGGTTAGTTGTCTTTGCTAGAAGTATCTCTCTGGCTGCATAGTTGAGCTGTTATGGTAGTGCTTTCAGTGGTACCAAATATGAGCAATGGAGAGTTAGATGAAAGACTAATTATGTGATGACGTGCATTCTGCTTACCATGTGCATAGCCTCTTAGGTTCTCATCCATGTGCATTCTTCATTCTCGTTGAAGCTAAATGCCAATTGCTGGTTGTGGCTGAGTATTGAGCCCAATGATGAGAAAAATTTGTTGAGCTAGATGATGGAATATATGAGAAATTTAGTTAGGAATAGGCATGTCCCTATGTTGTTGATACCATTACTTTGAGTTGATATTTAAGATGGTTTTCCTGTCTGACTTCTAGCATCATTCTGTTGTTGATTGCGTGCTTCTTATATATTTTTGGATTCCTTTTCCTTCTTTTTCATGTATGTCTGGTTGTAGGAGGTGTTGCTCCTTGCACATCCCTTGTGAAGGATGTTTTGGACTGTAAGGTATCATAAACTAATGAGTTAAGCATAAAGACGTTTTTCCATAGCCTAGGTTTGAAAAGATTAAACTAGACTGGAAGAGACATAGTTTACCAACTCATGGGGCACTAGACTTATTTTACTAGATGCGAGAAAAGGGAAAAACGAAGAGAGGCAAGACCTAAAAGTGTGGAGTCATTGTGAGTGGAATTACATGACTTCTGACTCTTTTGCTCTCCACAAACTTTTGGACTTGCTTGAGATGTAACGCATTCTTAAGTTTTTAACTTTTAGTTCCATTCAGTTGCCTCTTTTTTGATGATTTATTGACATTGGCATGGTAGCATTTTCATGACATCCCGATTGTTTTGGCAGAGCAATACACCAAGAGGATGTTCCGGCTGCTGTCATCCGCCTATTCAACGATAAGCCTCCAAGATGCAGCCCTATTTCTGGGAATGAGCGAGGATAATGCAGCAAACTGTAAGCTTCTACACTCAATGAAAAGGAAATAGGAATAGGTTTGTGAAATTCATGTTGCCTGTACATTAAGTCGACGAGTCCATTGACTAAGACATGGGCTTGGATCTTGTGGAGGGGGCTTAGAAAAATCAGATGCGCTTTGAATTAGATAGATTATGGCTGGTTAGAACCATGCTGCTTTCCTTCTGTCTTTAATGTGTTGGTGCATAGCCCGGCAATTCATTTTTCTTTGACCTCATTACTGCCTTTTTCATTTGTTTGTTTGGCTTTTTTCTTTTTTCCTGGTAACATCAATTTCTAGCACTGTAATTAGTCGAGTCATTGTTGATACCTGCAGATGTGCTCCAGCAAGGTTGGGACGTCGACCCCACGTCTCGAATGCTGACAGTGAAGCAGCAGCAGGCGGTAATGGATCAAAAGCTGGATCCCAGTGAACTGCAGCGGTTGACTGAATATGTAATTCAACTCGAGCATTAGCCGGTTTTCTTTTAAGAATGGTGTTTGGCTTCGGATGGTAAATAGACTTGGGCAGAGAATGGACCCATCAAGAGAAGATTTTGATTCTCGACATGAAGGGCACTACTTCTCCCCGATCCCTGTGCAAACACCGATATAATTCTTATGTTTCACTAAAGTCATCCATAAAGACCATCGATTTTTATTTTATTTTTTGGTTAAAAGTACCTTCTAGCCGCAGGTAGTAGGCTAAAAGACTTTATTCGTGTGATTGAACGAAGGGTACGTCTCTGTGAGCTACAAATTCCACGGTCTAGGCCTTTACTTTTTCTGGTAGCACTGTAGCGGGAAACTTTCAGAATGTAAAGGGATCTCGCTGCCCGATCTTACAACCTTATTATGGGCCCGTTTGATTTGGCTTTGGGGGAAATGTATTTGGAAAAATATAAATACCTTTGGGCTAAAGGAGTTTCCCGAAATGCAAATACCGTTTGGTAAATTTTGCATTGTGAAATAATTTTGATCTAAATGCCTTTTGGTGAATACCACATTTACTAAGGGACTTTTGCGAAATTTTTTATTAAAAAAAATTATAAATCATTTTTTTTTAATCCACTTTCCGACGGCCAGATCTGGCCGCCGAAGGTCTTGCTTGAGGTCGGGCGACTTCAGGCGGCTGTCGCCTGGGTCCGGCAACCCAGGCATGAGAATTTCCCAGTAGCCTTAGGAATATCCAGGACATTCCGGTTCCGTCAAATGTATGTTTCTCGATATATCCGGTGCTTTCTAGTATTTGAGAAGGCAGTATAGAGATGAAAAGGCAGTATAGAGATGAAAATAGACTCTCGGATGGTGGAAGAACGGTGGAAGAACAATTACTCACTTGACCATGTACGACTATAGCATAAATTCGACATGAACGAAAAACGCTTGGGCATCAACTTGCGTACAAGAATAGATTGTTGTTGTAGCAACGCCAGTAATTTCGGATGCGGAGATAAGCATTGCATGGGGAGAAGATACGGATAGCCTACAGGGTTCGAAAATAAGTGATGAATCGAATTGTTGGACTGAAGATGCAATCTATTTTCGGTAAATGATGCCTCCAAAATAATGCGATGCAAGTCACTGCTGTACGATAGAACTTTAGCCGTGGAAGGTGCAGAAAGGGAATGACAAGAACAATAATACTTGCAGAAGTTTTGCCAAGGAGTTGACCCTTCCAGACGTTCTCCACCGATGATGCATTCGATCGATCGATAAATCTATCGACGAAGCTGACTTCAGTTTCGGCTTTCAATTTGGAGATCCTCCAAGAGGATTTGATCAACTACGCGATCAAGTGACTCACAGATCACCATGTTGCGCGCGGGAATTTCTTTTCGTCTTGAAAACATCGGTTTTTGGAAGTTCTGGTTGATGAAGAAACGTAAATTCACTTCATCCCGATGCACGCGCGCAAGCAATGAAGAGATTCGACTTCGACGAGGCCAAGAAAGCCTCCTTTAATCATGTTATGCAGAAATCCGCGGTCTCATCCGATCACCTTCCACTCCAATGGACACGGACACGGACACGGACATGTATGCACGAGAAAAGGAAAAAAAAATAAAAAATAAAAAAAGGCTAATCGGAGAGCGAAATTCGAGGACCTGATCATCGGCTCCACGACCGAGATGGACAATTCGAGGTTCCCAACTGAGAGAGCTCGCTGATCGCTATTGAACAGAGAAAGAGACGAGCCAAAATCAACGCCGTCAGCGATGACTTCGATCATTTCCGGTCGACTCATGGGAGGACAGGAGAAAGGGAGGGAGCGAATGAGAGAGAGAGAGAGAGAGAGAGAGAGAGAAACCTTGAGCTGAACGGCGGTGATGCTGCCGGTCTTGTCCGAGTCAACTCGCTCGAGCCACTCCTTCAGAATCGCCTTGTTCTCCATCTTCGAACTCGGCAGCTCCCAACTCGCAGCGATTCGCTTCCTCTGGATCGAGGTCGACGCGCCTGGTCTGACGAATAATAATAAACAATGAATTCCACGGATCCGTACGAGACGACACGCTCGTCCTAAATTATTTGTCATAAATGACACACGAGACACCGGAAATTGAGAATTGGGGTGAGTTTAGTTTGGCTTGGGAGAAAACTTTTAGAAAAAATGCAAATGATTTTAGGTGAGAGTGATTTTTCATTATGTGAAATAGTTATCGGTGGAGTGTAATTTAAAATATTTTGGAAAGAAATTTTGATTTAAATATCTTTTGAAAATAAAATACACTTTATAAAGGACTTTCACTTTTTTTGTAAAAAAAAATCCCAACCCTTTATGGTGAAACTCAACTGCCAGCAAGCTAAATAGGTCGTTGGCCCTACCTTGGCAACCTCAGACAAGGTTGGCAATGGCTCTTCAGTGGGTGAAGTCTTTCCTGGCAACGTTAGAATTCGCAATGACATTTTCTTAATTATGAAGGTATAAAATTGGAAAAAAAGTATTGGAGATTTGGTAAATATTCAAAGCTTAAAGCATCTCTAAACGTTTTAGAGCCTTTATAAATGCATTGCATTTCCTAAAAGCTCTAAAAAAAAATTGCCAAATACAATTTGCTCAAAGGACTTTTGAGCCCAAAAGGGTTTGGGCGAAATGTTGCCAAACACGCCATTGGATAGCTTTTACCCACTTATTTATGTCACGACATTCACATCAATCATCTAAATTATTGTGAAAATTATTTGATGAGTAATAATTTTTTAAGCAAAAAAATATAGATAACGGCATTTTAGACCGTGTCAATTTCAAGTTCAATTCGGCCATTCTCGTATAAAGTTGCAGTTGCGAAGTGTTCATCCATATCCCGAATGGATCAACCCAAGAGGTGTAAATGCCTTTGGGGTGAGATTGAGATACTGTTTTGGTGATTTAAGACTAATTTAAATTTCATCTCATTCGTCGTGATTCATCACTAGGAAACATGGGACATTTCGCATACGGTGTTTCTTTTTGTCCCCAAATTTATTTATTTTTTTCATGGACCACCTGCAAAGTTACTGACGGTAAGGTCACATTCAGACTGCATCCTTAGCCAAAAAGGAGGACTTCTTAGAATGATCATGTGAGATCGGGCCGGGTCCCATCTAATATTGAGTTGACCCCTCTAGACCTATGTCCAAATTGAACTCTTTAAGTTTTGGGCCTCCACTAATTTCCTAACGAAATTTACGAGTGGCAAGGATTGATGTTGTTCAATTTGATCTGATGTGTGGCCTTTGTGCTCTCCCTATCTATTACAAAATTATGCTTAAGTGCTCCACTAACGAAAAAGAGAAAATGACACTACCGGTTTTTTAACTTCAGATTAATATACAATATTATTTTTTAAACTTTTAATTTGTTTAATGTAATTATTGAAGTATTCTTAAATAGTCAATATCGCCCTTTTTTGTTTGATCGGGCAGGGAAAAAGGTACCACAAATCCCTAAACTATCACCGAATGTAAAATTCAGTCCCTGCATTTTCAATTTCGATCAATTTAGCCCCTCGGCTTCTCGCAAAAAAGTCAAATAGGTTCACGAGTTTCCATAATTATGTTATTGCCTATGTTTCAAAATATATTTTCATTTCAATCCATTTTGTACGTGAAGGATTGACCAAAATGATTTTCACACTCGGCAGCATAGCTGCAGAGTAGAGAAGAAAAATAAAGAAAAATATATTGTGTCCATCTAATCATAGTATGAATAAAATTAATAAAGGGGATCGCTTGATTAGGAAGCAAGCCTAATTGAAATTCAACCTTCCCCGCCAAGTAATCTCTTTTTATCTTTCTTTGCCTTTTTTTTGGGGCCAGGCATCATTAAGTTTAGAACAATGATTCCCCGTCCAACATCTCACCGTATATAAAATAGACTTTTTGGACATTGACTGCACTGAATTTAATGGGATGGGTATTTTCTTTTTCAGTGAAGAATAAAGAGTTTTTCCAAAAACTTGGAAAATCTTTTTAAAATGTTAGTGTACTCATCAAAACTTAATTATATTATCTCTAATTCCACCGCGATGTATCAATCACACGATAAGATCTATCACCGTATTCATGGAAATAGGAAGCATAGTGCACGTACAAATTAGTTGGCAAATTTCAACCCATCTAGTTTCCTTGTGTATCTCGACAGCGAGTCATATATCTGAAAAATTTGTCCCGTGATCTTAAACGACCCAAGGGACGTTGATGTTACTCCCTCTTTTGGATTTGACATGAAATCCGATTCCTTAATTTGGCTCTATTTTCTCCTAACTCTATCCACTAAGATATTGGCTCTTTCTTTTCCACATGGGGGCGCGGAAGATGATGAATTCACGACGACTTTGGTGGCGATGCAAAGTTGCATTAATGGACTTTTTGGACCTTTGCAAAGCCAAACGAAAATGACAAATCCCCTCCTCTTTTCATCGATGATGACGGGAGGATTAGAGACATGGTAGGGTCACGATGCACCGCCCTAAGACCCAAGGCACAAAAAGAAGAAGAACTGAGGTAGTAGACAACATTAGCTGTCAGCCATTTGATCAAGTCTCTCATCGAAGTTGCAATTTTTCTTTTTGGTGGTGGCCCCAAGGGGGAGGTCGAAGAGAGGCGCACTAAGACTTTAGGGGTTATAAACATTGAACATTGCATCTTGGACTCTTATTCCATATCAAGGTCTAGATGGACTTTGAATGGCATCATTTGAGTTTCATACCCGTTCACCCCCGGACTCCACTTTGGTCTCCGGCGACCTGATGGGAGTCAATTGGAGTGTGGACTACGTTTTGGATGGTTCAATTTAATCTCATTATATTTAGATTGCATGACAGGTAATGTAACGACTCGGTTGATGAGGATAAGGATGGTCATTGGGCCTAGAGAGTAGCTTATGGCAAACTTCTATGATGGTGAAATGGGCAGGAATGAAATTGAACTATACACCGATTATGAGAAAAATGATTTAAAAATATATATGTGAAAATTTGAATTAACTTGGAAGCGCTTTTTGATCCGACAATAAGCTTTGCTTTGAAACTTCAAATTTAAGTGAGTCCCAGGATGGATGATCTCATGAGAAATTGTCTGCCTATATGCCAGATAACAAAGTCGTGAGATTCAGTATGAAATGAGTTAAAGTGGACAATACTTCAAATGAGTCAATTATATCATTTGTTCTTGATTTTTTTTTTTTGGCAAAAATGAAAAGAAAAAGAAATTTGCTCAAAAGTAAATACTAGACCCATTAAATAAGTGGTTTGGGTCAAGTTCAAAATGGTTCGACTCAAATTAATATATTTAACCCATTTTGATTAATTTTCTTATGATTTTAGTAACTTATACTTGATTCAACTTATACTAATTTTTTTTTTTTGATGACCCAAGGAACCCCGCACCCCGCCTAGCCATCACACACGTGCAACTGGTAAGGTAAGTTATCCTATGACGAAGCTGGGATTCGAACTCTCGACCTTTTGCGAGAGGAAGAGAGTGCGAACCAGCAACGCCACCCAAATGGGTGATAACTTGTACTAAGTTCATATTGATAAAACAAAACGCCCGAAATGAGGTGAACACAAGTTGAGCGAGAGCAAGATTGAGTGTGGACGAGAAGGAGTGAGGAGAAAATTATAAAGAGAGATTTCACCCGAATAAATAGTGAATTCGTTTAATATCTATGTATATTTTATCGAATATAACTAAATTATAAAATAACTCAACTCAATATGAATTGTGAAACGGGTCTTATAAGTGACTCATACCTTTGATTAATCAATCAATTCTCGTCCCATCACGAAGACGAGACAAAAAGGCTCCACGCCCAAGATATACCGTGTCCCACGTATCACGCCACGGCACAACCAGAGATAGGCAACCGAAAAATAAAAATAAAGTAAACAAAGAGCACTGTTGGGGAAACACCAAATTGCCCGAAAACAGAAAGCTCGTGGTGGGTCCAACGTTCCATGAACAACCGAGACGTACAAACGCCAAAGTACTGTCGCGAAAGTTGGCATGGGAATGCGCGTCGCCCCACCCCTCCCCACTCCCATGTCCGAAAACCGCGTGGAACCGCCCCCACGTAGCCCACGACCCCGACTCACTCCAACCGATTTTCGAAAGTCCTCTCCATCTTTCTTCCTCTGCAGATGCCACGTAACCCGCGAAATCACGTAACGAAATGATTGCGCCGGGCCGAAATCATTTGACGTTCCGGAACCGATTCGCAGAGCTCGGAATGGACAGAGGAGGAGGAGAAATCGCGGCCGTGTTGACGTCGTGACGCGTCGGAGTCAAAGTCTCCGGCGTGCCCTTTACGTGAACAGGCTCCTCTTAACCGTGTCCCTGCCCCGCCATCATCGTCGTGCAACCGCAATACCCTCCAAACCGAGCGAATTCTGAGACCCTTTTGGGGAATAGTCCCGCCAGGTGGTGGTCATGGAGGGAGGAGCGGGAGAGAGCTCTGTCTCTAGCTCGCCCTGCTCGTCGTGTGGTGGCGCGGACGGTAGCAGAGGCGGCGGCGATGGCGAAGTTGAGTACTTAATGGGAGTGATTGAGAAGGCCGGGTCCTACGGCGGGTACAGGAAGACGCAGAGGAAGGAGTGTCTGAATCTGGCCAGGAGGTTGAAGCTGCTGTTCCCGCTTCTGGAAGAGATTAGGGAGGCCCGCCGCGCCGCGGATTCCCCCAGTGGTGATGTTTTGGACTCTGCTCTGGTTCGTCTGAGGCAAGCGGTGGTTGCGGCTAACAAGCTGCTGAAGCAATGTCACTGTGGAAGCAAGATTTATCTGGTTTGCTACTGCTCACCTGGTCATGTGCTCATCTGGGTTTACTCAGTTTTCGATCTTCTGAACTGGGTTTCGATCGAATATGCAGGTGTTGGAGAACGAGGCGGTCATGAGTAGATTCCATGCTGTTTACGATAAGTTAAACGAGGCCTTGGATGATATGCCTTACGATGAGCTTGGGGTCTCAGTTGAAGTCCGGGAACAAGTAAGTTTGCGACAGACTCATTAGTTTAACGACATTGTAGTCTCCTTCACAGCAAGTTCTTGGATGCGGTTTCGCGGAATTAAGAGGAATACCACTGACTGAGCGAATCCATGAGCTCAAATTAGTAAATTTAGATAATTTTTGTGTATTGTTCTGTCAATCGTTCGCCGACATACTGATGTGTCTTTTGTATATGAAGGTCGAGCTAATGCGGATGCAGCTCAAAAGGGCTCGAAAGAGGAGGGACACGCAGGACATCGAGTTGGCGATGGATCTGATGGTGGTGCTATCCGAGAAGGACGACCGGAATGTGGACAATGCCATCCTACAGCGCCTCGCGAACAGGTTGGAACTACGGACCTTCTGCGATCTGAAAGCAGAAACAGTCGCCATCAGTAAACTCGTGAAGCAGCTCGGAAAAGACGCGCAGAGCATCCGGCAAGCAACAGGCTTATTCGGTAAATTCAAACGGATAACTGGGTTCGAGGAGCCGAACGCGCTGGACTCTTCTTTCCCCTCGAGGACTCTGGAAAAGTTGCCGTCCTTCTCCATTCCTCATGAATTTTTATGCCCGGTCGCGCTAGAGATCATGACGGATCCTGTTATTGTCGCCACCGGACAGGTAATTCCACCAGCCACCACCAAAACACATTGCATTGTTGCAGAACTAAATGACAAGTAGTTTAACTGAGAAACACAGAGGTTAAAAGACAGATTCTAAGTGAAGCATCATGCTTCCTCTTCTGATCTCAACAAGCACTCAATCTCCTGCAAATCTTTCTAGACATTGATGTTCATAACCACAGTGGCAATTCAGAGCACGGATATAAGTAGTGCATAAGATTGATTTGTAAGCTGAGACATCTTTTTTTTTGTCTATACAAGACCTATGAAAGAGAGAGCATACAGAAGTGGCTCGATTCGAATCATCGGACGTGCCCGAAGACCGGACAGATGTTGGATCACTTATTGGTGGTGCCCAATTACGCACTCCGCAACCTCATTCTCCAATGGTGCGAGAAGAACGACTTCGAGCTCCCCAGAAAGGCCATCTCCGTCGGTTCCAACGGCTCTTCAAGCGAACTGGGGAAGCAAATATCTTGCCTCGTGCAAGATCTGTCCTCTTCTCAGCCGAATGCGCGAAGGGACGCGATTCTGGAGCTCCGGGCTCTTTCCAAGGAAAACCCTGAGAACAGAATCCTGATAGCCAACATCGGAGGAATCACGCCCCTAGTTCAGCTCTTGTCATTTCCAGACTCTAAAATCCAAGAACACGCCGTGACTGCACTCCTAAACTTGTCCCTCAACGAGGCGAACAAGAGATTAATCGCCCGAGAAGGTGCAATTCCTGCTATAATCGATATACTGCAGAAGGGAACGGATGAGGCGAGGGAGAATTCTGCAGCAGCCTTGTTTAGTGTATCGGTACTCGACGAAAACAAGGTGCTCGTGGGCTCCGCGAATGGGATTCCTCCATTAGTGGATCTTCTAAAGAACGGGACGGTTCGAGGCAAGAAGGACGCGGCTACCGCGCTCTTCAACCTGTCCTTGCACCAAGCAAACAAGTCCAGGGCCATCAAGGCGGGAGCCATACTGCCGTTGCTCGATCTGCTCGAGGACAAGAATCTGGGCATGATCGACGAGGCGCTCTCGATCTTGTTGCTTCTCGCATCGCACCCCGATGGGCGAAGCGAGCTGGGGCGGCTATCTTTCATCAAGACACTGGTGGAGATAATCAAGAACGGGACACCCAAGAACAAGGAGTGCGCGACATCAGTGCTGCTGGAGCTGGGGCTGCACAACTCGTCCCTCGTGCTGGCCTCACTTCAGTACGGAGTATACGAACATCTGGTAGAGATCGCCCGAAATGGGACGAACAGAGCCCAGAGGAAAGCCAATTCTCTGTTGCAGTACATGAGCAAGTGCGAGCACATATACTGAAAACGCCGCGAAAACGCGCGACCTTCTCTCGACTCCCTCCTGGTCCATATCTGTGTGATCATGATCATAAGGACAAGAGGTGAGTACCCAAATGGTGAATCCTGTTCTTGCCCTTGTGAAATCACATGGCGTGAGGTTTCAGTTCGACTAGAATTTGCAGTGCCGCGAGAGCATGAGCGGATCTAAAGACGTGCCATTTTTATGTCTCTCGAGCAGATGAAGATGAGGCATGCAAGAATTCTAGTTCAGTCGCCTCCAAAGGCTGCAAGGATGCTGCAGTCTTTCAAAGATAATCTCACCAGACACTTTGTTGCTTCAATTGCTGCAGCCGAATTGATATAATCATGCTTATATGAATCATAATTACGATATAATTGGATGTTTTATAATATTTCTTCCTACCTCATAACTTTTATAAATAGTCAACTTTATTGCTTAATAAAATTAATGACAAAAATATATATTTGTTTGTCAGTAGAGATTTCAAAAGATTTTCCATCAAATTTCACTTTATTGGCAAAATTCCTAATTTTTTTTATTTGTAAAAGAAAGGGAAAATGTCATTAAAAATTCCAAACTATGCCATTTATGATAAATTTATCCTAAACTTTATTTTGTGACATTAAAAACCCTAAATTATGCAATTTATGATAGATTTACCCTGAAATTTTTTTCGAACATTAAAAACCCAAAACTATGCCCATTATGATATATTTACCCCAAATTTTCTTTTGTAACACAAAAAAAACCCTGAATTTGTACTCGTGTGACACATTTATACCCAAATTTTTTAGTTGGAGGGCATTTTTGTCTTTTTATTCTTTCTTCTTTCCGTCTATCATGGCCAGTATTAGAGTTGGGTGAGGGCCCAAGCGAGGGCAACACTCGCCCTCGCCCTCACTAGATCTGGTGAAGGTCGCCCTCACTTGGGTGGGTGAGGGTAGCCCTTGCCCGATGCCAACACGAGCAAGGGTGGCTCTCGTTGACTTCTTGGAGGGAAGAAAGAAGAAAGGAAAAAGAAAAAGAAAAATATGAAAATTCCCTTCATCCAAAATTTTTGGGTGTAAATGTGTGGTCTGCTTCTTTAAATTTACTGCATTTGATGTCCCAAAGTCGCTTTCCACTACACTATATTAGATTATATTTCTTTGGTAAAAGCTCTCAATAATTGAAGAGTAATCAATTGTAGTGACTTGAGAGGGGATGCAACCAAATCGGTTCTTTTTGGAGGTCAAATCGCTTCCCGATTCTAAGTTTTTGGAATTGATAAAAACTAGTCTAGTTTGTAGTTTCAAGTGAAGGTCCACCCGAAATCGAAATAATTGGATCGGTTTTAGAACCGGATTCAAAACTAAGTTTCATAAAGCTAAAAAATTAAAAACTCTAGTTTCTCTGTTCCTAACAGTCTCTAATTTTGGAATGGCAATTGGTTATGGAGTCACATGGCGACTCCATCAGCCATCCATCACTCATGCGATGTCAATCCGTTACTACTTTTGGGAAATTTGGAAAATGAAAATTTGAATGGAAAAATTTGAAAAATAATAATTTATTGGCAAAAGGCAAAAAAAGGAAGGAAGAATTTAAAATTGCGAGTATTTTTCTCCCATTTTCTTGGGCTAGGGGGCTCCCCAAAAATTTAAATTTAGTGCATTTTCTACCCATTTTCAGCCCTCACCCCTTGGACCAAAAATAAAATAAATTCCTCACCCCATTCTCAGGCGCGACGTAAATGTCCACCATAAATGTCACGCGTTTTAGAGAGCTTTGGGATCTTTAATTCAATGTGCATTTATTGAAAGCAAATATCTTTTGATTAAGTGATTTTTCGGAATGCAGCCTAAATTTGGAAAAGAAAAAAAAAAGAGGGCATGACTACTGTTCATCATTTTCGTCGAACCTCCTGGTTAAGCAAAGCAATCGTTGGTGAGGATCGAGCAATCAAGGAGGCTAGATAAACCGATGTCGATGTTGCATGACCTCAGTGACTTAGGCCCACATGAGTCCAAATCTTGATAACCCAAATCTGTGATTAGTTATGATCGTAAGTGAGCTTTGCATGACTCTCGAGAGAGCATAGGACCCATGATCCAGATCAGGAACTCAATTTCGGCGAGGGAGATGATGAATAGTGATTGCAATGGCGAAATCGGAATATGAAAATATTAATCGACGTAGATTTAGAAAAAAAGGAAAGAGAAATTTCACTAATCCCGAAAAAGTAAGCATTTTGAAAAAATGTAGAGGAATAATATCGGACGAAAAGTTGCATCGAGTTAAGAGACTTTGAAAATATGCTTATTTCGGCTCGAATGACCGCCTCAATTTTGTTCTCGAGCCTTCAAAAGTAGTGAATCAAATGCATCCTATTCTTCTAGTCGTAAAGAAAATAGGAAAAATCCTCATAATCTCCTCCTTTTTCCTCTCTTTTTTTTTTTTCCCATACCGAAAAAGGAACTAAACAGAAATTAAAAAACACCCCCAAATTCTCATTTCGCTCCAGCACTGCTGCTCTGTGCTGGACTGCAGGGCGGGGGTTTGCAATGTGCATGGGTCCATCGGGAAATATGGACGAGCCACGGGGGTACTTTAGGGAACGAGGCCCGTTTCGAGCCACGTGGCGAGACCCCGTTGGCCGTCCTCGTGGGAGGGTGCGATACCAAAACCCATGGCGTTGGTTGGAATATGCGAACCAAACTGCAGAGAATCCCTACCCCCCCCTCCTTCCCCTTCCTTCCCCCGCCCCTCTCTCTCCCTCTCTCTTTCTCTCTCTGCAAAATTCCATACCTCTCTCCCCTTCTTTTTGTCCCCTTCTCTCTCTCTTTTCTCTCTCTCTCTCTCTCTCTCTCTCTACTTCCGAAGGAAATTCGATTCGGCCTGAGCAGAATCGTCATTCGGAAGCCGCTCGATCTTCTCTCTCCAATTCCCGTATTTGATTTGGGGGAGGTGGTCTTCCTTTTGGCTGGGGGTGGGTGGCTCTAGGGTTAGGGTTTTTTCTTGTCTTTCTTCTTGATCGATCGGGGCTTGCGGGCTGAGCGGAAAATGGGATCGGAGGGCGATTCGAGCGACGCCAGGGTCGGCGGCGGCGAGGACGGGGTGGTCGTCAACATAAGGTGCTCCAACGGCTCGAAATTCACGGTCAAGACCGCCCTGGACTCCACCGTCGGGGTCTTCAAGGCGGTCCTCGCCCAGAGCTGCGACGTGCCGGCCGATCAGCAGAGGTTGATCTACAAAGGTCGCATTTTGAAGGACGATCAGACCCTCGAGAGTTATGGTAATGGCCTTGTGGTCTCCTGTCTCTGATTTCTGGTAACATTCGCTTGTGTTCCCGGGGGGGTTTTAGCTGAATTGCACGTCGGCATCGATGGAGTGTGGGTTTTTGATTGGGGGAATTGGCTGCTTAATAGTTTTGATTCCTTGAAGCAGTTCACGGGAGGCTCGGATTTCAGCTATTACCTCTGGTGTTAAGTATGTTTTGTTGTTATGCAAGCGAATTCTTATGCTTTGGCGTTTTAGATTGGGATTTCTGGATTCATGCCTTGAGGTCCTCATCCTGTTTTGGTATAATTTTTACGGTTATGTTCTTGCGCCGCATTTCGTTAAACGCGGCCGATATGCACCTTTAACAGCAAATGTAACGGTTTCATAATTGTACGTCATAGAATGTTATATATATCATAGATATTTGATATCAGAAGTCCCAAGATTCTGGAGAAAACATGCGAATTAGCTTTTCATTTTTCTATAAATGGAACGGAAGCCTGGTAGCCCCCCTACGTGGCACATTTAGTTCGGGATTCACCTGTTTTCGAGCTACTGAATTAGGCGAACGGATGGCTTCTCACCTTCCTTCTATGGGAAAAGGGGCTGTCGGCTAGGACATAGTGGTAATGCAAGCTGTATGTATCAAAGTAGAGGAGACCTCGAGCTCCAGGGCTTAGTTCCTCGGAGTCTTGTTTGTAATGGCAATTACTGACAAAAAGCTCATGTCCAAGGATGTATTTGTCTTTTGATTGTTATTGAAGGTTGGTAGGGTAGGAATGTTGGATGGTCATCTATCTGGTGTCAGAAGCATGATGAACGAGTGCTCTATTGTCAAAAGCTGTATCAATATCTTGACAGATGCCAGACGGAGACTAGATTCAGATCTAAACCTTTTTCATATGTGAGAAATAACGGCTTGGTCTTAGGAAATCGAGTTGTTGTCTGGTTATCAGACTTCTCCATTTTGCAAGGCATAGATGGTCACGGAGTGTGATCCCTTTCTTCTCCTGCTTCTATTCAATAGTCAAGATCCATCTTGTTGGTTTTCCTCAAGTCAGCTGAGTAAACTATTCTTAGCATGAAGGAGATGGCTACCTCTGTTAATCCAAAATTTGTTATCAGTTTGAATCCACAAATACTGGACCAATCACAAGAGAATGTGAGATTTTATGTCTTCCAGCCATTTCTGATATATGACCTGGAAACACTTAGTACAGACTGTCTCTTTATCAGAATTTGTTTTTCTTTTTTCATCTCTTGTCCGTTTGATATCATAGCCTAACCATACTCCTCTGAGAATATTTTTTTAGGGGTTGCTTTATTATTGTCTATCAAGTTCTTTGTTGAGATTTGTAGCCTGAACTTGGTGATCATTTGCTTATTTACTAGGAGGGCTTCTAATCCTTTTTATGGAGGAATCTGTGATTGAAATAGTGGGTTTCACGGTGCTTTCAGCTTTGATCCTGTCTTTGTGTGCCAGTGCTACCACATTTTTCTGGTTACATATTCATGTCGAGGAGACTTGTCAGTGATTTTTTCTTTGTTTATGAGATCCTTTTTTCATCAGGTGTTTTTTGTTGTTTCCTTTTCATTTATTTTAAGGTTTGCAAGCTGATCACACAGTTCATATGGTCCGGGGTTTGCCATCAGCAACACCTCCTCCCCCTGCTACTCCTGGTGGTGGAATTTCTGACACAACGCCAGGTGTCACTCGAGGTGTTGGTTCCAATGAAGGTGGGGCAGCCGGTCTTGGGGCATCTTTGTTCCCTGGGCTCGGCCTAAATCCCTTGGGTGGAGGTGGGGCCTCTGGATTATTTGGAGCTGGACTTCCAGAGTTGGAACAAGTGCAGCAACAGCTTACTCAGAATCCCAACATCATGAGGGAAATAATGA